>CM060988.1:204308429-204949143 GCA_030765065.1 Deroplatys truncata
AGATCCAATAAAAGCCCCATTGTTGGTAATACAAACTCAGATATCACTGATATCTCATGAGAAAATATTACATTTTTATAATAAGTTTTAAAGTAATAATTTGGAAAGGATGTAACCAGTAAGAGATATAAGATACAGAAATAAAGTTTAAAGTCAAGTTGTAATACTCCTTATATAAAGCCTTACCTAGATGAATCTGCTGATTCCAAGTCCTCTACCTTCACATCCTGCAACAAAGTAACTCCTGTATTATGTTTGAAAAAATTCTTTGGATGATTGTGCAGTATTTTTGTAATTCTTCCCCAGCATGAAGAATAAACGTTCTTTTTGTTACAAATGTACCAAGAAAATTATTTTAAAAACTTGACATTTATACTGTAATTTAGTTGAGTTGGGCAGTTAATTAAATGATGAATTGAATTGAGTTTAATTTATGGATGCTCTTTAACTGCTGTGGTCCTTAGCGTCACATTCTATATTGGGCATGAAAGACCAATAATTTTGCTCAGAGGCCTTTTTATGAGGCTTGAGGTTCTTTTACGTGCCATAAATATATGACACGGGACCACCGGCTTTACTTCCCTTCTGAAGGAAGACATGCTAAGGATTTTTACGCTTGAAAAAATCCAACGCGCTCCACCGGGTTTGAACCTGCGACCTCGGGAACTAGGGGCTAGCACGGTAATCATTACACTACAGAGGACAAATTAAATGATGTACATAACGAGATGTGTATATGACTTGAATTAAACAACTTGGTCTTAACTTTAACAGAAATAATATAACAAGCTTCTTCACATATGGTTCCCATGGTTCAAAGAATAATGCAAAAATTATTGAAAATACTAATGTAGGGTGCAGCTCATAGTTAACCACTTAATGGGGATCGCATATTACATTACTTATTTAATTTGCTTAACTTGACAAAATTTAACAAAACAGAGAAAAGTATAACAACAAATGTGACAATAGCAAAAACAATGGAACAATTATGATGTATAAATAATAAATTAAAATGAGATACAGACGATACATAGAAGAATACTTAGTTTTAAAATTTAGGTATGTAGAATATGTCTTAATAAGTTTAACCAGACTTTTAGTGCAAGTTTAAATACTGTCAAAATGATTTTGGATGTTATACTTGAAATTTAAAGCCAAACAGTGAGGAATAATCCCTACCATCTAACACATTACTTTTCTCTTCTCCAGATAGTAGTCATTTCATAATATTTGATGATTGGCTCAGAAATATCTTCCTTGTCCCTCTCTACTTACAGTTTGACAGCTAAACTGAACTCAAGAAGCTACATACTTAGGCCTACAGAATGGTTTCAAGAAAATACATGATACAAGGATATTTACAGAGCAAAAACAAACCTGCTATCCAAAAGGAACTGGATATCAGTGTATCAAAATACTGAATGTTTTGCCAGACTATTTTAGACAAATATTGGACACCAAGAAGAAATTCTTACTCACTCTTAACAAAATATCCATGTACAGGGTGAGCCAAAAGACTCCGAACTGCCTGCGTGGTGTTTTTTGGCGCTTGTTGCCATCTGCCGCTATCATAGAAAGGTGCGGATGTAACCATACAACATTTTTAAAACTACTTTTAAAGGCTTTACTTACCAACTTTACGAAAGGAGATGCTGAAACTGGCCAGTCATTGTCCATACATTTTTGACACCTTTAGGAAACTATCCATCACTTGCCGTAGTTCACATTGAGAAATTTCCTGGTAGATATTTTGTTTTAATTCTTCCAGGGTGTGTGGATTTGTCTTGTACACTTTATGTTTTAAGTTACCCCAGAGGGGTATTTTATGAACAGTATTACCGGTTGCACGGTGTTTTTCTACTGGGCGTGTGGAAATATGATAAAAACATGATAACACACTGCTGCTATAAACAAAGTCATGCTGTTGTGGTTTTGCTGTGTAGTGTGAAGTGCAGTAGTTCAGTTATTACGAGTTATTTATTATTTTGTCCTGTACTTTGTCACAAAGTATATTATGGCTCAGTATATGTTTTCTACTGCACAGCGTGTATTTATTTATGATTCATATGTGTTAACTCGGTCAGCTCGCCAAGTGAAAATACAATTTGCAGAAAGATTTCCAAGTGTAAAAGTTCCAGGCCATACAACAATCCATGAACTTTACAGTAAATTTCAGGCCATAGGAAGTGTTAAAGTTAAGAAATCTAAAAGACGGCATTCGGTTCTTACCGAAGAAACATTAGACAATAATGGTCATCGTTTGAAAAATTCCCCCCAAAAATTCCATGATGTATAGTTTCCCAAAGAGGTGCCATAAATGTATGGACAACAACGGTGGCCTGTTTCAGCATTTGCTTTCATAAAGTTGGTAAGTAAACCCTTTAAAAGTAGTTTTAAAAATGTTGTATGGTTTCATCCGCGCCTTTCTATGATAGCAGCAGATGGCGAGCGCCGAGAACGCAGACAGGAAAAACACCGCACAGGCGGTTCAAATTCTTTTGGCTCACTCCATATAAAGTGGCATTATTTTGTAGAGGAGTTTTTTGATAACATGATGGTGACATTACGTAAGTGTAATAGGCTTAGAATTTTGTATCTCTTTAAGACATGCATCCACTGAAATATATACATTAAAGTACTTGTATGACTTACATTGTGATGTAGCAGCTATGAAAGAGATCAGTGCCAGGCAACCGTAAGTACCACTCACCAGTGTAAACATCGGGCGCGCTATCAGCAAATAAACAAAATCTTCTGAAGTTTGTTAATCCCATCCTCCAGAACATGTGTCAAAATAGTTCTAGAATGCTCTGTGGATGATTCCA
Organism: Deroplatys truncata; assembly: GCA_030765065.1. Taxonomy (NCBI): domain Eukaryota; kingdom Metazoa; phylum Arthropoda; class Insecta; order Mantodea; family Mantidae; genus Deroplatys; species Deroplatys truncata. The sequence goes on from CM060988.1 coordinate 204,311,258, forward strand.
CTGGACATATAAATGAACGAAGTTGCAAGAGCTGTTACTGCCAGTCGGAGTGTGAATTGAGTTGTATGGGTCAGTCAGTGAGTGAGCTGGTGGGTGAGTTTTCTACACAACATCAAGACTGGTTCTCTGAGCAAGTTGGTGACAACTGTTGTGAGGTGTAGCGAGTGCTAATGCAGACCAATTGGGTTGTGGAGGTCTAGTGTTCAACACTCATGGAAATGAACCGTCCAGCATTAAGAAGCTACTTCACAGAGAAGTGAAGTGATAGAGAAATGACCCAGTTCACCTTAGTGAATCTGAACTAGTTAAGAATGTAAAACAGTGAAAGAGTGACAATTGGGAAACTGGACAAAGTCAATTAATATAGTTTGGCACATGTTCTATATATATCAAGAATGGATTAAAGTTTGTCTTGCATCATATTGCTGATGGTATATCCATGGGGAAATAAATTCAAAAAGAGAGAAGACAAGTATAGTAGTATGATTGTGAAGGTGGCTTAACATCTACAAAATTGTAACAAATGAAAACTCACAAGTCACTCAATGTAAAGCAATTGTTAAACTTGAGTCACACACTCGAATACAACACAACTGATTCATATGACTCTCAGCTCACTGCTGAGTTACAACTCACAATTAGACTGCACTGTCCACTTGCGCTGTGACTTCTGCCAGAACTCAATATTCGACTCAATTCAAAACTGACTGCTCGTCCTGGCAGAGTGCCCTGTTATGTAACTCCTGCATACAAAGTGGAACCTTCTAGAGAAAGAATGCCTGAGAACATGTTGAAATGAATACTCCAGAACAGGTAAATGGCAAACAAAGGACTTTCTATTCCATACTTGCTATTGTTCAGACGATCCATTGCAAACCCCATCCAGGTATCGGCTGGGAGGCACAATCAGGCGGCAGCAGGTAGCACTGCGCACATGGTCACATTATTCTGGATAATTCTGGCGTTTCATCAAAATCTTCTTACAAGTACTTGCTCTCTCTCTATCCTTCTATATGAAAGTGCATTTCTGAATACTATATTTTCATTAACATCTTGGTTGTTATTTTTTAGCATTGGGTTCCACAGTTAAAGCTTGAGAGTTTGTTCTTTTTTAAAAGTAAACTAATTTTGGGAATTTTTTGCCAAATAAATCCAACAATATTGTACTAGCATTAACAATCGTACACTATGTGATCAAAAGTATACGGACACCCCACAAACATACATTTTTCATCATGCTGCCACCTACTGCCTGGTACTCATTATCTGCGACCTCAGTAGTCATTAGACATCATGAAACAGCAGAATGGGATGCTCCATGGAACTCACGGACTTCAAACGTGGTCAAGTGATTGGGTGTCACTTGTCAGAAGTCTGTACGCGAGATTTCCACACTCCTAAACATCCCTAGGTCCACTGTTTCTGATGTGATAGTGAAGTGGAAATGCAAAGGGACATGTATAGCACAAAAATGTACAGGCTGACCTCGTCTGCTGACTGACAGAGACCGCCGACATTTGAAGAGGGTCGTAAAGAGTAATAGGCAGACATCTATCCAGACCATCACACAGGAATTCCTAACTGCATCAGGATCCACTCCAAGTACTATGGCAGTTAGCCGTGAGGTGAGAAATCTTGGATTCTATGTTCGAGCGGCTGCTCATAAGCCACACATCACGCAGGAAAATGCCAAACGATGCCTCATTTGGTGTAAGGAGCGTCAACATTACACAATTGAACAGTGGCAAAACGTTGTGTGGAGTGATGAATCATGGTACACAATGTGGTGATCCAATGGCAGGGTGTGGGTATGGCGAATGCCCGGTGAATGCCATCTGCCAGCGTGTGTAGTGCCAACAGTGAAATTTGGAGGTGGTGGTGTGGTCGTGTTTTTCCTGGAGGGGGCTTGCACCCATTGTTTTGCGTGGCACGATCACAGTGCAGACCTACATTGATATTTTAAGCACCTTCTTGCTTCCCATGTTGAAGAGCAATTTGGGGATGGTGATTGCATCTTTCAACATGATTGAGCACCTGTTCATACTGCATGGGCTGTGATGGAGTGGTTACATGACGTAATGGACTGGCCTGCAGAAAGTCCTGACTTGAATCCTATAGAACACCTTTGTGATCTTTTTGGAATGCCGACTTCGTGCCAGGCCTCACTGACCTACATTGATACCTCTCCTCAGTTCCGCACTCCATGAAGAATGGGCTGCCATTCCCCAAGAAACCTTCCAGCACCTGATTGAAAGTATGCCTGCAAGAGTGAATGCTGTCATCAAGGCTAAGGGTGGGCCAACACCATATTGACTTCCAGCTTTACTGATGGAGTGCGCCACGAACTTGTACGTCATTTTCAGCCAGGTCTCCGGATACTTTTGATCATGTAGTGTATCAGTAAGGGTGTGGGGGTGGTGGTACTTGTTCTTGTTACCTTCTAAGGATCCAAGTATTGAGTTATTTTATTATAAATTCTATCATGCACAGATCTTGAAGAAAGGAATTAACTATCAGTCTGTATAGTCAACAGTTTAAATTATGGCTATAACTTATTCTGGTCAACTTACCTTGTTTTCACTCTGCAGTAAAATGTTTGAATCTGATATTTTTGATTGGCATTCTGTTTCTGTTGACATTCCTTGAACACTCAATTTACCATTCTCATTATACATGATAAACTCTTTATTTATCCTCTTTACATCTGAAGAAAAACACTTCTCCTCCTTCTGAAAACCAATATCAAAAACAAAAGCCCCCACTTTTGATTCTATATTATTATTATCCAATTCAAAATCACTATATGTATCAGCCTCATTTTTAAACCTGTTTCCAAAATTTGTGGAAAAACACACATTCTCATTTGGTAATCCTGGCTCTAAGATATCAACTTCTTCTTTGATATCTATTTTGTGGTCTATTTTAAACTCATATTGACTTGTGGTAGTATCGTTCTCAAATATTGTTTCAGCATTTGAGGATGAAAAGCCTATTGCAATTGATATCCCTTCTTCTAGAACATTGATTTCTTCTTTAACTTTTGTTTTGGTATCCATTTCATAGGCTGTAGAAAAACAAAATGTAATTAGTGTTATCTAGGTTTACTTCACACTAAAAATACACAAGGAACCACTACTGTATGAACACGAGCAATTAAGTTGACAATAATGAGGAAGAATGAATCAACAAATGAGGATTGTAATTCTTCAAATGTTGTAAGTGTTAACATTTACAAAACTAGAATTTCTGCTCTGAAATATGACTAAAACAGCAATTCTCCTGTCTCTCTCTCTCTCGCCTCATTACAGTGCAATTTCTGATATCATACTCTTCATTTGGAACCAATTTATATACACACACACTAACTTAAACCTAACCTTGAATAAGTCTCAAAACCAGAGGTCCCTGTCAATTCACACTAACTTGCTACAGCCTGGCAGCCTCTACTTGCCTCATATTCATTTCTTTCTTCCTTCCCCTTTTATTCTGTTTTTGTTTTGTTTTAAGAGACATAGAAACTAAAATACTTATTTTGATGCCACTGTGTTTTTGCTCAAATGTTGGCAGCTCTCGAGAATTGACTGCATAGCCACAAAATGCCAACTAATGGCCAAAGCATGAACTAATTAGTTAAGTGGACCTGGAATTAGGTCTGCATTTTGCTATTTTAACTATGTAAGACCCAAGTACAAAATAACATCTACTCTGCTCCTGTGATCTTATTATGATGGTAAGAGCATTTTAGACAAATGCAAAGCTAAATTAAACAATTTACATCTCATTATTTGATAGCATTCTTCTTTAAGTGTGTAAAACAAGCTATGAACTATAAATAATATGATTAAATCTACTTTATAATTTAATGTCTATATAAATTAAATTTAAAACACCTGAATTCACCTTTTACAAACACAGAGGCACTATTTGAAAAATGTTTTGCATCGGGCCTCCAAGAACCTAGTTATGCCACTGTTTTGTGTGTGTTAAAGCTGAGAGTACACTGAACTGTTCTGCTAAAGTGAAACCTCATCCTCCTAGCAATTTAATCTTCGTTTTATACACAATGAAACAATCAATTTTATTTAACATAATACTTGAAATGTATACAAAAATCACTATCACCCTAGATTTTAAAAATTCTCAAATAATGTATTGACCATAACCTTTCATATTCATCCATTATAATTCTTATCGTTTAAAATTTAGTTACCTACGTAAAAAACATATATTGCTATATGTAACAATATTCTTCTGAATTACAGACCCATTACAGGAAGAAATTAATTTACCTGAAACTGCCATTATCTCAGTCACTATAGTTCCGTATCGCTTTATTAATCAAAGCTTTACCAAGTATTCATCTGAACATTCTAACAACGGACGCCCATTAAATATCGAGACTGAAAGACAGAGCGACACTTTTCAGAAAACCAACATCCACCATTTTACGTCACGATTGTAGCGTATGTAGTCAGAACCTCCTAGATACTGAAAGTATAATCAATCAAGGCTAAAGGCTGGTTCACAACCAACGAGAACGGTAACCAGAACGAGAACGGGAAAGTTGAAATACATGTATTCAAATGGGAGTGTCCACAACCGACAGGAAGCCTTCCCGGGCCCCGGGAACGGGAAGAAGAGTTGCCCAACTTTTAAGGCTGGTTCACAACCACCCGGTAACGGTAACCAGAACGGAAACGAGAACGGGAAGCAAGAAATTTTGATTCACAACAGCCCGGTAACGAGAACGGGAATGCATATCGATCACAAAGTGAAAGTCGATTTTGCGCATTGGGATTTCATTTGTTTTTAACTGACCAATGACATTTTTTCACCTACTTCCAATTTAGCCAAGCCAACGTCAAAATTCGATAGAGTAAACATCTAAATGCATATTCATTACATTTCCGATCCCTCTACTTATGCCAAACTTCCATTCCTTTATTTAATGGCATACATTAAAATTGTATATTCTGTTTTCATTTCCACCGGATTTAGCTGTTCTTTGTAGCTTTTGCCATTGTTTTTTTAGGTAATAGCCAGTTTTGAGTTAGTTGCATATAAACAAACTACAAATGATCCCTTCACCAGAGGAACCAACGTTGATTAGATTTGCGGGTGTCGGGATGAGGTTAGGAAGCACATTTACTATTAATTCCTTCCAGTTTCATATTTCCAGCTTGCGACTATAGAGAGCATTAGTGGCTGTTTCATGTCACGGCCGCTTAGAATAACCTCTAGAGTGAAGAGTCTAATATGCACAATAGGGATCTATTATGCCGTGCCCGGGAACGAGAACGAGAAAGTTAAAAGTTGGGCAACTGTTCTTCCCGTTCCCGGGGCCCGGGAAGGCTTCCCGTCGGTTGTGGACACTCTCATTTGAATACATGTATTTCAACTTTCCCGTTCTCGTTCTGGTTACCGTTCTCGTTGGTTGTGAACCAGCCTTTAACTTTCTCGTTCTCGTTCCCGGGCACGGCATATTAGATCCCTATTGTGCATATTAGACTCTTCACTCTAGAGGTTATTCTAAGCGGCCGTTACATGAAACAGCCACTAGTGCTCTCTATAGCCGCAAGCTGGAAACATGAAACTGGAAGGAATTAGTAGTAAATGTGCTTCCTAACCTCATCCCGACACCCGCAAATCTAATCAACGTTGGTTCCTCTGGTGAAGGGATCATTTGTAGTTTGTTTATATGCAACTCAAAACTGGCTATTACCTAAAAAACAATGACAAAAGTTACAAAGAACAGCTAAATCCGGTGGAAATGAAATAAGAATAAACAATTTTAATGTATGCCATTAAATAAAGGAATGAAAGTTTGGCATAAGTAGAGGGATCGGAAATGTAATGAATATGCATTTAGATAATGTTTAATCTATCGAATTTTGACGTTGGCTTGGCTAAATTGGAAGTAGGTGAAAAAATGTCATTGGTCAGTTAAAAACAAAGGAAATCCCAATCGACTTTCACCTTGTGATCGATATTCATTCCCGTTCTCGTTACCGGGCTGTTGTGAATCAAAATTTCTTGCTTCCCGTTCTCGTTTCCGTTCTGGTTACCGTTACCGGGTGGTTGTGAACCAGCCTTAACGGAATTAACTTCCTTAAGATAAGCTTAATGCAGAAGAAATATAACACATTTGAAAGCAATTTGCTGGCAATAGCCTTCAACTCACAAGTAATACATTTACATCGCTAATAGTAAAGTTTAGCGCAAACAGAAGTTGAGTTTTATTTATGGACGTTCTTTAGCTGCTATGATTGTTAGCGTCCCACTCTATTATTGCGCAAAAAAGATCGGGAAGTTTGCATACAGAACTCTTTATCAGGCTTGAGGTAGTTTACATGCTCTAAATATATGGACGGGACCACCAGCTTTTACTTCCCTCCCGAAGGAAGACATGCTAAGGATTTTACACCCGATTTGTTTTTTAAAGGGGTGGCTCCAAACCGCCGCCGCCCCCGGTAAAAATTCATCGCCCTCCGTCGGGTTTGAATTGGACTGCGTGGTAAACATCCACCCAATTCAAATACAAACCTATAAAGTGTGAATTTGTTTGTATATATCGATTCAACAAATTCTAGTTATTAATTATGATCGAAACAATTAATTTCTAAAAAATAAATAAATAAAAATTAATAATATTTACCATATTCCTTACTGTTTGAATCTACACGGTGAGCCAAAAGACTCCGAACCGCCTGGGCGGTGTTTTTCTTGTCCGCGCCCTCGGCACTCGTTGCGGTCTGCCGCTATCATAGAAAGGTGAGGATGAAACCATACAACATTTTTTAAAACTACTTTTAAAGGCTTTATTTACCAAATTTATTAAAGGATATACTCAAACTGACCACCGTCGTTGTCCATACATTTTTGGCACCTCTTCAGGAAACTATCCATCGTGGAATTTTTGGGGGGAATTTTCCAAACGATGACCGATATCGTCTAATATTTCTTCGGTAAGAACCGAACGCCGTCTTAGATTTCTTAGCTTGAACACTTTCTGCGGCCTGAAATTTACTGTAAAATTCATGGCTTGTTGTACGGCCTGGAACTTTTACACCTGGAAATCTTTCTGCAAATCGTACTTTCACCTGGCGAGCTGGCCGAGTTAACACATACGAATCATAAATAAATACACACAGTCCAGTAGAAAACATATCCTGAGCCATAATATACTTTGTGACTAAGTACAGGACAAAATAATAAATAACTCGTAGTAACTGAACTACATCACCGTCAACTCAAAACCACAACAGCGTGACTTTGTTTATAGCAGCAGTGCGTTATGTTTTTATCATATTTCCACACGCCCAGTGAAAAAACAGTACAAGACAAACCCACACACCCTGGAAGAATTAAAACAAAATATCCGCCAGAAAATTTCTCCACGTGAACTACGGCGAGTGATGGATAGTTTCCTAAAGAGGTGCCAAAAATGTATGGACAACGACAGTGGCCAGTTTCAGCATCTCCTTTCGTAAAGTTGGTAAGTAAAGTCTTTAAAAGTAGCTTTAAAAATGTTGTATGGTTTCGACCGCGCCTTTGTGTTATGGCGGCAGACGGCAACGAGCGCCGAGAACGCGGATAGGAAAACCACCGCGCAGGCGGTTCGGAGTGTTTTAGCTCACTCTGTATTATATAATAACTTATGATGGAACGACTGACTCTGATTCTGGCCATCAATTTAATAATTAAATAAATGCTACCAGTAGTAGAAATGAACCAGTAGTCAGTGAAGCTAAAATCTGATCAAACATACCTACTTCACCTTAAAAAGGGTTAACTTAAATTTATCATGACGATAAGTTTGTAAAGTAGTTAGGATTTTATTTTTATGGAAAAACTGAGCTGGAATCAAGTGCAGAAAAAGTGCTAAAGGCACTTTATGAGCTGCAACAACTTAAGCTTTGTATCAGTATAAAAGTTAAATTAATAGGCATTAAGCTCTTTTTGACAATAAACATTATGATATTCTATCTGGGGTAACTCGAGTGGAGCAGGACAGGTATTAAAAACCGAATTACATACATTGAAGGTCTTGAAACGTCTGCTGCATAAAAAAGCCATTTTATTGAGTTAGGAATATTAGCAGTCCACAGCATGTTTATTTTACATGTTCTCACAGGAAATAGTTAATATTCAAGCAGGATGTGCTAATCTCTGATGAATGCCTTGGTGACGTACATATTTAAGGTAGAAATAAATCTGTTGGATTAAATTTTAATAAACAAAAAATCTTTTAAATCTAAAGTGTAACTGCAGAGTGGGTGTTAAAATGTTCCTTAGCCTCTCTCTGGATCTGCCTCTACATGCTCTCTTGTATATTAAAGGAAATGTTATGCTTTCAATTCAACAACAGACATGCATATACATAATGCTAGGGAATATAATTTATTAGATATTCTTACAAGAAAGAATAGCTGTTAATTATCATCTTTATATGGGCATTACAGTTTAAAACAGGCTCTCAGTCAGGTGACTTAAAACACTTGCAAGCTGCAACATATTCAGGCGGGAATTACTACAGAAACCTTATAAAACTGGCAAATGTTAAAACTGGGGGTGCCATGATATAAGGGAATCGAAGGCAGATTCCATTGCACAGAAAATACGAATGAAACTGATTCAGTTTTAGGAATTCCCTTATGCTGTATAAACAGATCCATGCTTTCGAGTGAATTACACAAACCATAAGAAATTTTGGATCACAGTGAAAATGAACAACCACATTAACTAAATGATAGATGAGTCATGATTGTTTATAATGGAAAATCTTTTAAGACCTAGCAGAACCCAAACAAGACTGTAAAGAAGAAAGAGATACCAGACTCATAGAGGGTACAAATACTTTGGAATCACTAACCAAAATAGAGAACTTGTTTTAACAAGAAATTAAATAAAATTCTTCTGGCCTCAATAAATACAAGATATAACTTTAAAACTAGCACTAGTGAAAATTTAAAATATATGATGAACACAAAATTCTGGTATTAGAAATATTTATGCTGTTCCAATGGAAATAACATATTGGTGCAAATTTTTATAATCAAAACACTGTAATATGGTGGTGTAGGTAAAGTCAATGACTTGCTGCTACTAGATGCTGGAGGATGCTCTGGAAGATATGGATATGTGTGCTCTGAATTTATTGCACCTCTCTCACAGTTGGTATGGAAAATTTATGTCTAGCATGGTAGAATTGACTTCCTAGCATATAATTTTTATTCGGTAATTGTGGCTTCTAGAGTGAGTAGCAAACTATTTTTTCTTTTTGTCCATTGTATTTTAAGATATAATTATAATTCTCCTACCTAGCTCTAAGTTATGACAATATTGAATCTTACCTCAAGTTTTCCCTGTTTGGAAAATACAATATTTATTATATGCATAATAAATACAGCAAGTGAAAAAAGTATAAAATATGGATCAGCTAGTAACAGTGATGTGAATTTGAAATTATATAGAAAATTTGAGTTGGAGTTGAAACACTTGACATCACTACATGTTTTAGAACTTGCTAATTGCTCCCACCATTGGAAGTGGCTGACTGGTTCCTCGTGATGTTGTTGTCCCGTGTGTGGTGCAATCTGATGTAGTGATGATACTCCATAGTGAGTTTGGTGGCGGCAATTGCAGATGACATTTGGACAACAAATCGCACTCTTAAAACTGCAAAACACACAGCAGAGTGGGATACTTGGGAAAAGTTATTAATCACAAAACATAAACACCATGTGATAAATTTTGAATTGCCACCACCGAACCCACTATGGAGTTACATCACTACACCAATTCCACCACACACAGGCGCATACGGGACAACACCACCACGAGGAACCAGTCGGCCACTTCCGATGATGGGAGCAATTAGCTCCTGAAACCGGTCAAGTTGTAAAACTTGTAAGTGATGTCAAGTGTTTCAACTCTGACTCAAACTTTCTATGTAACAGTAACTGAATGTTCACTATGTGTTTTATTCTTTTACTCAAGGTGGTTTAACGATGAACAATATATGACAATTGAATCAAAAGTTTATTTACATATTTGCTTTAATTACTTGTACACATTCTTTATGTTATAATAATCAATGTTTTCATTACTTCTCATTGAGAATATTCAATAATTCCTATAGCAAATTAATATATTTCTTTCACTTTCCTGTAAGTGTCTCCTATCTCAGTGAAAATTTTCTTAACAATCACAACAGTTGAAACTTGTTAATTTAAGCTATTGTCTGGTTGCTATTGATTACAAAACAAATTTACATAATTTGAAAACTCTTGCAAGGAATAAATACCATGTTCATAAGAACAACATATTTACAATCATGTTATTGCCTGAATTCTCACTTTTTGTTACATATTTTGTATTATAACAAAATTTTTTATTGTGAAATCAATACTTTTTTGATCAACTTATTTAATGTTATTCATTTTCCTTTTATCTCTCATTATAGCAATTGTAATTGATAATTTAAAATATATAAGTGCTCAAAGCAAAGTTGATGACACAAATGGTGCTTTAAAACAATAGTACTTTAATAGTTGTGATACACAATGCAAGCATAAATAGACAATGTATCAAATTTCCCCATCCATTCCATTGGATTTTCTTTTTACCACTTCTTAGCAAGTTTTACAAATTATTTTCCATTGTTTTACTAATATGTGCTTCATATGCTGTTTTATTTGCTATCACTTCATGACATTTTAATTAATTTGTTTTCATAATTCAATAAATATAATTATCTTTGACACAATCATAATTTTTAAGTTTTACTAAAGCGAGGGGAAAGTAAACATTCCCTTATGAAATTACATTTTACATACAATATTTACATAATTCAATACAAGAAATTTTGGTGTATTTAGTTTAAATATTTGTATACCTTCTTCTTCTCCTGAAAATTGCTTGATAGGTGTCAAATTTTGTTTATGGTGTTTCCCCATAGATTTACTCTGTCTTCCAATCCAAAGTACGATTCCCAAATTGTTGTACAATAATGCACGGTGAGTATATGAAAATTCCATTTTATAAGTTCTCTCCTTTGTTGCATCTGATAAGTGTCTTTCTCAACAAAATTTATTGAAGGTTCCCATTTCCTTTTCCTTTTTTTTAATCTGTTCTTTGTTACTTGAGCTTTATTTGTGAATTCTTTCCCTATCAGTGGCATTGTGGAGGGTGAAATTTTAAAAATTGGCTTTGTTTCTATTCCTAGCATTACTTCTGTAAGAGTAAAACAAGTTGTGGCATTTACTACAAAATTTATTAAATTTTCTATGGTTTTACAATGGTCTACCCAGTTTGAATGGTTACTATGGCACAATAATTTCCCTTCTTAGTCTGTTTAAGATCTGGTCCACTCCCACTGATCTGAAATGATCTGGTGAAGTGTGAGCATTTACTGTTTGTACATTAAGAGTCACAGAAGCCTATTTTCTTTTTTATGTACCCAAGATTTTTCCAATAATTCTATTACATCACTCTGTAGCACTTCATCTGCTTGTTTTCTGATGGAGTTTGCGATATCTCTACATTTGTGCGTAAGCTTTTATCTCCTCTACATGTTATAATGTGCATATTTATTTTCTTGTATTTAAACAATATATTGATTAGGCCATTGTTTTGTTCATCACTGATGTTACAGCATTCATCTACTTTCTTCACGCTGGTTGTACTCTGCTCTTCTCATCAACTTGTTGTCTTTCATGTTCTCTGGGTAGTAGGATGTAATCTCATTTTCAGAACTAAAGCAGAAAATATTGTTGCAGGCGCTTATCTGTTTCAAAATCCTTCTTTATTTCATCTTCTCTAAATATATTGCTTCTATTTCTTCATTAACAGTAATATTTTCAATAAAAAAGCTAATTTTGCTAATTTGGTGCTTACAGTAATAGCTTTATCACTTACTACACTGACTTGTATATCTTTTGTGTTTGTTAATTCTGTCCTTACTGCATTAACTTCATTACTTAATTCTGTGCCAACTGCAATGACTTTATCACTTAATGCTGTGCTTATTGCATTAACCTGGAGCTTTAATTCTAATAGTATATTTACAATTTCTTCCTGAAATTGCTGGTTTGTGTCTCTATTTGCTTCTGCATTTGGTGCAGCATTCCTATTCTCTTGTCCATTTCCCTCATGTTTTCCTTGCATCTCCATGATGTGATGACTTTTTACTGTTTTCCCAATACATAAAAGCATATACAAGTATAGCTGTACCACTTACTTTTCATCGCCCTGGAGTGGGAGTGAGGATTCTGTTGTCATCTTATCTCTCGGCTCCATTGCTTAATCTCAAACATACCTCCATCGCTGATGACATCGCTTCTAGATCGTGAAGCCTCATGTTTGGCATTAAGTTGAAGTAGCATTATATGTTTGATGTGGGTAGAGTTGATGAGGTGTCACTACTGGAATTTCTTGTAGATATGGATGCTGTGCACTCTGAAATGCTTGGTTTGAATTTACTGTGCCTCTCACACAGCTGGTATGACAAGTTTATGTCTAGTGTTTTAGATTTGACTTTGTGATGGATAATTTTTTTTGGTCATTGTTGTGGATTTTAATATATGTAACGTGTAGCAAAATATTTGAATGTTTCTTTTTGTCCGTTGTATTTTAAGGTATACTTAAAATCCTACTAGCTCTAACTCATGACAATATTGAATCTTATTTCAGGATTTCCATGTTTGGAATATGAGATATTTATTATATACGAGGTGTGATCAAAAAGATTCCGGAATGCCGTCGTAAATACTACACAACAGTTTGTTTCGTCTAATCTGCACTGTCACCCTCGAAGTAGTCTTCCTGGGAGTTGATACACTTATCCCAGCGCTTCTGCCACTGGTGGAAGCACCTCTGGAAGTCCTTTTCTTTCAACATGTTTCAGAGCCTTCTGCGTTGCGATGGATGACATCAATGTCCTCAAAACAGCATTCTCAGAGCCGCATTTTAAGTCACAGGAAAAGAAAAAAGTCTACTGGTGCCAAATCTGGAGAATAGGTGGGATGCTGAACAGTATTCGTCCTATTTTTATCCAAAAATTGGTGAACAGAAAGCACTCTGTGCGCAGGCACATTTTAATGATGCAGGAACATGTCCAAATTGTCTTTCAAAATGCTTTGAACACTTCCAAAGGAGAGTCCTAATGAGTCAGAAAGTTCTCTTATTGTAATGCGCCTATCATTTAAGACCATTTCCCGCATCTGACTGATATTTTCATCAGTTTTGCTGGAACAGAGTCGCCCCAAACGATCTGCATCTTTAACTGTTGTCGCACCACTTTTAAATTTTGAAAACCACTAAAATGCTTGAGTTTTGCCTATAACTTCCTCCCCATAAGCTGTTCTTCATTTCATAGGCTTCTATTGCAGTTTTACCGAGTTTAAAGCAAAATTTGACGTTCGTTCTTTGTTCTTCGTAATCTGACATTTTTGCTATGCGAAAAAATAGCAGCACATGAAAACACATGTTCGCTTTAGAGCATCCACCTCGTCATTGCAGTCGTCCTCCGTGGTGTAGTGGTTACCATGCTAGGCTCTAGTTCCCGAGGTCGGGTTCAAACCCGGCGGAGGGTGATGGATCTTTTTTGGGCATAAAAATCCTTAGCATGACTTTCTTTAGAAGGGAAGTAAAGCCGGTGGTCCTGTGTCGTAGATTTACGGCACGTAAAAGAACCTCAAGCCTGATAAAGATGCCCAACATGGAATGGGATGCTAAGGACTATAGTAGTTAAAGAGCATCCATAAATAAAACTAAATTTCAATTTCATCACTGCATGGTCACAGGAAGTCACATGACCTCTCATTTTTATCGGGAAGTAATGCTGCATGTACAGTCTGGGTAAGAATTAAAGAAATCTCAGCGTCAGCATTGTTCTGAAGCCATTCCAGAAACTTTTTGATCACATCTCGTACATATTATATGCAATAAGTGAATATTTCATTTTAATGTTTTTTATTTTTTAGCACAGGATACTTTAACGACAAATCGTACATGACAATTAAGTCAAAGATTTGCTTACATGTTTGCTTTAATTGCTTATAGACATTCTTTATATTATAATAATCAATGTTTTGTTGTTTCTCATCGAGAATATTCTATAATTCACATAGCGAATTAATACACCTCTTGTACCTTCCCTTAAGTGTCTCCTATCTAAATGAAAATTTTATTAACAATCACAATAGTTAAACTATTGTCTGGTTGCTATTGATTGTAAAGCAAATTTACATAATGTAAAAACTCTTGCAGGGAATAAATAGTATTCATAAGAATAAGATATTTAGATTCATATTATATATAAATCATATTATAGCTGGGATTCTCTTTTTTTGTTAGATATTTGTATTATCACAAAGTCTTTTTACTGTAAAATAATTTTTTTCTGATCACCTTATTTAACGTACTTTCAACTCAAGCAAGGCTGATGAAACAAATGCTGCTTTAAAACAATAGTACACTAATAATTGTGATACACAATGCATATATAGATACAATGCATGAAACTTCCTCATTCAGTCCATTGGATTTCTGTTTTCCCACTCCTTAGGAAGTTTTACAAATTATTTTCCAAAAAAAATTTCTATGCATTTACATTCTTGTATCAGCCAGCTTGAGCAAATTGTTGAGACTAATGCTATGATTTTAAATCAACTTCCACATGACACTATCTTGGAATTTCTTTTGTCAGCTTTGGAGTAGACATATGCAATTCCTTTTATATGTATTAGCAACAAAAACTGCACTGATGTGTAACGCAGTCACCTCAAGGTTTCAGAGCAAGTCCACCTATCAGTTTAGTACTCTTGTGACTGGGCAGATTTAAACTTGAGTAACACTAGGTTACCAATGAAAGATTTTTTTCTGCGGTATGATTAAAAATAGGTGACTTTTACTAATTTTGGTGCACAAAATTAAAAAATTCATTCTGTTTTTCTGTAGTACATCTCATTTTGACAATATGACAATGTTCAATGAAAATATAATTGTAAAATTTGCAAAAATATTACATTCGTATACAACTTTTAAAGAAAATAAACAATAATAATAACATGAAAGTATACCTTAATTTGAGAATGTATGTTATCTTGTGTACCCCTTTTTCTTTTCGCATGGAACTTCAGTGTACATGATTTTTCCGAGTGTTCTCCAGTAGGTTCATTATGAGCAAGACACCAGCAGTAATCAACCATCATATGTACGTCTCAACATCCCTGATAACATCATTCAACATCTTTCAAGTCCTGGTGAAAACTTTCACCTTGCTCTTCACTCACAGCTCCTAAATTCAATGGGAAGTAGTCAAGATGTGACTTGATGAAATGAAGCTTCAAATTCATATCAGAGCCCAGCAGTCTGAAATTTTCCAGCATATTTTTGACAATGTCTTTGTATTGAGGGTTTTTCACATTGCCCAGAAATTTCTTAACTTCTCTGAATCCTTTCGAAGCATCTTTTTCAATTTCATTCATAGAGCTGGTAAAATTAACATCTTTCATTAATTTCCTTATCTGTGGTCCATCAAATACTCTCTCTCTGATTTTAGCCTGTGACAATGATAGAAACTTTGTGCATAAGTACTGAAAGCAAGGGCAACTTTTGTTAAGTGCTTTCACGAATTGTTTCATCATGCCAAGTTTTGTGTGTAATGGAGGGAGTCGAATTTTTTGGTGATCAACAAGAGCCATGATAGTAACATTTTTTGATCCAGGTTCCAGTTGCTGCCTCTCAGGCCATTGGTCAGTTTCACAATGAAAACAAGGGAGTTATTTTATATATCCTCCCTATTGTCTTAGTAACAGACCAATGACCTTCAAGTCACCACATATTTGTCACTCATGATCGCGGTATTCAATTTTCTCAAGAACACGCTTCAGAGATTCATAAGACATAAAATGTGCAAGCAGTATTGAAGCTAACTTGTTGCCATTATAAAGTAAAATTACTTTAAGACTTCATTTTAAATATGGAAATTTTCTGAAAGAACAGCGATTGGATATAGAAATTTAAGACTAGTTTGTACACAATCACTGATATATGCTGATGACACTGTATTCATTACAAACAACAAGAATAATTTGAGATAGCATTAAAAGAATGGAGGGAGCAGCTGGCCAGAAAAGGACTGGAACTGAATACAGATAAAAGTAAAATAATGCATCTAAGAAGGGGAGATGAAAGGGACATAACATGTAATGGTGAGATTCTGAAATTAATTTAAATGGAGTTTTAGTTAAGGATGCTCTATAACTACCATAGTTCTTAGCGTTCCATTCTATATTGGGTGTGAAAGACCAGAAATTTTGCTCAGAGGTCTCTTTATCAGGCTTGAGGTTCTTTTACATGCAGTAAATCTATGACATGGGACCACTGGTTTTACTTCCCTTCCAAACGAAGCCATACTATGGATTTTTATGCCCCAAAAAATGTGTTACCCTCTGCTGGGTTCTAACTCACACCTTGGAAACTAGAGGCTAGCGTGGTACCCCTAGATCACTGAGGATGACAGGTGGGACTCTGGAATAGATAGATATGAACGCTTAGGAGTGTTAATAAGTGAAGATGGAAAAATGGAACAGCAAATATTGAAAAGAGTGAGGAAAGCCAATTCTTATTATCATCAAATCAATAGTACAGTAGAGGGAGAAAAGGAGCTATCTAAGAACACAAAAATTATCGCTGTTAAAACAATATTATTACTAATTCTACTATATTGAGCAGAGAGTAGGACTTTTTATCTTCAAATTATTTTACAATAATCAATCCATAATAAATATAATTTACTGTAGAAACATGAAAGTAAAATAACAGCCATGGAAATGAGATATCCGAGATGAGCTGTGAAGAAAACTAGAAGAGACATGGTTACAAATACAACAAGAGAGTAATTGGGTATCCTCTCTACAACATAAATACTAGAAGACAACTTAGATTCTATGGACATATATCTTGCAAGTCAGGGGATAGGAAACCCAGACAATATTTGGAAACATGACCGGAAGGTAGAAGAAGACCAAGGGGAAGGCACCAGAAGTTATATCAGGATTACATTGAGAAATAGGATAGAGAAAGGTTAACACTATGAATGAAATGAAAAGAATGGTAAGGGACTGAGTAGAGTGGAAGAAATGGACTGAGGCTAATAGTCCATGCTTAATAGCATGAAGGAGTTAAAGAAAGGAGACACAAATTCTGTATTTTAAAGCTGATAAATCAGTGAAGCCTTCTCACATATTCTACAGGTGGTTTGTGCTTCTCACACTCAAGAATCTACAGGGTTATTCCTAAGTCAATGTCACATTTCGGAAGTTTGTTGTGAAATAAGTACTTGAAATATCAGTGTGAATGATATAACAAATTTGTTAGGTATAACTTACAAGAGTTCAATGTGTGCGCCTCTGGTTACATGGGAGACATCCAGGCGATAGCCCACACCCGCATGTCACAGTCGATTGTTGCTATCATTACTGTAATGTGATCTCAGAGCTCCTTCAAGTCAGCTGGAAGTGCTGGAATGAAGATCCTATACTTCACATATCCCCAGAGAAAGAAATCACATGGTGTTAAGTCTGGTGATCGGGGCGGCCACCGAAACAATGCAACGTCATCAGCTTTTTGTCCAATCCAACGTTGCGGTATGTTGTGGTTCAGGTACGCGCACATGAGTCGATGTAAATGGGGTGGAGCCCTGTCCTGTTGGAAAATGAAGTCACCTCTGTCTGTCAGTTGCGCATAAGCCATTGTTCTAACATGTCCAGATAAGTGATGCCAATCACTGTGGATTCGATGAAGAAAAAGGGCCTGTAAACCTTGTCCTTTGACGGGGCATGGATCACGATCTTTAGGGAGTCGCGCACATGCTCAACTGTAACATGTGCGTGTTGGGTTCCCCAAATGCACACGTTGTGACAGTTCACTTTTCCTGACAAGTAAAATGTTGCTTAGTCGCTGAAGATGAGTCTGCAACCAAAATTATCATCAGCATCTGCAGCCCGCATATCGATGGCAAATTGTGTGCGAACCTCGTTGTGAGTGCCTGCAGGAGTTTTAGTTTATATGGTTTCACCTTCAGTTGCTTGCGAAGAATCTGTCACTGAGACATTCCCTGCTGCAGACTGACTGGAGGGTTGTGCGTAAACAACTCACCTGCAACAGTGGCATCTGATGGTCCCGGCCTTCCGTGTGGACACAGACAACCAGTTTCAAACCACCTCTTGATGGTCCTGTGATCTGGTGCAAAATCACCATTGAACAGTCACAGTAAACTCTGTTTTTGGTAATTGTATCATGCAAAATGCTCTCTCGTTACCTGCAAATGCCATTTTGTACACTTCTGCAGCCTAGCGGCCAACCGCAACATGTGCGCTTCACGTGATACAAACTTAGAGAGTTTCTATTTCCATACATACATAATTCAGCCTCGCGCGTCTCATACATCATGCATAAGATGTTTTCCAAATATGACATTGACTTATGAATAACTCAGTATTTGTGCTGTTAAATATGAGGAGTTAATTCCCTTCTTAAAGTATCACATTTATCTGGCTTTTTGCTCAATGATTTATGCTTTTGCCAATTCCTTATTTAACTTATGGCACTTGAATTGCTATAAATGAGTAAAATCATTCCCAAAAGTCACTTGTGTGGCTTTTTGTCCTCATGAATCCATTTATCTTTTCAAATTTGTGAACCCTGCAGAGTACTATTCACAAGCAGTGCACTTGTATGGCTTTAGTGACTCAGGAATCAATTTGTATCTTTTGCAATGTGACACCTGAGTAAAACAGTTCCCACAAGTATCACATTTGTGTGGTTTTGGCCCTCAATTTGTGTATTTTCAAGTTTGTCAACTGAGTGAAACACTTTCCACAAGTATCACATTTGTGTGCTTTTTGTCCCTCATGAATTAATATATGTATTCTGAGATCTGGTAATCTAAAATAACTCCTTAATTATAAGTAATATGGTAGAAGCAGTTGATACTGAAGTATTTCAAATGAAAATGAACGAGGAGTAGGAAACTCACATTCTTCACTTAAATATCTACTTAAGTGAAGAGTATAAATCAGTTTCCCTACTCCTTGTTCATTTTCATTTAAAATAACTCCTCCCACAAGTATTATGTTTATGTGATTTTTGGCCGTTATGAACCAGTTTGTGTGTTTTCAAAGCTGACAACTGGGTAAAACACTTCACCACAAGTGTTATATTTGTGTGGTTTTTGGCCCTCACGAATCAGTTTGTGGGAGTTCAAAGCTAACAGCTTGGTAAAACACTTTCCACAAGTACCACATTAACTGTGGGGTTTTTGGCTCTCATGAATCAATTTGTGTAATTTCAAATTTGACAATTGAGTAAAACACTTCCACAAGCATCACATTTGTATGGTTTGTGGCCCTCATGAATCAATTTGTTTGATTTCAAAGCTGACAAATGGGTAAAACATTTCACACAAATATCACACTTGTGTGGTTTTTGGTCCTCATGAATCAATTTGTGTCTGTTCAAACTTGACAACTGAGTAAAATAATTTCCACAAGTATCGCATTTGTGTGGTTTTTGGCCCTCATGAATCAATTTGTGTCTTTTCAAACTTGACAACTGAGTAAAACACTTCCCACAAGTATTACACTTGTGTGATCCTTTGCTCTCATGAATCAGTCTTTTCTTGCAGTTGTCATGCTCCTGTGAACTATTCTGTTTCAAAGATGAAGATTTGCTGTTCGTTTCCCCACGATAGTGTTGTTTAGCGTGAACACTTTTCTGTAATGAAGATATTTCTTTACTTTTGTATTTTCTGACAGTTCCACATGCAGACCTCGTGTTGAAGCTTAAGTCTTTCCCTGAATCTTCATCCGAGAATAAAGCTGAGTTATCCCTGGGTGCTACTCCTGAGTCTAACCTGAAATGTTGAATCTTTTATTACAACATCAACTCATTATATACCTATATAGTTCATTATAACCCAAATGGTTATGATGGAAGATGATTGTCAACATAAGGAGGTACAGATTCTCCATATTTCAGAACGTTTGCATTCATAATCCTATACATCATTCACTCCTTCGGTAATGAAATGCTTGGGTAGTGAAGGGTTTGACAAAACTCAAAAGGAATTACTGAGCAAGGATTTAAAACAAGACATATTTTTCTTGTATACATGTTATTAGGTATGCCAATATTTCAAATAAATAACATTTTAATCAAAATAATTGTTATCAAGTTACAGCAGTGATCACCAATTCACTTGGAGAAACACCAACTCGCTTCCTCACTGAATCACTGATGAACTCAACTCAACTGACAACTGTCACGAGAATACTTGCTTATATAGAAAGTATAATCTCCCTCAGATCATTCTAGAAGTATTTCAACACTTGTTCTGGAGGAGAGGGGAAAGAAATTTCCAGAAGGTTCTGGTGCTTATGTTGGTGAACACTACCCATCTTTGATAAAAATCTTGAAATTGAATTGAATTTTTAAACAAAATATTGTCTCCACTTACATGATACAAATCCACACATTATAAAGGAATACAAAAAGAGTTTAAATGGAAAACCAGTATGATATCTTAAAGTAGACGAAGGAAATAAAATTATCATGGAAAAGGATGTATATAACCATAGAGTAGAAAAATTACTTCTGCAGTCTGAATATATGTTACTGTTCAAAACACATTGAAAAAATGCATAGAAAATGCCCAGAAAGTTATATACTACCAAGTATAGTGAAAAACTTAGTATCAAATAATAATCGCATGTTACCGAAATTATACTGTTTACCTAGAATTTATAAATAATTAACCACATAGATTCACCTACTTACCAGTTGTCAAGTTGTCACGAGTTTAACAGGTTTAAAACATTTGAATCTTTGAGCACTTAATAAAGAATTGGGCACTTAGTGATGATATCATTCGATATAAAATCACTATACGCAATCATTCCAATAGTTAAATTACCACAACTTATTAAACGATGGCTATGCAAAAAAAGGTCAATACGGAAAAGATTAATGAATATATAAAATTGGTAAACGTATGTGTGGAACAGTATACGAGTTGTGATCAAAACGTTTCCGGAATGGCTTCACAACAATGCTGATGCTGAGATTTCTTTAATTCTTACCCAGACTGTACATGCAGCATTCCTTCCTGATAAAAATGAGAGGTCATGTGACTTACTGTGACCATCCAGTGATGAGGTACACGCTCTGAAATGAACATGTATTTTGCAAAAATGTCAGATTACAAAGAACGAACATCAAATTTTGCTTTAAACTCGGTAAAACTGCAACAGAAGCCTATGAAATTTTAAGAACAGCTTATGTAGAAGAAGTTATGAGCAAAACTCAAGCATTTGAGTGGTTTTCGAAATTTAAAAGTGGTGTGACATCAGTTAAAGATACAGATCGTTTGGGGCTACCCTGTTCCAGCAAAACTGATGAAAATATCAATCAGGTGAGGGAAATGGTTTTAAATGATAGCTACATTCCAATAAGAGAACTTTCTGACTCATTAGGACTCTCCTTTGGAAGTGTTCAAAGCATTTTGAAACACAATTTGGACATGAGAAGAATTGCCTCCAAGTTCATGCCCTGCCTGCTTTCAAATGACCAAAAGGAAAGCCGTGTGATTGCCTGCACAGATCTTAAAGAACAGCTACAAAATGACCCACAGTTTATGGAGAAAATTATTACTGGTGATGAAACATGGATTTATGGGTACGATCCAGAAATGAAGCAACAATCTTCAAAATGGAAGAGTCCTTCATCTCCACACAAGGCCAGACAAGTTCGATCTAAAGTGAAGTCAATCATGATTGTGTTTTTTGACATTAAAGGCATTGTACATAAGAAATTTGTGCCACAGGGTCAAACAGTGAATAAAGTGTTCTACAAACAAGTGCTGTAAAGATTAAGGGAGAATGTGCGACACAAACAGCCAAGGAATGGAGGAGTGGTGACTGGATCCTGCATCATGACAATGCGCCTGCACACAAAGCCCTTTCTGTTCACCAATTTTTGGGTAAAAATAAGATGAATACTGTTCCCCATCCCACCTATTCTCCATATTTGGCACCAGCGGACTTTTTTATTTTCCCGTGACTTAAAATGTGGCTCCGAGGAGACCGTTTTGAGGACATTGATATCATCCATCGCAAGTCACAGAAGGCTCTGAACATGTTGAAAGAAGAGGACTTCCAGAGGTGCTTCCAGCAGTGGCAAAAGCACTGGGACAAGTGTATCAACTCCCAGGCAGTCTACTTCGAGGGTGACAGTGCAGATTAGACAAAACAAACTGTTGTATAGTATTTATGACGTCATTCGGATACTTCTTGATCACACCTCTTAGCTTCACGTTTAATTGAAAATTTTATCAACAGACTACCGGCTTAGCCAGGGATAACCCTCTGTCACTGTTTTTGGCCAACTTGTTTATGAGCAATTTTGAAATCCAAATAAAAAAGACTTTCTCATATATGTTCTGATGTTGGTATAGATACGTTAATGACATTTTTGCAACTGTTCCTAAAAACTAGTAGAAGATGCAGTGAATTTGTTGAACTTACAAGAAAGATCCATAAAGTTTATGGTTGAAATAAAAGCACAAGGATGCTTACCATTTTTAGATTAAAAATCATGCGGAGTCAATTAAGATTAAAATTTGGAATTTTTAGAGAAACCAACATACATGGATAACTATATCATATGGAATCAATTTAATCCAATGTCATATCAATATGCTATTTTTTACAATTTAATTTATAGCTTAATTCTGACAGAAACAGAATATGAACATGAATACAGATATACAGGTTGGACCATTTGAGACTGTACAATATCTCCAAAATTAAGCATTTCAGAAACCCAGAATTTTCGTTCTTATTTATGTTGCTATAATAACAATTGCAAAGTGCTTTATACAAATGTTGTTTAGTTTTTTATGAGTGAGAAAACAACATATCAAATGTAGGTTTCCATTTAAAAAAATTAAATTCACCCTAAAATGACCACAACATCCTCCAAATACTAATCACATTACTTTCCCCACAATATCAAGCAACTTTTATTAAAGACACTTCTTTCTACAATGCTTAGTTCTGGAGATATTGTACAGTCTCAACTTAAATGGTCCATCCTGTATATACAATGTAGCAAACTTGAATATGTTTAATTCTAAGTTCATAGATAAATTAATTGACAAACATAAAAGGCAGAAAATACAAAAATAAATTACTACTTTGGAAAAATTGGAGAAACCCATAATAGAATACTGTAAATTCACATTTTACCCAAAATATTTTTGGAAATATAAAAAAAAATCTTCAAAGAACTAGACATTGAGTTGGTTCCACAAAATAAATACAACATTAAGAATTTATTAAACCATCCCTTGAAAGATGTTACATCAAGAACAAAATTATCAGGGATCTATCAAATGAGTGTCAGGATTGCAAAAAGATATACAATGGAAAAACGAAAAGACATTTGGACATTAAAGGAAGGAGCATATGGGAAAATTAAAATTCAAATACACTTATAAACTGGCCGCAGCTCACCATTTTTGAACAGAGAATCATGGCTAAAACCAGGAATTCAAATTGTTGAAAGAGGTCAAGAAACCATTCAAATCGGAGGCATAAAACAACATTTTAATCACAAAACACAAAGATGTTCTTATGAACTTTGAAATTCCCAATGTGGATGACGTCATCTGGTTGACACAGAGAACAGTTGGTATTACATCCAGCTACAGAGCCCAGCATGACAAGAGCTTCAGCAACTGAAGATAGGGAGGAAGCTCCTTGAAACTAGTCTTGTGAAATTCATCATATAAGTGGAGACAGTATTGTCTTTAAAAATTTGACTCAATTTCAAGATTTTATCAAGCATCATTGTCAACTGTATAAAATACTTCCTGATTATCTACAGCACTTATTTTTGCTTCTTCCATCTCTCTCTCTCAACGCAGAGGTCTCCTAAAAAGGTAATGAGGTACTTGTTACACTTGTCTATTTTGATTGATGCCAAAATTTCTGAATATATTCTGATAAGATAAGGAGGAAGAATGTTTGTTTTTCACAAAGGCCAATAAAAAAAAGGTCTGACAAAATTGGCTCCATATGTCAAAATTAAGTAAATGGGCATAAAGTTCTGGTACAAAATAGAATGGAAAGCAAAACGGAGTATAAAAATTTGGTTCACAAAACCGATGAGAATTGGAATGCACATTATCGTTAGCAAAAATGGAAATTTATTTTGTGTATTGGGAGATAACTGATATATTTCACCTGCTTGTGTAACACTGCAGGTTGGTTATATGTATAATATGGATCTAATATGCTACACCTAGAAGCAAGAATGTTAAATACAAAAATAATAATTAAAATTAAATGTTTAAAACAATGGAGCATGTCAATAAAATGTTAAAATTTCACCACGTTTTGCTTCCTCATTAAATGTGAATGCTATATGTATTTTAATTTTGTTTTTCATTCTTGGAACCAGCCATAAGTCTAACTACTGAAAAGCTTGGGGCCATCTTGAACTAGAAGTCTTACCTTGATTCTGTTGAAGGGAAGCTCTCGCCCATCCAGTCCTGCAACATAATAACACATATCTATAAATTGATCCATAAATCTGCAACAGATGTAGTTGGGAGAGGATTGAAAGGTGTCTACAGGTCAATTTATTAAGCATATGATCATGTTTTTGTTTTCATTTTACTGATTCAAGATTTCTTACACAAGCTTTATTTTCTAGAAAATTCTTTTACCAGAGCAGAAAAGCTTGATTTTATTAAGCTAACATTTGCACAATTTTGAAGTTAGGAATATGTGAAACACTTTGTAATATTCATCTTTAGTTCCTTTGTTATAATGGACAGAATGGTTATGCTACATGCAGATGCTCTTAATCTGTTATGCATGTATTTACAGCTATGATAATTTAATCAAAGTGTTATTTTGTACTTAACTAGCGGAAAATATAATTTCTTAAACATGTAGCGTAATTTATTTAAAGGTGAGTCGGAATTGTTACACTAACATCACTTAAGTTTACTCACTTAGTGTAACAATTCCGACTCACCTTTAAATAAATTCAATACACATCACTGTTTCTAGCTTCTTTTCATTACAATATCAATGTAGTGTAATACCTGAAGTTTGCTGTGAAGTAGATTTAATGCTGTTAGCATAATGTTTCATGTAATTTTACAACTGAAAATATTTGTTCTAGCTGTTTGTATTGCAGTTAAATATATTGACTTGCACATGCCCTCGTAAAGCTGCTATTGTATTGGGACCTTGTTTCAAAGTGTATCCCTGCAACTAGAATTTCTTTGTCTTATGAACGTTACATAGGCTTTAAACAACATGTAACTTCTTCGCTACTGTTCACCCCTGAATCATGCGAGTATTTATCAGGCTATAAAGACAAGGCTCAAAGTTTGGTTCTGTAAAAGACCGAGGGTGGGTTTCAGAGGCCCATTTTAAAAATAGCGAAAAAAAATGTTGCATTATACTATTATAAATTATGCAACTGCAGTTTACTTATGATTTCAGAGAAATCTAAAGTACAAAACACTTAATTTAAATTAATCTTCACAAATATTGGTCGCAAATGAAACATGACGATGTTTCCAGTCAGTGCCAATGTCATTTCCAGCCTGACATTACAGTTTTATTGCTGTGTTTGCCACATACATGTTTCAAACACTTTACATAAATATCCTTGGACTTCACACTTTTCGATGAAATGCAGCATCATCTCCCTCACTTGGTGGAGCTGCCACAATTTTTGGTACACTTTCCAGCTTCCTTATAAGTGCATCCTCCATAGCACTAATAAGTTTTGTTGAGGCCTGTAAGATTCCTTGCTAGTTCTGTGGTTTCATTAGATCCAGTGATAGCTGTCGTAAAATTGATTATAAAAGGAACAACTGATGAACACAGTTAATTGATAAGTGTTATTTGTGTTTGATTTAAATAGTTAGAATATTTTCTGTACATACTGTATGCACCCCATATTTGAAACTTAAAATTATGAAAAAAAGTATTATAATGGAATGTAAAGCACATCAATGACAGAAAATAGACAGTAGGTATTTTATTTAAATTTATTTAATACAGCAATGGATTTATCAACATATAAACCATCAGATTATAGAATTGAAACTGCTCGATTGTTAGGTGACACATTTAATACCAAAGTCATAGCCTTAAACTCTTGTTTCAGGATACCAAGAACTTCAGCCTCCTCTTTAGCTTTTTTTCATATGCCACTAATCACAGGTTGTCCATTCTTCCTCCTTTCATGCACAAACTCCAACACTTTTTCTTCAACTTCAGGATGTCTTCCTTTGCGAGGACCCATAAATTTCTTCCTAAAAGCTTTAGTAGCAAATAATGCCAATTTCTGTTTTTGCCTCAAGCCAACTTTGCTCTCTGATACATTGAGCTCTCTTCTGCCTTTCTATTATCATTTTTTTCAGCATAAAACATTACTTTACACTTTAAAGAAGCATCATAAAACGTTCTTCTCTGTTTGCCCTTGTTCTCCATATTGTAACTAAAACGCTCCACAATAGGCCAATGATAAATGAGTGGCTAGCTTGTCGCGAGTTTCTGGATGCATGTTAACTCCAGCAATCCATTGTGATGCAATAAACGAAAAACTTGAATGAAGTTACTGGCATTCTATGGAACAGATTTGCACTCCAATCTAATGCACACCACATTCTCAGTACTACATTTGGTCAAAAAAGGTGCGCATTAGATTCACATAAATACAGTATTTAGTTGGATATTTTATTTATATAGTGTCTTATGCTTCATAAACATGTGAGGTGTTACTTTCACTACTCTCTATTGTTTATTAGTGGGTAAACAAACTTTCTTATGAAACCTTACTTTTCCATCTACTTCATTTTAATTAAGAAATACCTTTGCACAGATAGCCACATTACAGATTTTTTTTTAGATACAAAGGGAAAAGCAATAGTGGAATGTTTAAGAACTGGGTGCTGAACACTGGCCCTAAAATTCCATACTCCTTCCATGCAATACTGGGGAAGAACTGCATATGGAATGGACTTTAAAGAATAACAAAGTATTGAAGAATTCAAACCAGTAATAATGGATATCTTGGAAATGGCTTATGCCACAAAAAAGTTATTTGAAATAAATTGTATTTTAGAGACATGTACATTTTTTGTTTAGTACATATTCATCTATGAATTAAACTTTTACCTGTTATACAAGATTACGCAAAATTCTGTAATGAAGAGGACTTCACATAGCACTCCAAGAAACTTCAAGATTTACATCTAAATATTCTTAATACAGAAAAAGCTGCCTTAAACGGAAATATTTTATGGTCCCATGAATTTTGGGGTGAAAAGCATGCTAAGTTCCCTTTATTAAATGGAAACTCTCTTATGCAGACAACAGAAATAAAAGTATGTCTTTGAACGGAAACTTTGCAGTTCCGGAACACAGAGTTTAGAACATTTTCAGGCACCCTGTGAAAGTCTGTGTTGTTTGCTCTGAGTACATGATGTTTAACTTGAAACATGACCATTTTGCTGCTACCTGACCATCTAGGAGTGGGTGTGCTAATGAAAGTCCAAATATTGAGAAACCTTCACACTCATCCCTTAGTTAAGTTAACAATAAGCACGGCTGATTGTCTTTTATTGTTGTGTCTTCCCTTTTCATTTCCTGCTCTAATGACTTGTCACAGTACACCTCTAAATGTACTATACATAGGTGATGATTTAGTTCAGCAATAGTTACCATGGCTTTGAAAACAAGAGTTGTGCTAGATCTTAACACGAAGGTGAAAATGATTTTTATGTTAGTGAACATGATAAATTGAGTGTAAAGCAGATCATGAAGGTTTTGAACATAGGCAAAGCTCAAGTTGACGAGATTCTAAAGAAGCAAACAGAAATTCTGAAGCGGAGGGAAAATTGTGCTAATGGAAAAACAAACAGAAAACTTGAGAAAACCAGGACATTAATGAAATAGTGTGGGAGTGGTTCATTAGTGTTAGGGCAAACAATCACATATATCGGGGCCTATGTTACAGGAATATACTAAAAAGGTAGCTGAAAAACTGGGTTACACAGAATATACAGCATCTAATGGATGGTTGAAGAGTTTCTGCAAAAGACATCATATAGTTTTTAACAAATTTTGTGGTGAATCGAATGACGTTAATATTGGATTGCTAAACTACCTTCAATAATTGAAGGAAACGAACCTGAAAGCATAGCATACGGCAACAAGACAGGATTATTCTTCTGCGCATTACCAAATAAAACATTGCGTTTAAATGGAAACCTATCTTTAATGAAATGCTTGAGAGCCCCATTCAATTCCACTGAAGATAGGTTTTACTGTATATGGTCTTTTAATCAAAATTGTTAATAGTCATTCTTGAGAAAATAAAAATTTTCCAAAAATTTATGTAAAGGGTAGTTTGGGGTGATGAAATTTTCTTGAAAAGCTTTGTATTACATTATTAATAGAGTCAACTGAAGAATTCAATGTCACAGCCAGGATTTGAACACGGTTCTCCCGCTCTCCGTAAAATAATGATAATTTATATTACAGTTTAAAACATACTGAACTTAAATACCAACTTTGGTATTCAACCGAGACTGAGATTTTGTTTTTTAGCTATGCTATATCTCTCTCACAAACATACGCTGCATGGACCTTTACTAGTTTCTTTCTCACAGCATGTATTTTGAGTGAAATCTCAGTATCATGTGCAATGCAATACTTATTATATGTAGTAGAGAAGGTAAAAATAACCTTGTAACCGTATCTTCTTGATCCGAAGGACATTTACTGCTATGTAATATATTATTTAAAGATGGCTTAAAGCTATAGCATTTTATAAGGATGTCATAAAGATATAATTTGAAGTGTAATAACTAATACTAAAAAAAAAAAAGACCTAGGAAGTTCTCTCCTTGGCTGGTATTTCTGATGATCCCAGTTTTGCTGCAACTATAGCAAACCAACACATATAGGAGACAAAAGCTCAAAGAACAATGGCTGTGTAAATACTGTTTGAAATAACTTGGAAAGTAATGGATTAAGAGAGATATGGGAAAGTAATGTAACTTCTGGAAAATGGCAACAAAGAGATTTGAGTATATAGAAATACAAAAAGCATTTTGGTGAGATAACTGAAAAGACATATTTCATTTTCTATACACACATGAAAAGTATACTGGTGTGCAAAACCTAACGACGAGATGAGTAAAGTAACATAACAAATGAACTACTTGGTGGAAGTAGATTAAAGTGCGGGAGCATGTTGCCAGAGGTCTCTCACACGTACACAGAAAGCTGGATGTCACATGGCGTGAGTGTAGTAAGCCTATAGTGCCAAATGGGTCTGGTCCCACAACAGGGGGCAGTTGATGAAACAGGACAAGATGGTATGTGGCAATTAGCAAGCTGTTACGGTGCACTGTAGTGGTGTTCTTCATTGCAACATGTCCTGTAGACACCATTTGGATGACTTCACACAGGGAAGAATCATTCGGAAACTGGAAGAAGCGCGAAGTGTGACGAGTGTTGCTCAGGAGTTTGGAATTGCTCACAGCATTGTTTCACTTGCATTGGGAACCTTCCAAACCACAGGCACTGCTGTCCCAAGGAGAGGTGATGGTCGACCACGCTCAACTACATCAGCAGATGACCGCTACATTGTGTAACAGGCAAGAAGGGATCCATGCCAAACAGCAGGTGCAATTGCAACCACATTTAAGAGCTAGGTACACAATCTCACGATACACAGTGGCATGGCGACTATACAGAGGTGGTCTCTTCGCCTGACAGCCAGTACCTTGTGTTCCATTGACATCCGCACATCGGGGGCACCATTTGGATGGTCCTAAGAGCATCAAAATTGGACCGACAAAGAATGGGGTCATGTGCTCTTCTCGGATGAGAGCAGATTCAGTCTAAGTAGTGATTCTTAATGTACCCTCATCTGGCAAGAGGTGGGAACACATAATGAACCCAGGAAAATCCTTGAACATGATTCTTTTGGTGGTCCCAGTGTTATGGTTTGGGGATGCATAATGTTGCATGGGCGCACCGACCTCCAAATCTTTGAACACGGTACACTCACTGGTCAACGTTATTGTGATACTGTACTCCTACCCCATGTGCAATTTTTCAGTGGTGCAGTCAGCCCTGACTTCATTTTTATGGATGACAATGCAAACAGCGCAGGTGAAGGATCTCTCGGAACGAGAAGAATGGACTGGCCTGTCCGTTCTCCCAATTTAAATCCCATTGGACATGTGTGGCATGCTTTGGGGAGACGCATTGCAGCACATCCACATGCACCAATGGCCATCCAACAGTTGTTAACAGCGCTGGTGGAGGAATGGAATGTTCTACCACAAGAAGTTCTTACCAACCTTGTGGCCAGCATGGAGCACGATGCAGAGCATGCATTGCTGTCCGTGGTGATCATACACTCTTTTAAGCACCATGTATCTGTTTCTATAAATCTAGAGAGCCATCATATGTTGTATTGACTTTAGTGTAGCTTATGGTCTATGATTAAAAGTGACATTTCTGTTCGTCTCATTGCATATCTTGTTTAGTTGCCTACTGTAGCAGTTCCCTCTATGTATGATACAAGTTTTATCGAGCTATGTGTCACACAATGCAAACATTACTTTCATCCTTAGGTTTTGCACACCAGTGTACTTGGGGAAGGGAAAAATGCAGATAAAACAAAGAGTGGCAGGAAAGTATAGCGAGAGCAGCTGTTTGGAGGTTAAAAGGCTTCAGTACTCGTGTGAGTTACTGTAACATCTTTACTTGCATGGTGGATGTGTCACCTCTTTTATATTCCTTATTTAATCAACAGTTATGGTCATTCTGTTACTAAGGATATGTCATGCTGAAGTATATGTTGTTTTTATATAGGAAGAAAGATATATAAAAAATAAAGTTATATTACATATATCTTTGTGAACGAAATTCAAGTATCTTTCATGTTTACAATTTGAAAAAGAGTTTAAAATATGTTCACACTAACAGTGCTTTCTGTGAAAAGATGCCTGAACCTTGTCCCAATGCTCACAGGTTACAATTCCATTCGAATAACTTGTTTCTTTGTAATACATTATATTGTATGGTAGCTGAGCTGGTTACAGCAACCAGAAGGTTCATGGATCAAATCCCTGCTATGGCACTGAATTTTTCAGTCATCTGATTCTCCCTTTCCAATTTCATCCTACACATGGCCTGTGTGGAAGAACAATAAAGTACCATTAATTGACCTAATAGTTAAACTAGAAGTCTGCGACTTAAAATATTTACGACATTGTAAGTCACCATTGGGGTATGTCATCTCAAAACAATTTGAACTACTGCTTTATTGGAAAAAATGCGAGTCAGTTGGGTAATTTAATGTCATACCAGTGTGTTGCCATGGTAACTGAGTTTATTACAGAAAGCAGACAGTAACCGGAAGATCCGTGGTTTGAATTGCAATTATAGCACTGAATGTTTAAGTCATCTGATTATAAATTTAAAAAAATTATTTACTTTATTTTGAGATATAATTAAACAAGTGTTTTTTTCTTATCCAAGTCCAATAAGGAACATTTTATGGCTGTTGGTTTTTCCTGTTATGAATTCCTTTTTCTAATTTTATTTTTGCAGAGAGCAACCATATAAGTCTAACCATTTACTTTCACACTTTCAGTAAGAGGAAAGCTGTTATACCAATTATCTCCAGAATATTTCTATAGAGAGAGCCAAATAAACTATAAACTGGCTGTGCAGTGTTTTTCCTGTCCGCGTCTTCGGCGCTTGCTGCTGTCTGCCGCTATCGTAGAAAGGCACGAATGAAACCATACATTTTTAAAACTACTTTTAAAGGCTTTGCTTACCAACTTTATGAAAGGAGCTGCTGAAACTGGCCACCATCGTTGTTCATACATTTTTGGCACATGTTTAGGAAACTATCCATCACTCGCTGTAGTTAACGTTGAGAAATGCTGGCAATGTCCTGGCGAAAATTTTGCTTTAATTCTTCCAGGGTGTGTGGGTTTGTCTTGTACACTTTCTTTTAAGTTACCCCAAAGATAGAAATTGCAGGGGTTTAAGTCAGGGGACTGAGGGGGCCACAAATCTCTACTAATAATTCTGTCCTCAAATACATTTTCAATTGTTTTCATCAAAATATTGGCTGTATAAGCTGTTGCAGAGTCTTGTTGAAAAAAGGCAAAATTACGCTCCCTGTCTGTTAATTCTATAAAAAAAGGCGCCAAAATTTTATTGACATATGCAGGCCCCAACTGTTGACTTGAAAAAAATTGGCCCTGTAACTCTTTCTCCGCTCATGGTGCACCATACACCAATTTTTCTGTAATGAAGGGGTACTTCATGAACAATATTACTGGTAGCAGTGTTTTTCCACTGGATGTATGGAAACATGATAATGGACTGCTGCTATAAACAGGGTCACGCTGTTGATGTGATTTTGATCTGCAGTATTGAGTCGATGGTGATGTGATTTAGTTCAGTTATTACAAGTTATTTGTTATTTTGTCCTGTACTTAGTCACAAAGTATATTATGGCTCAGTATGTGGTTTTTACTGCACACCATGTATTTATTCATGATTCTTATATGTTAACTCAGTCAGCTCGCCAAGTGAAAGTATTATTTGTAGAAAGATTTCCAGGTATAAAAGTTCAGGCCGTAGAACAATTTATTAACTTTACAATAAATTTCAGGCCATAGGAAGTGTTCACACTAAGAAATCTAAAAGACAGGGAAAGACTTACAGGGCCAATTTTTTTTCGAGTCAATAGTTGAAGCCTGTGCATACAATTTTGCCCCCTGTTTCTAGAGATTAACACACAGGGAGTGTGATTTTTCCTTTTTTCAGCCAGACTCTGCAACAGCTCATACGGCCAATATTTCAATGAGAACAAATGAAAGGTGAAGTAGTTGTGTTTTTCAAACTTATGAAGGTGTCCCACGCTTGGAGATGCACTTTGAAGTTGGTTTTTATATACTTGGGACACCACGCTTTGTAGTAGTGAAGATGATGATGCTTGTTGTTATGTTGCATAATGTAATTTTTACGCAGAAACTTGAAGAATTTATATTTAATTTGTTGCTTTGGGCGTAGGTTTCAATTAATTATGCTTATGTAATATTATTTAAATCTTCCTCGGCTGCTTCAGTTGAACTACAGAGACATAAGGTCTTGTTAAGGTCATGGTATGACAAAAAAATTAAAGACGTCACAGAATTACTTTTAAATTTCACTTCTTTTATTTCTTTATACTTGCACATATAAAACACTGCACTTTATAAAAGAAACTGTGAGAGAAACTTGACATATTCTTAATGTATTTACTTTAAAATCTTGTGATTTTTCCATCTGCATGCTATGAAACCTTGTCCGCAACCGACTGATCTCAACGGTAAAAACCTTAAAGCTTCAGTATTGCCAGTCTCTTATTGGCTAATTCTAGTCCAATAGAATTTAAGCATTCAAACTAAAACTTTTCTTTACTGTTGATTGGCTAATTCAAAACTCTGAACACATTATTGCCACAAAATTACCATCTCATTGTTAACAACCTAAAACATATTATTCTCACAGTTTTTGCACTATTACAGTATATAAAATTTACATAACATTAATAAATATGTTTACAATAAAAAATAAGTATTTGCAATAACTTACATACAATTTAAACAATAATTATATACATATTGTTTTCAAGGTGGGCTGTTATTGAATTTAGTTATAATAAAATAAAATTAATATTATTCAGGCATTAAAATACTGCCTCAAAGGGTGCTTGAGGACACAATTATTAGTGGAGATTTGTGGCCCCCTCGGTACCCCGACCAAACCCCCTGCAGTAACTTCAAACATAAAGTGCACAAGACAAACCCACACACCCTGGAAGAATTAAAACAAAATATCCGCCAGGAAATTGCCAGCATTTCTCAACATGAACTACGGTGAGTGATGGATAGTTTCATAAAGAGGTGTCAAAAATGTATGGATGACGGTGGCCAGTTTCAGCATCTCGTTTCATAAATCTGGTAAGTAAAGCCTTTAAAAGAAGTTTTAAAAATGTTGTATGATTTCATCCGCGCCTCTCTATGATAGCTGCAGATGGCAATGTGCGCCGAGGATGCAGACAGTAAAAACACTGCACAGCCAGTTCGTAGTTATTTGGCTCTCCCTGTATTACTCCCTTGAACTGGATCAGTGAATCTCATCTTAACATCCTTTTGTGAGGAGATACTAAGCACACAACATCCTTCTGGTTCAATACCAGGTACATAATGTAACTGGCATTAAAAATCATATTAGCGAGGGTGTAGTAGCAGTAGTACTTATTACTACCTACTATGGATCAAAGTATTCAGTTACATTAATACAAATTCTATCATACACTGATCTTTGAGGACAGGAATTAACTACCCTCTGTATCATGAATAGTTTAAATTTGGTCAACTTACCTTTTTTTCACTCTCCAATAAAACGTCTGAATCCGATGTTTCTGATTGGTGTTCTGTTTCTGTTGACATTTTCTGAACAGACACTTCACCATTCTCATTGTACACAATAAACTCTTTCTTTATCTTCTTCACAAGATCTGAAGAAAAAACCTTCTCTTTCTGAAAACCACTATCAGAAATGAAAGCCCACTCTTTTGATTCAAAATCACTACTACGTGTGACAGCATCATTCTTAAATATATTTCCAAAATCTATAGAAAAACACTCTCTCTCATTTGGTAAGACTATGTCTAAGATATCAGCTTCTTCTTTTATAATCATTTTATGGTCCATTTCAAAATCATTTCTTCTTGTCATAGTAACATTTCCATAATTTCTCTCATAATTCATGGAGCAAAGTTTTCTCTCATTTGTTAAGCCTGTGTCTAAAACATCAACCTCTCTGATGTTTATTTTGTTATCCATTTTAAGGTCATACTGACTTCTAGTAGCATTGTTCTCAAATATTTTTTCAGGATTTGAAGATTTAAAGTCTTTCTCAATTGATATCTCTTCTTCTTTAACTTTTGTTTTGGTATCTATTTTCACAGGCTGTAGAAAAACAAAAGGCAATTAGTGTTATTAAGATTTACTTTACACTAAAACCACACAAAGAACCACTGATGTATGAACACAACAGCAATTAAGTTGACAATGATGAGGAAAGATGAATCAGTAACTGAGAATTATTATTCTTCAAATGTTATAAGTATCAACATTTACAAAACTAGAATTTCAGCTCTTAAATATGACTGAAACAGCAATTCTCCTCTCAAGATCATTACATTATTAAAAATGATGCTTATACTCTATATTAATTTCCAATAGAGGTCAGTAGCATTAATTATGATGACAAAGCTTAGATTAAATTTTGTATAAAGGTCATTATAGCAGGGACTCATGAAGGGAGCTCTGCGGTTCAAATCCTGCTTGAACATCAATGACTGAGGCTTTTTCCAGCTCTTGTGGGGGAGGGGTAAACTTTGGGAACCTTTTATTTTAAGGTTTCTCTCACTCCTATGTGGCAAATACCAGGGGGGTACCCTAAATGTATGCCTGGAATGTTCTGTTCCCAAATTTCCTTTCTCAATTATTTTATGTATCATCACTAAGTAAACTAAATATTTTGTTTGTTAATGACACTGTCAATTGCCAGGATCATATCAGTGCTGCCAGTGTGCCGGATTTCTCCTGCAGGAGTTCTTTTACATGCTAATAGATCTACTGATATGGGACTGTTGCTTTTAAGAACACTTGGATAAAAAGGAACTACCATTAGGGATATTTTGTGACTTAGCTAAGGCATTTGACAGCATAGATCCCAATCTCTAGCTGCAAAAGGTAAAAGTTTAAGGCTTCAGTGATATCACTATAAATTTGTTCAGATCTTATTTAACAAATAGAATCCAGAAAACGAAAATCAATGGTTATTATTCAGAACCAGGTTTATTACTAGAGGCATCCCACAAAGTTCTATACTTGGTCCTTTGTTATTTTTAATATCTATAAACAATCTGCCATATTACCTTAGCAAGGATTCAATAGCTGTGCTTTTTGCAGATGATACCAGTGTACTTATATCTGAAAAGTCACATCAGCAATTAAGAAATTCTGTCAATAGTCTTCAAACAGCTCAATTTTTTGTTTGAAGCTAATAAGCTTTCATTAAATTATGATAAAACCAGTTTTATTCAATTTCAAACGAAGCATAAACAAGTCAGTGAATTAACAATCAGGTACAATTCCACCATAAATAAGTTATCTGAAACAAAATTCTTGGAGAGCTCAACAAATAAAAATCATGCTGCTAAAACTCAGCTCGGCTTGCTTTGCTTAAGAAACTTAAAAACTTTGCTCCAACAAAATGCCTTAAGAACAGCATATTTTGCCTACTTTCACTCCCTGTTGCTAGATGGAATAATGTTCTGGGGTAATTCGGTACATAGCAAGCAAGTATTTATATTACAAAAACAGACCATGCATATTATTTGTGGTATTGGGTCCCATCATTCCTGTAGACTGTTGTTCAAAACCCAAAAAATTCTTACTCTCACTGGTGAATGTTTATATTCTCTCTTGAGCTACCTTACAGATAATTATGATAACTTCACAATGAACCATGCTATGCATGACCACAATACAAGACATGTAGGTCATTTGCATAGACCAGCAAATAGCTTAAAACTGTTCCAAAAAGAATGTTACTATTCTGCAATAACAACCTTCCATGCTACTTAAAACTATTAGGCAAGCCTAATCAACGTAACATCTTTAAGAAAGAGCAACATATAAATATTCAATACTTAGGGCAAATGGCATATGATAGTGACTTACACTTAATTGTTATTGTCCTACCGTAATGCATGTTGAGATGTTTACTCTTGGAATGGTGATGGTGTACAAATTTTCATTTCTTAGATAACGCATGGTGTGGAGAGAGAGAGAGAGAGAGAGGAGAAATGTTCTTGGTGCTGGGTATGTTTATTAGTTATGCTGCATGTTCATAATTGTATGACATGTTTAACGTCTCTGAGCATTGCTCACAGTGGGACCAAATGAACAAACCATCAGTCTGCGCCAGGTTTGAACCCATGAACTTGGGATCAGAAGTCACCCTGACCAACCTGTATTATCAGTGTCCACTATTTATGGTGCCATGTGCACTAAAATGGACAATGATTACCAAAAAAAACAAAAAAAAAAACAATTTTTTGACGTGCCCAGAACATTTGCACCTCAAAAGTATGGTTTGATTGTGAACAGCATTACTCAAACACAAGAGGCAGCATTAATACAGAATTTTGCACTTAAGTCAGAAACTGCTAAGATTGTCAGACAGAGAATTCAGGATAAAATTCCCCCATCCAAAACGACACTTTACATCCATCACTTTTGTAGCTTTTAATATTAAAAAAAAAAAAAATCAGTTCACAATTTTGTATCATTTAAGATTAAGTTTCACAAATATTTACTTTTACACAAATAGAGTTGTATCATTGAAAAATGATACTGAATCTGAAGGGAATTTTGAAAACATGAGAGTTAAGTCATTTTATGGCTTATTGTAAGCGTTATACTTTCACAAGATGGAAACAAAACCACTACACTGTAAAGTGGTAGATGATTCTCATTTCCTATAAAAGTACTTAAAACATACATAATATATATCTTATTCCAGAGTATATAAACTGGTTTAGTAAAACTGTTAGTATTTTTGTAACTTTTTACAGTTAGTAGAAGATATGATGCTGTGCATGCTCTTAAAGTAGGATTTATTGTTATAAAAGCTTTAACCCTTATAATACCGGGCAAACAAAATCCAAAGGAAAGAAATGCAGGAATTAGTCTGAAGCTATAAACAGAATCACTAGAGATAAATGCCACATATAACCTTATGGGTAGTGGCCATTTACACATAAAATGCCTTTGAGAATCTTCCAATTTATTAGTTGAAGATGCAGCCAAAATGTGCTCAAAGTGACAGACTCACTAAAAGTAAATGCCACTGTGATGAGCTTTCTGAAGATCAAAGACTCACTGACTCAAATTCAAGTTTTAAGGTGACAATATATTATATGCTGACAACTTGACAATTGGTTTAAAGGGTATTAAGTTAATAGTACATGCATATATGCCAATTCAACCCTTCTTTTTGGCTTTATCCACCACTGTTCAACTGGGAAAAGAAACTACAAATTTTGCAGAAAGTTTTTTCTCTCAAACATAAATACCATGTTTACACCACAAATATTATAAGTTCCTTCATCTCTAACATTAAAAATGTGAAACAGCTTGCTAATTTACTGTTGAGCGACTTCTGCCTAACCAGATGTATGCGCTTAACTGTTTCTGTTACAGTGGTCAAAGCCTGAAAAACCATTTTCTAAATTAAAACTGACCAACATCTACCTTATAAGTGATGTGACTCAAGAATGCGTAAGTGGTTTGACTCTATTGTTATCAGAAAATGAAAGGGTGCAGAAGGTTAACATTGATAAACTCCTTGGTCTTTACCAATACTTCAAATCTCAGGGATTAATCATATTCTCACTGATGAATAAATGATTTATTTTACCGATAAAAAGAACATTTCAGTCTCTGTATTTTATTACTCATAGTTGTCCTTTTAAAACTGTTTTACATTTAAACTACATTAATGCTTGTTAGTGTTGTAGCTAAATAATATTTAATCATTTTAATTTTATAAAAAGTTCAATTAATTTAACCATTAAATACCAAGCTTATATTTATTTTGTAAACCATGATGGGTAATGCTTACATATCCACTTAGTATTAAGAGACTAAAGATTACCGGTTTAAGAAACATAAACATATATACGAGTGACTTCAAGATGAAGTGAATGCTTGAACAGCCTGTAGCACACCAACCATACGGTTTTAACAGTTACTTATATACTAAATTCACTGTGATAAGACAACAAAGTACTTCATTTCATTAATACTGCGTACGAGTTAAAATATGCATTTTGAGCTGTATTTTGCTATTTTAGTTATGCAAGTCCCAAGCCCAAAATAACATGTATTCTTATGCTGTTGATCTTGTACCAATTGGAGAGTGCCCAACATTTTAGATAAATCAAACCTTTCACATCTCATAATTTGATAGCATTGTTCTTCAAATTTGTAAAACCAAGTATTACGCATGCATAATATGATTAAATCTAATTTATAAGTTAGTGCCTATATAAATTAAATTTAAAACCCCTATATTCACATTTGGCAATCATAGATATGGGCCCCAAATGGAATGTTTTGTACCGAGACTCTGAGAATCTAGCTATGCCACTGTTTAGCCCATGTTAAAACAGAGTACATTAAACTGCTCTGCTTTAGTGTAACTTTATACTCCTAACAAAGTTAAACCTTGTTTTATACACAATAAAACAGTCAGGATAGTTTATTTAACATAATGCTTGAAATGGATGCAAAAATCACTACCATTCTACATCTTAAAAATTCCAACATTATTCCGTATTTGGGTGGCAGGTATGAAATGTTACAAAACTTACAGAACCATAATACATGCTTTTATGAAGTGACTTATTCTTTGTGAATGTCACAGATAAACATAATAATCAGTAATGCACTAGTTGCTTAATGTTTTAAGGACATTTATGAAATGTATTGTGAGTTGTGTTGAATTTTCACAAGCTACAAACTTTTAGCAAAACATGCAAACTCAAACGAGGCAATTATGGTGGTATTGCTGTCATGTTTTTGCTGCCAACATTGCAGTAAAAAATTAGCAGAAGACAATATGTGCTGACAACACCTGGTAGTGCACCCAGAATCTGAAAGGGAAATGGATTACAGACAATGAACCTGATTGTTGCTACTTATTTAGGGCTCTAAAAATTAAAATTTAAATTGAGTTTTATTTATGGAAGCTCTTTAACTGCTGTGGTCCTTAGTG
This sequence comes from Deroplatys truncata, assembly GCA_030765065.1. NCBI lineage: Eukaryota > Metazoa > Arthropoda > Insecta > Mantodea > Mantidae > Deroplatys > Deroplatys truncata. The sequence continues at coordinate 204,351,295 of CM060988.1, forward strand.
TCATGTTCTGTATTGGGCGTGAAAGACCGGTAATTTGCTCTGAGGCATCTTTATCAGGCTTGAGGTTCTTTTACGTGGCGTAAGCCTATGCCATGGGACCACTGGCTTTACTTCCCTTCCGAAGGAAGCCTGACTAAGGATTTTAATGCCCAAAAAGGTCGATTACCCTCTACCAGGTTTGAACCCATGACCTTGGAATTAGAGGCTAACATAGTAACCGCTACACCACGGAGGTTGGCTTTAGGCCCCTAAGCAGCAAAGCATATCCGAGGGATTTCTTTTTAATTTGTTTTAGAAGGTGAAACGACAGGAGCACTTTTAAAATCAAGATGGAAAACATGCACTAACAAAGTTGTCTTTATTTCTTTAATAGTATTAACAGAGAATAAATTTTAATGCACTAATTGCTTAACATATTTAAGGTCTGAAAATTGGCTGGCCTTAAAAAGAATTAAAGTACTAAATTACCATTAATAACAATATTCCACGAATGGCTGATGGCACAAAAAAAGGTACTTGAAATAAATTGTGTTTTAAAGAGATCTAATTTTTTTTGTACTCCACTTTCATCACTTAACATTTACCAGTTACATAAGATTATATAAAATTCCCCCCGAGTAAAGTGGACTTCACAGACTATTTCCAGAAAATTCAAGAAGATATACAACTCATTTGTCATGTAAAAAGCTTTAATATGTGGTATTTTAATCAAAGTCATTCGAATAAAAAATTTAAAAAATGTTCCAAGTAAAGGATAGTTTGGGATGAGGGATTTTCTTGAAAATCGAGTCGCAATCTTTAAAAGGATACTAACCTAAGTATCAGGTTTGGTATTTATCCAACTTTTCGATTTTGGGTTATGGTGTTCATTGACACTCCCAGACTGTTTCTTGGATTCAGAGTGACTCAAAACATGTATTTCCATTGAAATCTTCAATTAAAATATTCACCATTGGGGATATTGTTGGGTGGAATGCAATAACTTCTCTACCCGTGTACGTGATAAACATAAAAAGTCGAGAATTTATTCCTGACTGCTTACGTAATCTGGTATTCCCACGAACCTTAGACATTTAGACAATATGCCCTTATCACCGCACTTTAGCTATCTTTTTCCTTGCTTTGCGACATTCTGTTAACCACAATTTTTTTTTCCACGTTGGCACTAACTCATCGGATGTCGGCCATCCCTAAGCTGTCGCCAAGAAGGGCCTGATATTATGAATAAATTAACAACTTCTTGCGCACTTAAAGAAGTCAGCACACTTCACAATCGTGTCTATATATCAACACACGATTCCATAAGTTTCGTAACATTTTACAGCTCCTACACGGGTACAGAACAAGGTCCGAAAATTCTAAAATAATGTATTCATTCATTATAATCCTCATCGGTTAATGTTCAGGTACCTACTTATATTGGTCCAAATTGCAATATTCTTCTGAATTAAAACACTCATTACACGAAGAAATTAAAATTTACCTGTAGTCACTATAGTTTCGTACCGCCATTTTAATTGTTCTACCAAATTTTCATCTGAGTAATCTAACAACGACGCCAATAAATAGATTGCTCGTAACAAACTGTCTTTCTGGGTTATACAATCGCTTGCAGAAAACTCTCCCGAAGGTGTACGAACACCACGCTTCCAAAGCGAATGTCGCGACCTCTGCCATGCTGATTGCTGAGGCTTGAAACTAAACTAAGATGGAAGTCAGCTAATAAAATAGCAATGCCGAAAATATAAAAATAAAGCAGAATTTTCGTATCAACGAGCAATTGTGTAAATGTAGGAGTTTATAGTGATACCTTATTTGGTAATGATGTGTTATAGCGGCTGTCGTCTGCTAGCGAGCGGCCTGGGCGTGGCTTAAGGAGTTCGAGCGTTGCCAACCGTAAGAAATGTACGCGCGGAAGATTACAACTATGTAACACGAAATTTACAATGCGGCGCGGTTATTTCAAACACACAATTTGTCGATGTTTTTACTTTCTCTACTACGTATAGTAAGTAGGGGAAGTATTTTATTCCACCCAAAAATTCGATACCAAGATTTCAACGGAAATACATGCTTTGAGACCCCCTGAATAAAATTTTTTTTTTTGGAAACATGTCCGTGTGTGTGTGTGTGTGTGTGTGTGTGTGTGTGTGTGTGTGTGTGTGTGTGTGTGTGTCTGTGAACAGCATAACTCAGAAACGAACAGTCGGATAAACACCAAACTTGGTATTTAAGTTCAGTATCTTCCAAGGATGCGACACGAAGGTTTTCAAGAAAAATTTTGGGGGGACCCCAGAGTACCGTTTACATGGAAGATTTTTTGAAAATTTTAATTTTCTCAAAAATGGCTCTAACCATTTTGATTAAAATATCATATGTTTAAGATATTTGTATGACAAATAAAATGTATATCTTGAATTTTCTGGGAATGTCTCCAAAAGTATTCTTCATTGTGAACGACTTTTGCATAACTGGTAAACCATAAGAGATAGACAAAATTTTACTACACAAAAAATGTAGATCGCGTTAAAATACACAATTTATGCCATATACATTTTTGTTGTTGAGTGAACCATTTTCGAGATATTGCTTGTTATTCCCATAAATTTTTCAATACTTATTTTCTCAAATGGGAATTCGTTATTCATTTTTTTTGTCTTGGATATGCAAAGAGTTATAATCTGTGGCAAAGGGAATGGTGCTGCACCTAGCAACCAGCTATTAAGAGATATGTATGTGATTAAAGGCTACTGTTTTTCTATATTGCCCTTACATCTACAAGAAAATTAGCAATAAGACAGTCTGCAAATGTTTATCTCGATTAACATGAAGTAGATGGAGAATAAGCGTTTGTAAAAATAGTCTGTACAAGAGTAGAGAAAGTCATGTGAGTGTAACACATCAAATTTTTTACATTGCATTGAAGCACACCTATTGTACAAAGTTAACCAAACCTGCATGTTGATTCATACCCAAAGAAAATGCTGTTATTTCAGGCCAAACACATTATCGCACATATACGTTATTACACAGAAGCAGTAGTAGCTTTGTTGACATTGTCCTTGAACCACAAACACACATTGTTGTAAATTAGGTGCAATATCAGCAGCATACCTTATTACACAGAAGCAGTGGCAGCATTGTTCTCATTGTCCTTGAGCCACGTACACACATTGTTGTAAATTAGGTGAAATATCAGCAGCATACCGTATAACACAAAAACAGTGGCATCATTGTTGTCAATATCCATGAGTCACAAAACACACATTATTGTATTAATGTACTGCAATGACGTGGCAATAGGAAAACTGGAGAAGACGTGTAAGTTAGGTGAATTACCAGCAGCATACGTTATTAGACAGAATCGGTGGCAGCATTGTTGTTCACTGTTCTTGAGTCACAAAACACACATTGTTGTATTAATGTACTGCAATGACGTGGCAATAGGAAAACTGGAGAAGACGTGTAAGTTAGGTGAATTACCAGCAGCATACGTTATTAGACAGAAGCGGTGGCAGCATTGTTCTCATTGTCCTTGAGTCACGTACACACATTGTTGTATTAATGCACTGCAATGAGATGGGAATCGGAAATCTGATGTCATTAAAAGAAATAGAATTTGAAGTGTGCGCCTTTGATTAAATTTGACATTGTTGAGTTACACCGGGTAATGCTGCCTATCACATCCAATATTACGCCAAACATGTCTTGTCCCCGAAAACTATTCCGGAAGATGAATTCGTGGAGATAGGACGTGAAGAGGGCGTCACTGGTACCAAATTGCCGCCGAAGTTTCCTCTTCACCCTCATCCACATGTTTTCGACATTCTGCGTGTGGATGGTGTCGTCCTCGGGGTCTACAAAGTTCTGCTCATGGACAATTACGTCGTGTATATATACGCCGTCTAGCAGATTTCCGATGTTGGCGTAAGAAGCCCATCCATCGGAGATGATGCGGCTTCCAGGTAAAATATGCTGCATGATAAGGACTTCCAGGGTTTGAATAATGGGTAGAGAAAGTTATGTGAATCCAACATCAGGTTTTGAATTAAGCACAACCTTAAGAGCCGAATCTTTACAGGGTTGCAGTACTTTAGGGACAAACATTTTAAGTGTAACAACTTGTATGAACGTTTCCATTTTTCATAACACTTGTACGTGACTTTTAAGAACCGCAAAACTCAGACCCTCCCTACGTGCCTGGGACTTTGCAAGGGGTAGTGTTTGAACATTCCGAAAGCAATTCATGTTTATGATGGGCAGTAAATAACTCTCAACCAGGAATACAATACAGCAGCACCACATGTTAAAAGTGGACGGGGGAACATCTGTTCTGTAGAAGGTACAACCTTTGGCTAACAAGAAACTCCAGACCGCACTGCAAACAGTACTCAAGCAATTCGAATTCTAAGAAAAATTGCGCATTCTAGATGAAATAAAGTGAGTAGCATATGCCGCGATTTAAGGAATATAATTGACGAATGCTTTGTGGTAAAGTGTTTCTTTTCCTCCCTGTCGGCCTGCATTTTATTCCAGTAGCAAGAGCTATTCGGAAAGGCTTTCCCCAGTTTTCGTTTATCCCGTAGAGACAATTTCCAAGAAAGTTTTAAGAAGAAGAATACCGTGCTCATCTATGTCATAATTATCTTTTCCATTCCTTCCATTACTAAGAACAATCAGGCAGAAAGGAAGTTGAAGAATACTCCATAAAATTCTATATTTGCAAAACTTACTTTTAGTCATTGATTTACTTTACACTAAAAATAAAGAAAAAAACGGGGATTCGAGGAGGAAAGTGCAAGAAAGGATTAAACAATCCTTAGATAATTTATGGCTTAAAACGCTGACAGGAATTTACACTGTGTAGTTCAAAATCACAATTTTATGTTTAAGGATTACAACTCAATAGGAACCTTCACAGTTAGACGAAGTCCTCTACTGATTAAAAATCAATATTCTTACTCGACAAAAAATACTCATATCGTGGAAAATGTAATGTGAATAGAAGCCTAATTTTGCGTGAATGCTATATGGTATTCACGTTAAATTTCCTACGAAAAATATATTTGACCACTATTAATTACATATTTCATTACAATGAACTTGGTTACATCCACCATACGGAAAACTAAAAACGCCACATGTAGCATTTGTGTATATATCTGTCTGTCTGTGTGTGTGTGTGTCTATGTGTGTGTTTTAATGAGAGGTAGTGTCTGAGTGCGTGTATGCGTGTGTGTGTGTGTGTGTGTTTTAATAAGTTGTAATGCTTGAGTGTGTGTGTGTGTTTTAATAAGTTGTAATGCCTGAGTGTGTGTTTTAATGAGTTGTAGTGCCAGAGGCTGTGTGTTTTAATGAGTTGTAGTGCCTGAGTGTGTGTTTGTTTTAATGAGTTGTGGAGCATGAGTGTGTGATTTTGTGTGTATGTGAGCATTGGAGTGTGCTGGACAGAGGACCAGGCACCAAAACAACCGGAGAAATAGAATTCTTTAAGTAATGACTAAAATCATCCGCAGGAACACAGATGCTAAAATACGATTAGGATAAAATGGCACTCTTGGCAGCGGCATGCGCACCTTCATTGGATATATGTAACTTCATTATCGCGTATGCCGAAATTGAATTAAAGTATTTTTATTTATGGAAGCTCTGTAACCACTATGGTTCTTAGCGTCCTATTCTATATTGGGCATGAAAGGCCGGAAAGTTTGCTCAGAGGCCTCTTTATCAGGCTTGAGGTTCTTTTACTTGCTGTAAATCTACAACACGGGACCACCGGCTTTACTTCCCTTCCGAAGGAAGCCGTGCTAAAGATTTTTACGCCCGAAAAAATTCATCGCCCTCCGCCGGGTTGTAACGACGCCTCGACAGGAATTCAAGGTGCGGTGCTTCTCAACACGGATGGGATAACCGTGGAGAAGCGTCGCGCGCAACAAAGTCTTACTTTGTTGATCGGACTTACTATGAACCAACAAGAACCGAAGTGAAGGCGAAGGAATGAACCGGACCAGCAATACAGTCAATGCCCTTCTGTATTATAAAAGGATTCACCTTCTCAAACGTTTGTCCTTTCTCTGTTTTCGTAATGACTAAGTAACAACCAGATGACGGTGGTGTTACTTCTGTTACCAAAACTTTTCGGCATGTTATTAATAATGGAGAAAGAGGGCTCCATAGCGAAATAAATTCTCCACCACTGCAATCGTCTCCGACTTCAGGCTCTGTCTTCCCAGGGTTACCCCGGCTTGGGTGAGTGGCCTATCCATACCGGTCTCACCCCAGGGTCACAGCTCCCAGAACATAGACAGAGGGACCCAATGGCCGTGGGAAGTCAGCAGCTCATGTAGTGCCCCCCGCGGGACTGTAGTTGAACAGCAGATACGAACACACACCCTACATGACGACCCCGGGTAGTGGGGCTGACGCCATTATCCACTCACCCAGCTGCGCACCCACTGCGCGGGTATCCGTCAAGCTGTGTCCACGGAGGATTAAAAGAAAATTGGAAAATAAATCAAAAGTGTGTGGGCGTCTCACACGCAAGGTAGGCCGGCGAGGAAGAAAAAGAGATATGTGAATGGTCGTGGTGCGAATTGTTTGTAAATAGATTAGAGAAAAAAGAAGCGTGGCGAGGGGGGTATGGAACGAAATGAAAATAACGCACGAGAGCGCATCTTGTGTCTCCCGGTCAAGAGGACGAACCCACCTCGACCGGGTAAGGGTGGAGGGATGACGACGGTGATGAGTGGCTCGGGACCCCGGGTGTGCCAAAACCGTACTCACATAAAGTGAGCCCCTGGGGGGTTGGAAGCTGCGTTGAAACAGTGGAACAGCAACCACGGATATAGAAAAGATCCCTGTTGGTGAGACAGGTGTTAATAAAACCATAGAACCTGAACCCAGTATAAGAAATAATTGTAGAAAAGGAAGCGTAAAATAAATGAAGATAACGTGGCTAGTCCAGATGAGGGTGAGGACTGGCTCGGGCACTCTGCGTACGTCAAAGCCATACTCACATAGTGAGCCCCTGGGGGGGGGTGAACTGTGAGTGTGTTTTGCTGGTGAGTTGTAGTGTTTGATTGCGAGTGTGTGGGCTTTGGAGTTTGAGTGTGTTTTTGCTGGTGAGTTGCAGTTTGTGACTGGGGTGTGTGTGCTTTGGAGTGTGAGTGTGTTTCTTCTAGTGAGTTGTAGCCTGTTATTGCGGGTGTGTGAACTTCGGAGTGTGAGTGTGTTTGTACTAATGAGTTGTAGTGTGTTACTGCGCGTGTGTGTGAGCTTTGAAAAATGAGTGTGTTTTTGCTAGTGAGTTGTAGTGTGTGACTGTGTGGGTGTGAGCTTTGGTGTTGAGTGTGTTTGTGCTGGTGTATTGTAGTGTTTGATTGCGAGTGTGTTCGCTTTGGAGTGTGAGTGTGTTTTTGCTAGTGATTTGTAGTGTTTGAAGGCGAGTGTGTGAGCTATGGAGTGTTAGTGTGATTGTGCTGGTGAGTTCAAATAAAGCATGCATTTTGAATTTTCTGGAAATAGCCTGTGAACTCCCGTTCATTCTGATTGAATTTTGTGTATTGCGCTAAGTATCTAGGAAACTGAAATGCTCTAAAATGCAGTTTGAGGCAAACCAATATTTTCTTGTGTTAGCATTTGGGATAATATTCCAGGAAATGTCATTGCACCTTTGCACTTAAAAGTGTATTATAAATGTATGAAAGTTTGCATAATCTTATAACAGCCTTAGGGGTGTTTTAAGTCTGAAAAATCATTTTATATTACAGCTGCTTTACCCAAAAATTCATTCATTTCATATTTCTTGCTTTGTACAGACTGAAAAAAAGGAATTGCTGAAAAGCATACATTTAGTAGCTCAAAACACTCTAATAATGACATTCTTTGCAGCTTGGTAGCACAGAAAGTTAATTTCCTTTCAACTCCTTTTATAAAAAACAATAATAAAATTACAATTGATTCATTCACATGACTTTCTCTATCCTTTATTAGTAGATACATAAATTATTATTCTTAATCAAGCTTTTTTTTCTGTCTACTACATTTTAATATAAAAAAGACTTTGCAGAAATATCTACATTACACATTTCGTTATCGATACAAAGAGAACAGCGATAGTCAAATGTTTAACAACTGGACGCTATATGCTGGCCTTAAAATTCCATTCTGTTTCTATGACATCACGAGAAACAACTGAGTGTTGAAAGGACTTGAAGATAATGACCAAAAAAATGAACAATTGAAACTTTAAAAAAATGAGCAATTCGCACATTTAATAACGGATATCTCAGAAAGGGCTCATGCCACAATAAAGCTTATTTTAAATATATTGTAGCTTTAAAGAGATTTACATTTTTGGTGTAGCACGTCTTCCTCTATCACTTAAGGATTACCAGTTATACAAGGTTATCAAAAATTCCTTCCGAATGAAGGACTTCATAGGCTCTTTCCCGAAAATCCGAGATATACATTTCATTTGCCATGTATTTTAATCAAAATCGTTTCAGCCATGTTTAGAACATCAAAAATTCCCAAAAATATTCCATGTCAAGGGAGTTTAGGTATTTATCCGACTTTTCGTTTTGAGTTATGACACACACGACGTTTCCACAAATGCTTTATTTGGATGCCGATGATAATAATACATAATAGTAATAATAATCATTCTCATAATAATATAATACATCAACAACGATAAATAACAACACGCGGGCCGTATAAGTATACAACTACAATGCCTCGCTGTACATTGCGTGCATGGGTTGGCTACATGTTATGCTCACAGCGTGTTTTCTATTCTCACCGTTGCAACAACCACCTAAGCCACGCCCAGGCCGCTCGCTAGCAGACGACAGCCGCTATAACACATCATTACCCCTTATTTAATATTGAGTACCAAATAACGCGCATTCGATGTTTAAAACTGGAACATGACCTGAAAACCTATTAAGGTAGAAGACAGGTTATGAATCGAAAGTTTAGTTGGTTTTAATGAAGAATTGAAATATATATAGCGAAAACAAGCTAACCTTAAATATAAACTATACTTAGTATGTTAAGGTGTTAAAATGTGTGTTTGTGCTATTTAGTGTTGAGATGTGTTCGAATTAGGGACTGTATTTCGAAAAGTTTATTTTTATGGATTGCACACTAATATCAAATAAGAGAACTCATGCTCAAAGGTTATATCTGATACCTATTTCAATTTTGAATGTGATGTGATGTAATGATAATAGTTTGGGATCCATAGTTTGATTTTGGATGTGTATTAGTGTTGTGCTCAAACACTTTTCCTGCTGTTATACCAAATAAATAAATTAGGACATAATGCTCTTTTCATTGCAAAATAACTTAAAGCATTTCATAAGCAGAAAATTCTCCGTATGTACTGTATATCTTTGGGAATTTTTTGTCAATCTGGGTAACTCTGTTAAGCGCTGGCCCTTGGAAGCACAAATAGTTACATAAAACTTGTGTATTACCACATTATTGCTGAATGATTTCTGCATATCGAAATTTCAGCTACCATATTTATGACAAAACACCCAACTTAAATTATATAAATGTATAATATGTATTGCATGGCAAAATATCTGCTGAAATAGTTATTCGTTTTTAAGTATCTACTTTATTTACATACACCTCATTTGTGAAGTCATAGTGGGAGCTGCCTTGTAAAACAACTTCTTGGTTTCATTACTTGATAGTATTGAGTAATGCTATCTCTGTTTTAAATGTGGTCTCATACTCACACTTCTAATTGGGCAGCACTATGGCCTCTCACAAAAAAGCCTGGATTCAATCCTAGGGATCAGAGCTGGGTATTTGTGGTAGATAAAATGGCACTTAGAATGAACTTGAACTGGAAGATCGTTCCCTTTTGTTCATTTTTGGCATTCGCTCGAACTTCGTCGGGCAACTTCGGGGAGTTATCTGCAAGCGCTAGTCTGGGTAATGTGGTGTTGAATATCCGAATAGCTAAGCAGAATGACACATTTGAGAGAACATCCACTACTTCAAATTCTGGTGATCACCTTGTACTGGTCGTGTGCACTCACACCTCCTAGATACTGAATGTGTTTCCACATGATTTATATAATGCTGGATATGGGCACCGTCGTCTGCAAGCTTTACCAGCCGCCATTCTGGACGGTTCCATTACATTACACAATGTCATAATGGATCCGACTCCAACTGACTGCTGGGAGGCTAAGTTATAGCCCGAGTGAGTCTTTGCTGTGTGCTCACCCTCAATAGGGTTTTACCACAGGATGTGTATTTTCAGGAATGATATTTTTAGGATGGCAGTTTTTTCTTAGATTGAGTAGAAAGAAGGGAGGTAGCATGTAGCTCCTCGAACTGCCTGTTAGGATGCAGCAGCCCTTCTGCATCATGGTGTGTATTTGTTTATAAATTTAAGTTAGAATTTCAATTTTGAGGCTAATCAACTCTTGAATGGGATTACTATGGAGTTCAGCTTTAGCTGCTGTTGGTTTAACTCCTTGGTTATCTGGCATGCCCGCATGCCATGCGGGGAACCCGATGACTCCGAAGTCGGCGGTTTCTGGGGTCGTAATCCCCAAGTGATCTGACCAGGATACTCTGATGGTTTGGTAAACAAGGTAAAAGCTTGTAGCTTGGCGCCTAATTTCATCTTCCACATAGGGAAGAGATGAGGCTTCGTGTAGTAGTCTCACGGGGAAGGAGCGGCCGACAGAGTAGATGGACCGGAGTCCCCTATTCTGCGCCCGTTATAGCCATAGCAGCCAGCTGTCTGTGGCCATGCCCCAGACCTCCCAGGCGTAAAGCATGAGGGGACTATCAGGGCTCGGAAAAGGTGCAACTTTAGCCGAACAGGCATCCCGGATCTCAGCATCGGGTACAAGGAGGCGATTGCCCCCTGCGCCCGGGCCGAGACGTCTCGGATGTGCTCGTGAAAATTTAGACCCTTGTCCAACTTCACTCCCAGGTAGGTGACAGAATTCCTCCATTCAATCCTTCGGCCTCGAAATTGAAATGTGGGGCATTCTGGGGGATGTGGCGCTTCGTTAGAAGCATGGCGTGGCTCTTGTCCGCATTAACGGACATGCGCCAATGCCGGCACCACTGTTGGATAAGGCGGAGGTGTCTTTGTATTGGGTTGAAGCCTCTGATGAGGTCGTATAGTCTTGTAGGCTTTAAAACATCACAATACAACGTTTCTGGAAACGCGTAGTAAACAAATATACACAATGAACATTAGTATAATTACTACTAAGGAAGTATTAAACCTAGTGTGACGTTTATCCTGGTATTTAAACAATAACTTCTCCTTAACATTAGGAAATTCCCAGTGAATATTTTATTTCTGTTCAAAAGCTGTGACAATCTTACAACGCAACTGACCTATGTCCTAAACATATTGCAGGCAATGAAACTGAATTATGTCTGTAACATGTTACTGTTAAAAGGATTGAAACTGTTTAAACACTATTTGGAAAACACGAAGTTAGATGTAAAGCATTTATATTGCTTTGTTTAGACCTGTCTTCAGATGCAAACAGTTATGTGCCTTAGATCTTAAGGGGACATTGATGCAGCTTGATAAACAATTACCTATCGGTTCCTTTCTCCTCCAAACTGCATAGGTAGCAAACTACAGATAACTTCACAACAAACCTTGCTGTGCATGGCCACAATACGAGGCACAGCTTAAAACTGTTCCAAAAAATATTATATAATTTGACTGAAATCATTTAAGTGTTAAAAATACTGTCTCAATACTAAGGCATGTCTTAATAGTATAAATAATTTTTTCAGAATATAAGTTAAAAATGCATCTAAAACTTTTTATTGTATATCAAATAAAAGTGTTATGCTTTGTAAACAAAAAATATGTATACATATTCAAAATCATGTTATTGTTTTAAAATTTAGACTAGAAACAATGCAGCTGAGAACAGTCAACTAGTTAAATTTTGTTGGGTAGTCAGCATAAAATCACCTTGATGACAAATTCAGGAGCATGCTGGGTTCAACTGCTCATTCAGCATTGTAATTATTCTTTGTCTTTATACTGTCACTTTTCAAACTTAAAAACACACTAATGACACCAATATTAATATTTATAATAAACGAATAACAAGAAACTGCTCACAAAATTAATATGTATAATTATTTGCACACTTATGGGTGGATGTGCACCCGCGATGCACACAGTTTTTGATCGTCATCTTTGTTCCGTGAATGGAACGCAACACAATGTCTTTCTGTTTTTCCAGGTAACAACCTGACACCACAGGCTTGTTTGCTGGACTTTCCTGGTTAAATAGAACATTATGGATTTTATTTCTTGTAAGCAATAATTCTTTGCTTAGGAAATCTACAATGGAACAGTAAACCTGTAAACAATATCTTCATTATTCATAATGATGTTGGCATAATCTCCAGTTATGTTTCCACAACACATCCTTTTTCGTGCTGAACAACCAGGAGGGGTGTTCTGGTATAATGTCATCATGATCAGAACCACTGTCACTGTTTGACATCAATTGGACATTAACCTTGCAGAGCTCAAAATATTGTAACAGCTTCTCATCAACACCAGCTGTAAAAATATCACAAGAACTGCTTGCAGTTTTGCAAACTAAGTACACAATGTACAGTTGTAAACTGAGGAGCTGTTTACTATTATGAAACACAGACATACTGTTATAAACCAGCCATTCAAACAAAAGAGGTTCAACTTTCCAAGTTTTCTCAGTTCCATACATATAGGGTATCACAAAAATAGTTTACTTAGATTAAGATTTTTGGCAGGCCCTCATGATCGATTGGCTCTGGCACTCAGTGAGGTGGACTTTCAAAGCCTTTCTGATTGTATCTGGTACTTTAAGGGCTGGTATGCATTCCACTGTGTGGCACTAAGTGGATTAAAGTGGTATGGTTTTCTCTACATTGATTTGTGAGATATCTGTGAAATGAAATTATCAATCACAATGTAATGTCTAAAATGTACGTCAAATTTAGTTGTGCAAGGAAACTAGTTTACCTCATTATAATGTTAGTAGCCTTTTAAAAGTGGCAGCCTCTCCTCGTGAAGTCCTGTGGTCATGAATGTTAATCTGTGTAACTAAGAATAAAATTGAAGTTGTGATAGAAAGTTGTATTCAAATCAATATCCATTATACAGAGCGCCCCTCAGCGCTCTGGCCCGGAATTGCACGCAGTCTTGTGCAACACGTCTGAATGAACTCAAGGCCATGGGCTCTTCCACTTATCGGACATGTGGCAGCAGGCTTCAGTCAGCTTTTATTGCTTCTTGTGTATAGACGCGAAATGCGTGTGTATTTGTGTGCAATTGAATTATCGGATTATTACAACCCAGAAATGGTACTCAAATTTTCGCTTGAACAAAGACTTTTTATGTATGACACGTATGTGAAAACCGACTCATGTAGACAGATGTGTAGGCAATTTCACAATAAATTTCCTGGTGTTCCAGTTCCGAGTAGAGAAACAGATATCTAGTGAATAAAGTGAAGAGAATGGGATCATTTAATGTTGTAAGTTGTAAAAAGAAATGAAGGGTTCTAACAGAAGAAAAACTTGATGAAACTGGCGAATCATTTGAACGGTCTCCGAATAAATCTTTATGACGTGTAGCACAAGTCAGTGTTTCAAAAAGCTCAGTACATAGCTCTATGAAACTGTTGAAATTAAAACCATACAGAGCGACTATTGTCCATCAATTACGACCGTGTGATGATGAAGCCTGCGTAAAGTTCTGTAACTGGATGTTACAAAATATTGCTGGCGGTACTGTTGACCCATATCTAATAATTTTTTCAGATGAGGCATGATTTCTTTGACTGGCCATGTTGCTTCACAAAACAATAGATATTGGTGTACTGAAGATTCAAATTTAATTCACGAGGTTCCTTTGCATGATGAAAAAAATTGGTGCATGGTGTGCTGTAACAGCAGAATGGATAATAGGCCCCATATTTTAAACGATACCATAAATTCCGATAGGTACCATAGAAATATTCTCACACCATTTGTTGCAATGTTGACAGATAATGAAAGGGAATATGGCTATTTTCAACAAGATTGTGCCACAGCTCATACTGCGGAGCTTCCTTGGAAGACATCAAGAATGTTTGTGATGACAGAATAATCTCTAAAGGGTATTGGCCGGCTTGATCGCCGGATCTTACGTGTGTGACTTTTATCTGTGGGGAACTCTCAAAAATAGAGTCTATAGTAATAATCCTCGCACCATAGACAATCTTAAAAACAATATAAGAACAGAAATTACATAACAAGAACTTGTGAGTGTGAATGGTAATTTCGTCAGAAGGTGCCAAGAATGTTTATCTGCCGAAGGACACCACTTTCAACACCAACTGTGAAAAAGGTTAGTACTGATAAAATAAAAAGTAATTATGTTTGTTCAATAGATAATCAATACATCGTAATAATCATCATAAAATCAGTAATAATATGGTATCAGTATCATTAATGAGAATAATAAACACACTGAATATAGGGCACGGAACACGCTATGCGACTACCAGCCGAATGGCTGAGGGAACGCACTGTATAACCAGCATCATTTCAACATCAGCTTTTTGTATATCAGTATTTTTTTCCAGGAAGTTAAAAGGAATGTTAACGTACAAGGGCAATGTATGATTGAGAAAACCTGCACTGGCGATCGTTACTCTTGATTTTTGTATCTAATAAACACATTTACATAAAATGTATGTTTGAGAACTTCTTGTTTACAATCACCTGATTAAAAAGAACATACTTTGAAGTATACTGCCAAAAGTAGTTTAACCAAAGCAGACTACTATGCTCTATAAATACTGTGAGAATGAAAAAATAATCTTGGTAATTCTCACTATTACAAGCACTTAGTGAAACACATAAATCAGATATAACCATAATTACTCAAATGTAATGAAAAGCATGTTCCTTGCTACTTTAATTTCTTGCATGTTTTAAAAATAAGTTTACAGAGGTTCCTTTTTACAAAGATTTATGCAATAAAGGATATTTATTTCAAACCTTTACTAAGTATAGTATAACGATTGTATATTTCTTACAACCGACATGACTTCTTTAACACCGCAACATGCCTGATTCTCTGGTCATCTGCATGTGTTAGAGCTGTATTTTGACTACTTTTTTTCTTCTCCTTTTCTAATCCCTTTGCTGTTTACACTTCCCTAAATATTCACCCATACTGCTACTTCTTTCCAACCCTTGAAGTGTCAATATTTCTACTGCTACATTCCACTTTATTCCAGTTGTGAGCCGATATAATCTTCCTCAATTACTTGTTTCTTTTGTACTGTGTCAAACAATGAAACACTTCCTCTGTTTGTCCATACATAACACAGACTTCCATGTTGCAATTCCTAAAACCTTTACAATACAATGTCCCTGTTCTCATCCATGCATCTTGTCCTTGCTTATCATAGTATACATCTCTCATCACAGTTCTCCCTCCCCAATCCTTGTTTATTAGCTTCAAAACTTGATCATATCGCTTCTCTCTCACTATTATGACCTTGTGCAGTTTGACCATCACTTCACCAAGTATTCCCCGTAATTTCACTGTTTTTGATCTAGTTCAACTTTCACTGTTACTCGGTTCATTCACTAATGTGAGCTACTTCAAGTTTCTGCAGTTCACTTTTCTTTGTGATGTAGCCGCATAATGAAACAAAGAGCCTCTTGTTCAATCCACTTCACTTGCTGGGGAAGTAAATGCAAGACATCTCTAATCTCCCTCATTAGCAGCACACACTGTCATCAAAAACTCGCTTGTAGAACCACACTTCATGTTGCAGCAGAAACAGTCTCTCCATCTCACTCACCAATGGACTAACAAATCCTCTGGCTTTTATAGTGAGTGAAAGTTTCCATAGAACATTTTCATGTGTTCTGGACACACATTCTGGAGGCAGGGCAGGGAAAGTTCCAGAAGATTCTGGTTATCTGTTGAGGCCACTTCTGGTGTTTACATTAGACAAGAGCGCTACCACATCATTTATCTCTCCAACTGCCTGGCATCATGCTTCCTACAACCTTATGCTATAGTCACAGTGTCACGATATATTCTGGTGTTTAAGCTGACCAAGAGTGCTACCACATATGTTTATATTATTGTATACATGTTTAATAATGTAGGAGCTGTGAGAATAATGGGTTAAAAGTTGCTAACAATGAGATAACCTTGAGGCAATAATGAATTTGAAAGTTTAATAATGCTACTTGTGATTCTTGGATGCAATAATGTACTTTTTGTGACAGTTTATAAAATAGCCAATCAAAAACCAGAAAAAAGGTTTAGTTAAATGAAGGTATTCTATTGGACCAGGATTAGCCAATCAGAAACTAAAATGGAGCAAAATTTACAAATTCAGAAGTCAGTTGCTTGTAGACAGTGTTCGTAACTGGACATGAGCTGCATCCTCGAGAAGTTTAATATGTATTCAGTGTGAGAAAAAAAATAGTTTACATGTTAAAAAGTGCAAGTAATTAATAAAAAAAATTCTCGCAGCTTTCTCTATATCAGTAAAGTGTTATTTAAATCGTGTCAAGCATTAATAAAAAGAGTGAAGTAAAATTATAATCTGTGTAAGCTTACATTCTTCAGTTGCATCATTCACGTCTCTAAAAAAATATAAGTACTGACACAGCTGAGGTAAACATAAATATATAATATTTAAATAAATAGTCAAAGATTACAAAGTTAATATTTTTTAAAGCAAAGGCCACTGGAAAGAACATTTGGGGCGAAGGCTACCAGAAACTTTTTACCATACGTGCGGTTGCAACTACTTCAAGTTCAGCTTCCCAACAGTCGAAATATAATACATCTTCTTCAAACTAACTTTCCATATGTAGCAATAACAAACATTCTTCAGTGTAACATATTACACCAGATACATTATTACTATTTTACCTGGGCCTTGTGCCTGTAAAGCTTCCACCATTGATTCCATTAAACATAGCTATTTTATATGATTTTCATTATAGCTCCTACTTATTTAAAACAACTTGGCACTTTATAGCTGCTACACATGGTGGTACTCTGGCTTTCTCCAACCAGCTCAGAAGGACGATCAGACTGGCTCATGGTACTAAGAGGGTTAACAATGAATTCATTACTGCATTTACAATGATGTTACTATAAAAATATACAACTTCATTGCATACCTTAATTCCACATATTCAAGAACCTTCACCATTCGGTGTTTTGGTTACAATGCCCTCATAATTGACAACAGTGTAAACCTTTTATATTTCTGAGCTTTTTGCCCTCATGAATGAAACTGTGCATTTCCAAATATGACAGTCGAGTAAAGCTCTTATTGCAAACATTACAGTTGTGACATATTGCCCTCGTGAATCAAACTGTGTGTTTTCATATTCCCTAGTTGAGAAAAGTTAATATTGCAAAGATTACATCTGTAGATTTTTGTCCTCATGAATCAAACTTTTTTTTTCAAATTCTCTTACTGAGTAAAGCTCTTATTATAAATATGTTATTTGTGTTACTTTCTGCCCTCATGATTCAAAGTGTGTGTTCCAAAATGCCCTAAGTGAGTAAAGATCTTATTGTAAACATTTCATTTGTATGGCTTTTTACCTTAATGAATCCTACTGTGTCTTCTCAAATCTGGTAGCCGAGTAAAGCTCTTATTGCAAACATTACATTTGTATGGCTTT
Source organism: Deroplatys truncata (assembly GCA_030765065.1). Lineage (NCBI taxonomy): Eukaryota > Metazoa > Arthropoda > Insecta > Mantodea > Mantidae > Deroplatys > Deroplatys truncata. The sequence continues at coordinate 204,369,022 of CM060988.1, forward strand.
TTGCCCTCATGAATCAAATTGTGTGTTTTCAAATTCCCCAACTGAGTAAAGCCCTTATTACAAACTTTACATTTGTGTGGTTTTATTTCCTCATGAATCATACTATGTCTCTTCAAATAGGATAGCTGATTAAAGCTCCTATTACAAACGTTACATTTATGTGGCTTTTTACCATCATGAATCCTAATGTGTGTTTTTAGTGTTGTTAGCAGAGTAAAGTGCTTGTTGCAAACTTTACATTTGTGTGGTTTTTTACCCTCATGAATAAAACTGTGTACTTTCAAACTCCCTAGCTGCGTAAAGCTATTATTGCAAACTTTACATTTGTATGGCCTTTTGCCCTCATGAATCCAACTGTGTATTTTCAAATATGATAGCTGAGTGAAGCTCTTATTGCAAAAATTACACTGGTGTGGCTTTTTACCCTCATGAATCAAACTGTGTGTTTTTAAATTCCCTAGCAGAGCAAAGCTCTTATTACAAACTTTACATTCATGTGGTTTTTTTTCGTTATGAATCATACTGTGTCTTTTCAAATATGATGGCTGAATAAAGCTCTTATTACAAACATTGCATTTGTGTGGCTTTTTTCCCTCATGAATCATACTATGTCTATTAAAATCTGGTAGCTGTGTGAATCTCTTATTACAAACATTACACTTATATGGCTTTTTGCCTTCATGAATCATGCTGTGTGTTTTCAAATATGATAGTCGAGCAAAGCTCTTATTACAAACAGTACATTTAGGTGGCTTTTTTCTGCCATGAATTAAATTGTGTGTTTTTAAATGTGTAAGCAAGGTAAACTGTCTATTGCAAATATTACATTTGTGTGTTTTTTTATTATCGTGAACAAACCTGTGTCTCTTCAATGTTTGTTGGAATGTGAAGTTCTCCTGAGAAATGTCACAGCTATATACCTTACTTTCTTCATGAATAACATCCGCCAATTTCAATACTGATTTGACAGGAAATATTTTTCCAGAAAGCTTACATTGTAATCCTGCATCCGTAAACAAAATTTGCTTTTCTGAGCGTAATGCTGCACTAGAAGGTTTACCATTCTCAATATTCTTTTTAGATCTGAGAGAATAAACATTTTTTGCTATTTGAGATGATTCCATAGTTTCTACACCAGATGTTTCAGGACAAGTTGCATCTAAGCATAACCTGAAAAAAATCCAACAAGCATCATTACTAATCTGCAAATGAGACAAAATAACAAGTCTGAGAGAATATTGGTGTTCAGTTACTAAAAGGAAAACTGGTATCTCCTTGACATGATCGCTAGTTATACTTTCAAATGTATAAATTATAGGGCTTAGTTCCTTTTGTCAGCATCATTATGCAGCTGTTAGGTGCATCTGTACCCCTCCACTCACTGGCCATTGTGCTCAGTGTGCATTCTTACGCTAAGCTGGTTAGGCAGTTAAGTATAGAAGTGCACATTTTTGTGTGTAAAACTCATTTTGAGTATAAACCTGCTTGCCATGTTCATGCAGAATGTATCTTCAGTTTCCTAGTCAATTGCCTCCATCCAGAAATGCAATTCATGAAATACTTAGAAACCACAGGTTGCTAACAAAGCTCTAGCTTTAACAAAGGAGAAGTTCAAGAAATAGGCACACATTTTGAGCATACACCGACAAAATCATTTCCATAGTTACCAGAAGTGAGAATCTCAGCTTTTTCTGGCCATAAACCAAACAATTACTGAAATTAAAATTCTACGAGTGTATACGAGTCCATTGTTTGAAACAAGGTGATTCTGCAGATAGAGCATAATTTTAAATGGTTTTCTTTGTCAGTGATGGACGGATTAATCGATCCTCAACTAGTACTCTTTTCCAACAAGGCAAGGTTCCAGTTAAATGGCTGTGAGAACACTCGCTATTGGTGTTCTGAAAATCTAAATCACATTAATGAAATCCTCATTACAATACAAAAATTTGAATTTTGTATGCTTCGAACTTTGAGCCAACAACCAATGTCAAGAGGTAGAGAGATAACATTTTTATTACATTCTCACAGCAGTTGACAAAAGAAGAGAAAACATACAGATGGTTTCAACAAGATTTGACAACTACTCATACAGCAGCCACCTCCTTGAACAAAATTAGTGAAGTGCTTGAAGATAGAGTAATTAGTGCTTGTGTATAGCCCCCTCATTCTCCAGACTTAACCATGTGCGATCTTTACTTGTGGAGTAACCTGAACTCCAAAATCCTAATTCTCACACACTCAAAGAACAGGTGGAAAACTCGGTGCACAAAATCAGAAAAATTTTAGTGGCTTAAAATGTGTTTCCTTGCTACACTGCCTATTTAACTGCAGGCAGGCACCATTTTCAGCACCTCATATAAAGCAAGTTTTATACATTAGGCATTAACAATGCAGGAGGAAGTTAAGGCAGCAATGGGAGCTATAGCAGTGGCGTGGCCAGTCAATGCACATGTTAACCCCACATGATGGTCCTGACATAAAATAAAGCCCTGTAATTGTTTGCTCATATGGAGTTCCACGAAATGCTATTATTTTATACAGATTATAAAGTTTAAGTTCTTCAGTCAAAGGCAGTAACTTAGTTGTACTACATTTTTAATTTAAAAAATTCTTAACTTTAAAAACCACAAAACCTTTACGCTGTACACCCTTAGGGAAAAGTTGAGAACGTGCTGATGACGGAAACAAGCCATCTCCTGAAACGCGTTCAAGTAAGAATATTCTAGTGATGTAGTGTAACAACCTTCAACTCTCTTTATTTTAAATTATGACACATCACTGTCACTAGCTTCTAAATCTTCAAAATTAGTCAATTACTTTGCCTTTTCACAATAGTGGATATGGTGCCATTGCTGCACTCTGGATAAAAGAATATGGTCACTAAACTAGGTCCAAGGCAATGAATGCAACTGATCAAGACTAAGCATAGATTACTCCTTCAGATGTTGACACTACTATACCACTGTTTGAAAGTCCCTATTCTGAAATGCTAGTACTTTCAGCTAAGGTTCAGCATTTAGTGCACAATAGGACAAAACTGTGCATGTAAATTTCACAAAAACAAAAAAGAAATTTAAAAAATGCACTCTATATTTCCCTTGGAAAAAAATGAGGAGCAAAATCATTAATTTTGAAGTCCCGGCTATGACCAATGTGTTAAAACTTTGTGCCCCCAACACCAGATGGCAACAGGTTCAGAATCCGCAGGAAGAGGACATGGGAGAAAGTGACCTTTATTCACCCAGTCGCTCACGATGAGGACGAATGCACTCGAAAATGTATCTGTTTTATAAAACTTTTAATTAGCGAAGGTGAGTGTAAAAAAGTGTGACTCAATCTACCATCATGGTGAATACTTCACTGTTAATAGTAATTCTGATTTTAATCTTTAAAATATAACTTGATTCACTCCATAAAGAGAGAGGTACGCCGATCATGATGGTTTAATGAAGCTAGGAGAAGCAGTGGTAAGAGGTCCAACATCCTGCTTTCTTTCTTACAAAAAACAATTATATCTTTGCCCTTGAAGTATTATTAGCTTTGTTCTTTACTTCAGTGAGATAGCGATTCTTATGGAATAAATTTACATTCTCTTCCTTTTTAACTGATGCAGAAGGATTTTCAAGTTTCCAGACATGCTGTTAAATCTTCTAATCTTAATTACGGACATTTGTCATATGGTCTACTCCCCACAGTTATTGAGGTGATGGTTCAAATTATCATGACAGCTAGAATAGGTAAACATAAACAATGGCACAGTTTTAAAACTGTACAATGATGCCAAATTAAGTACACTGCAAATCAAACAACCTAAAAGATAGTCTAAGAGCTGTAACTTATCTATCCATAGGGTATAATTATTGTTCTAAACTGTTCATATTAGCCCTAGTTCAGCAGATCATAAACAAACATTTTATAACTGTGGAGTGGATTGTTCTGTTGTGTCCCTCGTAGTGATATACTTGCTTTTCCTACTTTAGAAACTTGCCAACATACACTTTAAAACTGTGGCATATCCGTCCATGTAGTACAATTATTGTTCTAAGGTGCTACTGTATTAGTCCCAGTTCAGCAAATTGACAACAGACATTTAACAACTGTAGGGTATCTCTCTATTGTGTATAGTTAATGTTTCTAACTTGTTATATTGTTACTGTTATTAGTCCTAGTTCAGCAAATTGACAACAGGCATTTAACAACTGCAGGGTATCTCTCTATTGTGTATAGTTAATGTTTCTAACTTGTTATATTGTTACTGTTATTAGTCCTAGTTCAGCAAATTGACAACAGACATTTAACAACTGTAGGGTATCTCTCTATTGTGTATAGTTAATGTTTCTAACTTGTTATATTGTTACTGTTATTAGTCATAGTTCAGCAAATTGGCAAGAGACGTTTAACAACTGTAGGGTATCTCTCTATTGTGTATAGTTAATGTTTCTAACTTGTTATATTGTTACAGTTATTAGTCCTAGTTCAGCAAATTGACAACAGGCATTTAACAACTGCAGGGTATCTCTCTATTGTGTATAGTTAATGTTTCTAACTTGTTATATTGTTACTGTTATTAGTCTTAGTTCAGCAAATTGACAACAGACATTTAACAACTGTAGGGTATCTCTCTATTGTGTATAGTTAATGTTTCTAACTTGTTATATTGTTACTGTTATTAGTCCTAGTTCAGCAAATTGACAACAGACATTTAACAACTGCAGGGTATCTCTCTATTGTGTATAGTTAATGTTTCTAACTTGTTATATTGTTACTGTTATTAGTCCTAGTTCAGCAAATTGACAAGAGACGTTTAACAACTGCAGGGTATCTCTCTATTGTGTATAGTTAATGTTTCTAACTTGTTATATTGTTACTGTTATTAGTCCTAGTTCAGCAAATTGACAACAGACATTTAACAACTGTAGGGTATCTCTCTATTGTGTATAGTTAATGTTTCTAACTTGTTATATTGTTACTGTTATTAGTCATAGTTCAGCAAATTGGCAAGAGACGTTTAACAACTGTAGGGTATCTCTCTATTGTGTATAGTTAATGTTTCTAACTTGTTATATTGTTACTGTTATTAGTCCTAGTTCAGCAAATTGACAAGAGACGTTTAACAACTGCAGGGTATCTCTCTATTGTGTATAGTTAATGTTTATAACTTGTTATATTGTTACTGTTATTAGTCATAGTTCAGCAAATTGGCAAGAGACGTTTAACAACTGTAGGGTATCTCTCTATTGTGTATAGTTAATGTTTCTAACTTGTTATATTGTTACTGTTATTAGTCATAGTTCAGCAAATTGGCAAGAGACGTTTAACAACTGCAGGGTATCTCTCTATTGTGTATAGTTAATGTTTCTAACTTGTTATATTGTTACTGTTATTAGTCCTAGTTCAGCAAATTGACAACAGACATTTAACAACTGTAGGGTATCTCTCTATTGTGTATAGTTAATGTTTCTAACTTGTTATATTGTTACTGTTATTAGTCATAGTTCAGCAAATTGGCAAGAGACGTTTAACAACTGTAGGGTATCTCTCTATTGTGTATAGTTAATGTTTCTAACTTGTTATATTGTTACAGTTATTAGTCCTAGTTCAGCAAATTGACAACAGGCATTTAACAACTGCAGGGTATCTCTCTATTGTGTATAGTTAATGTTTCTAACTTGTTATATTGTTACTGTTATTAGTCCTAGTTCAGCAAATTGACAACAGACGTTTAACAACTGTAGGGTATCTCTCTATTGTGTATAGTTAATGTTTGTAACTTGTTATATTGTTACTGTTATTAGTCCTAGTTCAGCAAATTGACAACAGACGTTTAACAACTGTAGGGTATCTCTCTATTGTGTATAGTTAATGTTTCTAACTTGTTATATTGTTACTGTTATTAGTCCTAGTTCAGCAAATTGACAACAGACATTTAACAACTGTAGGGTATCTGTCTATTGTGTATAGTTAATGTTTCTAAGTTGTTATATTGTTACTGTTATTAGTCCTAGTTCAGCAAATTGACAACAGACATTTAACAACTGTAGGGTATCTCTCTATTGTGTATAGTTAATGTTTCTAACTTGTTATATTGTTACTGTTATTAGTCCTAGTTCAGCAAATTGACAACAGACATTTAACAACTGTAGGGTATCTCTCTATTGTGTATAGTTAATGTTTGTAACTTGTTATATTGTTACTGTTATTAGTCCTAGTTCAGCAAATTGACAACAGACATTTAACAACTGTAGGGTATCTCTCTATTGTGTATAGTTAATGTTTGTAACTTGTTATATTGTTACTGTTATTAGTCCTAGTTCAGCAAATTGACAACAGACATTTAACAACTGTAGGGTATCTCTCTATTGTGTATAGTTAATGTTTCTAACTTGTTATATTGTTACTGTTATTAGTCATAGTTCAGCAAATTGGCAACAGACATTTAACAACTGTAGGGTATCTCTCTATTGTGTATAGTTAATGTTTCTAACTTGTTATATTGTTACTGTTATTAGTCCTAGTTCAGCAAATTGACAACAGACATTTAACAACTGTAGGGTATCTCTCTATTGTGTATAGTTAATGTTTCTAACTTGTTATATTGTTACTGTTATTAGTCCTAGTTCAGCAAATTGACAACAGACATTTAACAACTGTAGGGTATCTCTCTATTGTGTATAGTTAATGTTTGTAACTTGTTATATTGTTACTGTTATTAGTCCTAGTTCAGCAAATTGACAACAGACATTTAACAACTGTAGGGTATCTCTCTATTGTGTATAGTTAATGTTTCTAACTTGTTATATTGTTACTGTTATTAGTCCTAGTTCAGCAAATTGACAACAGGCATTTAACAACTGTAGGGTATCTCTGTATTGTGTTTAGTTAATGTTTCTAAGTTGTTATATTGTTACTGTTATTAGTCATAGTTCAGCAAATTGACAACAGACGTTTAACAACTTTAGGGTATCTCTCTATTGTGTATAGTTAATGTTTCTAAGTTGTTATATTGTTACTGTTATTAGTCCTAGTTCAGCAACTTAACAATACACAATTACAACCAGAGTATCTCTCCATGGTATAGAAATAATGTTCTGAGTATTTATATTGTCAATGTTATTAGTTCCAATTCAGCAAATTGACAACAGTCATCTAACAACTGTAGGGTATCTCCCCATTTTGTATAGGTGATGTTATAAACTATTGTAAGTCCTATTTCAGCAAGTTAAGTTACAGACAACTGTAGGGTATCTCTCCTTGGTGTATAGTTAATGTTTTAAGCTATTAAATAAAGTATTATGGGGGCTTGTGGGCCATTGTCTACAGGGTTCCTTCTTCCCAGATGTTTTATCTATGACTGCAGCAGACAACTTCAGTGGCAGTGGCTAGGTCGAAGTGTTCTAGCAGAAGTTTTGACAGCAACTGTACTTGGTGCACTCTGGACTGCAGTATTTATATGAGCAGCTCTGCTATGATTGGTTCGAGTTGGCAGTGGTTTGGACTTGGGTAGATGGAGTGTTGCATTGTGCTGGTGTCTGGTTGGTTTGGGTGAAATGTTTGACTTTGACTTTTGTGCTGTTTGCTTTATGCTGTTTAGTTTTAGACCTTCTTCCTTACGGTTGATGTAGATTTATGCTCCTGTATTTCAATGGCTTCGCAATATACACATGAATGGTAATGAGGGTTGATGCCAGAATATCAGTGTTTTCATACTGAATGATATGTTCTCATTCAGTTATGGCAAATAACATATTAAGGACAAACACAAAAGATAAAATTCCTAGAACCAAAATGCCAGGCATTTACCAGATAAATTGTAGTGATTGCAAACTTAAATATATAGGCAAAACAAAAAGGAACATAGGGGTGAGACTGAAAGAACATTTTAGAAACATAAGACACAAAGAAACTGAATAATCTGCATTCGCATATTATTTCTGGAATTCAAACCACAACATCCATAATGAAATAAATCTAATCAAGTCCATCCAAAGTCCAATGGAATTGATGATATGGGAAAAACTTTTCATAGAAAAAAACAAAAGCCATCTAATGAATTTCAATTTCCCTCCAGAAAAGGATCTCATCTTTAAATACATCAAGCCAGAAATGACATTAACGTCAGGAAGCCCAACAGTGACCTCTACACTGGAACCGACAGACTCGTTAGTGGCTCTTAGCTGATGATGAAGACAAGGTAATTATCTTGAAAGAGTGAAGTTAAAGTGTGTTGCCACTACAATTTTATTAATACATGAAGATAAATTCAGTCTTTTTATTTATGGACATTCTTTAGCTAATATGATACTTAGTATCCCATTCTATATTGGTCATAAAGACTGAAAATGTTTCTCAGAGGCTTCTTTATCAGACTCAAGGTTCTTCTACGTGCATTAAATCCATGAGATGGGACAACTGGATTTATTTCCCTTCCAAAGGAAGCATGCTAAATATTTTTATGTCCAAGAAATCCATCAGCTGGTGATAAATAAAGAGAAGTACAAGTCTTGTAAGAAGGATCTCATTTAAAGTAAACTGGAATTATAGTTATAGATGGGAGCAAATGAGTAGTTTAGTGCTGCAGCCATTAGTTTGTCTAAAACACACACATGACTTCTGTTAGCAAGCGAGTAGACAATTTGGCTATATTAATAACAGCAAACACAATGTAGGTTGGGTTGCTAACATGTTTAGATGTAGCAATCTAATACTGCCACTTTTCTCTCAATGCTCGCCCTACCTGCAAAGAGAGGTTAAGGCAGGGGCTTTCCCACAACATCTCATGGACAGGTTTGGAAAGACAGTTCTGTCAATACACTAGGATAGATAATATTTTGCAAAGCATATCTAACACAGTTAAAGCCAATATTAATTAAATTGAATGCATAACTGCCCCATCATTACATTATAATGGCTATTCAGGCTTCTGCAGTCTGGCAGCAGTAGAAATAGTTATAAAATTAAATTATTATCTGCTACCCTCAATAAAAACACATTGACTGTTCACTGGCACTGAGATATTAACCTTGTAAACACTTCAGTGCATCTCATATGCTGAGACTCTGATATTCCACTCTTGGTGACAGGCACATCTCATACTTTTACAATACCATTAGTAATACTGGTATAAAAACTATGACCTACAATAACTTCCATTCTTGGAGATGTCACTGATGCCTCATTACAGTTTTGTAATGAGCTTTAATCTAATCCTTTGGAAAGGTTGTAAGCAGTATGTGATGTAAGATGAAGAAACAAAGTTACAAAATAGGTTGTAATATTTCTTATCATGAAGCCTTACCTAGCCGAATTTGCTGATTTCAAGTCCTCTGCCTTCCCATCCTGTAACAAAGTAACACCTGCTTTAGTTTTGAACAAAATTATTTGGATAATCATTCAGTGTTTTCCTAATTATTTTCTAGTGTGCAGAATAAAGTATGCCTTTGTTAGAAGAAATATTAGGTAATTCTCTTAAAAAAGATTTGTTACAATTGTATTAAGAAATTATTCCAAAAAACTGACATTTATACTGTAATTTAGCTAATTTGGGTAATTAATTAAATGTGGTACATAACAAAATGTGTAAATGTTTTCAATTAAACAATTTGGTCATAACATTAACAAAACCAATATAACAGGGTTCTTCATGTACAGTTCAAACAAACTCTGAAAGCATTGAACATGCTAATGTAGGTGGGTTGCTCATAGATAAATAGCGACACAACATATTATTACTTATCTATCTTGCTCAAATTGACAAAGTTTAACAAAACAAAGAACATATGGAAGGCAAAACAAAATGGACAGAGTAAGAACAATGGAACACATACTACACACAAATAATAAATTAATATAAAATATATACAAGAATACTTAGTTTTAAAATTTAGGAGTGTAGATGTGTGTGAATAAGTTTTAGCAGCCTTATAGTGGAAGTTTAGATACTGTAAAAATGATATATTTGAAATTTAGAGCCAAAATGACAGGAATGGTTCGTAGCATAAAACACATTACTTCTAGCTCATCCAGAAAATATATTTATTTCAAATAATTGATGAATGGCTGATAATATGTTTCTTCTCCCTGTCTACTTTCAGTTTATCACTTAAACTAAATTCAGGAAACTATATACTTTGGTCTCTTGAGTGGTTTCAAAAAAATACCAGATGAAAGGATATTTATACAGACCAACAACAAACATAACTTGCTATTAAAAAGGAACTGGTGTCTGGCAACTCCAATATTCTGGATAATTGCTTATTGTGGGCTTTCATCAAAATCCTCTTAGACGTATTGTCTCTCTATGTACCTCTTTCTATTTGAAAGTGCATTTCTGAATACTTTGTGTTTATTACAATCTTAGTGAAATCTCGTTAGCACGTTCCTCATTAACATGTTTTTCCATGTATTACGTTGAATTATAAAAATCCCAGTACCAAATCACCAAATGTAAGAAATAATATTTGCTTAGTGCATTTTCCCGGTCCAGCTTACTATGTTTGAAGTTTGACGTCCTCATTCGCTGTTTTGGGCCAATCCTTGATCGGTCCAGTGGGAGTAGGTGCTTAACACGTTCAAAGTTTGACGTCCTCATTTGCTACATTGATCACGGGGTGGATACTGGCAGCCAATCACATGCATGTATGTAAATATTTGTGTGGGCGGGATAGAGAATGCTTTACCTTGGCATGGTAAACCCCAACAATAGTTTCTACTGTTGAGTGTTGACCAAACATACGTAGATTGTATTTTAACTTTTCATTTGCAATGAAAAAAAGAAAATGTAGTAAATAACCAATACTGAAAAACTGAAAATCCTTGAAGTAGATCACAATCCAAATATGAAACATGTAGATATAGTGCAGAAGTTAAGCATTCCTCCGTCAAACTTAAACACGATTGTTAGCAAACCTAAATTGATTGAAACTGCTTTTAAAGAAGGCAAAAATGCTAAAACAAAACTTTCCTTTTGAAAAATAGGATCAGGAGAGGATTGGAACGAAATTTGTTGCATGGAAAAACCTACCATATTCAAATTGTATGGAATATGGCAAACATACTATCATCTATTGTACTCGTAACATGATGCACATTCATAATTTTGTTTTCTTTTTTAGCGGAAATTGTTATCACATGTGTAATAAAACACACAGCAAAGCCACTATTGTTGCTTCCATAATTTGCAACTTATTTTCTCAAAAACATTCATAACCTCAAAAATCCAAGATGACCAACATAAAAGCTTGAATTATTTATTCTCAGGTTTTATGTGTCCAAATCCATTTGAACACATATTGAATTTAACATAGAAACAAGGATCGTATTCAGTATGAAATTGTACCTGAAATGTATTTCAATTGCCCATGGAGACGTAATAATTATTAAATTTTATTACATAACTATGTTCTTAAATTGCAGATTTTGTATTTTTGTTAACACGTTTTCCCACCTATGACATCCAAATCCTTAGGTCCCTGCAAAAACGCACTAATGAGATTCTACTGTATTTATTTGTTTTTAGCATTGGATTTCACTGCTAAAACCTCAGGGTTTGTTGCTTCTTGAAGGACAACAAATTTTTAATTAAATTAGGGTTTTCTGTAAATTAAATCTAGCAATAAAGTAACTGACATTAAAAATTATATCAGCAAGGATGTAACAGTAGTGGAAATTATTATTATCTGCTATGGATCCAAGTATTGAGTTACATCATTATAAATTATATCATGCACTGATCTTTGAAGACAAGAAATAAGGCTGGTTCACAACCAACAAGAACGGTAACCAGAACGAGAATGGGAAAGTTGAAATACATGTATTCAAATGGGAGTGTCCACAACCAATGGGAAGCCTTCCCGGGCCCCAGGAACGGGAAGAAGAGTTACCCAACTTTCTCGTTCTCGTTCCCGGGCACGGCATATTAGATCCCTATTGTGCATATTAGACTCTTCACTCGAGGTATTCTAAGCGGCCGTGACATGAAACAGCCACTAATGCTCTCTATAGTCGCAAGCTGGAAACATGAAACTGGAAGGAATTAATAGTAAATGTGCCTCCTAACCTCATCCCGACACCTGCAAATCTAATCAACGTTGGTTCCTCTGGTGAAGGGATCATTTGTAGTTTGTTTATATGCAACTAACTCAAAACTGGCTATTACCTAAAAAAAACAATGGCAAAAGCTACAAAGAACAGCTAAATCCGGTGGAAATGAAAAAAGAATATACAATTTTAATGTATGCCATTAAATAAAGGAATGAAAGTTTGGCATAAGTAGAGGGATCGGAAATGTAATGAATATGCATTTAGATGTTTACTCTATCGAATTTTGACGTTGGCTTGGCTAAATTGGAAGTAGGTGAAAAAATGTCATTGGTCAGTTAAAAACAAATGAAATCCCAATGCGCAAAATCGACTTTCACTTTGTGATCGATATGCATTCCCGTTCTCGTTACCGGGCTGTTGTGAATAAAAATTTCTTGCTTCCCGTTCTCGTTTCCGTTCTGGTTACCGTTACCGGGTGGTTGTGAACCAGCCTATAATCATCGCTGTGTGTAATGAACACTAATTGCAGCTATAACTTATTCTGGTCAACTTACCCTGTTTTCACTCTGGAGTAAAATGTTTGAAACCAATGGTTCTGACATACTTTGAAGACTCACTTCACCATTCTCATTGAAGGTGATAAAATCTTTCTTTATCTTCTTTACAAGCTCTGAAGAAAAACACTTTTCCTTTTTCTGAAAACCAGTATCAAAAATAAAAACTTCATCTTTTGATTCTGTATTACCATCCAGTTCAAAATCACTACTACATGTGACAGTGTCATTCCTAGATCTATTTCCAAAATCTGTGGATAAACACACACTCTGTTTTGGTAAAACTATGTCTAAAATACCAACTTCTTCTTTTATATTTATTTTGTGGACAATTTCAAAATCAGTTCTTCTTGTTATAGTATCACTATCACAATTTCTGTCACGTTCCATTGAGCGAAGTTCTCTATCATTGGGTAAGCCTGTGTCCAAAATATCAATCTCTCTGATGTTCATTTTCTTAAGCATTTTAAGCTCATACTGACTAGTGGTAGCATTCTTCTCAAATACTCTTTCAGGATTTGAAGATGAAAAATCTTTCTTAACAGATATCTCTTCTTCTAGAAGATTCACTTCTTCTTTAACTTTTCTTTTGGTATCCATTTCACAGGCTGTAGAGAAACAAAAGGCAATTAGTGTTATCACGATTTACTTTACACTGAAAACATAAAAAGAACCACTGTTGTATGAACAGAAGAGCAACTAAGTTGATAATGATGAGAAAAGAATCAGTGACTAAAGATTGTAATTTTTAAAATGCTGTAAGAGTCAACATTTACAAAACTAGAATTTCAGCACTGAAATATCACTGAAACAGCAATTCTCTCAAGCATATTACATTCTTAAAAATGGAGTGTATATCAATTTCCAATAGACATCAGTAGCATTAATTATAATGAGAAAGTTAGATTCAGATAATGAAGGTCATTATGGCATGGACTCTTGAAGTTGTGCAGTTCAAATCCTGCATGAACATCCTGCCAGACTTAAGACTTTTTCTAGCTTTGGAGTGGGGGAGAGACTTTGGAATTTTTTTTAATGGTTTATCCCTAAACTTAAGTCTGGAATGTTCTGTTCCCAAATATCTTCATTTTATTTCATGTGTCATCAGTGTCCACTGCCTGTGGCGACATATGCACTTATAATGGGCATTAAAAATTGTCAAAAAGAAAAAAAGATGGTTTTGTAATGTAGGAATTAATTTTGAATTCATAAGTCTTAAAGATTTAAATGCAACCATTGTGATATTTCCTCGAGTGAATTTCTATTAAGACTTCACAGATACGAACATTCTGAGGAGCCCACAACATACTCGCCACAAAAATATGGTTTGTATGAACAGCATTGCTCAAAACATGACAAATGGGATAAATATAGAACTTTGAACCCAAGCCACACATTGTGCAGATGTTTTAGAAAAACTTTATCCACCCCAAACAACGTTTTAATCCAATATGCTTTTGTTTCCTTTAATTTTCTGAAAATTAGTTCACAATTTTCATCAAAGTTGATTTTGGTTTATGTTCTCAAAAAAGTTTTGATTAAAGAACTACTATACTTACATAAGGAATAAAATTAAGCTTGAAATTATATATCAGCTGCACACCTTTTAAATGATAAATTTTAATCAGTTTTTATTTTGTCAAAACCAACTTCAGCAATTTGGATTGAAATACTGATTTACATGAATCTAATTGCACCCCATATTTGAAACTTAAAATTATGAAAAAAAGGGGGTTTTTATATCGAATGTAAAGTGCATCAATGACAGAAAATAGGTATTTTAGTTAAATTTATTTAATACAATGGATTTGTCGTACATATAAACTGAAAGTGCCCTATTGTTAGGCGATACATTTAATACCAAAGCCTTAGCCTTAAACTGTTGTTTCAGAATACCAAGAACTTCAGCTTTCTTTCATATAGTATCACTAGTCACAGGTTGTCCATTCTTCCTTATTCCAAAATTTTTTCTTCAATTTCAGAATGTCTTCCTTTGCAAGGACCCGTAAATTTCATCCTACTAGCTTTAGTAGTAAGTAATGCCAATTTTTGTTTTTGTCACAAGCAAATGTTGTTCTCTGATACTTTGAACTCCTTTCTTGCCTTTCTATTAACATTTTTTTCAGCATAAAGGATTACTTTACACTTTAAAGAAATATATAAGACATTCTTCTCTGTTTGCCCTTGGCCTCCATATTGTAACTAAAAATACTCAGTAATACGCTAATGATAAATGAGTGGCTAGCTTCCCACAAGTTTCCGGATGCATGTTAACTCCAGCAATCCATTGTGATGTAGGATTGAATGACGTCACTGGTGTTCAATAGAACAGATTAGCACTCGAATCTAATGTGCACTACGATTTTGAGTACTACGTTAGGCCAAAAAAGGTGCGCATTAGATTCACATAAATACGGTATTTTTATGCATATTCTATAAATAACCTGCCAAGTCCACTTCATTTCTATGTCACTTAAGATTTAGTTTCAGAAATATTCGTTATTATACCTGCAGAATTATACTGTCGACAAGCGATGGTGAATCGAAGAGGAATCCTTGAAAACAAGGAACTCAAGCCATTTTAAGGCTTATTGTAAGTGTTTCTCTTTTTTAAGATGGAATCTAAGCACTACACTGTAAAATGATGGTTGATTTTCCTTTTTATGTAAATTCTTAAAAGATACATAATCCAAAGTTATAATTTATTTATTATTAATTTATTTATGTTATTCACACTTAGTAATATTGTTGCTAATTTTATAACTTCTTAGTTATTAATCTGAAAACACTTGATCCCATTTGCTGGGCAGGAAGATACAATGCTGTGCATGCTCTTAAATAAAGATTTATGATACTCTGAAAGCTTTAACTTTTATAATACTGAGCAACAAATATCTTGAGGAAAGAAATGAATGTATTAGTCTGAAGAAACACTCAAATCCTTCAATTTGTTTTATTCTTTCTCATTCGGTGTAAGATAAACAACTAGAAGCAGAATCACTGGATATGAATGCCATGTGTAAGCTTTTGGGTAGTCCTTGTTTACAGATCTTGAAGGATCTTTCCATTTATTAGTTGAAGAGGTAGTCAAAGTCTGCCCAAAATGACTTCTTTTTTTAAACAAGACATGTACTAAGGTGAAATCCCACTTCAATGAGCTTTGCGAAGATCAAAGACCCATTGACGCAAAATCAAGTTTTAAAGCAACAATATACACTGCCATTTGTGAAAATTGCAACACTAAGAAGCAAACATGAATTTAATACCACAGGTTAGGTACATGACAAGTAACAAATGATAAACTTTTCAAATCTATACATGAACTTTGAGCCCTAATATTCAGTATTTGGTGTGGCCTCTATGCACTGCAATTAGAGCTGCTATGGCAGGTGACTTTTTCCTTTGGGAATTTGTCAAAGGTAGAGTTTTCGTTCTTTCACTTCCACATGACATGAAGGAATGTATCAGAAGAGCCGTGGCGAGTGTCGATGCAGGTATGTTACATTGGATTTGGGATTATCTTGATATATGTTGTGTGATGCAGGGATCCCACATTGAACATTTGGGAGTTCACAAACTAAACTTCAAGACTTTCTCTACATGACAGTGCAAATAGATTCATTAAATCATTAATAGTTATGGATTTATAACACACTGAAAGTGTCTATTTCTTTTGTAATAACCCTGTACAATTTATAACTTAATGCCTATATAAATTAGATTTAAAATCCTTGAATTCAGGTTTGTCAATCACAGTTAGGGGTCCCAATTAGAATCCTTTGCACCAGTTCTCCGAGAACCTGGTTATGCAATTTTTAGCATGTGCTAAAACGTAGAGTACATTAAACTGTTCTGCTAGAGTGAAATTTTACCCTCTTAACAAAGTAAAACCTTGTTTTATACAGAATAAAACAGTCAGCATAATTTTCATTAATATAATGCTAGAAATGCATACAAAAATCACCATCATCCTAAATTTTAAAATCACAGCCATTAAAATTCTCATCAGTTAACGTTTAGGTGCATACTTAAACAAGATATAAGCCCAAATAGCAATATTCTTCTGTATTAACAGACTCATTACATGAAGAAATAACATTTACTTGTAGAATCATATTGCTATATTAAATGAAGTCTACCAAATATTGCTGACCAATTTAACAACGGCGTCCAGTTAACAGATTACTAGTAATAAACTGTCATTCTGGGTAATTTGTTGCAGAATATTGAGACTGAAAATCAGAATGACACATTCAAAACACCTAACCTCCACCATTTTACATAAAAACTCTGGATTTAATCTTAATGGCCGTGTGTACTCAGAACCACCTTGATAACGTGTTGGCCATTGTGTTCAGTCTTGTTTATTGATCAACTGATTTAGAAAGTAAGGAAACGCATGTGAAAAACCCTTTGCCACATCAAAATACAGCCTGACAGACATTATTCATAAGCTGGATTACGTTTGTATTAAAGCTGTGGAAGTAACCTGCTTTAGATCAGCTTAATGCAAAAGCTGTAGGACACATTTGTAAGCAATCTGCTGGCATACGCCTTCAATCTTTACACCGCCACCGCCGATAGTAACGTTTCCGAGAATATCAGAATTCACTTCTGCGCTAGTAGTGATGATGCTGTTCCCACCCGCCCACTTCAAACACAGGTAATTCTTCTTTCAAGCCTTACATTACCTAATAGTAATTATTATGTATTTCGAAAGAAAGCTTTTAATGAATCTAAGACCATGTAAAGCTTGAATTTCTGTGTCTTAATATTGTACAGACAGATTCAACAAATCCTAGTTATTAACGGTGAACAAACAATTAAATAAAAACAAAATGGAAAGGCTCCCTAAATGCTTTGTATTAGGATTTTTCTGTTCATAATTAATATTAATGACATAGGTATTTAGCGTATTGCTTACTATTTGAATCTATTATACAGACATATTGTCGCGGTGCATTTGGTGTTGGTAATGTTACATTATTAAAAAATGTTTGTGGAATATTAGTTATACTTAAGAAATCCTGAAACATAAGACCGACAAACGGTAGCACGAATGTTAGAATACGGTAGTAGGCAAGTCAGGAATCGTTCATCCCGAGCTTTTGCCTGGCAGTTTGCAGCCAAGACCTTCAACTGGATAATGATGTATTATTGTGTCCTAACAGATTTTTTTTTATAAACCCCCCGGTTTTGTACCCTCGTAGCTCGTTCGGCTACAGTTGCTAAACAAATCCACGTCGGTCGTCCTCTTGACGATTTTAACAATCGAGCACCAAGCGCCATCATCCATCACTGCAGGTAAGGTAACCTACTTTGTAAACTCCTTTGCGGCCTCGTGCCATGCTTAATAATAAGTTACATATTTTTATACAAGTGTGGCACATCATACTAGCAATCTTACCTTTGGGCATGTACTTAAAGGATAGGAACCCTTAAAGAGCTTACACCTTCCGTCTCACCCGAGTGGCTTTGATCCACGAGTGCGAACATTAATGTTAGTAGTAGTAGTATATGTAGGAGACACGGGTTTCCTGCCACATATTGGTGCTTAGTCACACCCCTTGCAATACTCTAAGGTACCCTTTCCTTTATCTGTGACATCCGGTAGAGCCATAGGTTTGCGTTAAGCGCCTTTCCCCTTCTCACCCCCAACATTTGGCGGAGTCGCCTCCTTGAGCGCCCCACCGTCATCCCCCAATCCTGTCGTCCTCCGTGGTGTAGTGGTTACCATTCCCGAGGTGACGGGTTAGTTCAAACCCGATGATGGATTTTTTCGGGCGTAAAAATCCTTAGCATGGCTTTCTGCGGAAGGGAAGTAAAGCCGGTGGTCCCGTAAAAGAACCTTAAGCCTGATAAAGAGACCTCTGAGCAAAATTTCCGGTCTTTCACACCCAATATAGAAAGGGACATTAAAGACCACAGTAGTTAAAGACCGTGCATAAATAAAACTAAATTTAATTTAGGATGAAGATAGTCGGAAGGCTACCGTGGAGCCTAGTAGCAAAAGACAAGTTCACTGGAAGACTCGTTTCCGGAAGTTATCTATTTATGCAGTGTGTTTAAGATGGTTGCCTTTCCACATCACTCGAAAGTAACTGAGGTCTAATAACGGGATTCTGGACATTCCTCGGGGTGTTAATTAGTAAACATTATGTACCGTTAAATGTAAGAAAATTGAGAAATAACTTTCCTGGCTAAGAAGCTATGACTATTGATAATCATTCAATATGTACTCTCTTTTAAACATACAACATTGCTGCTTACACATAAACGTTAATCTAAAATCAGCGAATAGGCTAATACCATTTCCTTATAGAGGAATTAAAAATAGTGAAAGCATTTTATTACTTATGAGTAAGACTGAGTAGTAATAGGCAGATGGGGACCACGTGGTAGGAAGGTGACTGCTAAAGGAAAATTAGCTAAGAAAGGAGTGAGGATGTTTATATAATATACCAAAAATATGTAAACTTCTTCTAGAGGAGTGGCGGAATCAACGATGTTATATGGAATGGAAATTCCAGAATTATCATAGATGGTGAACATAATTAATGTAATACAAGCGATTTTTTCTAAAGCCAGCCAAAAATTGCCATAAAAGGTAGGAATGGTAAAACTAGCTAGAATAGGAATGCTGATTATAGGTTTTGAAATAATGGTAGAGAAACCTGAAACTATAAGCCAAACATAATATAATTAAAACTTGCACGAGTTACCCCAAAGCTTCTCTGCTCAATAATTGGTGGAAGAAACTGAAAGAATCCTTAAGAGGAGATTGATACGGGAATTCCATTGCAGAGAGGAGAAATTAACGCAAATTCTGAAAGAAAGTATATATTGGAGAGATAAATCGACATAAACATTGTGGTAGCACTGTTACCTAGTCTAAACAGAAGATATTGTAACACAGTGGCTAGAGCACAAGCCAGTTAGATAAACAGAGATGAATGTGGTAGCACTCTTATCCAGTGTAAACACAACAAGATATTGTAACACAGTGGCTACAGCACAAGGCAGTTAGAGAGATAAACGGAGTTGAATGATGTGGTAGCACTCTTATCCAGTGTAAACACCACAAGATATTGTAACACAGTGGCTACAGCACAAGGCAGTTACAGAGATAAACATAGTTGAATGATGTGGTAGCACTCTTATCCAGTGTAAACACCACAAGATATTGTAATACAGTGGCTACAGCACAAGGCAGTTACAGAGATAAACAGAGTTGAATGATGTGGTAGCACTCTTATCCAGTGTAAACACCACAAGATATTGTAACACAGTGGTTATAGCACAAGGCAATTAGAGAGATAAACAGAGATGAATGATGTGGTAGCACTCTTATCCAGTGTATACACCACAAGATATTGTAACACAGTGTCTACAGCACAAGGCAGTTAGAGAGATAAACAGAGATGAATGTGGTAGCACTCTTGTCCAGTGTAAACACCACAAGATATTGTAACACAGTGGCTACAGCACAAGGAAGTTAGAGAGATAAACCGAGATGAATGTGGTAGGACTCTTGTCCAGTGTAAACACCACAAGATATTGTAACACAGTGGCTACAGCACAAGGAAGTTAGAGAGATAAACAGAGATGAATGTGGTAGCACTCTTGTCCAGTGTAAACACCACAAGATATTGTAACACAGTGGCTACAGCACAAGGAAGTTAGAGAGATAAACAGAGATGAATGTGGTAGCACTCTTGTCCAGTGTAAACACCACAAGATATTGTAACACAGTGGTTATAGCACAAGGCAGGTAGATAAACAGAGATGAATGTGGTAGCACTCTTGTCCAGTGTAAACACCACAAGATATTGTAACACAGTGGCTACAGCACAATGAAGTTAGAGAGATAAACAGAGATGAATGTGGTAGCACTCTTGTCCAGTGTAAACACCACAAGATATTGTAACACAGTGGATACAGCAGAAGGCAGTTAGAGGGATAAACAGAGATGAATGATGTGGTAGCACTCTTGTCCAGTGTAAACACCACAAGATATTGTAACACAGTGGCTACAGCACAAGGCAGTTAGAGAGATAAACAGAGATGAATGATGTGGTAGCACTCTTATCCAGTGTAAACACCACAAGATATTGTAACACACTGGCTACAGCACAAGGCAGTTAGAGAGATAAACAGAGATGAATGTGGTAGCACTCTTGTCCAGTGTAAACACAACAAGATATTGTAACACACTGGCTACAGCACAAGGCAATTAGAGAGATAAACAGAGATGAATGATGTAGCACTCTTGTCCAGTGTAAACACCACAAGATATTGTAACACAATGGCTGCAGCACAAGGCAGAGTGATAAACAGAAATGAATGTGGTAGCACTCTTAGCCAGTGTAAACACAACAAGATATTGTAACACAGTCGCTACAGCACAAGGCAGTTAGATAAACAGAGATGAATGTGGTAGCACTCTTATCCAGTGTAAACACCACAAGATATTGTAACACAGTGGCTACAGCACAAGGCAGCTAGATAAACAGAGATGAATGTGGTAGCACTCTTATCCAGTGTAAACACAACAAGATATTGTAACACAGTGGCTACAGCACAAGGCATTTAGAAAGATAAACAGAGATGAATGATGTGGTAGCACTCTTATCCAGTGTAAACACCACAAGATATTGTAACACAGTGGCTACAGCACAAGGCAGTTAGAGAGATAAACAGAGATGAATGATGTGGTAGCACTCTTATCCAGTGTAAACACCACAAGATATTGTAACACAGTGGCTACAGCACAAGGCAGTTAGAAAGATAAACAGAGATGAATGATGTGATAGCACTCTTATCCAGTGTAAACACCCCAAGATATTGTAACACAGTGGCTACAGCACAAGGCAGTTAGAGAGATAAGCAGAGATGAATGATGTGGTAGCACTCTTATCCAGTGTAAACACAACAAGATATTGTAACACAGTGGCTACAGCACAAGGCAGTTAGAGAGATAAACGGAGTTGAATGATGTGGTAGCACTCTTATCCAGTGTAAACACCACAAGATATTGTAACACAGTGGCTACAGCATAAGGCAGTTAGAGAGATAAACAGAGATGAATGATGTGATAGCACTCTTATCCAGTGTAAACACCACAAGATATTGTAACACAGTGGCTACAGCACAAGGCAGTTAGAGAGATAAGCAGAGATGAATGATGTGGTAGCACTCTTATCCAGTGTAAACACAACAAGATATTGTAACACAGTGGCAACATCACAAGGCAGTTAGAGAGATAAACGGAGTTGAATGATGTGGTAGAACTCTTATCCAGTGTAAACACCACAAGATATTGTAACACAGTGGCTACAACAGATGGCAGTTAGAGGGATAAACAGAGATGAATGTGGTAGCACTCTTATCCAGTGTAAACACAACAAGATATTGTAACATAGTGGCTACAGCACAAGGCAGTTAGAGAGATAAACAGAAATGAATGATGTGGTAGCACTCTTATCCAGTGTAAACACCACAAGATATTGTAACACAGTGGCTACAGCATAAGGCAGTTAGAGAGATAAACAGAGATGAATGATGTGATAGCACTCTTATCCAGTGTAAACACCACAAGATATTGTAACACAGTGGCTACAGCACAAGGCAGTTAGAGAGATAAGCAGAGATGAATGATGTGGTAGCACTCTTATCCAGTGTAAACACAACAAGATATTGTAACATAGTGGCAACATCACAAGGCAGTTAGAGAGATAAACGGAGTTGAATGATGTGGTAGCACTCTTATCCAGTGTAAACACCACAAGATATTGTAACACAGTGGCTACAACAGAAGGCAGGTAGAGGGATAAACAGAGATGAATGTGGTAGCACTCTTATCCAGTGTAAACACCACAAGATATTGTAACATAGTGGCTACAACAGAAGGCAGTTAGAGGGATAAACAGAGATGAATGTGGTAGCACTCTTATCCAGTGTAAACACCACAAGATATTGTAACACAGTGGCTACAACAGAAGGCAGTTAGAGGGATAAACAGAGATGAATGTGGTAGCACTCTTATCCAGTGTAAACACCACAAGATATTGTAACACAGTGGCTACAACAGAAGGCAGTTAGAGGGATAAACAGAGATGAATGTGGTAGCACTCTTATCCAGTGTAAACACCACAAGATATTGTAACACAGTGGCTACAACAGAAGGCAGTTAGAGGGATAAACAGAGATGAATGTGGTAGCACTCTTATCCAGTGTAAACACCACAAGATATTGTAACACAGTGGCTACAACAGAAGGCAGTTAGAGGGATAAACAGAGATGAATGTGGTAGCACTCTTATCCAGTGTAAACACCACAAGATATTGTAACACAGTGGCTACAACAGAAGGCAGTTAGAGGGATAAACAGAGATGAATGTGGTAGCACTCTTATCCAGTGTAAACACCACAAGATATTGTAACATAGTGGCTACAGCACAAGGCAGTTAGAGAGATAAACAGAAATGAATGATGTGGTAGCACTCTTATCCAGTGTAAACACCACAAGATATTGTAACACAATGGCTACAGCAGAAGGCGGTTAGAGAGATAAACAGAAATGAATGTGGTAGCACTCTTATCCAGTGTAAACACCACAAGATATTGTAACAGAGTGGCTACAGCACAAGGCAGTTAGAGAGATAAACAGAGATGAATGATGTGGTAGCACTCTTATCCAGTGTAAACACCACAAGATATTGTAACACAGTGGCTACAGCACAAGGCAGTTAGATAAACACAGCTGAATGATGTGGTAGCACTCTTATCCAGTGTAAACACCACAAGATATTGTAACACAATTGCTACAGCACAAGGCAGTTAGATAAACAGAGATGAATGTGGTAGAACTCTTATCCAGTGTAAACACCACAAGATATTGTAACACAATTGCTACAGCACAAGGCAGTTAGATAAACAGAGATGAATGTGGTAGCACCCTTATCCAGTGTAAACACCACAAGATATTGTAACACAGTGGCTACAGCACAAGGCAGTTAGATAAACAGAGATGAATGTTGTAGCACTCTTATTCAGTGTAAACATCACAAGATATTGTAACACAGTGGCTACAGCACAAGGCAGTTACATAAACAGAGATGAATGTTGTAGCACTCTTATCCAGTGTAAACACCACAAAAAATTGTAACACAGTGGCTACAGCACAAGGCAGTTAGAGAGATAAACAGAAATTAATGATGTGGTAGCACTCTTATCCAGTGTAAACACAACAAGATATTGTAACACAGTGGCTACAGCACAAGGCAGTTAGATAAACAGAGATGAATGATGTGGTAGCACTCTTAACCAGTGTAAACATAACAAGATATTGTAACACAGTGGCTACAGCACAAGGCAGTTACAGAGATAAACAGAGTTGAATGATGTGGTAGCACTCTTGCCCAGTGTAAACACCACAAGATATTGTAACATAGTGGCTACAGCACAAGGCAGTTAGAGAGATAAACAGAAATGAATGATGTGGTAGCACTCTTATCAAGTGTAAACACCACAAGATATTGTAACACAGTTGTTATAGCACAAGGCAGTTAGAGAGATAAACAGAGATGAATGTGGTAGCACTCTTATCCAGTGTAAACACAACAAGATATTGTAACACAGTGGCTACAGCACAAGGCAGTTAGAGAGATAAACGGAGTTGAATGATGTGGTAGCACTCTTATCCAGTGTAAACACCACAAGATATTGTAACACAGTGGCTACAGCACAAGGCAGTTACAGAGATAAACATAGTCGAATGATGTGGTAGCACTCTTATCCAGTGTAAACACCACAAGATATTGTAACACAGTGGCTACAGCACAAGGCAGTTAGAGAGATAAACAGAGTTGAATGATGTGGTAGCACTCTTATCCAGTGTAAACACCACAAGATATTGTAACACAGTGGCTACAGCACAAGGCAGTTAGAGATATAAACAGAGATGAATGTGGTAGCACTCTTATCTAGTGTGATTACCACAAGATATTGTAACACAGTGGCTACAGCACAAGGCAGTTGGAGAGATAAGCGGAGTTGAATGATGTGGTAGCACTCTTATCCAGTGTAAACACCACAAGATATTGTAACACAGTGGCTACAGCACAAGGCAGTTAGAGAGATAAACACAGATGAATGTGGTAGCACTCTTATCCAGTGTAAACACCACAAGATATTGTAACACAGTGGCTACAGCACAAGGCAGTTAGAGGGATAAACAGAAATGAATGTGGTAGCACTCTTATCCAGTGTAAACACCACAAGATATTGTAACACAGTGGCTACAGCACAAGGCAGTTAGATAAACAGAGATGAATGTGGTAGCACTCTTATCCAGTGTAAACACCACAAGATATTGTAACACAGTGGCTACAGCACAAGGCAGTTAGGGAGATAAACAGAGATGAATGATGTGGTAGCACTCTTATCCAGTGTAAACACCACCAGATATTGTAACACAGTGGCTACAGCACAAGGCAGTTAGAGAGATAAACAGAGATGAACGTTGTAGCACTCTTATCCAGTGTAAAGACCACAAGATATTGTAACACAGTGGCTACAGCACAAGGCAGTTACAGAGATAAACATAGTTGAATGATGTGGTAGCACTCTTATCCAGTGTAAACACCACAAGATATTGTAACACAGTGGCTACAGCACAAGGCAGTTACAGAGATAAACAGAGTTGAATGATGTGGTAGCACTCTTATCCAGTGTAAACACCACAAGATATTGTAACACAGTGGTTATAGCACAAGGCAATTAGAGAGATAAACAGAGATGAATGATGTGGTAGCACTCTTATCCAGTGTAAACACCACAAGATATTGTAACACAGTGTCTACAGCACAAGGCAGTTAGAGAGATAAACAGAGATGAATGTGGTAGCACTCTTGTCCAGTGTAAACACCACAAGATATTGTAACACAGTGGCTACAGCACAAGGAAGTTAGAGAGATAAACCGAGATGAATGTGGTAGGACTCTTGTCCAGTGTAAACACCACAAGATATTGTAACACAGTGGCTACAGCACAAGGAAGTTAGAGAGATAAACAGAGATGAATGTGGTAGCACTCTTGTCCAGTGTAAACACCACAAGATATTGTAACACAGTGGCTACAGCACAAGGAAGTTAGAGAGATAAACAGAGATGAATGTGGTAGCACTCTTGTCCAGTGTAAACACCACAAGATATTGTAACACAGTGGTTATAGCACAAGGCAGGTAGATTAACAGAGATGAATGTGGTAGCACTCTTGTCCAGTGTAAACACCACAAGATATTGTAACACAGTGGCTACAGCACAAGGAAGTTAGAGAGATAAACAGAGATGAATGTGGTAGCACTCTTATCCAGCGTAAACACCACAAGATATTGTAACACAGTGGCTACAGCACAAGGAAGTTAGAGAGATAAACAGAGATGAATGTGGTACTACTCTTGTCCAGTGTAAACACCACAAGATATTGTAACACAGTGGATACAGCAGAAGGCAGTTAGAGGGATAAACAGAGATGAATGATGTGGTAGCACTCTTGTCCAGTGTAAACACCACAAGATATTGTAACACAGTGGCTACAGCACAAGGCAGTTAGAGAGATAAACAGAGATGAATGATGTGGTAGCACTCTTATCCAGTGTAAACACCACAAGATATTGTAACACACTGGCTACAGCACAAGGCAGTTAGAGAGATAAACAGAGATGAATGTGGTAGCACTCTTGTCCAGTGTAAACACCACAAGATATTGTAACACACTGGCTACAGCACAAGGCAATTAGAGAGATAAACAGAGATGAATGATGTAGCACTCTTGTCCAGTGTAAACACCACAAGATATTGTAACACAATGGCTGCAGCACAAGGCAGAGTGATAAACAGAAATGAATGTGGTAGCACTCTTAGCCAGTGTAAACACAACAAGATATTGTAACACAGTCGCTACAGCACAAGGCAGTTAGATAAACAGAGATGAATGTGGTAGCACTCTTATCCAGTGTAAACACCACAAGATATTGTAACACAGTGGCTACAGCACAAGGCAGCTAGATAAACAGAGATGAATGTGGTAGCACTCTTATCCAGTGTAAACACCACAAGATATTGTAACACAGTGGCTACAGCACAAGGCAGTTAGAGAGATAAACAGAGATGAATGATGTGGTAGCACTCTTATCCAGTGTAAACACCACAAGATATTGTAACACAGTGGCTACAGCACAAGGCAGTTAGAAAGATAAACAGAGATGAATGATGTGATAGCACTCTTATCCAGTGTAAACACCCCAAGATATTGTAACACAGTGGCTACAGCACAAGGCAGTTAGAGAGATAAGCAGAGATGAATGATGTGGTAGCACTCTTATCCAGTGTAAACACAACAAGATATTGTAACACAGTGGCTACAGCACAAGGCAGTTAGAGAGATAAACGGAGTTGAATGATGTGGTAGCACTCTTATCCAGTGTAAACACCACAAGATATTGTAACACAGTGGCTACAGCATAAGGCAGTTAGAGAGATAAACAGAGATGAATGATGTGATAGCACTCTTATCCAGTGTAAACACCACAAGATATTGTAACACAGTGGCTACAGCACAAGGCAGTTAGAGAGATAAGCAGAGATGAATGATGTGGTAGCACTCTTATCCAGTGTAAACACAACAAGATATTGTAACACAGTGGCAACATCACAAGGCAGTTAGAGAGATAAACGGAGTTGAATGATGTGGTAGAACTCTTATCCAGTGTAAACACCACAAGATATTGTAACACAGTGGCTACAACAGAAGGCAGTTAGAGGGATAAACAGAGATGAATGTGGTAGCACTCTTATCCAGTGTAAACACAACAAGATATTGTAACATAGTGGCTACAGCACAAGGCAGTTAGAGAGATAAACAGAAATGAATGATGTGGTAGCACTCTTATCCAGTGTAAACACCACAAGATATTGTAACACAGTGGCTACAGCATAAGGCAGTTAGAGAGATAAACAGAGATGAATGATGTGATAGCACTCTTATCCAGTGTAAACACCACAAGATATTGTAACACAGTGGCTACAGCACAAGGCAGTTAGAGATATAAGCAGAGATGAATGATGTGGTAGCACTCTTATCCAGTGTAAACACAACAAGATATTGTAACACAGTGGCAACATCACAAGGCAGTTAGAGAGATAAACGGAGTTGAATGATGTGGTAGCACTCTTATCCAGTGTAAACATCACAAGATATTGTAACACAGTGGCTACAACAGAAGGCAGTTAGAGGGATAAACAGAGATGAATGTGGTAGCACTCTTATCCAGTGTAAACACAACAAGATATTGTAACATAGTGGCTACAGCACAAGGCAGTTAGAGAGATAAACAGAAATGAATGATGTGGTAGCACTCTTATCCAGTGTAAACACCACAAGATATTGTAACACAATGGCTACAGCAGAAGGCAGTTAGAGAGATAAACAGAAATGAATGTGGTAGCACTCTTATCCAGTGTAAACACCACAAGATATTGTAACAGAGTGGCTACAGCACAAGGCAGTTATAGAGATAAACAGAGATGAATGATGTGGTAGCACTCTTATCCAGTGTAAACACCACAAGATATTGTAACACAGTGGCTACAGCACAAGGCAGTTAGATAAACACAGCTGAATGATGTGGTAGCACTCTTATCCAGTGTAAACACCACAAGATATTGTAACACAATTGCTACAGCACAACGCAGTTAGATAAACAGAGATGAATGTGGTAGAACTCTTATCCAGTGTAAACACCACAAGATATTGTAACACAATTGCTACAGCACAAGGCAGTTAGATAAACAGAGATGAATGTGGTAGCACTCTTATCCAGTGTAAACACCACAAGATATTGTAACAGAGTGGCTACAGCACAAGGCAGTTAGAGAGATAAACAGAGATGAATGATGTGGTAGCACTCTTATCCAGTGTAAACACCACAAGATATTGTAACACAGTGGCTACAGCACAAGGCAGTTAGATAAACACAGCTGAATGATGTGGTAGCACTCTTATCCAGTGTAAACACCACAAGATATTGTAACACAATTGCTACAGCACAAGGCAGTTAGATAAACAGAGATGAATGTGGTAGAACTCTTATCCAGTGTAAACACCACAAGATATTGTAACACAATTGCTACAGCACAAGGCAGTTAGATAAACAGAGATGAATGTGGTAGCACTCTTATCCAGTGTAAACACCACAAGATATTGTAACACAGTGGCTACAGCACAAGGCAGTTAGATAAACAGAGATGAATGTTGTAGCACTCTTATTCAGTGTAAACATCACAAGATATTGTAACACAGTGGCTACAGCACAAGGCAGTTACATAAACAGAGATGAATGTTGTAGCACTCTTATCCAGTGTAAACACCACAAAAAATTGTAACACAGTGGCTACAGCACAAGGCAGTTAGAGAGATAAACAGAAATTAATGATGTGGTAGCACTCTTATCCAGTGTAAACACAACAAGATATTGTAACACAGTGGCTACAGCACAAGGCAGTTAGATAAACAGAGATGAATGATGTGGTAGCACTCTTAACCAGTGTAAACACAACAAGATATTGTAACACAGTGGCTACAGCACAAGGCAGTTACAGAGATAAACAGAGTTGAATGATGTGGTAGCACTCTTGCCCAGTGTAAACACCACAAGATATTGTAACATAGTGGCTACAGCACAAGGCAGTTAGAGAGATAAACAGAAATGAATGATGTGGTAGCACTCTTATCAAGTATAAACACCACAAGATATTGTAACACAGTTGTTATAGCACAAGGCAGTTAGAGAGATAAACAGAGATGAATGTGGTAGCACTCTTATCCAGTGTAAACACAACAAGATATTGTAACACAGTGGCTACAGCACAAGGCAGTTAGAGAGATAAACGGAGTTGAATGATGTGGTAGCACTCTTATCCAGTGTAAACACCACAAGATATTGTAACACAGTGGCTACAGCACAAGGCAGTTACAGAGATAAACATAGTTGAATGATGTGGTAGCACTCTTATCCAGTGTAAACACCACAAGATATTGTAACACAGTGGCTACAGCACAAGGCAGTTACAGAGATAAACAGAGTTGAATGATGTGGTAGCACTCTTATCCAGTGTAAACACCACAAGATATTGTAACACAGTGGCTACAGCACAAGGCAGTTAGAGATATAAACAGAGATGAATGTGGTAGCACTCTTATCTAGTGTGATTACCACAAGATATTGTAACACAGTGGCTACAGCACAAGGCAGTTGGAGAGATAAGCAGAGTTGAATGATGTGGTAGCACTCTTATCCAGTGTAAACACCACAAGATATTGTAACACAGTGGCTACAGCACAAGGCAGTTAGAGAGATAAACACAGATGAATGTGGTAGCACTCTTATCCAGTGTAAACACCACAAGATATTGTAACACAGTGGCTACAGCACAAGGCAGTTAGAGGGATAAACAGAAATGAATGTGGTAGCACTCTTATCCAGTGTAAACACCACAAGATATTGTAACACAGTGGCTACAGCACAAGGCAGTTAGATAAACAGAGATGAATGTGGTAGCACTCTTATCCAGTGTAAACACCACAAGATATTGTAACACAGTGGCTACAGCACAAGGCAGTTAGGGAGATAAACAGAGATGAATGATGTGGTAGCACTCTTATCCAGTGTAAACACCACCAGATATTGTAACACAGTGGCTACAGCACAAGGCAGTTAGAGAGATAAACAGAGATGAATGTTGTAGCACTCTTATCCAGTGTAAACACCACAAGATATTGTAACACAGTGGCTACATCACAAGGCAGTTACAGAGATAAACATAGTTGAATGATGTGGTAGCACTCTTATCCAGTGTAAACACCACAAGATATTGTAACACAGTGGCTACAGCACAAGGCAGTTACAGAGATAAACAGAGTTGAATGATGTGGTAGCACTCTTATCCAGTGTAAACACCACAAGATATTGTAACACAGTGGTTATAGCACAAGGCAATTAGAGAGATAAACAGAGATGAATGATGTGGTAGCACTCTTATCCAGTGTAAACACCACAAGATATTGTAACACAGTGTCTACAGCACAAGGCAGTTAGAGAGATAAACAGAGATGAATGTGGTAGCACTCTTGTCCAGTGTAAACACCACAAGATATTGTAACACAGTGGCTACAGCACAAGGAAGTTAGCGAGATAAACCGAGATGAATGTGGTAGGACTCTTGTCCAGTGTAAACACCACAAGATATTGTAACACAGTGGCTACAGCACAAGGAAGTTAGAGAGATAAACAGAGATGAATGTGGTAGCACTCTTGTCCAGTGTAAACACCACAAGATATTGTAACACAGTGGCTACAGCACAAGGAAGTTAGAGAGATAAACAGAGATGAATGTGGTAGCACTCTTGTCCAGTGTAAACACCACAAGATATTGTAACACAGTGGTTATAGCACAAGGCAGGTAGATAAACAGAGATGAATGTGTTAGCACTCTTGTCCAGTGTAAACACCACAAGATATTGTAACACAATGGCTGCAGCACAAGGCAGAGTGATAAACAGAAATGAATGTGGTAGCACTCTTAGCCAGTGTAAACACAACAAGATATTGTAACACAGTCGCTACAGCACAAGGCAGTTAGATAAACAGAGATGAATGTGGTAGCACTCTTATCTAGTGTAAACACCACAAGATATTGTAACACAGTGGCTACAGCACAAGGCAGCTAGATAAACAGAGATGAATGTGGTAGCACTCTTATCCAGTGTAAACACAACAAGATATTGTAACACAGTGGCTACAGCACAAGGCATTTAGAAAGATAAACAGAGATGAATGATGTGGTAGCACTCTTATCCAGTGTAAACACCACAAGATATTGTAACACAGTGGCTACAGCACAAGGCAGTTAGAGAGATAAACAGAGATGAATGATGTGGTAGCACTCTTATCCAGTGTAAACACCACAAGATATTGTAACACAGTGGCTACAGCACAAGGCAGTTAGAAAGATAAACAGAGATGAATGATGTGATAGCACTCTTATCCAGTGTAAACACCCCAAGATATTGTAACACAGTGGCTACAGCACAAGGCAGTTAGAGAGATAAGCAGAGATGAATGATGTGGTAGCACTCTTATCCAGTGTAAACACAACAAGATATTGTAACACAGTGGCTACAGCACAAGGCAGTTAGAGAGATAAACGGAGTTGAATGATGTGGTAGCACTCTTATCCAGTGTAAACACCACAAGATATTGTAACACAGTGGCTACAGCATAAGGCAGTTAGAGAGATAAGCAGAGATGAATGATGTGGTAGCACTCTTATCCAGTGTAAACACAACAAGATATTGTAACACAGTGGCAACATCACAAGGCAGTTAGAGAGATAAACGGAGTTGAATGATGTGGTAGAACTCTTATCCAGTGTAAACACCACAAGATATTGTAACACAGTGGCTACAACAGAAGGCAGTTAGAGGGATAAACAGAGATGAATGTGGTAGCACTCTTATCCAGTGTAAACACAACAAGATATTGTAACATAGTGGCTACAGCACAAGGCAGTTAGAGAGATAAACAGAAATGAATGATGTGGTAGCACTCTTATCCAGTGTAAACACCACAAGATATTGTAACACAGTGGCTACAGCATAAGGCAGTTAGAGAGATAAACAGAGATGAATGATGTGATAGCACTCTTATCCAGTGTAAACACCACAAGATATTGTAACACAGTGGCTACAGCACAAGGCAGTTAGAGAGATAAACAGAAATTAATGATGTGGTAGCACTCTTATCCAGTGTAAACACAACAAGATATTGTAACACAGTGGCTACAGCACAAGGCAGTTAGATAAACAGAGATGAATGATGTGGTAGCACTCTTAACCAGTGTAAACACAACAAGATATTGTAACACAGTGGCTACAGCACAAGGCAGTTACAGAGATAAACAGAGTTGAATGATGTGTTAGCACTCTTGCCCAGTGTAAACACCACAAGATATTGTAACATAGTGGCTACAGCACAAGGCAGTTAGAGAGATAAACAGAAATGAATGATGTGGTAGCACTCTTATCAAGTGTAAACACCACAAGATATTGTAACACAGTTGTTATAGCACAAGGCAGTTAGAGAGATAAACAGAGATGAATGTGGTAGCACTCTTATCCAGTGTAAACACAACAAGATATTGTAACACAGTGGCTACAGCACAAGGCAGTTAGAGAGATAAACGGAGTTGAATGATGTGGTAGCACTCTTATCCAGTGTAAACACCACAAGATATTGTAACACAGTGGCTACAGCACAAGGCAGTTACAGAGATACACATAGTTGAATGATGTGGTAGCACTCTTATCCAGTGTAAACACCACAAGATATTGTAACACAGTGGCTACAGCACAAGGCAGTTACAGAGATAAACAGAGTTGAATGATGTGGTAGCACTCTTATCCAGTGTAAACACCACAAGATATTGTAACACAGTGGCTACAGCACAAGGCAGTTAGAGATATAAACAGAGATGAATGTGGTAGCACTCTTATCTAGTGTGATTACCACAAGATATTGTAACACAGTGGCTACAGCACAAGGCAGTTGGAGAGATAAGCAGAGTTGAATGATGTGGTAGCACTCTTATCCAGTGTAAACACCACAAGATATTGTAACACAGTGGCTACAGCACAAGGCAGTTAGAGAGATAAACACAGATGAATGTGGTAGCACTCTTATCCAGTGTAAACACCACAAGATATTGTAACACAGTGGCTACAGCACAAGGCAGTTAGAGGGATAAACAGAAATGAATGTGGTAGCACTCTTATCCAGTGTAAACACCACAAGATATTGTAACACAGTGGCTACAGCACAAGGCAGTTAGATAAACAGAGATGAATGTGGTAGCACTCTTATCCAGTGTAAACACCACAAGATATTGTAACACAGTGGCTACAGCACAAGGCAGTTAGGGAGATAAACAGAGATGAATGATGTGGTAGCACTCTTATCCAGTGTAAACACCACCAGATATTGTAACACAGTGGCTACAGCACAAGGCAGTTAGAGAGATAAACAGAGATGAAATTTGTAGCACTCTTATCCAGTGTAAACATCACAAGATATTGTAACACAGTGGCTACAGCACAAGGCAGTTAGAGTGATAAACAGAGATGAATGTTGTAGCACTCTTATCCAGTGTAAACACCACAAGATATTGTAACACAGTGGCTACAGCACAAGGCAGTTAGAGAGATAAACAGAGTTAAATGACGTGGTAGCACTCTTATCCAGTGTAAACACCACAAGATATTGTAACACAGTGGCTACAGCACAAGGCAGTTAGAGATATAAACAGAGATGAATGATGTGGTAGCACTCTTATCCAGTGTAAACACCACAAGATATTGTAACACAGTGGCTACAGCACAAGGAAGTTAGAGAGATAAACAGAGATGAATGTGGTAGCACTCTTGTCCAGTGTAAACACCACAAGATATTGTAACACAGTGGCTACAACAGAAGGCAGTTAGAGGGATAAACAGAGATGAATGTGGTAGCACTCTTATCCAGTGTAAACACAACAAGATATTGTAACATAGTGGCTACAGCACAAGGCAGTTAGAGAGATAAACAGAAATGAATGATGTGGTAGCACTCTTATCCAGTGTAAACACCACAAGATATTGTAACACAGTGGCTACAGCACAAGGCAGTTAGAAAGATAAACAGAGATGAATGATGTGATAGCACTCTTATCCAGTGTAAACACCCCAAGATATTGTAACACAGTGGCTACAGCACAAGGCAGTTAGAGAGATAAGCAGAGATGAATGATGTGGTAGCACTCTTATCCAGTGTAAACACAACAAGATATTGTAACACAGTGGCTACAGCACAAGGCAGTTAGAGAGATAAACGGAGTTGAATGATGTGGTAGCACTCTTATCCAGTGTAAACACCACAAGATATTGTAACACAGTGGCTACAGCATAAGGCAGTTAGAGAGATAAACAGAGATGAATGATGTGATAGCACTCTTATCCAGTGTAAACACCACAAGATATTGTAACACAGTGGCTACAGCACAAGGCAGTTAGAGAGATAAGCAGAGATGAATGATGTGGTAGCACTCTTATCCAGTGTAAACACAACAAGATATTGTAACACAGTGGCAACATCACAAGGCAGTTAGAGAGATAAACGGAGTTGAATGATGTGGTAGAACTCTTATCCAGTGTAAACACCACAAGATATTGTAACACAGTGGCTACAACAGATGGCAGTTAGAGGGATAAACAGAGATGAATGTGGTAGCACTCTTATCCAGTGTAAACACAACAAGATATTGTAACATAGTGGCTACAGCACAAGGCAGTTAGAGAGATAAACAGAAATGAATGATGTGGTAGCACTCTTATCCAGTGTAAACACCACAAGATATTGTAACACAGTGGCTACAGCACAAGGCAGTTAGAGATATAAGCAGAGATGAATGATGTGGTAGCACTCTTATCCAGTGTAAACACAACAAGATATTGTAACACAGTGGCAACATCACAAGGCAGTTAGAGAGATAAACGGAGTTGAATGATGTGGTAGCACTCTTATCCAGTGTAAACATCACAAGATATTGTAACACAGTGGCTACAACAGAAGGCAGTTAGAGGGATAAACAGAGATGAATGTGGTAGCACTCTTATCCAGTGTAAACACAACAAGATATTGTAACATAGTGGCTACAGCACAAGGCAGTTAGAGAGATAAACAGAAATGAATGATGTGGTAGCACTCTTATCCAGTGTAAACACCACAAGATATTGTAACACAATGGCTACAGCAGAAGGCAGTTAGAGAGATAAACAGAAATGAATGTGGTAGCACTCTTATCCAGTGTAAACACCACAAGATATTGTAACAGAGTGGCTACAGCACAAGGCAGTTATAGAGATAAACAGAGATGAATGATGTGGTAGCACTCTTATCCAGTGTAAACACCACAAGATATTGTAACACAGTGGCTACAGCACAAGGCAGTTAGATAAACACAGCTGAATGATGTGGTAGCACTCTTATCCAGTGTAAACACCACAAGATATTGTAACACAATTGCTACAGCACAACGCAGTTAGATAAACAGAGATGAATGTGGTAGAACTCTTATCCAGTGTAAACACCACAAGATATTGTAACACAATTGCTACAGCACAAGGCAGTTAGATAAACAGAGATGAATGTGGTAGCACTCTTATCTAGTGTAAACACCACAAGATATTGTAACAGAGTGGCTACAGCACAAGGCAGTTAGAGAGATAAACAGAGATGAATGATGTGGTAGCACTCTTATCCAGTGTAAACACCACAAGATATTGTAACACAGTGGCTACAGCACAAGGCAGTTAGATAAACACAGCTGAATGATGTGGTAGCACTCTTATCCAGTGTAAACACCACAAGATATTGTAACACAATTGCTACAGCACAAGGCAGTTAGATAAACAGAGATGAATGTGGTAGAACTCTTATCCAGTGTAAACACCACAAGATATTGTAACACAATTGCTACAGCACAAGGCAGTTAGATAAACAGAGATGAATGTGGTAGCACTCTTATCCAGTGTAAACACCACAAGATATTGTAACACAGTGGCTACAGCACAAGGCAGTTAGATAAACAGAGATGAATGTTGTAGCACTCTTATTCAGTGTAAACATCACAAGATATTGTAACACAGTGGCTACAGCACAAGGCAGTTACATAAACAGAGATGAATGTTGTAGCACTCTTATCCAGTGTAAACACCACAAAAAATTGTAACACAGTGGCTACAGCACAAGGCAGTTAGAGAGATAAACAGAAATTAATGATGTGGTAGCACTCTTATCCAGTGTAAACACAACAAGATATTGTAACACAGTGGCTACAGCACAAGGCAGTTAGATAAACAGAGATGAATGATGTGGTAGCACTCTTAACCAGTGTAAACACAACAAGATATTGTAACACAGTGGCTACAGCACAAGGCAGTTACAGAGATAAACAGAGTTGAATGATGTGGTAGCACTCTTGCCCAGTGTAAACACCACAAGATATTGTAACATAGTGGCTACAGCACAAGGCAGTTAGAGAGATAAACAGAAATGAATGATGTGGTAGCACTCTTATCAAGTATAAACACCACAAGATATTGTAACACAGTTGTTATAGCACAAGGCAGTTAGAGAGATAAACAGAGATGAATGTGGTAGCACTCTTATCCAGTGTAAACACAACAAGATATTGTAACACAGTGGCTACAGCACAAGGCAGTTAGAGAGATAAACGGAGTTGAATGATGTGGTAGCACTCTTATCCAGTGTAAACACCACAAGATATTGTAACACAGTGGCTACAGCACAAGGCAGTTACAGAGATAAACATAGTTGAATGATGTGGTAGCACTCTTATCCAGTGTAAACACCACAAGATATTGTAACACAGTGGCTACAGCACAAGGCAGTTACAGAGATAAACAGAGTTGAATGATGTGGTAGCACTCTTATCCAGTGTAAACACCACAAGATATTGTAACACAGTGGCTACAGCACAAGGCAGTTAGAGATATAAACAGAGATGAATGTGGTAGCACTCTTATCTAGTGTGATTACCACAAGATATTGTAACACAGTGGCTACAGCACAAGGCAGTTGGAGAGATAAGCAGAGTTGAATGATGTGGTAGCACTCTTATCCAGTGTAAACACCACAAGAAATTGTAACACAGTGGCTACAGCACAAGGCAGTTAGAGAGATAAACACAGATGAATGTGGTAGCACTCTTATCCAGTGTAAACACCACAAGATATTGTAACACAGTGGCTACAGCACAAGGCAGTTAGAGGGATAAACAGAAATGAATGTGGTAGCACTCTTATCCAGTGTAAACACCACAAGATATTGTAACACAGTGGCTACAGCACAAGGCAGTTAGATAAACAGAGATGAATGTGGTAGCACTCTTATCCAGTGTAAACACCACAAGATATTGTAACACAGTGGCTACAGCACAAGGCAGTTAGGGAGATAAACAGAGATGAATGATGTGGTAGCACTCTTATCCAGTGTAAACACCACCAGATATTGTAACACAGTGGCTACAGCACAAGGCAGTTAGAGAGATAAACAGAGATGAATGTTGTAGCACTCTTATCCAGTGTAAACACCACAAGATATTGTAACACAGTGGCTACATCACAAGGCAGTTACAGAGATAAACATAGTTGAATGATGTGGTAGCACTCTTATCCAGTGTAAACACCACAAGATATTGTAACACAGTGGCTACAGCACAAGGCAGTTACAGAGATAAACAGAGTTGAATGATGTGGTAGCACTCTTATCCAGTGTAAACACCACAAGATATTGTAACACAGTGGTTATAGCACAAGGCAATTAGAGAGATAAACAGAGATGAATGATGTGGTAGCACTCTTATCCAGTGTAAACACCACAAGATATTGTAACACAGTGTCTACAGCACAAGGCAGTTAGAGAGATAAACAGAGATGAATGTGGTAGCACTCTTGTCCAGTGTAAACACCACAAGATATTGTAACACAGTGGCTACAGCACAAGGAAGTTAGCGAGATAAACCGAGATGAATGTGGTAGGACTCTTGTCCAGTGTAAACACCACAAGATATTGTAACACAGTGGCTACAGCACAAGGAAGTTAGAGAGATAAACAGAGATGAATGTGGTAGCACTCTTGTCCAGTGTAAACACCACAAGATATTGTAACACAGTGGTTATAGCACAAGGCAGGTAGATAAACAGAGATGAATGTGTTAGCACTCTTGTCCAGTGTAAACACCACAAGATATTGTAACACAATGGCTGCAGCACAAGGCAGAGTGATAAACAGAAATGAATGTGGTAGCACTCTTAGCCAGTGTAAACACAACAAGATATTGTAACACAGTCGCTACAGCACAAGGCAGTTAGATAAACAGAGATGAATGTGGTAGCACTCTTATCTAGTGTAAACACCACAAGATATTGTAACACAGTGGCTACAGCACAAGGCAGCTAGATAAACAGAGATGAATGTGGTAGCACTCTTATCCAGTGTAAACACAACAAGATATTGTAACACAGTGGCTACAGCACAAGGCATTTAGAAAGATAAACAGAGATGAATGATGTGGTAGCACTCTTATCCAGTGTAAACACCACAAGATATTGTAACACAGTGGCTACAGCACAAGGCAGTTAGAGAGATAAACAGAGATGAATGATGTGGTAGCACTCTTATCCAGTGTAAACACCACAAGATATTGTAACACAGTGGCTACAGCACAAGGCAGTTAGAAAGATAAACAGAGATGAATGATGTGATAGCACTCTTATCCAGTGTAAACACCCCAAGATATTGTAACACAGTGGCTACAGCACAAGGCAGTTAGAGAGATAAGCAGAGATGAATGATGTGGTAGCACTCTTATCCAGTGTAAACACAACAAGATATTGTAACACAGTGGCTACAGCACAAGGCAGTTAGAGAGATAAACGGAGTTGAATGATGTGGTAGCACTCTTATCCAGTGTAAACACCACAAGATATTGTAACACAGTGGCTACAGCATAAGGCAGTTAGAGAGATAAGCAGAGATGAATGATGTGGTAGCACTCTTATCCAGTGTAAACACAACAAGATATTGTAACACAGTGGCAACATCACAAGGCAGTTAGAGAGATAAACGGAGTTGAATGATGTGGTAGAACTCTTATCCAGTGTAAACACCACAAGATATTGTAACACAGTGGCTACAACAGAAGGCAGTTAGAGGGATAAACAGAGATGAATGTGGTAGCACTCTTATCCAGTGTAAACACAACAAGATATTGTAACATAGTGGCTACAGCACAAGGCAGTTAGAGAGATAAACAGAAATGAATGATGTGGTAGCACTCTTATCCAGTGTAAACACCACAAGATATTGTAACACAGTGGCTACAGCATAAGGCAGTTAGAGAGATAAACAGAGATGAATGATGTGATAGCACTCTTATCCAGTGTAAACACCACAAGATATTGTAACACAGTGGCTACAGCACAAGGCAGTTAGAGAGATAAACAGAAATTAATGATGTGGTAGCACTCTTATCCAGTGTAAACACAACAAGATATTGTAACACAGTGGCTACAGCACAAGGCAGTTAGATAAACAGAGATGAATGATGTGGTAGCACTCTTAACCAGTGTAAACACAACAAGATATTGTAACACAGTGGCTACAGCACAAGGCAGTTACAGAGATAAACAGAGTTGAATGATGTGTTAGCACTCTTGCCCAGTGTAAACACCACAAGATATTGTAACATAGTGGCTACAGCACAAGGCAGTTAGAGAGATAAACAGAAATGAATGATGTGGTAGCACTCTTATCAAGTGTAAACACCACAAGATATTGTAACACAGTTGTTATAGCACAAGGCAGTTAGAGAGATAAACAGAGATGAATGTGGTAGCACTCTTATCCAGTGTAAACACAACAAGATATTGTAACACAGTGGCTACAGCACAAGGCAGTTAGAGAGATAAACGGAGTTGAATGATGTGGTAGCACTCTTATCCAGTGTAAACACCACAAGATATTGTAACACAGTGGCTACAGCACAAGGCAGTTACAGAGATACACATAGTTGAATGATGTGGTAGCACTCTTATCCAGTGTAAACACCACAAGATATTGTAACACAGTGGCTACAGCACAAGGCAGTTACAGAGATAAACAGAGTTGAATGATGTGGTAGCACTCTTATCCAGTGTAAACACCACAAGATATTGTAACACAGTGGCTACAGCACAAGGCAGTTAGAGATATAAACAGAGATGAATGTGGTAGCACTCTTATCTAGTGTGATTACCACAAGATATTGTAACACAGTGGCTACAGCACAAGGCAGTTGGAGAGATAAGCAGAGTTGAATGATGTGGTAGCACTCTTATCCAGTGTAAACACCACAAGATATTGTAACACAGTGGCTACAGCACAAGGCAGTTAGAGAGATAAACACAGATGAATGTGGTAGCACTCTTATCCAGTGTAAACACCACAAGATATTGTAACACAGTGGCTACAGCACAAGGCAGTTAGAGGGATAAACAGAAATGAATGTGGTAGCACTCTTATCCAGTGTAAACACCACAAGATATTGTAACACAGTGGCTACAGCACAAGGCAGTTAGATAAACAGAGATGAATGTGGTAGCACTCTTATCCAGTGTAAACACCACAAGATATTGTAACACAGTGGCTACAGCACAAGGCAGTTAGGGAGATAAACAGAGATGAATGATGTGGTAGCACTCTTATCCAGTGTAAACACCACCAGATATTGTAACACAGTGGCTACAGCACAAGGCAGTTAGAGAGATAAACAGAGATGAAATTTGTAGCACTCTTATCCAGTGTAAACATCACAAGATATTGTAACACAGTGGCTACAGCACAAGGCAGTTAGAGTGATAAACAGAGATGAATGTTGTAGCACTCTTATCCAGTGTAAACACCACAAGATATTGTAACACAGTGGCTACAGCACAAGGCAGTTAGAGAGATAAACAGAGTTAAATGACGTGGTAGCACTCTTATCCAGTGTAAACACCACAAGATATTGTAACACAGTGGCTACAGCACAAGGAAGTTAGAGAGATAAACAGAGATGAATGTGGTAGCACTCTTGTCCAGTGTAAACACCACAAGATATTGTAACACAGTGGATACAGCACAAGGCAGTTAGAGAGATAAACGGAGATGAATGATGTGGTAGCACTCTTATCCAGTGTAAACACCACAAGATATTGTAACACAGTGGCTACAGCACAAGGCAGCTAGATAAACAGAGATGAATGTGGTAGCACTCTTATCCAGTGTAAACACCACAAGATATTGTAACACAGTGGCTACAGCACAAGGCAGTTAGAGGGATAAACAGAGATGAATGTTGTAGCACTCTTATCCAGTGTAAACACCACAAGATATTGTAACACAGTGGCTACAGCACAAGGCAGCTAGATAAACAGAGATGAATGTGGTAGCACTCTTGTCCAGTGTAAACACCACAAGATATTGTAACACAGTGGCTACAGCACAAGGCAGTTAGAGAGATAAACAGAGATGAATGATGTGGTAGCACTCTTATCCAGTGTAAACACCACAAGATATTGTAACACAGTGGCTACAGCACAAGGCAGTTAGAGAGATAAACAGAGATGAATGTGGTAGCACTCTTGTCCAGTGTAAACACCACAAGATATTGTAACACACTGGCTACAGCACAAGGCAATTAGAGGGATAAACAGAGATCAATGATGTAGCACTCTTGTCCAGTGTAAACACCACAAGATATTGTAACACAATGGCTGCAGCACAAGGCAGAGTGATAAACAGAAATGAATGTGGTAGCACTCTTATCCAGTGTAAACACAACAAGATATTGTAACACAGTCGCTACAGCACAAGGCAGTTAGATAAACAGAGATGAATGTGGTAGCACTCTTATCCAGTGTAAACACCACAAGATATTGTAACACAGTGGCTACAGCACAAGGCAGCTAGATAAACAGAGATGAATGTGGTAGCACTCTTATCCAGTGTAAACACAACAAGATATTGTAACACAGTGGCTACAGCACAAGGCATTTAGAAAGATAAACAGAGATGAATGATGTGGTAGCACTCTTATCCAGTGTAAACACCACAAGATATTGTAACACAGTGGCTACAGCACAAGGCAGTTAGAGAGATAAACAGAGATGAATGATGTGGTAGCACTCTTATCCAGTGTAAACACCACAAGATATTGTAACACAGTGGCTACAGCACAAGGCAGTTAGAAAGATAAACAGAGATGAATGATGTGATAGCACTCTTATCCAGTGTAAACACCCCAAGATATTGTAACACAGTGGCTACAGCACAAGGCAGTTAGAGAGATAAGGAGAGATGAATGATGTGGTAGCACTCTTATCCAGTGTAAACACAACAAGATATTGTAACACAGTGGCTACAGCACAAGGCAGTTAGAGAGATAAACGGAGTTGAATGATGTGGTAGCACTCTTATCCAGTGTAAACACCACAAGATATTGTAACACAGTGGCTACAGCATAAGGCAGTTAGAGAGATAAACAGAGATGAATGATGTGATAGCACTCTTATCCAGTGTAAACACCACAAGATATTGTAACACAGTGGCTACAGCACAAGGCAGTTAGAGAGATAAGCAGAGATGAATGATGTGGTAGCACTCTTATCCAGTGTAAACACAACAAGATATTGTAACACAGTGGCTACATCACAAGGCAGTTAGAGAGATAAACGGAGTTGAATGATGTGGTAGAACTCTTATCCAGTGTAAACACCACAAGATATTGTAACACAGTGGCTACAACAGAAGGCAGTTAGAGGGATAAACAGAGATGAATGTGGTAGCACTCTTATCCAGTGTAAACACCACAAGATA
Source organism: Deroplatys truncata (assembly GCA_030765065.1). Taxonomy (NCBI): domain Eukaryota; kingdom Metazoa; phylum Arthropoda; class Insecta; order Mantodea; family Mantidae; genus Deroplatys; species Deroplatys truncata. The sequence goes on from CM060988.1 coordinate 204,412,188, forward strand.
TTGTAACACAGTGGCTACAGCACAAGGCAGTTAGATAAACAGAGATGAATGATGTAGCAATCTTGTCCAGTGTAAACACCACAAGATATTGTAACACAGTGGCTACAGCACAAGGCAGTTAGAGAGATAAACAGAGATGAATGATGTGGTAGCACTCTTATCCAGTGTAAACACAACAAGATATTGTAACACAGTGGCTACATCACAAGGCAGTTAGAGAGTTAAACGGAGTTGAATGATGTGGTAGAACTCTTATCCAGTGTAAACACCACAAGATATTGTAACACAGTGGCTACAACAGAAGGCAGTTAGAGGGATAAACAGAGATGAATGTGGTAGCACTCTTATCCAGTGTAAACACCACAAGATATTGTAACACAGTGGCTACAGCACAAGGCAGTTAGATAAACAGAGATGAATGATGTAGCAATCTTGTCCAGTGTAAACACCACAAGATATTGTAACACAGTGGCTACAGCACAAGGCAGTTAGAGAGATAAACAGAGATGAATGATGTGGTAGCACTCTTATCCAGTGTAAACACCACAAGATATTGTGACAAGTGACTACAGCACAAGGCAGTTAGAGAGATAAACAGAGATGAATGTGGTAGCACTCTTATCCAGTGTAAACATCACAAGATATTGTGACAAGTGACTACAGCACAAGGCAGTTAGAGAGATAAACAGAGATGAATGATGTGGTAGCACTCTTGCCCAGTGTAAACACAAGGTATTGTGACAAGTGACTATGGCACAAGGTTATAGTAACCTCAGCGCCAGGCAATTGGAGAGCTAAATGATGTGATAGTGCTCTTACCCAACCAAAATCTTTTGGAAGTTTCCCTTCCCTGCATTCATGTCCAGAACGCACGGGAATATTCCGTTCAAACCTGCAGTAGCTATATAAGCCAGCAGATTCATCAGTCCATTGGTGAGTGAGATAGGAGGAGTGTTTCTGCTGCAACATCAAGTACGGTTCTGCAAACAATTTTTTTATGACAATGTGCGCTGCCAATGTGGGAGAGTAGAGACGCCTTGTGTTCATTTTCCCAGCAAATGAAGTGGACCAAACTACCGGCTGCTTCACATTTATTTCACTACGTGCCTGAATCACTAGAAAACTGAAGTGATGGAATATTTAAATAGTTCACATAAGTAAATGACTGTGTGAACTGAAGTGACAGAAACTACGTGTGAAGTGACACTGAAGATGGCACAATATGAGAGTATTGAGATATGATCAAGTTTTGAAAATAAAGGCTCTTTGAGATTTTACAAGATAACAAACAAGCACTGGAGAGTGGGCATAAGTTAACTGTGTGATAACAAGGACAAGGGTGGTATATAGAGATGTATTGTATGTTAAGGGTTTAGGAACTGCATGTATGTGTTTCATTGTTTCGCGCAGTGCAAAGTACGAAGTAATTGGAAATGAAATGGAGTTTTATTTATGGATGCTGTGGTCCTTAGGACCCCATTCTATATTGGGCGTGAAAGACCAGCAATTTTGCTCGGAGGCCTCTTTATCAGGTGTGAGGTTCATTTATGTGCTGTGAATGTATGACACAGGACCACCGGCTTTACTTCCCTTTGAAGGAAGCCATGTTAAGGATTTTTACGCCCGAAAAAATTCACAGTTCTCTGCCAGGTATGAGCCTGTGACCTTGGGAAGTAGAGGCTAGCATGGTAACCACTACAACACGGATGACAAGAAGTAATTGGAGAGATGTTAAATGGCTTCCAAACTGGAATAAAACATTGATACTTTGAATGGGAAGGAAGTAGGAGTATGAGTGAATACCTAGGAACAGTGAAGAGCAAAGAGAATAGAAAAGCAAGAAATAAAAGCGCTCTAACTCATGCAGAGAACCAGGGTATCAGGCACCTTGCAGCCTCAAACAAGGTTGTATCCTTTTGGTTGTAAGAAATGTATAATTGTTATACTTAACTTGGTGATAGCTTGAAATAAATATTCTTTATTGCCCTAAATCTTAGTAAACAGGAATCTCTGTTGCATTATTTTCAAAGTATGCAAGAAATTAAAGTAACAAGGAACTGTGTAATGTGCCTTTTCATTATATTCCAGCGACTGTGGTTATCTTTGACTTAATTATGTGTTTCCAGAGAGCTTCTCAAAGTGAGAGTAGTTTAAGATTATTTTTTATTTTGTAATATTATTTATGGAACTTTGGCTTAACAAATTTTTGGGCAGTATTCTTCAAAGAATGCTTTTTCCAATCAGATGGCTGTAAACAGAAACTTCTCAAAACATATTTTAAAAACTGTGAAAAATTTTATATGCAGTGATTTTATTTAAGAGGGTTATTATATATCAAAAGTAACCATTGCCAGTACAGTTTTTGTAATTCATGAATCAACCTTGTAGATCAACATTCTTTTTAACTTCCTGGAAAAAAACATTAAGATACAGAAAACTTGTTGAAACAATGCTGCTTATAAAACAGATATAGAGTTGAATACAATTTTAATTTTATTCTTAGCTACTCAGATTACTATAATGATCAGAGGACTTCATGAGGAGAGGCTCCCACTTTTTATCAGGGTACTAACATCACAATGAAGTCCACTAGTTTTCTTGCATAACTAAATGTGTCAGTGCACTTTAAACAAAACATTACCAATAATTTTAATTTCAGATATCCCACAAGTTAATCTAGAGAACACTATTTTAACCCACTTAGTGTAACACAATAGAATGGCTGTCGGCCCTTTAAGCACCAGATACGAGAAGTTCGACTTTGAAACCCCACCTCACTGAGAGCCACAACAAATGATGTCGGCCTGAAAAATCCTTCATGGTAAAACTACTTGTGGTATCCTATACTGGTGCAATTCACACACTGGAACAGGTTCAACCTTTTTCCTTTGACTGGTTGGTTTATAAGAATGCCAGGGTTTCACAATAATAAACAGCCCAACGCCCAGTTTACAGTTGACATTGTGTACTCGTTTGTAAAGTAGCAAGCAGTTCTTGTGATATTTCTACAATTGGTATTGACAATGACAAGCTGTTACAATATTTTCAACAGTGAGTTTCATGTCAAATTGATGTCAAACAGTGATAGTATTTCTGATATTATTAGTGAATTTAATTTTCATTTATGGATGCTCTAACTACTATGGTTCTTAGTGTCCCAGTATATATTGGGCGTAAAAGACTAGAAATGCTGCTCAAACGCCTCTCTATCAGCCTTAAGGTTCTTCTAGATATAAATCCATGACTCAGGATCATTGGGTTTACTTCCCTTCCAAGGGAAGCCACCTAAGCATTTTACATCAGAAAAATTAATTGCCCTCCGCCAGGTTTGAACCTGTGAACTTGAAAACTATGAGGCTAGCATGGTACCCCTAGACCACAACAATATTATTAGTGACATACCAGACATGCCCCCTGAATCTCCACCACAAGAAAGGAGGCATTTCAGAAACTCACTTTGAGATGACTCACATCACTCAACAATGGAGATGCTGTTTAGTTCCATTCTAACTTTCCTAAGCAAGAAATGGTTGTTTACAAGAAACAGCATCCACTATTCTATTTAATTAGGACAATGATAGCAAACAAGCCTGTGTTGTCAGGTTGTTACCTGGATAAAAGGAAAAACAGTTATTGTGATCCATTCGCCACAACAAAGATCATGATCAAGAACTATGTACATCTGATGCATTAAAGGATTGCATACAAGGTGTACAGCCACTCATAAATAATTATATACTAATTTTCTGAGCCACTTGTGTGTTATTAGTTTCGTTATATCTCAGTTTCTATTTAACATACTCCAATTATTCACTTGCTAACAATGTTAATACTAATGTCATTAATGTTATTTTAATACTTAAAAAAAGACAGTATAAAGACAAATAGTAATTACAATGCTGAGTATGCAGTTAAACCCAACATGTTCCTGAATTTGTCATCAAGGTGATTTATTGGCGAGTACCCAAACGCATTAACTAGTTTCCTCTTTGCAGCTACATTGTTTCCAGCCTAAGTTTTAAAATAATCAAATGATTTTGAATACTTATGCATGCTTCTTTGTTGACAAAGCATCATTCCATATACCCATAAAGACTCGAGTGCATTTCCAGCGATGCATTTTTAACTTATTTTCTTAAAAATACATTTATATTACTAAAACATGCTTTAGTGCAACATATGACACCCGATAAAATATTAATATACATTATTACTACTATAAATGAATATTATATCACCTGGGCCTTATGCTTGAAAAGTTTCCATGATTGTATCCATTAAACATAGCTGTTTTTATAGGTCTTTGATTATAGCTATTATAGCTTCAAATACTGTGGCACTTTCTAAGAGGCAGGCATGGAGGGCTTCTGGCTTTCTCCAGCCGGTTTTAGAAAAACCAACCAGACTGGCTTGTGGCACTAATAGGGTTAATAATGAATCCATCACTGCATTTGTAAATCTAAAGTGACATTACTATATAAAATATACAACTTCATTGCATACCAGCAGTTAATTAAGCTGAACTGATAGCTTTAACATCTTAAAACTAATTCTACATATTTGCAAACCTTCACTATTAAGTGGTTTGGTTACAATGTAATTATATCCGATAGTAGAGTAAAGCTTATTGCGAACATTACATTTCTATGGCTTTTTGTCCTCGTAATTCAAACTGAGTTCTCAAGCTTGATAGGCAAGGAAAGCTCTTATTGCAAACACCACATTTGTATGGCTTTTTGTGCACATAATTCAAACTGTGGGTTCTCAAACTTGATAGCCGAGGAAAGCTCTTATTGCAAACATCACATTTCCATGGCTTGTGCACATAATTCAAACTGTGAATTCTCAAACTTGATAGCTGAGGAAAGCTCTTATTGCAAACATCACATTTGTGTGGCTTTTTGTCCACATAATTCAAACTGTGGGTTCTCAAACTTGATAGACAAGGAAAGCTTTTGTTGCAATCATTATATTTGTAATATAATGATTAAACAAATCAAAGTATATGCTTTCTTCCTGTAAACATTTAAGTTTATCTACATCTCTACCCTCATGAATAAAATTATGTTTGAGAAACCTGAGTAAAGCTCTTATTGCAAACATTACATTTGCATGGCTTTTAACCCTAAAGAATTAAATTGTGTTTCCAAATATGATAGCTAACTAAATCTCTCCTTACAAATATTATATTAATAATAAGACTGTTTACCCTCATGAATTTATTAATTCAATATCAACATAATCCTCTTATTTCAAACATTAAGTTTATGTGCCTTTTTACCTACATGAATTAAACTGTCTTTTCAAAGCTTATAGTGGAGTAAAGCACTTAGTGTAAACATTAGATGAATGAAACTGTTTTCAAATTCCCTAGCTGAATAAAGCTATTTTTGCAAACATTACATTTGTGTGGCTTTTAAACATCATGCATCAAACTGTGTGCTTTCAAATATGATAAATGAGTAAAGTCTGTACTGCAAAAGATTACATTTGGGTGCATTTTTGCCCTCATGAATCAAATGTTTCTAAATCTTATAAATAATAACATATTATTTATAAGATTTAAGTTCTTATTAGAAACATATTTATCTGGCTTATGACCTCATAAATCAAAATGTGTGATTTCAAATTCCCAAGATGAGTTAAGTTCTTATTGGAAACATTATATATGTATAGCTTTTTGCCCTTATGAATCAAACCATTCTTTTCATTTCCAAATTCCATAGTTGATAAACCCTTATTGCAAACACTGCATTTATGTGGCTTTTTGCCTGCATCAATTAAACTGTCCTTTTAAATCTGATACCCAAAAAAAGGTTTACCAGAAAACATTTCATTTGTATGGCTTTTTGCACTCATCAATCAAACTGTGTTTTCAAACCCTATAGCTGAGTAAAGCTCCTATTGGAAACATTACATTTACATTGCTTTTTGCCCTCCTGAATAAAACTTTGTTTTTTAACTCTGTAGCAGAGTAAAGCTCCTATTTCAAACATTACATGTATGTGGCTTTTTGCCTTTATAAAACGTACTGTTTTTTTTCAAATTCCATACCTGAATAAAGCTCTTATTGCAAACGTTACATTTGTGTGGCTTTTCCCCAGATGAATCAAACTGTGTTTTTTCAAAAGCCCTAGCTGAATAAAGCTCTTACTGCAAACATTATGTTTATATGGGCTTTTGCCCACATGAATCAAGCTGTGCATCTTAAAACTCTAACAGAGCATGGCTCTTATTGCAAACATTACATTCATGTGGATTTTTGCCCTTATGAACCAAACGGTGTTTTTTCAAATTCTTTAGCCATGTAAAGTCCTTACTGCAAACATTACATTTGTGCGGCTTTTTGTTTTCATGAATAAAACTGTGTGTTTTCAAACTCTTTAACAAAGTAAAGCGCTTATTGCAAACATTACATTTGTGTGGGGGTAAACCTGCATGAATCAAACTGCGTTTCTTCAAACGCAGTAGTCATGGAAATCTCTTATTGCAAACATTACATTTATGTGGCATTTTACCCTCATGAATAACCTTGTGTTTTTTTAAATTTAATGCCCTAGCAAACCTCTTACAGCAAACATTACATCTGTGAGGCTTATTACCCTCATGAATCACATTATGTATTTTCAAACTACATAGGTGAGTAAAGCTCTCATTACAAACATTAAATTTGTAGGGCTTTACACCGCCATGAATCAAGCTGTCTCTCTTCAGCATTCTTTGCAGAGTAAAGCTCTTGTGGGAAATGTCACAGTTGTGTACTATCTTTTCTTCATGAACAAAATCACGCAATTTCAATGCTGATTGGTCAGGAAATATTTTTCCAGAAAGCTTGTCTTGTAATCCTGTATCCGTGATCAGATCTTGCTTTTCTGAGTATAAAACGGAAATGCAAATTTTGCTATTCTCAGTCTTCTTAGATCTGTAGGAATAAAAGTTTTTAGCTATTTGAGATGGTTCCATAGCTTCTATTCCTTCAGGATAAGTTGCACCTAAAAATAAACTGAAAAATCATTAGAAATGTCAGAAATGAATGTAGACAGAATACATTAATAACTATGAGAGGGTCATCCTCCATGCTTAGTGATTACCATTCTAGCCTCTTAGTTCCCAAGGTTGTGGGTTCAAACCCGGTGGAGGGCGATGGATTTTTTCAGGCGTAAAAATTCTTAGAATGGCTTCCTTCAGAAGGGAAGTAAAGCCAGTGGTCCTGTGTTGTAGGTTTACAGCACGTAAAAGAACCTAAAGCCAGATAAAGATGCCTCAGAGGAAATTACGAGTCTTTCACGTCCAATTTAGAACATGACACTTAAGAACAACAGCAGTTAAAGAGCATCCATAAATAAAACTCAATTTATTTAACTATGAGAGGGCAATGGTGTTCAGTTACTAAAAGGAATAACAATTTCCTTGAAATTTAGCCCAGTTTATATTTCTCAATGCTGTGTTAAATTAGTTGTTTATTCACAAGGAATTCCTCCAGATGCTATTTTATGAAATTGATTACAAAGTTTAAATTTATCAGTCGAAGGCAGTAGTTGCAGGTGTATTACATTTTTAATTCCAGAAATTCTAAAACTTTAAGTAAAGGAAGACAAATGACAATAGAAGTACTTTTTCAGAGTATCACAACCAAGCATGTCACCCACTAGGCAGAGTTTCTACCAGCGTCACGTGGTTCACCACATGTTTCACATTTATGTTTTTAGTGACATTTTTTCCTTTTCACTACAGTGTATCTGGTACTACTGTTACATACTGGATAAAAGAGTATAATCTCTAAAGTACATCCAGCGCAATGTAACTGATCAAGATAATGCACTGATCATGCCTTCTGCTCTGATACCCATTGACCACTGATTGAGATGGTCTCTATTCTAAAATGCTAGTACTTTCAGCTTGATTGAGATTTAGTGCACAATAGGACCAAAATATTCTCATACATTTTAGAAAAATAAAAAAATTAAAAATAAAATGCTCTATATTTTCCAAAACAAGTTTATTTAATATTCAAAGAAAAGTGCTGTCACATCCTTTAGATTAATCAGAGGTCATTATTGTCTGTCAAAACCCTATTACTACTTCTTTACTTTGTGCCATGTTCAAGGAAGTCCAGCTCTTTCGTCCAAAGTCACAATATCAGGAAAATACTGAAGAGCAAGGGGATGATGGCTGCATTGTCAAATGCTTGCATTAATAAACAACATATTTTTCTTAAGAACAACTGAGTTGCAAAACATAAGTTTCACTGTATAAGCAGGGATACATGGAGATTTTCAAGGGACACTACACTAATCATTGTTTAATGAAGCTGGTGATCAATATCCTGCTTTCTTTATTAGAAAAGGGTGAATCAATTATAAATCGTATTTTTACTTAGCATCTCCTGTAGTCTACAGAAATTAATGGAGCTTTGAGAGGATTTGGTGTAGAAGTCTGGAATAGTGATATTCTTACATCACACACTTCAGAGCCACTCGCTTCCATGAGCGAGCAAGAGGTACATGCCTTCATTGCCCAATGCATTATAATCAACTTTCTGGTGAGAGAAGGTGCCAAAGCTTCGCAGATTTTAAGAACGCTTCATGCACAGTTTGGGTAGCAACCTTTTAAAAGACCCAGGTGTATGAATAGCACAAAATATTTTTTTGTTAGGACAGGAAGCAATGGAAAATGAGGCCCAACACAAGACGGTCATGGACAAGCATCGCTTCAGACAACATTTTTACTGTATGTGGCATTATTAAAGATCAGTGCATAATTTCTGAAATTGCTTCACTCATAGCAATAAGCTTTGTAAGTGTTCAAGCCATTAACAATAGTGAACTCAACTTGCGGAAATTGTTTGCAGAGTTGAATTTTTATTTATAGAGACTCTTTAATACTATGCTTATTAGCGTCCCATTCTATATTGGGTATGAAAGACCAGAAGTTTTGCTCAGAGGTCTCTTTATTAGGCTTGAGGTTCTCTGACATGCCCTAAACCTACAACACAGGACCATCAGCTTTATTTCCCTTCCAAAGGAAGCATGCTAAGGATTTTACGCCAAAAAAGTTCACTGTACTCTGCCAGGTTTGAACCAGCGACCTCTACCATGCGGGTTCCTGGCCTCCCACACCAGAAAATTTGTCAGAGGCATTTGAATTGCTATGAAGAGGAAAGATATTATTTTTTGAGACAAACTGTGACTTCTGATGAAACTTGGGTTCATCATTACACCCCAGAGTCAAAACAAGCAAGCCTGGAGTGGCAGGGGACTCAGCGGGCATTTTGTTGGATTTTCTTTGTGAATAGAAGACAGGGAAACCCGACTATTACTGCCACCTTTTGGTTGAGACAAGCTGCAGATCATAACAAACGACACTGGCAAACAATCCAAGATGTGATTATTCTGCATGACAATGCAAAGCCACGCACTGCAGTCTTAACGTGGAAAAAAATGGAGGAAATACATTGGACACCTCTGGAGCAACCTCCTTATAGTCCAGATTGGTCACTCTCTGACCACGATTTGTTTGAACTGCTGAGAGAAGAACTGCAAGGAAAGCAATTTGATGATGATGCAGTTGTAGGAGTATGTGAACAACTGGATATTCACATGTTCCTCTTCTTTCTTCAAGGATGGCATTAAAAAGTTGCAAATTTGATGGCAAAAATGTGTGTCAAGTTCAGCAGACTATGTAGAGGAATGCAGTGTTTGGTATTAATTGGTGGATTCAATACAATTGTAAAAAGTAACTTTGATTTATATTTGATTCACCCTAATATTACGTTTGTTCCCTTTACTGATGATAGGGATTCTTATGGAATAAAATTACATTCTCTTCTTTTTTAATTGATGCAGGAGGATTTTCAAATTTCTAGACATGTTGTTAATTCTTTCCATCTTAAAAGGGCCAACTGTCATGTGGTACTATTGGGGTGATGGTTCAAACTTTCTTGAAATGTCAGAATATTGGTTGCTAAACATAAAAAATAGCACAGGGTTAAAGCTGCACAATGAAGCCAAATTAAGTTTGTTGCTTTCTGCGATTTGCTAACTCATGTTGCCAAAATACATTTTACAACTGTGATGTATCTGTTCATACTATACAATTATTATTTTAAATGGTTATTGATATTGTAATGAAGCTAACAGCAAGTATTGATTTGAGTGTTGAGGGATTACATCAGATTTGTTAATCGATAAGAAAATGTTGAAACTCATTACTTCAACACTGTAGTGCATTGGCATGTGGAGTCAGCAGTTATACCCTGGGGGTTAGGCCATGTGGTCAGTCTGTCACCTGCTGTTTGACAGTTGCTCTCAGCTGGTGGCCACATTCAACACGACCAAACTGTAAGGGGTGCCACACATACCCACACCCTAACTAGTAATCATTTTAGCAGTGTTCTCGTCTAGACAGCAACTACCCCAGGTAAGATGCTCAAGCATTAAGTGCTACTCGCACAGGCTTTTGCCCCTGCCTATCCACGGGTATTATGTACAGTATATTTAAATACAACCTCTAGTTTTGATACATCCCCTGCACGTTTATTCACTAACCCTATGCCAGAACACCACCCCAGTCATCTAACCACCCTGGTACTGAAACACCTACCTCTGAACTAACCAGTATAAGCAACTACCGGAGTAGCCACCCCCTGCAGGAGTGTTACAATGTGTTGGAGGGGCCGGCTACTCTGTGGTGTAGACACTGAGTAGTGTTGTAGTAGATTTAATTCAACCCCCAACTACAATGTGGCAGAGTACCCAGGTATAGTTATAAGATATTACACCTGCAAAGTGGTATAGACACTAGGGGTATAATCGTAATGATGGGAAGTCAGGTATTGCTGTCTTCCAGTAAGGGATTATACTGAATTGTTTTTCTCTTCTTGTCTCTTTTTTTTTCTCTCTTGAATTTAACTAGCCACTGGTAAATTCTCTCCACTGTGTTACACACACTCAGATACCGGATGACCCAAACTTGTTAAAATCCACTCTCCTGCCCTTTCATTATGAATGGCTTTTTTAAGTGTATGCGCTAACACGAATACTTCAGGAATAAATTGTGTAAACTTAAGCCACCCCCAAAATTGTTCAGGTAACACTAAAAATGGGAAGTAGTGCCATAAAAATCCACCACAAATAGGTGGCACTACCAAGCAACACAAGGTGATGTTACACATTACCACCAACTGGAACTGCATAGTACAGGGTCTTTCAACAAGAGTGTCCTATCTTTGAACTGAAATAAAACACGTTCTATAAATGATAGAGGTTTATTTCTTTTTTTATTTTGGAACATAATTAATGTCATTACGTGTGGAAGAGAACAACAGTTAAGTGACCGCCTCGACTTCAATGGGTTGCGCGTATACAGTTGACCCAATTTTCAATGACAGAAGAACATAAATTAGGTCCAACTTCACGAATAACACGCGTGATGTTATTCATAAGATCATTTACTGTTTCTGGCTTGTTGACATAAACTCGAGATTTAACATAACCCCACAAGAAGTAATCCAACGGCATTAAATCACATGAACTCAGAGGCCAGTTAGCATCACCACCACGGGAAATAATGAAACCTCTGAACTTCTTCAAAAGATCCATTGTTTCGAGAGCAGTATGACATGTGGCACCATCTTGCCAGAACCAGATGTTTCTGAGATGCATACCATCCAATTGAGGCCAAAAATAGTCCCTTATAAGAGCCTGGTATCTTTCTCCATTGCCAGTTAGAGTTTCTCCATCTTCATCTTTGACAGTAGGAGAATAAGACAATGCAGTGTCAGAAATACTTTATAGCGTAAGGGTGATAAATGCTAAATAAATATATAAATGTTCAAGAAATAAAAGAAAGGGGGGGGGGGGGAAACACATGAAAGAATACATTTGTAAAGAACAGTAAATGGTCACTAGAAATCCTGCATTTAAATTTGTCATAATAGTAATTTACACCAAGTTTGGTTGCCATCAAAAGAAGCAGACAAGCTACTACAAAACTCAAACCATTTGAAATTCTATATGCACGGAAACCTGTGTTACCCACAGACATTCAATTGCAAGGCACCACACAAAACTTTATGCAACAAGCACAAGAAGCATTGTTAAGAGCAGGGACCTTAGCATCTCAGAATATAGCAAAGAGCAAGGGGAAAAATAAAAAAAATTGTACGATATAAGGATTTGACATGTCGAATATAAAGTGGGTGACTTGGTAAAGCTATACACCCTGAAAGGAGGGTAGCAGAGACACAAAACTTCTAATGAATTACAAAGACCACACACAATAATGAGAAAACTGAGTCCCCTAAATTACATAATAAAAGTGAAAAATTCTGTAAAACAACAGAATGTCCATGTTAATAGAATTTCACCATATTATGCAACAAAAAAGGCAGAGTACAAAAACATTGCAACACACGCACAGTGAGTAAACATAGCAAAATTAAATTAAATTTAGTTTTGTTTATAAACGCTCTTTAACTGCTATGGTCCTTAACGTCCCATTCTATATTGGCTGTGAAAGACCGATAATTTTGCTCAGTGGCCTCCTTATCAGGCTTGAGGTTCTTTTACATGCCGTAAATGTATGACACGGGACCACCGGCTTTACTTCCCTTCCGAAGAAAGCCATATTTCCACATACAAATAAACACAATGAGAATCGCCAGCGTACCACCGTTTATTAAAATACAACTGAAAGTGTTGACATTCATTGACAAAATGCATTACACTCCCCCACTCATGTTGCAATAAGGATGAAGGATAAGCCAGAAAAACAAAACTGAAAAAGTAAACCTGATCCATAGTTCCCAAATGCTTAGGAGAGGTTAAGTAGTAGGTTATAAAACAACACCCTATATGTCTTCAGACCTTCAGCGTAGTTGAGGTTTGTTGCAAAAATTTAATTAACGTGATCCACTTGTGATGTTTTTTTGTTTTTTTTATCTTGATATAAGGGAAGTACATTTTAAAGTAAAATACAATAGGAAATCCAAAATACACAGTATTGTTAGTTTCACATTATCAAGATATTGGATGATTGGATATAGAGATTTGAACAAAATGCTTTGTTCTCCCAGGAGCACAATTTGATTAAGATTTTAGGAGTTCTATGATGTACACCACAAGGAACAAGCATGCATAATTATGAGGAGGTTTCGTTTTATGTTCCTAAGTTCAGGGAGTAGAACATAGAAATAAGAAAAATAGTAAACATACATACTGCTGGAGTATCTTAAAATGTCCAAGAATTACAGGAAACTCTAAAGTTTAAGTCATAGCAGTATTATTTATAGAACTAAGTTATTTTAAGAATTGTTTAAGATACACATTACGTGAATGAGAGTTGATTTCACCCATGTAATTATTTTTTGTTTTACAAGTGAGAACTATATGTTGACATAAGCAAGATTTTCCATGCACTTTACACATACTTTAGTGCACATAGGCATATATAGATAATAAATTGAATGAAAATCCAAGAGAAAGGTTCAGACTAGTATGCCAAACAAAGGTTATAAATGCTAGAATTAAAGAAATGTCCAAGGAAAATGTTTAAGACAGTGTAAAAGGCAATGCTAAGTATACCGATGTGCAAACAAATAAATAATAAATGTAAAATAAGCAAATGCTAATCAAGCATACAGCAATGATAAATAATACACTGGCACGGCACTATGAATATAGGGAATTTTGAATCTCGCGTGCTGTTCAGCACAACATGAAAATTATACACTAACCTCCCCTATGCTGATGACATTATATGCATGGATGACTCTGTTAACAATAGTAGTAGCAGCCATGTTTATAAGGACACTTGAGTTCACCTTAGTAACTAAGGTCCCCACAGCACAAGCAAATTCCATCATACAAGACAAACCCACTGAAATTATGGAGGTTATATTTATGTTTATTTTTCTGTATAATAATCATGGTCGTGGTGGCATATAAACTGTTAAGAAAGTTTTCCAGAAAAATTCAGATAGCTGTAACATGCCCATGGAGGAACCACACAGAATTTTAACTGTAGCAACATGAACTGATACCACATCAGAATCAACCCAAGCATAAAAGAGAAATAAATATATCTATATTAAACAAAAACAGAATTGACACAAGCATAAAAGAGGAATGTATTAAAAAGAGACAGAGAGAGGGAGAGAGAGAAAAAAGGCATGAAAAGAATGGAAGGATGAAGTATAAAGGTAAACAGAATACAGCAGGAAGTCACAGGTAAGTCAGTCAGATAGCATACAAATGCAGCACTGGTACAAACGCAACTTTACGTGAATAAGGATGAAATGTTTTTTTCACAAACTGAGATACTTAGATCCTGCCTCAGCACACATTCAACTTGGAATGGCCATACACAGATTGGCAGGCAGTTACAAACTGCAAACAGCCAGTGAATGTAGCTGACAAAAGATGTTTTTGCTGCACTCACAAAGCTGCACTAATCAGTGGCATATAGCATAATCAGGAGCAAGCAAAGGTAATAACACAACGAAATACATTGAGGGGATGTCATAGTCTTTCTTACCCTTTCTTTCCTTTACCCCCCCCCAATATTAATGATATTATAACTACAATGAGAAGTGATAAAAGGCCAAAGTGTAAACATTTTTCTCTTTCTCTTTTTGTTATTCATTTTGTATTGTTAATTTGTTTACGTATGATAAATACTTTTGTCAGTGTATATAAACTAACACGATACATGACCCTGTTAAACCATGATGTAGTTATGGGCCAAAGGAAGCCGCAGATAAGGGGCAGATGTTGGCAGCCACAGTGATTCCCTAGAGGAAGTAGTATACAGCAACATCAAATCTCAGTAATTCTGGAGCATAAGCATAGTACTACATAAGCAGCAAACATCACAACTTAACACAAAGAATTCCTTCACTGCAGAATTACAGATGGTACATTATTATAGAAACAAGATGACACTTCTGAAATAATAAGGATAACAGCTTGTAAACAAAAACATAAATTTAAAATCTATGGTATCTACAGCCCACCCAATAACAATCACCTCAACCTGGACTAATTGATATTGACTATAAAACAATTATAATTGGTGATCTCAATGGACATTCTCCAAGATGGGGCTATAGTGACAACAATAAAGCTGGTGAAATTATTGAAGAATTTGTAGACTTCAACTTAATGAAAATATTACCTAGGGATGAAGACCCAAAAACTACTCAGGACAGTCAACCAGTGCAGACATTGCTATCATATCAACTGATTTAAAATATAAAACTACAAAAAAAAGTAATTGAAGATAATGGTAGTGGACATAGTCACAATAACAACAACAGATCTAAATCATCAACTGCCTAGAACAAAGGGAAACATAAAGCCTAAATGGAATTTTAGAAAGGCACACTGGGAAAAATAAAAAACAATAACAATCAAACTTTTCAAAAAAATTAAATTGGAACAAAACATAAACAAAGTAGTGAAAGAACTAAATGCCACAATTTTAAAAGCTGCAAAACAATGCATCCCAAGAGGGAAAATTCATAAATAGAAACCCTTCTGGAATGAACAGTTAGCACAACTCAAATCAAAATGAGATAAAACTAGGGAAAACACAAAAAGGACACAAGACAAAGCAGATTGTTATGCAATGGCGAAAAGCAAATGCACAATTAAAACAGGCTATACAACTATCAAAAAAACAGAGCTTTGAAGAATTTATGAAAAAAACTAGACTATAGAACAAATAGTACTAAGGTACATAATTACATTAAACAAATAAATAGAGAAAACCAACAAATCAGCCATTAAATGTCAATAATAAAGAAATATACAAGGATAATCTTATAGCAGAAAAATTAACCACTACTATAAAACTAGTACTACATTAATAAATACTGAAGAAATAGCAACCTCGAAGATACATATAACTTTTAAACATCTCCAATGAACCATTCACACTCCCAGAAATAAAGCAAGCATTAAAATAAAAGGAGCCCAGGTCCTGATAACATACATCCAGAGCTGCTCAAGTATTTAACACATGAAGCACTCCATACTTTATTAAAAATTTTCAATAAAATCTGGACAACCAGAAATAACATACCAACACTGTGGAAAAAAGCTAAAATTATACCCATTAAGAAGAAAGGAAAACCAACTCAAATGATAGATAGTTATAGACTGATATCCGTATCATCAAACATAGCAAAACCCTTAGAAAGAATGATAGCTACAAGACTGACATACTATCTAGAAACAAAATCTATTAGTCCCTGAAGATGCTGGATTTAGTAAGGACAGCTCAGCAATACACCAGGTTACAAGACTCACACAGGACATTAAAGAAAATTTCAATAATAATAATAAGACTACTCTAGCACTGTTTGTCGACTTCAAAGATGCATTTAACACAGTATGGCGAGAAATGCTACTATACAAAATGAAGACATACGGCATATCAGGCCACATGCTAAACTGGTTTCAAAACTTCCTATCCCCTCAGGGGCTCACCTTATGTGAGTACGGGTTTTTGGCGCACCCGGGGGTTCCCGAGCCAATCATCGCCATATTCAACCTCTCACCCCCATCCGGTCGAGGTGGGTTCTTCTCGTGACCGGTGGACACAAGGTAGGCTCTCGTGCGTTCTTTGCATTCCATTCATACCGCACCTCACCATCGTTTCTTTCTTCCCTTGTCACTTTCCGGCCATTTCGCACCACGACATTCGCACATCTCTTTTTCTTCCCCGCCGGCCTACCTTGCGTGCGAAACGCCCACACAGTTTTATTTGTTTTATGTTTTCTTTTAATCCTCCGTGGACACAGCCTGACGGATACCCGCGCACGGGGTGCGCAGCTGGGTGAGTGGGTAATGGCGTCATCCCCACCACCCGGGGTTGTCATGTAGGGTTTGTGTTCGTACCGCTGTTCAACTGCAGTCCCGCGGGGGGCCATTGCATAAGCTGTTGACTTCTGACGGCGATTGGGTCCCTCTGTCTATGTTCTGGGAGGTGTGACCCTGGGGTGAGTCTGGTATAGATAGGCCACTCACCCAAGCCGGGGTAACGTCCGGGAAGTCAGAGCCCGAGGTCGGAGACGGTTGCAATGGTGGAGGATTTATCTCGCTATGGAGCACCCTTCCTCCATTAATACAAATAAGCGCCGAAAAGTTATTGAAACAGAAGTAGCACCGCCGTCATCTGGTTGTTACTTGGTCATTTCAAGAACAGAACAAGGACAAAGTTTTGAGAAGGTGAACCCTTTCATCATTCAAAAGGGCATTGATGCTATTGCTGGTGCGGTTCAGTCCTGCACTCGTCTACGGAATGGTTCCTTATTAGCACAAACGAAATCCGATCAGCAAAGTAAGACCTTGTTGCGCGCTACGCTTCTCCACGGCTATCCCATACGTGTGGAGAAGCACCGCACATTGAATTCCTGTCGAGGCGTCATTACCACCCATAGCCTCGATGGTATATCGGACGAGGACCTGGTAGAATATCTTGCAGACCAGAAGATGACAGCGGTCCATCGAGTGCAGGCCAAACGCGACGACGTATTGGTACCCACTCGTACCCTGTTTGTAACATTTGATGGCGTCGATCTGGCCACGAGCATTTCCGCAGGGTACGAACGGATTTCTGTGAGGCCTTATATTCCTAGACCTCTGCGTTGTTTTAAATGCCAACGTTTTGGGCATACGCAAGTCTCATGTAAGAGTGCCGTTAACATCTGTGCAACATGTAGCCAGCCCTCACACGAAGGTACCTGTTCAACAGCCCCCGTCTGCGTTAATTGTAAAGGGTCTCATTCTGCGTCGTTTGCCGACTGTCCGCGGTATTTGGACGAGAAGGCGATCCAGGAGATCCGGGTAAAGGAAAAACTCTCCTTAGCTGAAGCCCGGAGGCGTTATCATGCGCGCCAACCTTCACTCCTTCACATTTAGTTCTGTTGTTACCTCGCCAGTACCACGAGTAGATGCCGAAACTCAGACCTGGACCATGACTGGATTAACCGCCACTACCATCCGGCCGTCCATTAAAGCTACTGTTACCAAGCCCTATAAACCTGGTCCAAAGTCAATGAAGTCGCAAGCCGCTGAAAAGAAACCCAAGCAGAAACTTCGTAGGGAAGATTTTCTGAAGGACCCTCCGCGTGCACGCGGTAAGAAAGGTTTACCTTCTCCTCCTCGGAGGTCCCTGTCCCAGGAAGCTCCTGGGACAAGCCGCGCTCAGCGGCACCCCTCACCCATCGCCACCCAGAACCGATTCACGGCGCTTGAATCGGTTTCAAGCACTGAGCGCGTGGGCCCTCCCTCCGAGGAAGCTATGGAGTCTGACCAACTCCATACAAAAAGCCCGAGCCCAAAGGTTAAGAAAAAGATACTTTTAAGCCGCCCTTCTAAGTAGACAGTTTATCCCTTTTATTCATGGCTATCCTGACCTGGAATATACGTGGTGTACGATCGCATAGGGTGGAACTGCAACTTTTATTGCGTTCCCATTCACCTATGGTCGTGTGTTTGCAGGAGACCAAGCTTCGCCCTCACGACCCTTTCGATCTCCGAGGGTACACTCCGGTTCGCTACGATCTTGAACCGGAGGAGGGTGCTCCTGCTCATGGAGGTGTCATGTCGTTAGTGCGTAACGACGTTCATTTTCAAACTCTCACTCTTACGTTCGACTTGCAAGCTGTTGCCATTAGATTGCAGTTACCCGGTTTTTTCTTTTCTGTTTGCTCTGTGTATTCACCTCCATCGTCTCCCCTCGCTAACGCGGACATTCGAGCTCTCCTGTCCGCTCTCCCAACACCATTTCTTCTGTTGGGAGATTTTAATGCCCATCACCCACTGTGGGGTTCGCCAAGAGCTTGTGCGAGGGGAACTCTTCTTTCCGACATTTTTTACCAGTTGAATCTGTCCATCCTCAATACAGGTGAACCTAC
Organism: Deroplatys truncata; assembly: GCA_030765065.1. Taxonomy (NCBI): domain Eukaryota; kingdom Metazoa; phylum Arthropoda; class Insecta; order Mantodea; family Mantidae; genus Deroplatys; species Deroplatys truncata. The sequence goes on from CM060988.1 coordinate 204,431,110, forward strand.
TTTTATTTCTGATTCTTCTGGTGCATTCTCTCACCTGGACCTTGCCCTTTGCTCACTCCAGCTTGCTAGTCGTCTTCAGTGGAACGTTGTCGCTGACACCTACTCCAGCGACCATTACCCCAGCATCGTTTCTCTTCTGTCACACCACGTCCAGCATTCCAGAGTACCTACCTGGATATTTACAAAAGCCGACTGGAACTTGTATTCCAGCCTCGTGCATTTTTACGATCAGCCCTTCACCGACATTAACCAACTTGTGCAGCACCTTACGTCTACGATTTTCTCTGCCGCCGAACGCGCAATTCCCCGTTCATCCTCTCAACCTCGGCGACCGCCTGTTCCGTGGTGGAATGAGGATTGTCGGGACGCCGTTCGTGTCCGTAGGACTGCACTTTCGGCGACACCCTACACTTGATAATTTGGTGACTTAAACAATCGCGCGCCAGGGCTCGTCGCATTATTCAGGATAGCAAGAAGGCGTCGTGGACTCGTTTTGTCCAGTCTTTTAACCGCTTTACGCCTTCATCCGTTGTTTGGGATAAACTTCGTCGCTTCTCAGGTAAAGTGTCGCATTGTACTGTTTCTGGCCTTCAGGTTTCCAATGCCACTATAGTGGATCCAGCTGCCATCGCTAACACTCTGGGTGCTGCCTTTGAGGCGGTATCCACTTCAGACCATTATTCCGCCGGCTTTCGCTCTATCAAAGACCGGCTGGATTCCGACACCTTTAATTGTCGGTCTGCTAATAATGAGTGTTATAATGAACGTTTCACAATGAGGGAGCTGGAGCACGCTCTTCATTGCTCTAGGCACTCCGCTCCTGGCCGGGACGCATTCATGTCCTGATGTTAAAGAACCTTTCAGCCGACAGTAAACTCTTTCTCTTACAGGTCTATAACCGTATTTGGCAAGACGGCGTTTTTCCTTCCGTTTGGCGCGAAGCCACCATTGTCCCTATACTTAAGCCTGGGAAGGATCGCCAACTACCTTCCAGCTACCGCCCTATCTCCCTCAGCAGTTGCATTTGCAAGGTGATGGAGCGAATGATAAACGGGCGGTTGACATGGTGGCTTGAGTCTCAGAAACTTTTAGCGAACGCTCAGTGCGGATTTCGTCGATATCGCTCTACCGTCGACCACTTGGTGTCCCTGTCGACGCATATTATGAATGGATTTCTGAGAAAGTGTCAAACCGTGGCTGTGTTTTTTGACCTGGAGAAAGCTTATGACACTTGTTGGAGGGGCGGCATTTTACGTACACTTCACGCATGGAATATCCGCGGTCGTCTTCCCATATTTCTTCGGGAGTTTATGACGGACCGCGTCTTTCGTGTACGTGTGGGCTCGGTTTTATCTAGTCGTTTTATTCAAGAGAACGGAGTACCGCAGGGCTCTGTACTCAGTGTCACACTTTTTGCGATTGCTATCAACCCCATTGTTGATTGTATTCCACCTGGCATTTCATCGTCCCTTTTTGTTGATGGTTTTGCCATTTATTGCAGCTCACGGAGGACCTGTCTACTCGAACGCCGTCTCCAGAGCTGTATCGACCGTCTCTACGCCTGGAGTAACGCTAACGGCTTCAATTTCTCCGCCGAGAAATCCGTCCGCATCAACTTCTGGCGCCGGAAGGCTTTCCCTCTGCCCTCTCTCCATCTTGGGTCGGAGGTCCTTCCATTTGCAGACGACGTGAAATTTTTGGGGTTGATCTTTGACCGGAAGCTGAGCTGGACTTCTCACGTTTCCTTTTTAAAAGCAAAGTGTGACCGTTCTCTTAATATTTTACGTGTTTTAAGTGGCACATCCTGGGGAGCTGATCGGACCGTCCTTCTTCGTCTTTATCGCTCTTTGGTCCGATCCAAGCTTGATTACGAGTGTATTGTTTATTCGTCGGCACGTCCATCTGTGTTACGTCGATTGAAAGCCATTCACCATCGTGGCATAAGAGTCGCTACAGGGGCCTTTCCAACCAGCCCTGTTCTTAGCCTGTATGCTGAAGCTGCAGAGCCTCCGCTGTCCTTCAGGCGTGAGATGCTTTTGTGCAGCTATGCCTGTCGACTCTCCAGCTTGCCTGACCACCCGTCCTTCCCGACATTTTACGAGGATTCGCTTGATCGGCAGTATTTAGTTAGCTCCTCTGCATTGCTCCCTCCAGGGGTTCGATTTCGACTGCTACTTCGGCATTTGGACGTTACGCCAGCGCCGGCCCTTACCCGAGGGGAAACGCGTTTTCCTCCATGGTCACGCGCTGAGGCCCACATCCACCTTGGGCTAACGCCGATGCCGAAAAATGCGACACCTGCTTCTGTTCTTAGATCCGCCTTTTTAGAACTACAGGTGCAGTTCGGGGACTGTCATTTTATATATACTGATGGGTCTAAGACTGATGTTGGAGTAGGATGTGCCTTTGTTTTTGGGGTACAGAGTTTTACTTTTCGTTTACCTGGACAATGTTCGACTTATACCGCCGAATTTTTTAGTATATACCAATCTGTTTTATACAACCAGCGGCACGACTTACGGCACTGTGTTATTTGTACCGACTTCCTGAGTGCCCTTCAGGGTATTGACGCGCTGTACGGTTACCACCCTCTCGTACAGCGTATACATGACCTGCTCCACTCGCTTGGTGCCTCTGGCATCAGCGTCTCCTTTCTGTGGATTCCAGGTCATGTGGGCATCTCAGGCAACGAGTCTGCCGACGCCGCTGCCAAATCGGCGATTTTATCACCCAGATGTTTTACCTGTGTTGTACCTTCCTCAGAGTTTTATGTTATTTTACGTTACAGTATCCTCTCGCGCTGGCGCGATGAGTGGGCGGCTCTTAGGGGGAACAAGTTGCGGGAGGTTAAACCTCTTCTCGATCGTGTCGTCGGGAAGAGGTAATTTTAGCTCGCTTACGAATTGGACATTGTCTTTTTAGCCATAGATACTTGCTCAGTGGTGACCCCGCATCACTTTGTGAGCAGTGTGATGCACCCTTAACGGTGCGTCATATTTTATCAGAGTGTCAAGTTTTAGCTCCTTTGCGCGGTCGTGTTGGTCTGCCTGCTGACCTAGCCAACGTTTTGGCAGACGACGCGCGTGCTGTAGAGTGTCTTTTACGTTTTATCAATGACATTGGATTTACCAGACGCATTTGATGCACTGAGCGTCTTTGGACTGTGTAATTTTATCTTGTTTTTTAATGGGGCATCTCCTCCCCAGTGGACATTGGCGCTCTTGTCCCTGACATTCTACAGTTCTTGACACGTTGTTTTACTCTTTTATTGACCATGTTTTAGTGTGTTCGTATTTGGTATTTGGTGCTTTGTTTTTTACCTTTAGGACTCGTGGGTTTGTGTCCCGTTTTTAATTATGCGGTTTTTTATCGGGCTTTTATTTTTGGACAGTACATTTTATACTTTGTAAGGGCGCTGATGACCTTAGCTGTTTAGCACCCTTAAACCGCATCTCATCATCATCGAACCTTCCTATCCCAAAGATGGTTTGCACTACAATACAAAACAGCCACATCTAAATGGAAACAAACGAGAGTTGGACTACCTCAAGGGTCTGTTACAAGTGCTATTCTGTTCAAAATATATATATATATATATGACCTAGTAGATGTACTAAAGAAAACAGGTAACATACAAGTAGGAATGTTTGCTAATGATGTGGTAATATGGACTTCAGAAAAGAACATAAGATCTGGGAAACATTACAAAAAACTACAAACAACAATGGAGAATACAATCATAGCCCTAGAACAGTGGACTAATAATAACAATATGGAAATAAATACAGGAAAAACTCAATATCAACTATTCACAATGCAGCATAAAACAGATAATATATGCCTGCAAATCAACAACAAAAAACTGCAAGAAGCAACTACAACGTATATAGGGATAGAATTAGATAAAAAAAAACTATCAATGAAAGAACATGTAAAAATAATACATATAAAACATACATAAAACCTAAACTATTGTATGGAGGAGAGCTACTAGCAACAGTAAACAAGAGACATAAAAGTAAACTAGAAATTTCACAAAATGATTCACTAAGAATAATAACAGCAGCTGTAAAATCAACACCAATTACAGTACTACAAAGCTTCACAAAAAACATGGCTGTAGAATTGGAACATGAGTTGAAAGCAATTACTCTAGCACAAAAACTGCAAGTCAATAGAAACAGATACAAGTGGTACCACAAAGCAGATACTATAAGTAATTTAAAAACTCAAATAAGCTTCAGAACATATATTAATAACTTACAATATAAGAATATAATTACAACAGAGGTAACAAGTCCAATAGAATACATTGATATACAATATCAGAATGACCTGATATATACAATACACAAACAAAACAATATACCAGATGAAATGAGAGCCATAGCAATGGCTCCGAATATATACAGATGGATCCCTCATCAATAAAAAAGTGCTGGTGCAGGAGTATACTGTAAATATTTTGCACAGTATCTAACATTAGATGAAACGTCAAACCACTATGATGGAGAATTAACAGCTATAAAAGCAGTATTACAGAACATTTTATATAGAGCATACATAAAACAAAAAATAGTCATCTTATCAGACTCAAAATGAGCCATAGATGGAATAGTAAATTACAATAATAAAACAACAAGAAATATTAAAGAAATAAGAAGCCTAATTAAAGCAGTTGAAACTAGAAATCATGTCGCTGTACAATGGATCCCAGCTCATGTCGGACTTTTGGGCAATGAACAATTAGCAAAGAAAGGTGCAATACAACAAATAAAACCTGTAGGACAAATAGAAATAAATAAACAATTAAATAACATTAAACAAAGACAGCAGAAATTTGATGAAGATAAATTAAAAGATAAAGATTATTAGAATATTAAAGATAGAGTTGATATACAAAAAATGCCAAGGAAGACTGCAATGGCCTTACTTAGGATGGCAACTGGCCACAACAGTCTCGCAGAACACCTCTACAAGATACGATGCCTACCTACACCCAAGTGCACTCTCTGTGAAGAAGATGTTATCCTGAACAAACAACATCTCGCCAAATGCAAAGGCCTTAAAAGTGATAAGTTACAGACTTTATATTGGGAAGAAGCCAGAGGGAAAATGATGCAGATCAATAATCCCCAGTGCCATTGGTAAACAACAACATTATAGAATAAATCTGCTATAGCCATAGTAAGGTAAGCAGAACTTACAAGTAACTGCATCATACCTGGAGAGAGGAGCTCAGATGGTTTTCTTTTTCTGTTTTGTTCTGCTCATTTTTGTCAAAATTTGGGGAGACAGAGCGTCAGCAGGGGTACTCACTTAGATTTTTTAAATTTACCTTTTCTCTGCGACGTTTAGACTCATCCTGAAAAAGTTAAAGAACTACCATAATACATAATCTCTCCCACCGTTCTGAAGCAAAATCCATTAAATAAATAAATAAATAAAAAAACCAATCCCGGCTGCTGCACACCAAGAGACGGTGAAGAAAAGAACAACCCACAAGAAAGCCCAGTCTAGGGAGTACCAGCTAAGTATGGATGATAAGATTTATCATGGCAAAGGTCACACGAGCTAAGAGGAAGCACTGTATTCTGAAGAAATACCAGTGCAATTTTTTTGAGTTGGTATGCGGCCGAATAAAAATGTCAGCCAGCATAAAACAGTTTAGGTGGTGGAAAACACATTGCAGCCCTGTCACAAATATCCAAAGTTCAGTTGACAGTGCAAAATACAGATCCTGACACGAAAGTATGCAGCAGGTGTACAGCTAGACTCATCCCTATGAGCACCAACACTTAACGAAATTCTTCCCTATGTTCGAGCCTTGGACAGCAGAGGACCCCCGAGCTAATAGACCAACTTTATAATGCTCAGCCCATATTGTTTTTTTCTTTCTTCTCAACCCTGCTCTTAAGAGGTACCTCCTAAGGTAATTGACTCTCTCCCTAATTGCAACTTCAGAATTTGGTGACCCTGGGACCTATGTAGTGAAACTAGCAGCAAGGATCGATCTGAGTGTTGAGGGATTACATCAGATTTGTTAATTGCTAAGAAAATGTTTAAATTCAGTTACTTAAACACTGTTATGCACTGGTATACGGAGTCAGCATTATCTAAGGCATTTATACACTGGAGGGTTGGGCTATGTGGTCGCTCTCAGCTGGAGGCCATATTCAACATGACCAAGCTGTAAGGGGTGCCGCACACAGCCCACCCTAACTAATTAACATTTTAGCAGTGCTCTCATCTAGACAGGTAAGATGCTCAAGCATTAAGTTCTGCTCGCATGGGCTTTTGCATCTGCGGGCATATGTACAGTATACTTAAATACAACCTCTAATTTTGATACATCCCCTACACTTTTATTCACTATCCCCTAATCGGAACATCACCCCAGCCCACCTAACCACCCTGTACCGAAGCATCCCTACTCTGAACTACTCCCCCTAGTGTAAGCAAATACTGGGATAACCACCTGCAGTAGGGGTGTTACAATATTAGCCCTAGTTCAACAGATTGTTAACAGCCATTTTACGAATGTGGCATATTTATCACTGGAGTACAGTTTATCGTTTCAAGGTGTTATATTGTTACTGTCTTAAGTCCTATTTGGGTATATTGCCAACAGACTTTAAAAAACAACTTTTCTTAGCTACTAATTATGTTACAAAATAATTTTTGAAGTTTAAAAAAATTAGTTGGGCATTTCTTTTACGAAAAAATTTAATGTCACTATAAAACTTTCTGGGGATCATATCAAAGACATGAATACCTCTCAAATTGTTAAAAACAATTCAGAAATACAAGCGGAGAAGAAGATAATTAAATTAAAAACTAATATTATACTATACAACTAATATAAGGTGACATATTATGAAAACCTATTAATGCAACAATAACCAGAATATAAAGTAACAAAAATTGCTTAAAAGTACTTGTGGTTGTGCTTATGTTCCATTAACAGAAATAAAGTTTATCTTTATATGACAAGATTCTTGAATTAGATATCCAGAAAGAGCAATCCTTTGATAATGTGATGATTTATTCCCAGCATTACTACCAAAATCTTCTTTACACTTCTTTGGCAGAATCACAACTTATTGCAGGAAAAGGGACTACCAAATTTGTCTATGCTAGAGAGTGAACACAGTTATTAAATGTCTTGGTAAATAAAGAGAAACACTAGTCTTGTGAAGGAGGAGCCCATCTAAAACTGAGCTGGAATTATAGGTATAGACTGCAGCAAATGAGGTTTTTAGCACTGCAGCCAGAAGTGTGTCTAAAGCACATACATAACTTCTGTTAGCAAGGAAGTAGAGAGAGTGACCACATTAGTAACAGGAAATACAATGTAGGTGGAGTTTCTAACATTTTCAGATGTAGCAATCTAATACTGGCAATATTCTCTTAATGCTCTCCCTATCTGCAAAGAGAAAGCCTGCACCATCCACCTTGGCAGATTTGAATACAGGATTCTACGCTGGACACCAAATAGAAAATACTTCTCAAAGCATGTCAACCACAATTAAAACCAATGCTAAATATATTAAATACACAACAGCCATTTTTATTGCACTATAACTATACCCCCGCCACTGTATCTTTGCACTTGACAGTTCGTGTGGCTTTGCATAAGATTGGCTACATTGTGGTTGCGACGTTGCTAGAGTGGCTAGTAAACAACAACAGCTGATTGTTCTCCTTTCTATCGTGTCTAAGCCACATACAAAAAGTGTACGTAAGTAGCGAACGTCATGAATAGTAACTATTTTGTATTATTAATGTTAATTGAAAATAAGCGATATAAGCAGCTTTGGTATGGTCGGATACTCCTTTCTATGATATTAGGCATAAATGTGTCTACGTATGGCGTCTAATTGGAAACCATCAAGATTTGTGACTGGACGAGGCTTTCTTTTCTTCCCTGGAGTTGATAGAAATACCTTTTGCGTTTCAGATGGTTCAGGAATTTTGTCCTCTTTCTCTTGGAGTTTCACTCCCTTGTAAATAACAGCTCTTGTAATTAGTTCAAGAGCTGCTGCAGTTCGTTGTACGGCTTTATCAGCAGGAATAGAGGGATTGCCATGAAGCTTCACGCACTCCTTTTCCTGTTCAAAGAATTCCCGGGTTCTCCTTAATAGCTCCAATGCCTGACTATTAAGTGGCACACCTCGGCGCAAAGGATTTTCACTTCGTGAATCATCACTTGGTGATCAGCGTCGTTTTTCAGACATTGTTGCACATAAGTTTTGTTTAAATAAATAATATGAATGAAATATATATAAAATAGATATATATAAATAAATATATATGTGCATAAATGAACAATAACAAAACTATCAAACAATAACCACAAATATAAATAACAATGAACAATATGTAGCTTGCAAAGAACAACTCGATGCTCATGCTAGAGATTCACAAACTGAAGCACGTGGTTGGGAATAGTTACATCCGGCAACAGAGCCGATTCTAGTTCCGGTTCCACTTTGTCATCGACCATCCAGAATGCTGCCTTGTATTGGCTTAGGAAGTCAAACGGTTGAAACTTTTCATCTGTGTTTTTGCGAGTGTAGCAACTTAAATGCTAGCTGTCAAGTGCAACGTTACAGCGGCACGGGTATACTATTCATGTTTCTGCATGCATTAAGCAGTCACAGCAGCAGAAGTTACTGTAACAGTGAAATTATTATCGGCTACCCTCAATAAAAACACATTGACTGAGCGTATGTCATATGGTGGGCATCAATGTTCCAATATTTGTGAGCATTTTAAACAGTGCGGTCATTTTAAGGTAAGGTCACAGACCTACTACATGCATAACACACTGTACTGCAGTGACCTCGGTGCTTTTCTGATGCATAATTCATGGTCAATGACACCAGCTGTGCTTCAGTCACTGTTTCGTGTTTGTACTCTAAAGAGATTTGTCCATCTCAAAGGTGAAAGTTTATTCAAGACGTCTGTGTTGTGTGTGATTTGCTTAAGGGTGTTAATGTCTTGTTATTAGTGCACTGCTACGCCTGCCAACAAATTTTTATGTACGATACACATGTAAACACCCAACCACGTAGAAAGATGTAGACAATTTCAGGAGAAATTTCCTGGTATTCAAGTTCCAGGTGGTAAAACTGTTAGAAGTCTGTTTAATAAGTTTAGGACAATGAGGTCGCTAAACCTAAGAAGAAAACCGAGATGTTCTAATGCAGGAAAAAAACTGACAAAAGTTGCTGCATCTATTTTTAAGGAACCTTAAAAACTAAAGTTTATAGCAAAAATCCTTGCAGCATAAATCAAATTAAGGACCATATAAAATAGAAATTATGAACACTACACAGAACTTATGCTTGTGAATGGAAAGTTCATGCAAAAATGCAAGGAAAATCTTCATGCAGATGGACACTACTTATTATAGCACATATTACCAACAGTGATAAGTAATACACGAGTTGCAGAATGAAAAACTCTGAGTGTAATACACAGTGTGCAGAGCACGCATACATGCAATCCCTGGGCTTACCATAAAGTGACCGCACTGTAAGATAAATATTGTGAACGAAGAGTAAGCTCTGCTAACATCCCCATTATTGATAATAGGAACTCAGATATCATGGAGAAAACAGAAAATCTTAATAACAAGCTTGAATCTAATCACTTGGAAAAGTTTTAACAAGTATGAGATATAAGATACAGAAAAAAGTTACACAGTCAAGCTATAATATTCCTCATATGAAGCCTTACCTAGATGGATCTGCTAATTCCAAGTCCTCCACCTTCACATCCTGTAACAAAGTACGTCCTTGACTAATTTTGAAGATTTAGAAGCTGGTAACAGTGATGTGTCATAATTTAAAATAGAGAGTTGAGGGTTGTTACACTACATCACTATAATATTCTTACTTGAACGCGTTTCGGGAGACGGCTAGTTGAGTTTCGAGTTGAGAGAAAATGCTGACGATGGGAACAAGCCGTCTCCCGAAACGCGTTCAAGTAAGAATATCATAGTGTAACAACCCTCAACTCTCTATTTTAAAGTACGTCCTGTTACATCTTAAAAACAACTGTTTCGATAATCTTGTAGTATTATCTAATTCTTCTATATACACAAGAAATATTAGTTTATTGAAGGTTCTCTTACAAATTTCTATAAAATCTATCAAGAAAATTATTTAAAAAGCTGTCATTTATATTCTAATTTAGTTGAGTTGGGCAGCTAATTAAGTGATGCACATAACAAGATGTGTAAACAGTTTGAGTTAACTTTAAAAGAAATAATACGAGGGTCACTGTAAAAGTTTTGAGAATTCACACAGTAAAATATTAAAAATTTAGCTCTGATCATTACATCTTTTCAAAATATTCTCCATTGCATTCTATGCACTGCCTCATGCTTTCAAACGGTGAACTCCATTCTTAGGAGAGAGTGCAAATACATTCTTCATAAGCAGCTACTGCGACTTCAGGTGACTCAAATTGTTGACCTGGATTTTTTTATTTTATTTTTGGGAATAGAAAACAATCGCGTGGGACCAGATCTGGACTATAGGAAGAATGGGACAAGTATCTCACTGTTGCAGAAACTGGGTTGTTTCTTGTGCAGTGTGGGCAGACGCATTGTCATAGTGCAACAAAATTCTACACAGACCAGACTTAGATTGCTTTTTTCTCACTTCATTGAACACTTGTGGCAGACAACTTGTGGTGCACCACCTGGCACTGTCTTTTTTGTCCCTCAAGTAGAATCATCACAATGTGGCCACTTCCTGAGAAGAAGGAATAGATCATCTTCTTGCCAGCACTTCTCGTTTGCTTCACTCTTGTTGGGGGATCTTCTCCTGCAAAGACCCAGACCAATGACTGTCGTTTAGTTTCTGGATCATACTGGTAAATCCAGCTTACGTCACTTTTTACAATGTTAAATGTGCTTTTCATGATGTATGTGTAGTTTCCAATACCTGCAACTCGATTCCTTGACCTGTTTGTTATAAGTGCAGTTTCGAATACCAGCAGTTCTGTTCCTTTACCTGTTTAGTATATGCACAGTTTATGGTATAGAAATATGGGGATTAGATAGAGGATGAGAAGGTATGGATGAGGTACACAGGATGTTTTGCAGAGAAATACTGGGGTTACTGGTCGTCCTCCATGGACTAGTGGTACCGTGCTAGCCTCTAGTTCCCAAGGGTCACACCCGGCGGAGGGTGATGGATTTTTTCAGGTGTAAAAATCCTTAGCATGGCTTCCTTTGGAAGGGAAGTAAAGCCGGTGACCCCGTATCGTAGATTTACGGTACGTGAAATAATCTCAAGTCTGGTGTTTCACGCCCAATATAGAACGGAACGCTAAGGACCATAGTAGTTAAAGAGCGTCCATAAATAAAACTCAATTTAATTTATTTATCTAGGATTACTCAATGCAATTGTAAGACACGTAGAGTAATTACAGATGGGCAGGGCGGCGAGTAAGGAGAAGATAATAGAAAGAGCTTTGAAATTTTGGTTTAGAATCTTAAATTTAGGAAAGAGTAATGTGTTAAGACAATGTATAGAATATCGAGAATAGTTTAAAGAATGGTGGATGGGTAAATAATTTACGGAACATTTAAGAGAAAAATGGGTTAGGAGACATGTGGAGAAGGAGAGAGAATAATGTGAAAATTTTTTTGAAAAAGGCGAGGAAAAGACTGGAAGATATAGAAATACAAAACATGTTTAGTGAGATTGCTGAAAAGAGTTCATTGGTTTGTTACATGCCAATGAAAAATACATGGGTAGGGAAAAATATATATAGTAAATAAAGAAGAGAGAATCTATTACATGGGTAAGAACAGGAGCATGGAGGCTAAGAGGGTTATAACAGGGTATTCCTCAGAACCAATGTCCGATATGTGGTGGTAATGAAGACATTGAACACATAGTATTTAAGTGCCAAGGAACAGAAAATTGGAGAAGAGAATTTATTAAAAAGAAGTGGTTGAAGGGGGATAAAAATGCACTTATAATTGAAATGATGTGCAAGGACGCTAAAAGCATTGGACAGTTTTTGTGTAAAGTCAAAAATACATGGCTTTGGACAGTGGATAGAGAAAAGTAAGAGGTAGTGTAGCTTACAAATAAGATGATGGATAGAGATAGTGAGAAATTATTAATTCAATGAAATTTTGGTGAATGTTTGATGGTAAAGTAATTAAAAAGTGACAAGTAAAAAACAAGTGGAAATGGGACATGTAAAACAGGAGCAAGATAATTTATTGATGGGGAATTGTAAAATTTAGATAAACTGTAGTGGATGTCTACAGAATGAGTGGCCAGGGTCAAATTTCAGTAGACAATCAAATTGTAAATTTCTTGGATCCTCCTCCACTGAAGTTTTCAATCATTTCCTGGCAGCATTTCACACGTGCTTGTTTCTGGTGGTGGGGGATCCAGTGACTGCAGAGCTTCCTGACGTAAAGTTTTTCTTTCAGGATTGTTTTCACTGCTGCCGATCCAATATTTAGGGCTTCTTGAATCTGACTATATGTGCCACAACTTGCGCTCTGCTTTCACCACATTTTCATTCATTGTTGCTGTAGCCAGCCACCCTGCTCGGTCTTCATCTTCGAGGGAATCCCTTCTTCTAAACTCTGCATGCCATCAATAAATGGTGGATTGCAAAGGGCAAAAGCACGATGCAGTTTTTCAAGACATTCTCTCTCCCTAAAGCGACTTTAAAGTCATAGAAAATCCTAGCACGGAAATGCTCTCACTTAGATCCATCCTAGCATATGGCATAGAAACACCTGCTATACATACACATTGTTAGAGCGCGCCCAGACTTGCACATATTGCTACCTGAACTTGAATCTAAAGCCAGGAACAGCTGCTTTGACTTACTACTACTCATTGTTGCCCATTCTCGTGACCCTCGTACAACAAGTTTCTACACCTATAGTTCCCAAAGTTCAAACATAAAGTCAGAAAATTATTAAAATGCTAATGTGGGTGTGTTGCTCAGAGATAACCATGTAAATGACACATTACAATACTTGTTTAACTTGCCAAAGTATAACAAAACAGAGAAAATAACATAAGACAAAACAAATGGGACACAGTAAGAACAATGGAACAAATATGACATATAAATAATAAATTACTATAAGATACAGACAATATATCAAACAATACAACTTTATCCAGCCTTTAGCTGCAAGTTGAGGTACTGTCAAAGTGATTTTGTGTGGTACACTTGAAATTTAAAACCAAAGGAATGGTCCCTACCATCGAACACATTACTTCTATCTCTTCCACAATACATTTATTTCATAATAGTCGATCATAAATATGTTTCTTGTCCCTGTCTACTTGTCACCTAAACTAAACTCAGGAACTTAGGTCTCATGAGTGGTTTCAACAAAATACCAGATAAAGGGTTATTTATACAGACCAACAGAAAACTAACTTGCTATCGAAAGGAAACCACCTATCAGTGTTTTAAAATATTGAATGTCTTACCAAACTCATCTGGAATGCTTGCTAAAACCAAGAACAAATTCTTACCCAGTTTTAACAAACTATCTATGTATAAAGTGGCATTATTCTGTAAAGGAGTTGCTTGATAACATCATGGTGGCACTATCTAAGTGTAGCTTCAGAAGTTTGTACCTCCTGTAGATAAAATGTGTTGAAGTACTTGCATGCTCTTTACTGCATTACAGCAGCCATGGCACAAGGTTATCGGGAGGTCAGCAGTTCTCCCTTCAACCTGAAAGTGTGCTGAAACTTCTCTAGAATGTTCTCTGTGGAAGATTCCACTGTATATGTAAGCAAATGATATCACGAGAAAAGTTAGTGCAAGCTGGAGTATGAGTTGAGTTGCATGGGTCAGTGATTGAGGGAGGGAGTGATCTCATGAGAGCAGTCAGTGTGAGTAGAGATGCATAGGTCAGTGAGTGAGCAAGTGAACTCATGAGAGCAGTCAGTGTGAGAAGAGATGCATAGATCAGTAAGTGAGCAAGTGATCTCATGAGATCAGTCAGTGTGAGTAGAGATGCATAGATCAGTAAGTGAGCAAGTGAACTCATGAGAGCAGTCAGTGTGAGTAGAGATGCATAGATCAGTGAGTGAGCAAGTGAACTCATGAGATCAGTCAGTGTGAGAAGAGATGCATAGATCAGTAAGTGAACAAGTGAACTCATGAGAGCAGTCAGTGTGAGTAGAGATGCATAGGTCAGTAAGTGAGCAAGTGATCTCATGAGAGCAGTCAGTGTGAGTAGAGATGCGTAGATCAGTAAGTGAGCAAGTGATCTCATGAGAGCAGTCAGTGTGAGTAGAGATGCATAGATCAGTAAGTGAGCAAGTGATCTCATGAGAGCAGTCAGTGTGAGTAGAGATGCATAGATCAGTGAGTGAGCAAGTGATCTCATGAGAGCAGTCAGTGTGAGTAGAGATGAGTAGGTCAGTGAGTGAGCAAGTGATCTCATGAGAGCAGTCAGTGTGAGTAGAGATGCGTAGGTCAGTGAGTGAGCAAGTGAACTCGTGAGAGCAGTCAGTGTGAGTAGAGATGCGTAGGTAAGTGAGTGAACTCATGAGAGCAGTCAGTGTGAGTAGAGATGCGTAGGTCAGTGAGTGAGCAAGTGATCTCATGAGAGCAGTCAGTGTGAGTAGAGATGTGTAGGTCAGTGAGTGAGCAAGTGAACTCATGAGAGCAGTCAGTTTGAGTAGAGATGCATAGGTCAGTGAGTGAGCAATTGATCTCATGAGAGCAGTCAGTGTGAGTAGAGATGCATAGATCAGTGAGTGAGCAAGTGAACTCATGAGAGCAGTCAGTTTGAGTAGAGATGCATAGGTCAGTGAGTGAGCAAGTGAACTCATGAGAGCAGTCAGTGTGAGTAGAGATGCATAAATCAGTGAGTGAGCAATTGATCTCATGAGAGCAGTCAGTGTGAGTAGAGATGCATAGGTCAGTGAGTGAGCAAGTGAACTCGTGAGAGCAGTCAGTGTGAGTAGAGATGCGTAGGTAACTGAGTGAACTCATGAGAGCAGTCAGTGTGAGTAGAGATGCGTAGGTCAGTGAGTGAGCAAGTGAACTCATGAGAGCAGTCAGTGTGAGTAGAGATGCATAGATCAGTGAGTGAGCAATTGATCTCATGAGAGCAGTCAGTGTGAGTAGAGATGCATAGATCAGTGAGTGAGCAAGTGATCTCATGAGAGCAGTCAGTGTGAGTAGAGATGCATAGGTCAGTGAGTGAGCAAGTGAACTCATGAGAGCAGTCAGTGTGAGTAGAGATGCATAGATCAGTGAGTGAGCAAGTGAACTCATGAGAGCAGTCAGTGTGAGAAGAGATGCGTAGATCAGTGAGTGAGCAATTGATCTCATGAGACCAGTCAGTGTGAGAAGAGATGCATAGATCAGTGAGTGAGCAATTGATCTCATGAGAGCAGTCAGTGTGAGAAGAGATGCGTAGATCAGTGAGTGAGCAATTGATCTCATGAGAGCAGTCAGTGTGAGTAGAGATGCATAGATCAGTGAGTGAGCAATTGATCTCATGAGACCAGTCAGTGTGAGAAGAGATGCATAGGTCAGTGAGTGAGCAACTGAACTCATGAGAGCAGTCAGTGTGAGTAGAGATGCATAGGTCAGTGAGTGAGCAAGTGAACTCATGAGAGCAGTCAGTGTGAGTAGAGATGCATAGGTCAGTAAGTGAGCAAGTGAACTCATGAGAGCAGTCAGTGTGAGTAGAGATGCATAGGTCAGTGAGTGAGCAAGTGATCTCATGAGAGCAGTCAGTGTGAGTAGAGATGCATAGGTCAGTGAGTGAGCAAGTGAACTCATGAGAGCAGTCAGTGTGAGTAGAGATGCATAGGTCAGTGAGTGAGCAAGTGAACTCATGAGAGCAGTCAGTGTGAGTAGAGATGTGTAGGTCAGTGAGTGAGCAAGTGAACTCATGAGAGCAGTCAGTGTGAGTAGAGATGCATAGGTCAGTGAGTGAGCAAGTGAACTCATGAGAGTAGTCAGTGTGAGTAGAGATGTGTAGGTCAGTGAGTGAGCAAGTGAACTCATGAGAGCAGTCAGAGTAGAGATGCATAGGTCAGTGAGTGAGCAAGTGAACTCATGAGAGCAGTCAGTTTGAGAAGAGATGCATAGGTCAGTGAGTGAGCAAGTGAACTCATGAGAGCAGTCAGTTTGAGAAGAGATGCATAGGTCAGTGAGTGAGCAAGTGAACTCATGAGAGCAGTCAGTTTGAGAAGAGATGCATAGATCAGTGAGTGAGCAAGTGAACTCATGAGAGCAGTCAGTTTGAGAAGAGATGCATAGGTCAGAAAGTGAGCAAGCGAACTCATGAGAGCAGTCAGTTTGAGTAGAGATGCATAGATCAGTGAGTGAGCAAGTGAACTCATGAGAGCAGTCAGTGTGAGTAGAGATGGATAGGTCAGTGAGTGAGCAAGTAAACTCATGAGAGCAGTCAGTGTGAGTAGAGATGCATAGATCAGTGAGTGAGCAAGTGAACTCATGAGAGCAGTCAGTGTGAGTAGAGATGCGTAGGTCAGTGAGTGAGCAAGTGATCTCATGAGAGCAGCCAGTGTGAGTAGAGATGCGTAGGTCAGTGAGTGAGCAAGTGATCTCATGAGAGCAGCCAGTGTGAGTAGAGATGCGTAGGTCAGTGAGTGAGCAAGTGATCTCATGAGAGCAGCCAGTGTGAGTAGAGATGCGTAGGTCAGTGAGTGAGCAAGTGATCTCATGAGAGCAGCCAGTGTGAGTAGAGATGCGTAGGTCAGTGAGTGAGCAAGTGATCTCATGAGAGCAGCCAGTGTGAGTAGAGATGCGTAGGTCAGTGAGTGAGCAAGTAATCTCATGAGAGCAGTCAGTGTGAGTAGAGATGCGTAGGTCAGTGAGTGAGCAAGTTTGCAGCTGAGTTCCCATGCAACATCAAGAGCGATTCTCCAAGCAACTTGGTGATGGCTTCTGGGACATACAGTGTCTGCTCCTGCGGAGTGAAGGTCTGATGTTCGACTCCTGAATGAAGTGTTGAAGAGGCTGCATCAGTGAAGAGTGAAGTGACAGAATTGAAATAATTAAGTGAAGTTGAACTAGATAAAAATATAGTGACAAATGAAAAACTGGACAAGGTCACCATATTCTAAAAGCCTGTTATCATAGTTTTGCACTACATTTTCTATATCTATGGTGTTGTTTGAAAGTTTGTATTGCATCATACTCCTTTTAAGAATGATGTTGATGGTATATGCTTCAGAAAATAAACTAAAAAACCACGAAAGATGTAATGGTATGTGGCTTGATGTCTAACATGTTCAATATTTGGATAGCTCTACATTGTAGGGTTTCATCAAAATCTTTTTACACATTGTCTCTCTCTCTCTTTCTCTGCCAATTCTTCTCTGTTTCTCTCTATCTTTGTCTTCCTCTTTCTATTTGAAGGTGCATTTCTGAACACTATCATTTTACTAACATTTTAGTGGTAAAAGTATTTATTTTTTAGCATTGGGTTTCACAGTTAAAACCTAAGGTTTCCAATTTTAAGCTAATTAGGAATTTTTGTCAAACAAATCTAGCAATAAAGTATCGGACATTAAAAATCATAGCAGCAGCAGCAGTAGTAGTAGTACTGATTATTATTATTACCTGCTATGGATCCATGTATTGACTTACGTCATAAATTCTATCATGCACTGATCAATGGAAGACAAAAATTAGCTATCACTCTGTATAATGAACAGCTTAAATTGTAGCTATAACTTATTTTGGTAAACTTACTTTGTTTTCACTCTGCAGTAAAATGTTGGAAACCAAAGCTCCTGATTGGCATTCTGTTTCTGTTGTCATTCTATGGACCTCAATTTACCATTCTCATTGCACGTGATAAACACCTCCTTTATCTTCTTTACGAAATCTGAAGAAAAACACTTCTCTTTCTGAAAACCACTATCAGAAACAAAAGCCCACTCTTTGGATTCTGTATTATTATCCAATTCAAAATCACTACATGTGGTGTCATTCTTAAATTTATTTCCAAAATCACTCATTTGGTAAGCCTGGTTCTTAAATATCAAC
The DNA here is from genome assembly GCA_030765065.1 of Deroplatys truncata. Lineage (NCBI taxonomy): Eukaryota > Metazoa > Arthropoda > Insecta > Mantodea > Mantidae > Deroplatys > Deroplatys truncata. The sequence continues at coordinate 204,449,164 of CM060988.1, forward strand.
TTCTTCTTTGATATTTATTTTGTGGTCCATTTTAAACTCATATTGCCTTGTGGCAGTGTTGTTCTCAAGCATTCTTTCAGGATTTGAAGATGAAAACTTTCTCAATTGATAACTCTACTTCTAGAAGATTGATTTCTTCTTTAACTTTTGTTTTGGTATCCATTTCATGACCGTAGAAAAACAAAATGCAATTAGTGTTATCAAGATTTACTTTACACTAAAAGCAAACAAGGAACCACTAATGTATGAACACCAAGAGCAATAAGTTTACAATGATGAAGGATGAATCAATAACTGAGGATTATAATTCTTCAAATGTCATAAGTGTTAACATTTACAAAACTGAATTTCCGCTCTGAAATGCAATTGAAACAACAGTTTTCCTCTCAAATGCATCACATTCTTAAAATGAAAGTGTATATTAATTTCCAATAGAGATAAGTAGCATTTATTATAATGAGAATGCATAGGTTCTGATAACAAAGGTCATTATGGCATGGGCTCGTGAAGGGAGCTCTGTGATTCAAATTGTGCATGAACATCCTCCCTGACTGAGTTTTTCCCAGCTCTAAGGGCTTAAGAAAAACCTTTTTTTTCCGGATTTTCTCACACATAACTAGCAAATACCAAGGAAATACTATAAACTTAGGGCTGGAAGGTTTTGTTCCCAAATCTCCTTTCTTCATTATCATTTTACTTCATATAACATCAGTGTCCTAGTCTATGGTGCCATATACTTATAACAGTGTTGAATATTACCAAAAAATAAAACATGCACAAGACATTTTTGTTATTAAGCAATTATATTTTGCAAATAAGCATTCCAAACATGTAAATGGGAACATTAGTGATAATTCCCAAGACTTCAGAGATATGAACATTCTGAGGTGTCCAGAACAGCATTACTCAAAAAATGAAAAGCAGGATAAATACAAAATTTTGTATTTCAGTCCAACATTATTAAGAATGGCACACAGAGGTTTTAGTGAATATTCCCCTACCATGAACAACTGATTACATTAACACACTTTTGTTCCTTTTAATTTTATGAAAATTAGCTGATAATTTTGATTGCTAATTTTGCTTAATTTTTCAGAAATTATTTTGATTAATGAATTATTATAATTCCATAAAGAATAAAATGTGGGTTTCTAATTTTCTGTAAAATGCATGTCAACTACACATCAGCCCCCATTGTTTACATGATGAACTGTAATCAGTTTTTATTTTCTCAAAAGCAGCCTTAATAATTTGGATTAAAATACTGATTTGATATATTTTTATGCATATTCTGTGAATAGTCCACTATTTCCACTGAATTTTGTATCAATTAAGATTTTTCAAAAATATTCACTTTTACACCAGTAAGAGTTACATCATTGTAAAATTATGTTGAATCTAAGAGAGATCTTTGAAAACATACAAGTTGTTTTATGGCTTATTGTAAGCGTTTCCCCTTTTGAAGATAGAAACAAAACTACTACACTATAAACAGTGGCCGATTATTGTTTTTGATAAAACTACTTAAAACATAAATAACCAAAAGTTGTCATCCTTTTATGATTAAGTTGTTTATGTTATTCTGGAGTATACAAACTGCTTTAGTAATTTTTTAACTTCTTACACTTATTAATGTGAAGACACTGGGCAGGAAAATATGATGCTGTGCATGCTCTTAAAAGAAAAATGTATTGATGTTCTGAAAGCTTTCTCTCTTATAATACTGAGCAACAAAAATCTGAAGGAAAAAATGAAGCTATTAGTCGAATGTATAAGCAGAATTACTAGACATACATGCCATGTATAACCTTTTGCGTACTGCTTGTTTTCAAACAACAGGCCTTTGAGGAACTCTACATTTATTAGTTTAAAGGCAGCCAAAATGACTTGATTTTTTAAACAAGAGACTTACTAAGGTGAAATGTCACTTTAATGAGCTAAGTGAAGATCAAAAACTTACTCACATTTATAACCAAGTTCTAAGGTGACAATATTTTATCCTATTATTGATACTGTATGCTCACAGCTTGACTATCGATTCAAGGGCACTCAGTTAAAAGTATATGCATATAGAATAATTCAACTCCTCTTTTGGCTTCTTCCACCAATTGTCAACAGAGAAAAGAAGCTGAAAATTTTGCAGAAACCTTTTAACACAACAGCCTTGTTTGCACCACAAATGTGATCTGTTACAAGTTCCTTCAGATATCACTGAAGTGAAATAGCTTGCCAACCTGCTGTTGACTGACATAGATCTTTGACTTCTGCCTACTGTGATGTATGTACTTAGCTATTCTTGTTACAGTGGCCAAAGTTAAAACATCATTTTGTAAATTAAAGCCAACCAAAATCTAACTTTTAGGTCCTTTGACTAAAGAACACTTAAGAGGTTTGGCTCTATTATCAACAGAAAATGAAAGCACATGAAAGTTCATTGATTTCTTTACATATATGCAGTCCAGAAGGAAAGCCTTCGAATCTCAGGCTTTAATCATGTTTTTACTGATGAATAAATAATTTATTTTACCAATAAGAAGATTTTGAATTTAACCTTTGTTATATTTTACTCCTTGTACTTTGTTACTTAAATTATTCTTTTGAAGAAGATATTCAGTAATGGCTATATGTTTTCTTAATACTAAGAGACCAAAGATTACTGATTTGAGGAACAAAATGCATTTAAGAGTGACCTCAAGAAGTGAAGTGAACACTTACACAGCTATAACACACCAAATATCCCTTTTTAACAGTTTCATGTAGACTAAATCCATTGCAATAGGTCAACAAAGTACTTTATTCTGTTAATATTGCATATATGCATAGGAAACTGTATTTTAGCATAATACACACAATTATCAATGTGTTTACTTCTACTTTAAACACAATCATTATGAATTCAACTGTACGAGATGTATTCAAAAAGTATCGATCTTATTTTTTCCTGCATAAACCAATGAAGCATGGAAGACTTCCCTCATTGGAGATTGGAGGAGACATTCATGTACAGTCATGAATTTCTTCCCATCTGCAGAAAGCGTCAATTGCTGGCAGTCGGCCTGCAAGCGAATATATGTAGTGAGTGATCGTCAGATTCCAGATTTTGTAAAATGGCAAAACAACTTGAGCAGCAATGTTATATCAAATTTTGCCAAAAGCTTGATGATACCCAAGTGGAAACCAATCGCAAGGTTCAACCAGGCTTTTGGGGATGTCATAATCATCTAAAGGATAAAGAAATGGTACAACCACTAGTTGCACATCAGTAGACAAGGCCCTCAACAAGCCCATTGCACAAGTGTGGACTCTGTTTCACCAGTATGAGAACTTGCAAACAAGATGGGGTAAGCATTGGATTGGTACATTCAATTTTGACCAAGGTTTGGACATGAGGAGAGTGTTCGCAAAATTCGTACAGAAGCTGTTAACAATCAAGTAGAAGCCATGGCATCTGGACATCACACAGACTTGCTAGCCAATGCAAACGGTGACCCCAACTTTCTGAACACCTTGATCATAGGCGATGAGACATGGTTTAATGGCTACAACCCAGAAACCAAGATGCAGTTGTTACAGTAGCAACATCCATCATACTCATGGCCAAAAAAAAGCACAGCAAGTCCGCAGTAAAGTCAAGATCATGTTGATCGTTTCCTTTTATTCCCATAGTATAGTGCATCATGCGGATGCCCCACAATGCCAAATCATCACAAAGGATTGCTACCAGGAAGTCCTTGTTGCCTTCATGATGCTGCGTGGTGTAAACAGCTGGATCTGTGGCAGCAAAAACTTGGCAGTTCCATCATGATAATGCACCTGCCCATTCTGCACATTTGATTCAGGCTCCCTACTCGCTCGACATGGTTTTGGCTATTTTCAAAGCTGAAAATGCCACTGAAAGGGACCTGATTTGAGTCAAGAGAAGACATTATGCAGAATACGATGCCACGGCTGCATAAAATAATCTACAATTAACACCGAAATTCGTTTATTGTTTCCAGCGGCCCTAGTTCAGCTTAAACCCGTGCTTTACATACAATAAAACAGTCAGAATGATTTTAACCTAATCCTTGAAGTGCATGCAAGTCACTATTATTCTATATTTTAAAAATTCTAAAATAACTTGTTCACCCATTATAATTTTCATCGGTTAACGTTAGGTATCCGCTTAAAAAACATATAAGCCCAAGTATTCTTCTGAATTAACAAATTCATTACATGAAGAAATTAAAATTTACCTGAAACTGCAATTTTGAGTGGTCACTATAGTTTAGTATCGCTTTATTAAATAAAGCTTTACCAAATATTCATCTGAGCAATCTAACAACGATGGCCAATAAACAGATTCCGTAACAAACTGTAATTCTGGATAATTTGTTGCACAATATTGAGATTGAAAAACAGTTCAACACGTTTCAGGAAACTAACATCCGCCATTTTACATCACGACTTAAGACCAGTGTTGCCAATACTTCATTCCTTTCCCCGTCAAACAATCAAAAAATCTGCCAAAATTCTAAAAATAAAACATACACCGTATTTTATGTAAAAATGAAGTTTGCTTTAAATATACCACTCGTTATTTGTTTATCCGCCGGAACAACACCCAAAAATTTCGCTTAAATCAGTCAAAATAGTAGAAAAAATATTTGTGCGTATTTTCAAGTAAAAAAAAAATAAATTTTACTCACCGGTGTTGATTAAAATAATAATTCATCCACTCGCCCTCTGCCTCTAGTTCTTCAGCTGAGGTGTTGGGTTGGTTTACTCCTCCGTACGCAGCCATTGGGCCAATCTGCATCACAACATTTAAGCCAGTAGAACCACAACTATACATAGTAAGACTACAAACCGCACTCACTACCATCCAACCATGGCTGGAAAATGGCGCATTGAGGTCAATAATAACAAATCCAAAGCTATAATCTTTACTGAGCGTAGATCACTCCGATATCCTTCACATTCACTTCCTCCCCTCCAGTTATTTGGAGAGGTCATTAACTGGACCAACCAGGTTACTTACTTTGGTGTAATCATTGATCAAGGTTTAACCTGGAGACCACAAATTAAAACTGTCAGAAACAAGGCTCAAGCACAACTACGGAAACTTTACTCCCTTTTAAACATTAACAATGGACTAAGTCCCAAATTAGGTACCACTCTTTACAAAGGTTTAATTCGACCGATCATTACCTACACCGCTCTGGTTTGGGGATACACTGACCCATCACTCATTAAAATTCTCACAATATTCCAGAACAAAATTATTCGTATTGCAGCCAAAGTCCCTCCTATTGCTCCTGCTTCCAAATTACAACGAACTCCCCACACACACTCTTGAACGATTCATTAAAATGCTCGCCTACAACCTATATCACACCATACCGAACAAACACAATCCACGCATCAGTCAACTAGGCAACTATGATACTGACGACTTACAATACAAACGCCCACTACCGACAATTCTGCCATCTATACAACTTAACACGTACCTAACATTAACATTTGATCTCTCATTTCTAGAATCGTGTATTAATCATCAACTGAATGCTCACCTCAGCATCGAACCAGCACACCTACACTTCAGGTAGGCAGCCAGCCACTATTACAGCTCTCCACATTAAGTTAAAACCAGGTAATACATCTACATCCTCCCCCACCATCTACCTCACCTCAGGTATTGTGTGTGTCAGTCAGTCAGTCCGTCCCTGCTAATTCAGTACACTTCACTAGTCCGTCTGTCAAATTACCACAGCACCTGTCATCATCACTCATTTCCCCAGGGTTCTGCACAGACTCCGGGCTCTTCAACGCTCACTTGCAGGTCATCTTGTCGTCTGTACTTTCCGGGGTGCTCGGCGGAACCCGGCTTCCACGCATGCGCTTTTGCTTAGTTTGCATTTTGCATGGGGAGGCGATGTAGCTTGTGCGGATAATCGCCACCGGGGGCGGCGGTTGTGGGGCCACCCCTTTAAAAAATTCTGGTAGGACATAATAACAACACTTTTTCACCCGTTTAAGTCCGGCCCGCACAGTGAGAAATGCGTTAACCGTATTGGATTTAAGTCTATTCCTAAGGGAAGTTTTCACAATGTGGAGCATACTAAATGCTCTTTCGACGTCAGCGTGTGGCCAAGGTAAAACCAAAAGCATCATTGCAAAGTCTGAGAGTTCTAGAAATGGATTTTGGGAATTTGCATCTTTATATGAAGCGATCTCTTGCCAAAATTCTGCTGTATTGCTAACATTTTACTATTCAACAGTAGTTAATTTTGATCACTGAAAGTCGATTTTCGTTATTTTAGTTTCAGGTAATTCAAATTCTTGAGCTAGCGGGATTATACTTTCTTTAACCACCTTCAAACTTTTTCAGGTGGAATTAAAAATGCTTTTTGAAAAATCTTAACATTATTCGGCAGTCGCCGCTGGAGTTCCTCTGCTAAGTCAAGCAGAAAATTCTCGCACCTACTGCGAAATACGTTTTCACTTTCAGGACTGATTTTGTTTTGTTTCATCAAATCCACTATCAACACTTCTACTTCATGACCAAGATAAATATTAGGGTATTTGTATTTCCTAACTTCCACGGATAGCAGATCCCCCCCTATAACCGGGAAGAACAATTCGTCTTGTAAGGCCTACAATTAGTAGAACTAAGTCTTGGAGAAGCTTTGAAGGGTCTGCTGTACTTGACTGGAATGATTTATTCATTTTTTTGACATTCTTCAAGGTGTGGTATAAGATAGAGCTTATTAATGACACCAGAGTATAACTGGCGCAAAACTTCTGGAATCGTGACCTTGATTGCTACCCCAGCTGCCGAGCCTATAGGAATGGTTTATGTTGTTTATATACAAACAAAAATACAAAAGGTTTATGTTTATATATTAGCTTAATTAACGAAAGCGATATAATACCTTTCCTTAGTCACAGTGTGTAACAAACACAGCCTGCATAGAAAAGGTCCACATCTGATGGTAATTTCTAAGAGAGCAGTACCTAAATAGTGCTTATTTTATATTTGTTATATTTATAACCATGGCTACTACGTTTTCAAAGTTAAGTGGTAAGGTATTACATAGTCAAAGCAGGGAAATATTTGCAAATGTCTTCGACTTCATGAAGCAAGAAGCAGAGATGAGGGAAGAAAATATACGTTCACCCGAGTTCCACAAAAGCCTTAGAGAGTGAAAGAAAGAGTAGCCAAAGCATCTGGTGTTTCATTGAGTTCCATTTCCAGAGTTCTCAAAGATAGGAAAAAAAAAACACATGGATGAAGGAGTACCATTTGACACGCCTGGGAATAAACATAAGGCGCCTGAATGTGTTACAGAAATAGACGATTTGGTCAATTGCATCATTCAGCGCAGGATTCACAATTTCTGTGTGTAAGAAAAATCTGTGCAAACAATAAGCAGATTGCTCATCAAGGTGAAAGACAGCATAAATTTTCAAGGTGATGCTACAAATCTCAGAAAAGTTATAAAAGATTTAGGGTTCAGTGGAAGAAAACGAAATCAAATAGAAGAGTTGTAATAGAAAAGCACGACATACGATCTTAGCTGGAAGATTACCTTACAAATTAGAGGGTCAAACTATAGTGTATGAAGATGAGTCATACATATACAGCAATCATATAACATCTAAAAGTTGGAGTGACGATAGCGAATTAGGTTTGCAGGCACATTATTATCGTTCATGCTGCTGGAAAGATCGGCTTCGTTCCAAATGTCATTTACAAGTCGCAACAAAAAACAGGAGATTTTCATCAAGAAATGAATACAGAAAATTACATGAAGTGAATCAACAGCATGTTGATACCTAATATGCCTGCTGGGTCCATTCTGGTTATCAACAATGCTTCTTACCACAATCAAATTGACAAACCACCTACCTACCTATCAGATGATTGACAGGTTTTTGTATTAAGCGCTTTTTACAGCGGTGGATTTATACTATGTATTATCAGTGCAGCCAATGTAGTGCAGTGCATTACCGGTGTGCGGATATTTGACAATGACTGTTTCACGCACTCCTGCAGCCTGCAGACGACCGGTCACCACCTAATCTGGTACGTAACTCGCTTCATAGCTGTCACTAAGATTTTCACGTGTCTAGAACTGTTGCGCCAATTATACATGCTATAAAGAAGTTCAGCTGTGTAGCACTTAGTTTGAAGTCTACATATCTCAAAATGTGTCTGTAGTTCAAGCCATTGATTGACAATCCGATAAACAGCAACTTCGATCGACAGCCGCCTTGTATTTGATTGCTGTATAATTTTAAGGGGCTCGGTTCCATCATTTATTGCTCTAAAACCATAATCTGAAAGTAAAGACTTTACTGCAATGACAATACAATGAGCATTCCCCTGATTTAGTTCAACAATTCCAAAGATAGTGGATATAATAGTGCTTTGTTGTTTTGAAAAGTGTACACTACAGAAAGTCAATAGTTTAGTGACAGAAATGTGTGTACACTCGTCTATAAGAAGACTAAAATGGCCATTGCCAATGCCATTTTGTAGTTCTGATTTAAAGTGCTGGTAGAGAACATTCCTAATTAAAGCACTACATTTTCTAACGGTGCAGCTTTAAAAGGGATGCATGGTCAGCACTTTGAAAAAATTTCTTGGTTAGATCTGAAAGATGATCAACGTATCCGATTGAACAATGATTAACTACAAACAAAGTAAGGGCAACTTCAGCCGCTGCGCGTTCATATGTAATGTTGAAATGGCTGTTGTGAAGTGTTCTGAGACTTAAATGTTTCTTACTTTTTCCATGAAGAAGTAAATCTGGCAAGTGCACATTCAGATTGCAATGACAATACTTGCACCGCGCATTACTAGTTTTACCAGGCACCTCTAATAACCAATCCTTCAATTGTTCATTATTTAACTACTCTTTTCTAAACCTTCGAACATATTGCTTATCCTTTTCTGACATGTTAAATCGTAAAATAAAAAGCACCGGAAACTGAATCTTAAGAAACAGTACACAATAAACGCACCACAATATTCAAATGCCACTACGTTTACATATTTTCATTCAAATTTGATATACTTCACATTCAACCAAATTAACACAACTAAAGGGCACTAATGTCCTAGCAGTTGAGCGTCCTTAAACAAAACGAAACACCGCTAACCACTTTCATAAAGTGAACCCAATCCAACTCACATGTCTCCTCTCCTTGCTGACCATAACCATTTTTTCTTCACCCTATACAAAAACTTTTCAAGCTTCCTGGTTTGCATTTTGTTACTAAAGATTTCCCATCACTGCTCCCGTACAATTTTGCATAACTTGTTCAAGACCTTGACCCAGTGCTACCACTGTGCTAAATGCTCTGATTTTTAAAGAATGAGGTGGGGCAAAATGAAAAAAAAGTAGTTCAAGAGCTCCAAACTTTTCTTAATGGTCAATAAAGGGAAAAAGGTCATTTGTTAAGAAAATGTCTTTCTTAAATATCAAACCAAAATACAAAATTATACAAACAAAATAATTTAACATTTACATTATGCTTTTAAGCACTTGCAAGGCACTTCCAAAATTCTCGTCTATAAAATCAAAAATGAAAGATAAAGTTTACCAATTTATCAAACGTTAATAGATGAATGCTGGAAGCTAAAAAGTTTGTTAATATACACATTCAAAGTATAATTTCTTTTCTTCCTCTAATCTTGTTACAAATATTATTAAGAGGGCATCTTTTGTTCTTGTAGCAATACAAATAATTATAATCACATTTTCCATATCAGTTTGACAATGATAAACTCAAGAATATCATCAAAATATAAAACAAAATACAAACTCCAATGATACAAAACTGGAAACCCAACAGAGTCTAAAGTATGACCTTTTAAATTGCTTTATGAGTGTTAGGAAATCCTTTTTCTTATCCTTGCCATCCATGTTGCATTTTTGAAAAGTAGCTGCTTTACTTCCTGAGCGCAGCTCTTGAACTTGCAGTATAAGTGTCTGATATTGACAACAAGCCATCACCTCTTGTGTTTTGGTGATGTCATTTCTGGGTACTTCAAAGCCCACTAGAAACACTGAATACTATCTAGTTGGTGACGTAAGCAATGTAGATCACACATCATGTGAACAATGATGAACATGCTAAGTTTCTCTTCAGAGTGTTAGTAACAGAAGTGTGTTTTTCACGCAGCATTGAGCAGTTACGTTATATTCCATAAGTGCATGATTCTGAAATGAAGAATAAAGGCGATGTATTGCAATTCTTTTTAGCTAATGATTCTGCTGAGTTGGATTATTGCCGAAAGAAACAAAACAGCTTTCTAGTTCATTCATGTAGCGTGCTCCACAGACATTTACCATAACTTCACTATAGCTTGTTTATAGTGCAACAGTAAATTGCTATGCAAGATTATTTTCACTTACAAAATAACATAACTTCACAGCTTGCAAACCTATTTGTGATACAGATGTTCTGGTAAATTATTTCTGAGTGTAATAAACTATGGTAACTCTGCTGAAGTATTCCTTAATTGTTTCAGGAACTCAATATGCCTAGATGTTGCAGTGCAGCGGGCTGTAAGAGCAACTACAAATCATAACATGAAAATGTTGGTACCTTATCTTTACCAAAAGATGAAGAACTTAAGAAATGGCTTAGAATTATTCCTACATACTTCTCGGGGATAAGCAAGCCTGTTATCTGTGTGAAGCATTTTCCTGAAAAGAGAGTGATAGGAACAGCGACATTTGCACAGAGGGTTGCCCCACTTAAGCCAGGATGACTTTGAATCACCCTCTCACTCTGTCATTGGTCAAACTGCTTATGTTTATTATTGCATCAGCTCACTGCGAGTACTAGCTGTCTGCTGGGCCAGTCTGAGGCAAAGTTTACTCGTAATGGCTTCAACAATCGCTGATTTGTGGCAGGGGTACATTGTTGGGCTTTCCGATGCTGGTTACAGCCTTTCAATGATAGTGGAAAGGTGCAAACAAAAAGGTCTTACCATAATTAAGTCGTGTGTGGGGTGTATAACACAACTGCATAAAAATGGATTCCCACCTGAGGCTCAGTGTGCAAGAAAAAGGTCACAACCAGCACGATCTAAAGCAGTAGTAGCCAAGGTGAGGGCAACAGTGATTCAAGAAAACCCACCAACCCAAAGAAGCATTTCCAGCAGCATTGGGGTATCCAAAGGGACCATCTATCGGATAATACACAGCAATTTGGGTCTAGAACAGTGACATAAAGCACGTGGACACACCTTGAAAGAGTGGCACATCAGAGAATGCAAAAAAATCTATGAGCACCACTGAAGCATGGGTTTATCTATGTGACACAAAACAACCCCAAGCCATTTATTACCATCAAGTGGGCCAAAAGGGGGGGGGGGCTCCAGCTTTATTCGGGAGAACAAGGAAAAGCTTTGCAAGGGATTCATAGTGGTTGTAGGTTATTGCTCTTGGGGGAAACTCGCATTCACAGAGTTGCCAACAATGTAAAAATTAATGCAGCCTACTATCAAAATGGACCCAATTTTTGATGAAGAGATTCATCAGTTGTATGACGAGGATGCCCAAAATGTTTCTATGCACATGGATAAAGCATCCAGTCACACTTCTCGGTCCTCCCAGCATTACTAACATAAAGCTATGGAAACGGGTGTCAATGTGATAGCATTTAAAAGGATCCCTGTGAAGTCACCAGTTGCCTTGCCAATGGATTTTTGCAGATTTGGTCTGCTGAAACAGCGCCTTGCTTCTCGGCATCCCACCACAGTTGAAGGATTCCGGAAAGTGTGCCAGAGCAGTGGGCTAACATCTCAATTCCTGTTCTTAGACACAGCCCTCTTCAATGGAAATTGCACTGCAGAGCCATAGCTAAAGCCCATGGAAATCACATTGAACACAATAGATGATGATGAAAAGGAATCTCGCCATGAAAAAAATAAGCAAAATCGTCCGAGCTTAAGTGGGGCAACCCTCCATAGTTGATGGAGAAATGAAAACTTTTCCAAGAACCTTGCTAAACTGAAACACTGTGCAATACCTTCAATATTTCCTAATCTACCTGAGTATTTGTCAAGACCAGGTATCACGTAGAAGATTAATAAATGCAGAAGAAGAAAATTTGAATAAAGCAGTTGTAGAAAGCTTAAATGAGTTTAAAAATTATGCTGAATTACAAGCTCTGCATTGCGTATCATAAGTGATGCAGTACTTCCTAAGTGTAAATAATGGACTTAAAGGACAGTGGAATAGCACTGTGGCAGAAGAAAGGCTAGTTTTGTGCTTAATGAATGTTAATGATGACATTCCAAAGATTCTTGCTTCAGTGTGTGTTATGAGTGATCTCAGTGTTTTCCTTACAATAAATAATTGCAAAATACCAGAACATAAAGCCCCGAAAAACTGTAAAATAGTAAGCAAAAAAAGTCTTCTTGATGAAATGTTTAGCTTTCTAGAGCTACATGTGCATAATGAGGATGTGAACAAGAAATATGTGGTGCATAATACATTAGTGATGTTAAAGAGTGCCTTTTATGCTGAACCATATCCTCAGTTACAATTTGTAATGGAATAAATGAAACTTGTAAATGTAAAAATAATTCTCCCAGGTAGGACAGCAACACTTTGCTATTAGCAGCTTGTGTGTATATCCATTCAACATCTGTATATGTTGCTCTTCATAAAACTGGATGTTTATATGTGCCAAGCCATGTAATCTGCAAAAGCTTATTGGTAAGTTTGAGTTAAAATCTTTCAGTAGGTATAGACAAAAGCATAGGTTACCTGAATGTTAGGAAAACATTTTTGAAACACTATGAAACTAATAAATGTAGTTTTAAATGAGATTTACATTGGGCCTAGACTCACATTTAAGGGGGATACAATTTATGGTGCTAGCAAAAATGATGCTTCAAATGTAATAAAACCTGCAGAAGTGTTTATGATTACAAGCATATTTTCAAAATACAAGAATGTGGTGAGCATTGTACCAGTTCATGGCTTAACATCTGGTCTATATTGTTGCATGTAATAAAGAAAGTAGAGAAAATTAGATATTTTGTGTTATCTTCAATAGAAGATAATAATGCTGTAAGCAGGAAAACTTGTGAATTGCTAGCACCTGCTGGTATTTTACAGCCATGCATTGAGCTTCCAGTAAACAAAAGCAGAAAGCTCTTTTTGTTTTTTGACACTGTTGATATATTGAAGTGTATTCATAATAACTAGATTACTAAACAGGAAAGAATTTTGATTTCCTGGTAACTGCAGATTTTGAAATATCTAGAGCTAATGTATAAAAAGGAAAAGAACTTACTGGTTAAATATACTCACCTACTGTCTAATAAGTAGTGTACCCTATAATATTCAGAAACGAAATGTGAATCTTGCTCTTCGGGTATTTGATAAGGGAAATATTGTTGGTCTTCTATGTACACAGCATTATTCATACACATTGTTTGTGAACGTTAAAAGTGCTTTTGAAGGAGAAAGATTTTGCTGCTTATACAGAGAAAGAGAACCTATTAGAAGAAATAGTTCAGTACAACAAGAGTTTTGAAAAAAAAAAAAAAAGTATCTTTGGTTAAAGTTTTGGAAAAACAAACTGTACCTAGTTCTCAAGCATTAAGTCCCGAAGCTTTCCAATTGCTGATTAACACATTGGATGCCTTCTTAATATTAATTTCATATGTATTTTAAAAAACTGATTACTTACTGCTGAGTAAATTTCAAAGTGAAGCTTGGAAGGGAGGTTCAGCATGTATCAACAGCTTAGTGGAGCAAATTATTACATTAATTATATGCAACTTCTTGAAAGTGAAAGAAAATTCAGATTTAATGATATGATATTACTGAGCTTTCATAATCATGAGTTTCCATTAAGAACATTGCTTCCTTGTTCTGATGGCTTTGAAAAATCTGTAAATATTGAGAAATATTCTGAGACTTTGGTGCATGGTTTTGAAATCTCGGATATAATGTTTTGCCTACATTGATGTATATATTTGGTTATGCAGTGAAAAAAGAGCTGCTTTTAAAGTACTGTAATGTTTGTATATCATGGTTAAAAACTGATAAAGAAGTAGAAATATCTCTGCTAAAAGAGTTCATTCTGGAATGTGGCCATGGGAAGTTAACAGTTCCCAAAGAAAACGCTCTTAAAGCAAGAGCTTTAGTTTGGTTTATGCCAAAAAAAATGTTAGAACTTAATTCTGATATGTTCCTTGATGGGAACCAGCTTTGTATTTTATTTAAAATGTATTGCCTAAAATTAGAGAAATGTGAGTTGGAGACCCTCATTTTGGATGATGAGTGCATCTGTAGAAGAACATTAAGAAGTATATTACAAAACATAATATTAAGATCATTGGAAAATTGCAATAAACAATCTTACTAAAGAGCAGGCTAAAACAGCTAGAGGTTATAATAGACAGCTCAAGAAACTAAGAACAGTATAAGCCAATGTTTAATAATAATAATGTGAGTGTGTTTACTTTAGCAAGTGTTTATTTATTTTTGTAACCTAACCCCATCCATTATCATACTTCACTTCAGAATTTATTTGATTTTGGAGAATATTATTCAATAATTTGAAATTGGTTTGTCAGTAGCTTGAATGTAACTTTTCTAATATTTTTAGGTGGAATGGTTATTGCTTAAAGTTTCCTTTTAACAACATTTATACTACCTACATTTTAAAATTTACAGTGTAGTATAGATAGTGGTAATTAAAATCATAACTAAGTAGAGCAAAAAATAGCTTTTACTGCTGCAGTTCTTTATCGTGCTTGAGCTAATTTGTGCAAATATTCAATTTATTGATTCAATTCCAAGGGATAACTTGCAACAGAAATTAAATACGTTAATGGATGAACAAAACTGTGAGGAATTGTACACCATATGATGCACAGAGAGAAAGCACAAGTTTTGGTAAGTATAGGAAACGTGAAATATCTATATTTAACAATTGGTATATATATGAAATAAATACAGTTTCGCATAATAAACACACCTTGTTATTCTCAAAGCATATTTGCAACAATTATTTTAATACTTTCCTTTTGCCCAGCGAGAATCCCTTACCACATTCTAGCTCTCACTGTCCATTCCTCATAGGCACGAATCTTCATTACTTATGTCACACTGAAGCCTGCAGTTTTTGTTGGGTTTGTGGATATTTTAGTAATAACTTACCCTGTTCAATTTTTTATAAACTATTTACCTGCTACTGAAAACCTGTTATATTGTCGCAACTGAGATCAGCTGTGCTGCATTTGTTTCTTCCATAGGTTTTTGGGTTCACTGGTAGCCCATATGAATATGCAATAATTGGCATTTACCTGTTCTTGCTGAGCTTTTGAGGTACTGCTACTTTTGATCTGTACTCCTTATATCTTGGGCACGCAGTTATATGTACGTCAGTTTTTGAATCACTTGTATGAACCTCTTATTAACGTATAACAGGCTACTCTTTTACTGTGCTCTTGTTCCTGCAAAAGCTACCAGAAATGGATCAGGATAATTAGAGACCAAGGTTGTGTGAAGCTTTAACTTACATCATTGTTGCTTTTGTAGGAAGCAGTTGCTAATAATACAATGGTATACTCTTTCAAAAGAAAAATGTGTTTAGCTGCTCTAACTGGCTGAAAGCAAATGTTCATTTTTGCAAAACTCGTTGTTTTCAAGAACCTATAACCATGACAAATATCAAATCAATGTAGATACATAACTACAAAAATTGGATTTATCAACTTTTGAAGGAGCACTTCTCATTATTCCCATCTGAAAGGAAGACTGTCACAAAAGTTTTAATTGATCTTCATGCATGGGAGATTGATTACTCACAGTAGCTAAGTCAAAATCTGTTTCTTCCATCAGATCGAAGTACCAGTAAATTATGTACAATGCATCAGTAGCAGAAACTTTTAAGTTGAATGGAAGAAACTTATCCATAGCAAAACGTACACCATGTTGTTTGAAAAGAAAGTCTTCAGTCAAGACTGGGAAAACAAAACTTCCAAGTCATTAGGTTTATTCTGGAAACACTTTTAAAATGTCAATGAAATGAAAAAACAAAAAAAAATTATCTTCAGAAATAAAATCAATAATTCCAGAGAACATTTTCTTTCTATCCCTCTTAAAGCCATGTTAGAGCAGCTTCCAACCCTTAAAAGAGCCAGATATGCGCAGATGTCTTTTAAACTCCACCTTGTTGAGCGCCATAGCCAATCACATAAGCTTGTAAAAATGTTCATGATAAAGCTATTTTTGGGACAACCTATATCGATGGAATTTGTATCCTTGGAAATGCTTAACCCTTTTGCTTTGACTGGTTGGTTTATAACAGTATGCCTGGGTTTCACAATAGTGAACAGCAACTCAGTTTAATATTTTGTGTTGTGCACTTCATTTGTAAAATGGCAAATAGTTCTCATGATACTCTTACGGTTGGTGTTGATGACAAGAAGCTGCTGCATTATTTCGAGCAATGCAAGGTTGATGTCAGATAGTGTTAGTGATTCTGATACTGCTGACATTTTACCAGACATGCACCCTGGTTCTCCACCATGAAAACGGAGGCATTTCAGCAACCCACCTGAAGATGAAGCTGACATTATTGTCAACAATGGAGATACAGTTTACTGTTCCATTGTAGATTCGGCTGTCTACAAAAATAGCATCTACACTGCTCTAATTACCGATAGTGCCAGCAAACAAGTTTGCAGTGTCAAGTTGTTACCTGGAAAAAAATAAAAACAGTGTGTTCTGTTCCATTTGCCACATAAAGGCAGTGGTCCGGAACTGTGTGATAATGGATACATACCAGGTGTGCAGTCACTCATAAGTATGCAAAGTAAGTGTATGTAAATAACTATATACTCATTTTCTGAGCCAGTTGTGTGCTATTAGTTACAACCCACTTTCTATTTAACATGCCTGTAGTTATTCATTCATTAATAATATTATCTAATATTAGTGCCATTAGTGTAATTTTAATATTTGAAAAGTGACAGTATAAAAATAAAGAATAATTACAATACTGCGTGTGTACTTTAACATAACATTCCTGAATTTGTCACCAAGGTGATTTATTGGTGATACTCTAACAATTGTAACTGGTTTACATTTTGCAACTGCATTTATTTCTGGCCTAAACTTTAAAACAATCAAATGATTTTTTAATGCTAATGCATCTTTCTTCATTTAAAATGCAACACTCTTTCATTTCATATAGTTGAAACGGTTTTGACTGCATTTTTTAACTTATATTAAAAAAAATGTATTTATCCTACAAAAACATGTTTCAGTGGAACATATTTTACCTCATATAACATTAATACAGGAAAAGCCAAAAGACTATGAACTGGCTGCGTGGTGTTTTTCCTGTCCACATCCTCGGCGCTCCTTGCCGTCTGCCGCTATCATAGAAAGGCGCAGATGAAACCATACAACATTTTTAAAACCACTTTTAAAGGCTTTACTTAACAACTTTATGAACGTGTATTTGAGGGCAGAATTATTATTAGAGATTTGTGGTCCCCCGACCTAACCCCCTGTGATTTCTATCTCTAAGATGACTTAAAACATAAAGTGTACAAGACAAACCCATACACCCTGGAAGAATTAAAACAAAATATCCGCCAGAAAATTGCCAGCATTTCTCAACATGAACTATGGTAAGTGATGGATAGTTTCCTAAAGAGGTACCAAAAATCTATGGACAATGACGGTGGTCAGTTTCAGCATCTCCTTTATAAAGTTGATAAGTAAAGCCTTTAAAAGTAGCTTTATAATGTATGGTTTCATCCACGCCTTTCTATGATAGTGGCAGACGGCAATGAGCACCGAGGACCTGGACAGGAAAAACACCGTGCAGCCGGTTCATAGTTTTTTTGGCTCTCTCTGTATATGCATATTACTACTATAAATGGATATTATATTACCTGAGCCTTACGCTTGAAGCGTTTCCACCATTGTATTTCTTAGACATAGCTACTTTTATACAATTTTTCATAATAGCTACTTCTTCTTTAAAATGCCATGGTATTTTATGCCAGGTAGGTATAGTGGTCATCTGGTTTTCTGCAGCTGACCAGATAGCCTCACCGCACTAAGAGGGTTAAAGCAGAACTCAAGTTTGTTATTTGATGATCCAATGGTAAAGACTTTCTTATTTTGAAGAGAATTAGTAACTTCCAGATGATCTGCCTGCTAATCCATTCACATCAAGTATTAGGGATGTAGAAAAGCAAGACATCAAGTCAATGGTCATGAAGTTATTTGTAACAATTGGATGAAAAACTCAAATATTTAATAACATTTTGATTTGAAACAGTAATCTAATCACAGATTATGATGATGATGTAGATGATGATGATGATGATAATAATAATATGTATTTCATCCAGTTTATCATACATCTGATTTTGTACATGCTAAAACAGTTACATCTTTACAAATCCTTTAAATCATACAGATATTTGTTTATTAGATACACCCTCAATTTCCTTTTGAATTGCTGTTTAGAAACATCAGCCTTCAGATTTGATTTCCAGTGGTAATGTATTAAAAAGTGTGATTCCAGAAATATATATATCCTTTAAAGATACACTTTCGTTTACAATATGTCTAAAGTAGTCCAAGTTACCTCTTGTAATGTTTATGGATTTGGTTGTTTTTAATTAGTTTGTACTTATCTATTATATACATTATTGTTCTATATGCATAGAGAGAGTAGGTAGTAAGCAATTTATTCCTTAATAAAGGTTTCTCTACAAGATTCCCTTGGTTTTAGGTTAAACATGATTCTGATGCATTACTTTTGGTATATAAGTAATTTATGCATATGCATTTTTGCAGCAGCACCCCAGATTTCAATCCCATAGAGTATGGTGTGGATAAAAACATCCATAGTATATTAGTTTGAATGTGTTGCCATCACTATGATTGTTGAAATATCTGAGTAGATACACTGTTTTACTGATTTTATCACATATATGCTCAGCCCACGTTAGCTTGTTGTCAACAACAAGATCTAAAAATTTATGTGATTTTACATCCAGACTTATTATCATTGACTTTTAGTGATATTTTACCATCATTTTTATTAAATTGCATCATTTTAGATTTTTGCATGTTGCATTGTAGATTTATTGATTTGCAGTAATTCACCAACCAGGAGGTGGCATTGTTTAAGGTTGTATTTAATCCTTCTACTGTTTTATTCCAACATACAGCTGTAGTGTCATCTGCATAAGTTATCACTGAAGTATTTGATAGATTTTTAATGTCATTAATATAGATAATAAATAATAATGGTCCCAACACAGTGCCTTGTGGTATGCCATATTTCACAGATCCTAAATGTGATTTGATTTGTTGTATATATCTCCCTTTTTTGTACATTATTTCCATAATTTGTTTTCTTCCAACCAGGTAACTACGAATTAGGTCCAGGGGTAATCCTCTTATGTCATAGTTTCACAATTTACTAATTAGTACATTATGGTTGACTCAGTCAAAGGCCTTAGATAAATCAAAAAATAATGTACTGACCTTCTCATTGTTTTCTAAATTCCCAATTATTTCATGTATAGACTGGTTAATGGTAGAAATAGTAGACTTCCCTTTTTCTAAACCCATGTTGAAACTTCCTTAATATATTGAATTTACTTAGATAATTATCCAGTCTTAGGAACAGGATCCTTTCAAACAATTTATCTTTCTCCAATGTTAAGGCTATAGGTCTATAATTGTCAATATTTAGTTCATCCCCTTTTTAAATACTGGTCTGATTATTGCTAATTTCAACATTTCTGGAAATTGTCCCTGTCGATGGAAAAATTAATCAAATAGGTTAATGGTTTTACAATAACATATTTACAAACTTTTAATAGAAATGAGCTGATTTCATCCCATGCACAGCTTTTTTTAATTGGCAGGTTGTTGATTATTTTAATTATCTCATCTTCTGTAACTGGTCTGAGAAAGAAAGAAGTATATGTTATGGTTTTAACATTGGCATTTATAGAATTTGGCCTACTAGCTATCTGTGTAGGTGCATTTATGAAATTATAGTTAAATTGTTTACTTATGGTGACCGGATCATGAACCACTTCCCCATTTATGTTCAGTTTTATGTTTTTAATTCTGAATATCTTCTCGCTTCATTTATTAAGCCCCATGCTGTTTTACTGACTTTTTGGATTTTCTCATGCTTTTTCTATATGTATTTATTTTAACATCTTTCAAATTACTGAGATACTGTCTCTTATTTTTATATTTAATTTTATAATACTTTAATGAGGAACTTTTATACAGTACATACTTATCTTTCACCTTCATGGTTGTTAATGGTAATTTTACTTTTTTCTTTGCTGTGTTATTTACATTCACATTTATTTTTGGACACGTAGCATCAAAGTTCAATTTAAATATATTATAAAACTGGTTTGTTTATCATTTACATTACCAATATTACATAATGTACATTCCCAGTCTATTACAGCTAAAGTATTTATTAAGATATTTAAGTTTTCACTACTTAAGTGTCTTACTGTTCTACTTTCTTTACTTGCTATTTCATGTTTGGATACATTAAAGTTAGTCAGTTGGGCATAGTGATCGGAGATATAGGTTTCTAAAACCGCAGACGATATTTTTGTTACATTAGATGCAATATGGTCAATGGTAGATGAAGTACTATCAGTTACTCTAGTGGGTTCTTGAATTATCATGAGAATGAATGTACTTGTCCTGATGCAGAGATTGACTAGTAGTTAAATGTGTCCATAAATAAAACTCAATTTCATAGTAACCATGATTGTGTTTTTTTATTATTTATTTATAGACACTCCTTAACTACTATGGTTCTTAGTATCCCATTTTATATTGGGCGTGAAATACCAGTAATTTTGCTCAGAGGCCTCTTTATCAGGTTTAGGTAAATCTACAACAAAGGACCACCGACTTTACTTCCCTTCTGAAGAAAGCCATGGTAAGGATTTTACGCCCGAAAAAAAATCCATCGTCCTCTGCCAGGTTTGAATCCATGATTTCGGGAACTAGAGGCTAGCATGGTAACCACTATACCACAGAGGACGACACTATGATTGTCCTTGTGGATTGGTAACATAATAATTTGTTGTCAGTAGTGTAAGTTCCTGAATGCTATTTACTTGATTTATAACCACTTAGAATTAAAAGTTAAATACTGAAAATTTACTTGAACTAGTTTTACAACATGCTGACTTTTAGTAATCACTTTGTATTATCTGCTCCACTTTTCTTTAAACGGACGTTTTGGTTTGATTAATTGAAAATAGCATTAAAAGTATAAACTTCAAACATTAAAGTTTTAAGAGGATTGTTTTAGTCTACCCTCTTAAGCTTCTATAATGATAGGTGCTCTCCGTAGGAGGGAACTGGTTGGTGGGGTACATCATTAAATAAGAAATAGATTTTCCCAAACCTAATACATATAAAGGTACTAATACAGCAAAATAACAATTAAGTCTTATTAATCCTTCCACCCTATTAACTAACTGTACATGGTGATGTGACATGAAAACTGGGCAAAGTCAAGAGATATGACCAAATTTTGAAAATAACTCTTTGAGCTTGTACAAGATAGTAAACAAGGACTGGGGAGGAGGAAGTGTGTTGAGAGCTGCAATAACAAGAGCAAGGGCATTGTGTCTTAAAGGTTTTAGGATCTACAACATGGAAGTACGTCATGTATGGAGAAACAAAGGGCGTGTGTCATTGTTTGACACAGTGCAAAGAAACAAGTAATTGGAGACAGGTTATATGGGTTCCTAACTGGAATACAATATTGTAGCAGTAAAAATATTGACAATTCAAGCGTGGAAAAGAAGTAGGAGTATGGGTGAATATTTAGGAAGCATAAACCGCAAATGGAGAAGAAAAAAGTAGTAAAAATATGACTGGCACATGCAGATGGCCAGGGAATCAGGCATGTTGCGGCCTTAAAGAAGGTGTGTCATTTTAGTGGTAAGAAATATATAATTGTTGAACTATACTTAGTGAAAGCTTGAAATAAATATTCTTTATTGCCTTCATCTTAGTATATAGGAACGTTTGAACCTTATTTTTAAAGCATGCAAGAAATTAAAGTAACAAGGAACTTTCTGATGTCCTTTAATTACATTCCAGTGGTTACGGTTATGTTTAGCTTAATTATGTCTTCTCATAGTAATATTTGCTTAACAGTATTTTTTATTTCTAATAGTATTTATAGACCTTACTAGTTTAAGCAACTTTTGGACAGTATACTTCAAAGCATGCTTTTTCCAACTGGAGGGTTCTAAACAAGAACTTCTCAAACATACTCTCAAAATAAAGAAATATAAGATTGATTTTATGTAAATGTATTTATTAAATACCACTGCCAAGAGTAGCAATTGCCAGTGTAGTTTTTCTAATTCATGAATCACGCTTGTAGATTAATATCTTTTTAACTTAAAATAAAGAGAATTGAAGGTTGTTACACTACATCACTAAAATGTTCTTACTTGAACGCGTTTCGGGAGACGATTTGCTCCCATCGTCCACCCAGCAGCCTTTAGAGGTTCATCAGCCCAGCGCCAGAGAACACCACTAGCCACACACATTCCCCAGACAATAGCCGGCAAAATCAGTTGAAAACATGCTGATGATGGGAGCAAACTGTCTCCCAAAATGTCTTCAAGTAAGAACATTTTAGTGAGGTAATGTAACAACCTTCAACTCTCTTTATTTTAAATTATAACACATCACTGTTACTAGCTTCTCAATCTTCAAAATTAATTAATCTTTTTAACTTCCTGGAAAAAACAATGAGATAGAGAAAACTCATGTTGAAACGATGCTGCTATAAAACAGATATTAATTTGAATACAACTTTCTATTGCAACTTTAACTTTATTCTTAGTTACACAGATTAATAAACATGGTCAGAGGACTTGATGAGCAGAGGCTTCCACTTTTTATAGGTGTGCTAGCATTACAATGAAGTCCACTAGTTTTCTTGTGTAACTGTGTCAGTACACGTTAAACAAAATGTTGCGAGTAATAATTTCATTTCAGATATCTCACAAGATAATCATATTTCTGACTAACCATTTTAACCCACTTAAGACTGGTTCACAACCAACAAGAATGTTGAAATACATGTATTCAAATGGGAGTGTTCACGATCGACAGGAAGCCTTCCCGGGCCCCGGCAACGGGAAAGAAGAGTTGCCTAACTTTTAACTTTCTCATTCCTGGGCATGGCATATTAGATCCCTATAGTGTATATTAATCATGTTCACTCAAGAGGTTATTCTAGGCGGCCATGACATGAAACAGCCACTAGTGCTCTCTATGATTGCAAGCTGGAAACATGAAACTGGAAGGAATTAGTAGTAAATGTGCTTCCTAACCTCATCCCGACACCCACAAATCTAATCAGTGTTGGTTCCTCTGGTGAAGGGGTTAGTTGTAGTTTGTTTATATGCAACTCAACACTGGCTATTACCTAAAAACAATGCTGAAACTACAAAGAACAGCTAAAACCAGTGGAAATGAAAAAATAATTTTAATGTATGCTATTAAATAAAGGAATGAAAGCTTGACATAAGTAGAGGGATCGGAAATGTAATGGATATGCATTTAGATAATGTTTACTCTATCGAATTTTGATGTTGGCGAAAAAATATTATTAGTCAGTTAAAAACAAATGAAATCCCAATGCACATAATTGACTTTCACATCAATATGCATTCCCGTTCTCGTTACTGGGCTGTTGTGAACCAGCATTTAGTGCCACACAGTAGAATGGCCGCCAACCCTTAAACGACATGATATGAGCAGATCTGCTTTGGAAGTTCACTTCACTGAGTACCAGAGCTGATCACATTGGCCTGTGAAACCTTCATGGCCACCATAATAAAGAAATCAAATTGAGTATTATTTATGGACATATACTAACTACTGTGGTCCTTAGCATCCCATTCTATATTGGGCATGAAAGACCGGTAATTTTGCTCAGAGGCTTCTTTATCAGGCTTGAGGTTCTTTTACGTGCTGTAAATCTATGACATGGGACCACCAGCCTTACTTCCCTTCCAAAGGAAGCAATGCTAAGGATTTATACACCTGAAAAAAATATATCGTCCTCTGCCAGCTTTGAACCCACAACCTTGGGAACTAGAGGTAACCACTACACCACGGAGGATGACACACCATAATAAAGATGACATGTGCATTCAGTATATTAAACGATTGCATACCAGGCATACAGCCACTCATAAGTATGAAATTAAGTGTGTAAATAATTATATACTAATTTTCTTACCCACTTGTGTGCTATTAGGTTTGTTACATATCAGTTTCCATGTAACATACTGCAATTATTCATTTGAAAAGAATATTAATACTAGTGTCAGTAGTGATATTTATAAAATGACAGTATAAAGACAAAGAATAATTACACACTGCGTATAGAGTTGAACCCAACATGTGCATGAATTTGTCACAGGTGCTTTATTGGTGAGTACCCATATGAATGCAAGTAGTTTACTCTTTGCAGCTACATTGCACCTGGCCTAAATTTTAAAATAATCACATGATTTTTATATACTTATGCATGTTTACAAAGCATTGCTCTTTAATTATAAATACCCCAAAAGGTTTTGAGTACATATTCAGTGGTGGATTTTTTAAACTTATACTCTGAAAAAAGTATTTATACTACTAAAATATGCTACAGTATAATTTATTACACCTGATATAAAATTAATATACATAAGTGCTACTATAAATGAATATATTACCTGGGTCTTATCTTTGAAAAGGTTCTACCAATGTAACTATTAAACATAGCTAGCTATTTTTATATTATCTTTCATTATAGCTACTTCTCAATTAAAATGCTGCGGGACTTTTTACAAAGTAGGTAACAAGGCTTCTAGCCTTCTCCAACTGGCTTCAGAAAGCCGATCAGAGTGGCTTGTAGCACTAAGAGGGTTACTCATGATCCCATCACTCAATTTCTCCATATAAAATTACATTATTATAAAAAATATATAACTTCATTGCAAACCAGCAGTTAACTAAGCTGAACTGGTAGCTTTAACTCAAAAAAGTGTATGTTTTCTTCCAATAAACACTAAATTTGTGTGCATCTCTACCCTCATGAATCAAATTGTTTCCATTTGAGAAAGTTGCATAAAGCTCTTATTGCGAGCATTACATTTGTAGAGCTTTTTACTCTCAAGAATTAAATAGTGTGTTCAAATATGATAGCTAACTAAAGTTCACCTTACAAACATTACTTAATCATAGGACTGTCTTCCCTCATAAAATCAACCTGTGTTTATAAATACATTACAATCAAACCATCTTATTTTAAACATTATATTTATGTGGCTTTTTATTGACATAAAATAAACTGACCTTTCAAACCTCATGGAGCAAAGAAATTATTACATTTTTGTGGCTTTCTGCAACATGAATCAAGCTATTATTACAAACATTACATTTGTGTGACTTTTTTGCTATCATAAATCAAACTGTTTTTAAATTCCTTTGCTGAATAAAGGTAGTATTTCAAACATTACATTTGTTCAGCTTTTTGCCACCATATATCAAACTTCTATGTGCTTTCAAATATAACTAAGTAAATCACTTACTGCAAAAAGTTACATTTGGGTGCATTTTTGCCCTCATGAATCAAACTTACATGATTTCAAGCTCCCTACCTGAGCAAAGCTCTTATTGCAAACATTACATTTGTATGGTTTTTTTTGGGCCCTTATGAATCAGTTTGTTTTCCTGTTTCTTTTTTATTCAAATGACATAGTTGAGTAAAGCTCTTACTGTATAAACGTTACATTTATGTGGCTTTTTGCCCTCATAAATAAAATGTATCATTTTAAATCTCATACTTGAATAAGGATGTTAATGGAAACATTTCATTTGTGTGACTGTTTGCCCTGATGAATCAAACTGTGTGTCTGAAACTCTCATTTCAAAACATTTAATTTGTGTGGCTTTTTGCCCTCATGAATCATACTGTGTCTTTTCAAATTACCTAGCTGAATAAAGCGTTTACTGCAAACATTACATTCGTGTGGCTTTTTGCTCTCATGAACCAAACTGTGTGTTTTCAAATTTGATAGCTGAGTAAAGCTCTTACTACAAACATTACATTTGTGTGGTTTTTTACCCTCGTGAATCAAACCATGTGTTTTAAAACTATGTAACCATGTAAAGCTCTTATTGCAAACATTACATTTGTGTGGCTTTTTGCCATCATGAATCAAAGTGTGCCTTTTCAAACTCTGTCGCCATGTAAAGCCCTTATTGCAAACTTTACATTTGTGTTGCTTTTTGCCCTCATGAACCACACAGTGTTTTTTCAAATTCCCTAGAAGGGTAAAGCCCTTATTGCAAACATTACATTTATGTGGCTTTTTGCCCTCATGAATCAAACTGTGTTTTTTCAAGCTACCTAGTAAAGCAAAGTTCTTATTGCAATCATTACATTTGTGTGGCATTTTGCCCTCATGAATCAAACTGTGTGTTTTCAAATGCCACAGACGAGTATAGCTCTTATTACAAACATTACAATTGTATGGCTTTACACCCTTATGAATCAAACTGTGAGTTTTCAAACTCCCTAGTTGAGTAAAGCTCTTATTGCAGACATTACATTTGTGAGGCTTTTTACCCTCATGAATCAAACTGTGCGTTTTCAAACTCCCTAGCCAAGTAAAGCTCTTATTGCAGACATTACATTTGTGTTGCATTTTACCCTCATGAATCAAACTGTGTTTTTTCAAATGCCCTAATTGAGTAAAGTGCTTATTACAAAGATTACATATGTATGGCTTTACATCCTCATGAATCAAACTGTGCGTTTTCAAACTCCCTAGCTGAGTAAAGCTCTTATTGCAGACATTACATTTGTAAGGCTTTTTACCATAATGAATCCTCTTGTGTCTCTTCAGCATTCTTTGCAGAGTGAAGTTCTTGTGGCAAATGTCACAGTTGTGTACTTTCTTTTCTCCATGAATAAAATCAGGCAATTTCAATGCTGATTTACCAAAAAATATTTTTTCAGAAAGATAGCTTTGTAATCCTGTATGCATGATCAGATCTTGCTTTCCTGAGTATAATACTGAAGTACAAGTTTTGCCATTCTCAACCTGCTTCTTAGTTCTGTAGGAATAAACATTTTTAACCATTTGAGATGGTTCCATAGCTTCTAATCCAGGAGTTTCAGGACAAGTTGCGTCTACAATTAACCTGAAAAGTTGCAAGAAATACCATTACGAATTTCAGAAATGAGTGTAAACAAAATACACTAATAACTATGAAAGGGTATTGGTGTTTAGTTATTAAAAGGAATAATACTCTTCTTGGAATGTATCCCGGGTTATACTTCTGAACGCTCTATAAATTAGTTGTTTATTCACAAGGAATTCTATGGGATGCTATTAAATGACACTGATTATAAAGTTTAAATTTATAAATCAAAGGCAGTAGTTTCATATGTACTAGATTTTTAATTTTAGAAAAATTGTGGAACTTTGTTGGTATTAGCAATGGAAGTAATTTGTCAAAGCATCACTATCAAGCAACACAGTCACTCACTAGGCAGATTTCCTCTAGCATGATGTGGCTCACCATATGCTTGAAATCTGATTGGAAGACATCACAGGTTATATACATACAAGTCCACCATGGGACAGTTTTAGCATCCTAATTCACATTTCCCCACAAAAAGTTTTAAATGAAACATTCAATATAACGTTCGATGCAAGAAAATTATTAAACTCAAGAAAAAGTGATTTCTGACTGAAATGAATGTTATCAAAGGAATCATTTGTTCAATGAGCTGATTAAACAAGATAATATATTTTTTCAAACATTGATGTTTTTAGTGATATGCGCTTAAAAAATGAAGGAAAATAAAACAGACTTTTCTCCACATTACTTTTCCATTTGACTACACCAGATATGGCACCATTGCTACACACTGGATAAGAAAATATAATCTTTAAACTAGGTCCAGTGCAATGCAACTGATCAAGACAATGCACTGAACATGCCTTCTGATGTAATACCCATTGACAGATGATCTCTTTTCTGAAATGCTAGTACTTTCAGCTTAGATTGACATTTAGTGCACAATAGCACCAAAATATCCTTGTGCATTTTAGGGAAATAAAAGAATTCATGCTCTGTATTTTCTGAAACAACTTTATTTAAAATTGCTGAGCATCCTAGGAAAAGTGCTGCCTCATCTTTTAGATTAATCACAGGCCATTATTGTCTGTCAAAACACCTATACACAATTGGAATTACTTCTTCCCCACTTTGTGCCGCATTCAAAGATGTCCAGCTCTTTCATCCAAAGTAACAATACTGGAGAGCAAGAGAGATAATGGCTGCATTGCCAAATGCTCAGCATTAGTAGACAGCATATTTTTCAAAAGAAAAATTGAGTTTCACAGTATAGACAGGGATGTGTGTAGATATTGATGGCACACTACAGTATTATTGCTTAATGAAGCTAGAAGAAGCAGGTGGCAAGAGAGCAACATCCTGCTTTCTTTATTAGAAAAACAGTTATATTTTTGCTGTTGACATGGGTGAATATAAAACGTAACTTCATATTAACAGCTCTTGTAGTCAACAGAAATTGGTGTGGCTTTGCAAGGATATTGGTGGAGATGTCTAGAATAGTGGTATTGTTGCATCACAAATGTTGAACGGCCGCACACTTCAATACACCATGAGCGAGCAAGAGGTACACATGTCCATTGTGCTATACATTATAATAAAGTTTCTGGTGAAAGAAGGCTTCGGAGATTGGGAGAAGGCCTCATGTACAGTTTGGGAAAGCAGTGCTTTAAAAGACCCAGGAATATGAATGGCATAAAAAATTCTTGGTAACACAGAAAGCAATGGAAATTGAGCCCCACCAAAGATTATCAGGAACAAGCATCATTGCAGATAACATTCATGCTGTATGTGGCCTTATTGAAGAAGATCAGTGCATAACAATTTCTGAAATTCCTTCACTGACAGCAATCATTTTGGAAGTGTCCAAGCCATCATCAATGATGAATTCAACTTAAAAATTAAATTGAGCTTTATTTATGGATGCTCTTTAAATGCTGTGATCTAAGGCTTCCATTGTATACTGGGCGTGAAAGACCCAAAATGTTGCCCTCTTTACCAGGCTTGAAATTCTTTTATGTGCTGTAAATGTACTACATGCGACCACACTTCCAAAGGAAGCCTTGCCAAGGATTCTTATGCCCGAAAAAATCCTATGCCTTCCACCGGATTTGAACCCACAACCTCGGGAACTACAGCCTAGCATGGTAACTACTATACTATGCAAGTCAAAATGCAGAAATTGTCAGCCTGGTGGGTTCCTTGCCCCTTCGCCAGAATCACTAAAAGGAGGAAGGAGACCTCTGATGAAACTTGGTTTCAGCATTACACCCCAGAGTCAAAACAACAAGCCTGAAGTGCAGCTGGGCCAGAAGTATGCCTTTCTCTTGGAAAGGTGCTTACAAGTGGTTTTTGGGCATTTCCTTTGTGAAGGAACGACCATGAAACCAGACTATTACTGCCATCTTTTGGTTGAGACAAAAGCTGCATATCATAAAAAATGACACGACAAACCTCCGAGATGTGAATCTTCAGCACAACAATGGAAAGACACATACTGCTGTCTTAACATGGTAAAAACATCAAGGAAATGCATTAGACACATCTGGAGCATCCTTGTTACAGACCAGATTTGTCACCTCCTGATGACCATTTGTTTGGCCCACTGAAACAAAAAATGGGAAGAAAGCGATTTGATGATGATGCAGTGGTAGAGGAGTATGTGAGCAACTGGGCTTGTAACAGTGCGCATTCTGCTACTGCAGATTAGGACAGACAGAGAAGTCTGCAGTGGCAGAACACGCACTATCACAAGTGATATCAGATTTCACAAGATAGAAGTGCTTAATTAAACACCTTATTATCATATCAGGCTATATCGTAAAGCCATAGAAATATTTAAACACCGCAACAACTTCAAAAAAAAAGAAGAATTCATCTGATTGCATAAAGTCTGGTTACCGGCATTGAAGAAATTGCATATTAAACCACGTAAACACATTAGCTCTAATTGCCAAATTCCAGGCCGGGTAACGCAATGACTAAGCCAGCATCCAGTCAGATTAGTGCGCGTTGTACTGCCCTGGTATAAATACAGGTTGGTTACTGATTAACGAACAGATGGTGCCAGAAGCCACTCTGTGTGCCATCTGAAGATGCCCACCGGAATGTCAGGCAAAACGTCAGGCGATGTTTTATTGTTTAGAACCACGGCCAAAAAGCCCAGTGTGTTTTAAGAATTTTAATCATAATTTTCATAATGTTGACGCCAGCTGTGAAAATTTATGTATGCTATTGTTATAGTCTTAGACTATAAATCTGGCAACTGACATTTTATGACTGTGGCATATCTGTAGACTTAGTTGACATATTGCTAACAGAAATTTTGCAACAACTCCTCTTAGTTACTACTCATATAAAAAAAATAAGTTATGAAACTTCAAAAAATTAGTTGGGCAGATCTTTTGGGAACAAATTTAGAAAATGACTATAAAACTTTCTAGGGGTCATGTCAAAGACATGAGTACCTTTTAATTTGTAAAAAGGAATTCACAAGTACAGAACAATTAAATTTGAAAAAAATGTAACAATTACCAGAATACACACTGGATAAGAAAATATAATCTTTAAACTAGGTCCAGTGCAATGCAACTGATCAAGACAATGCACTGAACATGCCTTCTGATGTAATACCCATTGACAGATGATCTCTTTTCTGAAATGCTAGTACTTTCAGCTTAGATTGACATTTAGTGCACAATAGCACCAAAATATCCTTGTGCATTTTAGGGAAATAAAAGAATTCATGCTCTGTATTTTCTGAAACAACTTTATTTAAAATTGCTGAGCATCCTAGGAAAAGTGCTGCCTCATCTTTTAGATTAATCACAGGCCATTATTGTCTGTCAAAACACCTATACACAATTGGAATTACTTCTTCCCCACTTTGTGCCGCATTCAAAGATGTCCAGCTCTTTCATCCAAAGTAACAATACTGGAGAGCAAGAGAGATAATGGCTGCATTGCCAAATGCTCAGCATTAGTAGACAGCATATTTTTCAAAAGAAAAATTGAGTTTCACAGTATAGACAGGGATGTGTGTAGATATTGATGGCACACTACAGTATTATTGCTTAATGAAGCTAGAAGAAGCAGGTGGCAAGAGAGCAACATCCTGCTTTCTTTATTAGAAAAACAGTTATATTTTTGCTGTTGACATGGGTGAATATAAAACGTAACTTCATATTAACAGCTCTTGTAGTCAACAGAAATTGGTGTGGCTTTGCAAGGATATTGGTGGAGATGTCTAGAATAGTGGTATTGTTGCATCACAAATGTTGAACGGCCGCACACTTCAATACACCATGAGCGAGCAAGAGGTACACATGTCCATTGTGCTATACATTATAATAAAGTTTCTGGTGAAAGAAGGCTTCGGAGATTGGGAGAAGGCCTCATGTACAGTTTGGGAAAGCAGTGCTTTAAAAGACCCAGGAATATGAATGGCATAAAAAATTCTTGGTAACACGGAAAGCAATGGAAATTGAGCCCCACCAAAGATTATCAGGAACAAGCATCATTGCAGATAACATTCATGCTGTATGTGGCCTTATTGAAGAAGATCAGTGCATAACAATTTCTGAAATTCCTTCACTGACAGCAATCATTTTGGAAGTGTCCAAGCCATCATCAATGATGAATTCAACTTAAAAATTAAATTGAGCTTTATTTATGGATGCTCTTTAAATGCTGTGATCTAAGGCTTCCATTGTATACTGGGCGTGAAAGACCCAAAATGTTGCCCTCTTTACCAGGCTTGAAATTCTTTTATGTGCTGTAAATGTACTACATGCGACCACACTTCCAAAGGAAGCCTTGCCAAGGATTCTTATGCCCGAAAAAATCCTATGCCTTCCACCGGATTTGAACCCACAACCTCGGGAACTACAGCCTAGCATGGTAACTACTATACTATGCAAGTCAAAATGCAGAAATTGTCAGCCTGGTGGGTTCCTTGCCCCTTCGCCAGAATCACTAAAAGGAGGAAGGAGACCTCTGATGAAACTTGGTTTCAGCATTACACCCCAGAGTCAAAACAACAAGCCTGAAGTGCAGCTGGGCCAGAAGTATGCCTTTCTCTTGGAAAGGTGCTTACAAGTGGTTTTTGGGCATTTCCTTTGTGAAGGAACGACCATGAAACCAGACTATTACTGCCATCTTTTGGTTGAGACAAAAGCTGCATATCATAAAAAATGACACGACAAACCTCCGAGATGTGAATCTTCAGCACAACAATGGAAAGACACATACTGCTGTCTTAACATGGTAAAAACATCAAGGAAATGCATTAGACACATCTGGAGCATCCTTGTTACAGACCAGATTTGTCACCTCCTGATGACCATTTGTTTGGCCCACTGAAACAAAAAATGGGAAGAAAGCGATTTGATGATGATGCAGTGGTAGAGGAGTATGTGAGCAACTGGGCTTGTAACAGTGCGCATTCTGCTACTGCAGATTAGGACAGACAGAGAAGTCTGCAGTGGCAGAACACGCACTATCACAAGTGATATCAGATTTCACAAGATAGAAGTGCTTAATTAAACACCTTATTATCATATCAGGCTATATCGTAAAGCCATAGAAATATTTAAACACCGCAACAACTTCAAAAAAAAAGAAGAATTCATCTGATTGCATAAAGTCTGGTTACCGGCATTGAAGAAATTGCATATTAAACCACGTAAACACATTAGCTCTAATTGCCAAATTCCAGGCCGGGTAACGCAATGACTAAGCCAGCATCCAGTCAGATTAGTGCGCGTTGTACTGCCCTGGTATAAATACAGGTTGGTTACTGATTAACGAACAGATGGTGCCAGAAGCCACTCTGTGTGCCATCTGAAGATGCCCACCGGAATGTCGGGCAAAACGTCAGGCGATGTTTTATTGTTTAGAACCACGGCCAAAAAGCCCAGTGTGTTTTAAGAATTTTAATCATAATTTTCATAATGTTGACGCCAGCTGTGAAAATTTATGTATGCTATTGTTATAGTCTTAGACTATAAATCTGGCAACTGACATTTTATGACTGTGGCATATCTGTAGACTTAGTTGACATATTGCTAACAGAAATTTTGCAACAACTCCTCTTAGTTACTACTCATATAAAAAAAATAAGTTATGAAACTTCAAAAAATTAGTTGGGCAGATCTTTTGGGAACAAATTTAGAAAATGACTATAAAACTTTCTAGGGGTCATGTCAAAGACATGAGTACCTTTTAATTTGTAAAAAGGAATTCACAAGTACAGAACAATTAAATTTGAAAAAAATGTAACAATTACCAGAATACAAAACAAGTTAACATATTGGTTAAAGTATCTATGATTGTGCTTGTGTTCCGTTAATGGGAATAAAGGTTCCTTATCTTTATAATGACAAGATTCTTCAATGTGATATCCAAGAAGGACAATTCCTTTGTCATGTGATGCTTTTTTTCCCATCATCAGTGCCAAAATTTGCTTTATATTTCTTTTGCAGAATCCCAACTTATTGCAGGAAAAACGACTATCAAGTTTGCCTATACTAGTGAACAAGTATTAAATGTCTGGTAAATAAAGAAGAACAATAGAATTGTGAAGGAGGAACTCGTGTAAAAGTGAGCTGGAACTGTAGGTATAGATTGGAGCAAATGACGTTTTTAGAACTGCAGCACTACATGACTTCTGTTAGCAAAATAGTAGAGAGAGTGGCCACATTAGTAACAGCAAATACAATGTGGGTGGGGTCTCTTAACATTTTCAGAGATTTAGCATTCATTACTCTCACTATTCTCTCAATATATGCAAAGAGACTTTAGGTAGGGGCTTTCCACCACAGCCCATACCATCCACTTCAGCAGGTTTGTATGGAGGATTCTATGCTAGACACCAGGGTAAATAATATTTCTCTAAGCACACAACTAAAACCAATGTTAAATACATGACAGTCTTTATCACAGCTATTCATGTTTCTCCATGCTGCAAGCACTCACAGCAGAAATTATTGTAACATTACAGTTATTATGTGCTACCACATTGACCAAGCTTGTCTGTTATGGTGGGACTTGATCTTGCAGTCTGTGAGCATTACAGGCATGTCCCATAATTTTATACAGTGCGGACATTTTAAGGCAAGGCCACAGACAGGCTATATGCATAGCACACTGTACTGGAAAGACCTTGGTAATTTCCCGATGCTTAATTCACAGTCCATGAAACATTCAGAGTTATTAATTAATTTTGAAGATTGAGAAGTTAGTAACAGTGATGTATCATAATTTAAAATAAAGAAAGTTGGAGGTTCTTATACTAGAACACTAACTGTCAACAGCAGCAATGAATTGGTCATCTGGGAAAAAATACATATCGTCAATCACAGGAATCACCTAATGAATTTCGAACTGCCACCACCCAGCAGCCTTTGAAAGTTCATCAACGCAGCACCAGAGAACACCACTAACCACACACATTCCCCAGACAATAAGTGGCAAAATAAGTTGGAAACATGCTGACGATGGGAGCAAACCATTCTCCCGAAATGTGTTCAAAGAACCTTTTAGTGATGTAGTGTAACAACCTCCGACTATCTTTATTTTAAATTCAAAGTTATCTTTATAAGCTGTGCTTCAGTCGCTACTTTGTGTTTGTGTTGTAAAGAGCTGTGTATTTCAAAGGTGAAAGTTTATTCAAGACGTCTGTGGTGTGTGATTTGCTTAAGGGTGTTAATGTCTTATTATTACTCCATTGCAATGCCTGCCAACAAATTTAATTACAATAACAAATTTTTATGTACAATACACAGGTAAAAACCAAATTATGTAGACAGGTATACAGACAATTTCAGGAGAAATTTTCTGATATTTAGCTCCAGGTAGAGAAAATGTAGGAAGTCTGATTAATAAGTTTAAGACAACACAATTGCAAAATCTAAGAAGCAAGAATGAGATGTTCTAACACGGGAAAAGATTGAAAAATTTGTGCATCTATTTGTAGAGATCACAAAAAATAAAGCTTATAGAAACAATCCCCACAACATAAATAAAATTAAGGATTTAAAATAGAGAGTTGAGGGTTGTTACACTACATCACTATAATATTCTTACTTGAACGCGTTTCGGGAGACGGCTTGTTCCCATCGTCAGCATTTTCTCTCAACTGATTTTTGCCGGTCATCGTCTGGGGGATGTGTGTGGTTTGTGGTGTTCTCTGGTGCTGGGCTGATGAACCTCCAAAGGCTGTTGGGTGGCGGCAGTTCGAAATTCATTAGGTGATTCCTGTGTTTGACAATATGTATTTTTTCCCAGATGTCCAATTCATTGCTGTTGTTGATCGGTTTTAAGAGTTTTATGTTTGGAGTGATATCATGGTTTGAAGACCAGAAATGATGTGCTACTGCTGATTTATCTTGCTACTTTTGGTAAATGCATCTCATATGCTCTTTAAGTCTTATTTCAAGATTTCTTTTGGTTCTTCCTATGTATACCAGGTTACAGTCATTACAATCCATTTGATATATACCAGCTGATTTATCGTTGGGGATAGGATCTTTTGTTCTGTTGCATAGTAGTTTCTGTATATTGTGGTTATTCTGTGGAGACAGGGTGATGTTGTATTTTTTGAAAATCCTTTGAAATTTATGATGTGTCCAAGGGTGATAAGTGAATTTTCTATATGCTTGTGGTTTTTGTTGTCTGAGTAACGTAGTCATTTGTTGGATGTATTTCTGTCTTTCAAACCTTTTTATCTTCTTATCTATTGTTTTTTTCTGGTATCCATTCATAGTGGCTATGTTGATAATGTGTTGGTATTCTTTCTGATATTCCTCTTTCTCCATTGGTATATGTACTAACCTGTTTGTAATACTATTTAAAATTGCATGTTTGTGGCTTGTAGGATTATAGCTATTGTTTTTAATATAATTTTCTGTGTGCGTTGGTTTTCTGTAAATGCCGAACGTTAGTTTGTTGTGTGCATTATTTCTGATGATCCTGATGTCTAGGTAAGGTAATTGACCATTTTCTTCTTTTTCCATTGTGAATTTTATAGATCTCTTTTGTAAATTTAATAATTTCAAAGCATCTTCTGAAAGTTTTTTTGGAACAATAGCAAAAATATCATCTACATACCTATACCAGGTACAGAAATACATCCAACAAATGACTACGTTACTCAGACAACAAAAACCACAAGCATATAGAAAATTCACTTATCACCCTTGGACACATCATAAATTTCAAAGGATTTTCAAAAAATACAACATCACCCTGTCTCCACAGAATAACCACAATATACAGAAACTACTATGCAACAGAACAAAAGATCCTATCCCCAACGATAAATCAGCTGGTATATATCAAATTGATTGTAATGAATGTAACCTGGTATATATAGGAAGAACAAAAAGAAATCTTGAAATAAGACTTAAAGAGCAGATGAGATGCATTTACCAAAAGCAGCAAGATAAATCAGCAGTAGCACATCATTTCTGGTCTTCAAACCATGATATTACTCCAAACATAAAATTCTTAAAACCGATCAACAACAGCAATGAATTGGACATCTGGGAAAAAATACATATTGTCAAACACAGGAATCACCTACTGAATTTCGAACTGCCGCCACCCAACAGCCTTTGGAGGTTCATCAGCCCAGCACCAGAGAACACCACAAACCACACACATCCCCCAGACGATGACCGGCAAAAATCAGTTGAGAGAAAATGCTGACGATGGGAACAAGCCGTCTCCCGAAACGCGTTCAAGTAAGAATATTATAGTGATGTAGTGTAACAACCCTCAACTCTCTATTTTAAATTATGACACATCACTGTTACTAGCTTCTAAATCTTCAAAATTAGTCAAAAATTAAGGATGATATAAAAACAGAAATTATAAACATTACTCAAGAAGAACTTATGTTTGTAAATAGAAATTTCAACCGAAGATGGCAGGAATGTCTTCACACAGATGAACACTACTTATAACAAGGTTAGTACTCATTATAGTGTATGTTACTATCACTGTGAATAAGTAACACAGGAGTTATGGAACAAAGATACCAGGAATGTCTTCACACAGATGGACACTACTTATAACATGGTTAGTACTCATTATAGTGTATGTTACTATCACTGTGAATAAGTAACACAGGAGTTATGGAACAAAGATACCAGGAATGTCTTCATGGACACCACTTATAACAAGGTTAGTACTCATTATAGTGTATGTTACTATCACTGTGAATAAGTAACACAGGAGTTATGGAACAAAGATACCAGGAATGTCTTCACACACATGGACACTACTTATAACATGGTCAGTACTCATTATAGTGTATGTTACTATCACTGTGAATAAGTAACACAGGAGTTATGGAACAAAGATACCAGGAATGTCTTCACACAGATGGACACTACTTATAACATGGTTAGTACTCATTATAGTGTATGTTACTATCACTGTGAATAAGTAACACAGGAATTATGGAACAAAGATACCAGGAATGTCTTCATGGACACCACTTATAACAAGGTTAGTACTCATTATAGTGTATGTTACTATCACTGTGAATAAGTAACACAGGAGTTATGGAACAAAGATACCAGGAATGTCTTCACACACATGGACACTACTTATAACATGGTCAGTACTCATTATAGTGTATGTTACTATCACTGTGAATAAGTAACACAGGAGTTATGGAACAAAGATACCAGGAATGTCTTCACACATATGGACACCACTTATAACAAGGTTAGTACTCATTATAGTGCATGTTACTATCACTGTGAATAAGTAACACAGGAGTTATGGAACAAAGATACCAGGAATGTCTTCATGGACACCACTTATAACAAGGTTAGTACTCATTATAGTGTATGTTACTATCACTGTGAATAAGTAACACAGGAGTTATGGAACAAAGATACCAGGAATGTCTTCACACAGATGGACACTACTTATAACAAGGTTAGTACTCATTATAGTGTATGTTACTATCACTGTGAGTAAGTAACACAGGAGTTATGGAACAAAGATACCAGGAATGTCTTCATGGACACTACTTATAACAAGGTTAGTACTCATTATAGTGTATGTTACTATCACTGTGAGTAAGTAACACAGGAGTTATGTAACAAAGATACCAGTAATGTCTTCACACACATGGACACTACTTATAACAAGGTTAGTACTCATTATAGTGTATGTTACTATCACTGTGAGTAAGTAACACAGGAGTTATGTAACAAAGATACCAGGAATGTCTTCACACACATGGACACTACTTATAACAAGGTTAGTACTCATTATACTGTATGTTACTATTACTGTGAGTAAGTAACACAGGAGTTATGTAACAAAGATACCAGGAATGTCTTCACACAGATGGACACTACTTATAACATGGTTAGTACTCATTATAGTGTATGTTACTATCACTGTGAATAAGTAACACAGGAGTTATGGAACAAAGATACCAGGAATGTCTTAATGGACACCACTTATAACAAGGTTAGTACTCATTATAGTGTATGTTACTATCACTGTGAATAAGTAACACAGGAGTTATGGAACAAAGATACCAGAAATGTCTTCACACACATGGACACTACTTATAACATGGTCAGTACTCATTATAGTGTATGTTACTATCACTGTGAATAAGTAACACAGGAGTTATGGAACAAAGATACCAGGAATGTCTTCACACAGATGGACACTACTTATAACATGGTTAGTACTCATTATAGTGTATGTTACTATCACTGTGAATAAGTAACACAGGAGTTATGGAACAAAGATACCAGGAATGTCTTCACACATATGGACACTACTTATAACATGGTTAGTACTCATTATAGTGTATGTTACTATCACTGTGAATAAGTAACACAGGAGTTATGGAACAAAGATACCAGGAATGTCTTCACACAGATGGACACTACTTATAACATGGTTAGTACTCATTATAGTGTATGTTACTATCACTGTGAATAAGTAACACAGGAGTTATGGAACAAAGATACCAGGAATGTCTTCACACATATGGACACCACTTATAACAAGGTTAGTACTCATTATAGTGCATGTTACTATCACTGTGAATAAGTAACACAGGAGTTATGGAACAAAGATACCAGGAATGTCTTCATGGACACCACTTATAACAAGGTTAGTACTCATTATAGTGTATGTTACTATCACTGTGAATAAGTAACACAGGAGTTATGGAACAAAGATACCAGTAATGTCTTCACACAGATGGACACTACTTATAACAAGGTTAGTACTCATTATAGTGTATGTTACTATCACTGTGAGTAAGTAACACAGGAGTTATGGAACAAAGATACCAGGAATGTCTTCATGGACACTACTTATAACAAGGTTAGTACTCATTATAGTGTATGTTACTATCACTGTGAGTAAGTAACACAGGAGTTATGTAACAAAGATACCAGTAATGTCTTCACACACATGGACACTACTTATAACAAGGTTAGTACTCATTATAGTGTATGTTACTATCACTGTGAGTAAGTAACACAGGAGTTATGTAACAAAGATACCAGGAATGTCTTCACACACATGGACACTACTTATAACAAGGTTAGTACTCATTATACTGTATGTTACTATTACTGTGAGTAAGTAACACAGGAGTTATGTAACAAAGATACCAGGAATGTCTTCACACAGATGGACACCACTTATAACAAGGTTAGTACTCATTATAGTGCATAAGTGTAAGTAAGCCAGGAGCTACAGAATGAAAAATCCCCAGTGTAAAACGCAGGATATGGAGCTCACATGTGTGTGATCAGCGACTTCACCATAAAATGACCGCACTTAAGATAATCAGTAAATATTGTGAATGAAAAAATCCCCATTCTTGGTAATAGGAACTCAGATATCACTGATGTCTCATGTGAAAATAGAACATTT
Source organism: Deroplatys truncata (assembly GCA_030765065.1). Lineage (NCBI taxonomy): Eukaryota > Metazoa > Arthropoda > Insecta > Mantodea > Mantidae > Deroplatys > Deroplatys truncata. Next base: position 204,489,315 of record CM060988.1, read on the forward strand.
CTATAATGGGTTTTAATCTAATCACTTGTAAAGGTTGTAACAGTAAGGGATATAAGATGAAATAAAATTACAAAGTCAAGCTGTAATATTCCTCATATGAAGTCTTACCTAGATGAATCTGCTGCTGCCAAGTCCTCTGCCCTTATATCCTGTAACAAAGTAACTTCTGTTTTATCTTTGAAAAAACTGTTTGGATAATCATGAAGTATTATTGTAATTGTTCTCCAGTATGCAGAATACAATATTTCTTTGTTATAAGAAACATTAGTGTATTGAATGTTCTCTTAAAAAAATTATTTAAAAAACTGACATTAATACTGCAATTTAGTTAATTTGCACACCCAATTAAGTGATGCAAATAACATTGATGTTTAAATGGTTTGAGTTACACCAACCTGGTATTCACTTTAACTGAACCAATATAACAAGGTTTCCCAAGGTTCAAAATAAGCCTTCTAAAGATGTACTGAAAATGCTAATGTACACTATGTGATCAAAAGTATCCGGACACCCCACAAACATACGTTTTTCATCTTAGGTGCATTGTGCTGCCACCTACTGCCTGGTACTCATCTGCGACCTCAGTAGTAATTAGGCATTGTGAAACAGCAGAATGGGACACTCCGTGGAACTCATGGACTTCCGACATGGTTAGGTGATTTGGTGTCACTTGTGTCAGAAGTCTACACACGAGATTTCCAGACTCCTAAACATCCTTAGGTCCACTGTTTCTGATGTGATAGTGAAGTGGAAACGTGAAGGGACATGTACAGCATGAAAGCGTACAGCCCGACCTCAAGTGTTGACTGACAGAGACAGTCGACATTTGAAGAGGGTCGTAAAGACTAATAGGCAGACATCTATCCAGACCATCACACAGGAATCTCAAACTGCATCAGGATCCACTCCAAGTACTACGACAGTTAGGCGTGAGGTGAGAAACCTAGGATTCTATAGTCGAGCGGCTGCTCATAAGCCACACATCATGCAGGAAAATGCCAAACAATGCCTCGCTTGGTGTAAGGAGCGTCAACATTACACGATTGAACAGTGGCAAAACGTTGTGTGGAGTGACGAATCATGGTACACAATGTGGTGATCCGATGCAGGGTTTGGGTATGGCGAATGCCCGGTGAACGTCATCTTCCAGTGTGTGTAGTGCCAACAGTGAAATTCGGAGGTGGTGGTGTTATGGTGTGGTCGTGTTTTTCCTGTAGGGGGGTTGCATTCCTTGTTGTTTTGCATGGCAAGATCACAGCGCAGACCTACATTAATATTTTAAGCACCTTCTTGCTTCCCACTGTTGAAGAGCAATTCGGGGATGGCGATTGCATCTTTCAACACGATTGAGCACCTGTTCATACTGCACGGGTTGTGGCGGAGTTGTTACATGGCAATAACATCCTTGTAATGGACTGGTCTGCACAGAGTCCTGACTTGAATCCTATAGAACACCTTTGGGATGTTTCGGAACACTGACTTCGTGCCAGGCCTCACTGACCTACATCGATAACTCTCCTCAGTTCCGCACTCCGTGAAGAATGGGCAGCCATTCCCCAAGAAACCTTCCAGCACGTGTTTGAAAGTATGCCTGCGAGAGTGAACGCTGTCATCAAGGCTAAGGGTGGGCCAACACCATATTGACTTCCAGCATTACTGATGGAGGGTGCCACGAACTGGTATGTCATTTTCAGCCAGGTGTCTGGATACTTTTGATCACGTAGTGTATTTGGGTCGCTCATAGATAACCACCTAAACTGGAAATTGCATATTACATTATTTATCTTACCAACTTGACAAATTTTATCAAAAGAGAGAGAAAATACCATAATGAAGACCCCTGCAAAAAAAAAAAAAAAAAAAAAGTAACAGTGTAGGCACAATGGAACAATGGCATATAAATAAAAAACTAAATATAACATACAGAAAATGTATAGAAGAATACTTCCTATTAAAATTTAAAGGTATAGATGTGCCTTAATAAGTTTAGCCAGCATTTTAGTACAAGTTTTAAACACTGTCAAAATGATTTTGGATGGTATACTTGAAATTTAAAGCCAAAGGGTGAGGAATAGTCCCTTCCATCTAGCTCATTACTTCTGTCTTTGGATTACACTTATTTCATAATAGTCGATGAATAGCTCATAAATACATCTGTCCCTGTCTAGTTTTAATTTATCATCTAAACTAAACTCAGGTCTCTTGACTGCTTTCAACAAAATACCAGATTAAAGGATATTTACAGCAAACATAACTGGCTTTTGGGATATAAAAATATTCAGTATATTACCAGACTCTCTTACAGTGCTATCAGACACCGAGAAAAAATTCTTAACCCACTATTAACAAAATATCTATGTATAAAGTGGCATTATTCTGTAAAGGAGTTCCTCGATAACGTGATGGTGACACTAAGTTAGGTTCAGAGATTTGTATCTCCTTAAGATGACATGCATCTACCGAAATATATACATAAAAATGCTTGCATGATCTATACTGTGATGCAGCAGCTATGGCTTAAGGTTACCGAGAGGTCCATGATGCATGGTCAGAGTAAGCACCACTTGCTATAATAAATGCACAGCACAATACTAGCAGATAAACCGAACCTTCTAGAAGTTTGTTCCCCTTCTCCAGAACATGTTCAAAATAGTTCTGGAATGCTCTTGGAAGATTCTACTGGCTATATAAGTGAACGATATTGTGAGACCTGACAATTCAACTTAAAGTATGAGTCAGCTGCAGAGGTAAATAATTGAGCAAGTGATTTCGTGAAAGCAATTGGAGCAGTCAGAGTCTGAGTTGCGTTAAATGAGTCAGTATGCAAGCACATGATCTCGTAAGAGCAGTCAGAGTGAGTTGTGTTGCAGGTGTCAGTCACTGGCAAGCAAGTGATCTCACATGAACACTCAAGTGTAGTCAGAGCATAAGTTTAGTTGCATGGATCAGTCACTGGCAAACAAGTGATCTCAAGTGAACACTCAAGCATAGTCAGAGCATAAGTTGAGTTGCAGGTGTCAGTCACTGGCAAGCAAGTGATCTCACGTGAACACTAAGTATAGTCAGAGCATAAGTTGAGTTGCAGGTGTCAGTCACTGGCAAGCAAGTGATCTCACGAGAACACTCAAGTACAGTCGGAGCATAACTTGAGTTGCAGGTGTCAGTCACTGGCAAGCAAGTGATCTCACGAGAACACTCAAGTGTAGTTGGAGCATAAGTTGAGTTGCATGGATCAGTCACTGGCAAGCAAGTGATCTCATGAGAACACTCAAGTGTAGTTGGAGCATAAGTTGAGTTGCATGGATCAGTCACTGGCAAGCAAGTGATCTCACGTGAACACTCAAGTGTAGTTGGAGCATAAGTTGAGTTGCATGGATCAGTCACTGGCAAGCAAGTGATCTCACGAGAACACTCAAGTGTAGTTGGAGCATAAGTTGAGTTGCATGGATCAGTCACTGGCAAGCAAGTGATCTCATGAGAACACTCAAGTGTAGTCGGAGCATAAGTTGAGTTGCATGGATCAGTCACTGGCAAGCAAGTGATCTCATGTGAACACTCAAGTGTAGTTGGAGCATAAGTTGAGTTGCATGGATCAGTCACTGGCAAGCAAGTGATCTCACGAGAACACTCAAGTGTAGTTGGAGCATAAGTTGAGTTGCATGGATCAGTCACTGGCAAGCAAGTGATCTCATGTGAACACTCAAGTGTAGTTGGAGCATAAGTTGAGTTGCATGGATCAGTCACTGGCAAGCAAGTGATCTCACGAGAACACTCAAGTGTAGTTGGAGCATAAGTTGAGTTGCATGGATCAGTCACTGGCAAGCAAGTGATCTCATGAGAACACTCAAGTGTAGTTGGAGCATAAGTTGAGTTGCATGGATCAGTCAATGGCAAGCAAGTGATCTCACGTGAACACTCAAGTGTAGTTGGAGCATAAGTTGAGTTGCAGGTGTCAGTCACTATCAAGCAAGTGATCTCACGAGAACACTCAAGTGTAGTCGGAGCATAAGTTGAGTTGCATGGATCAGTCACTGGCAAGCAAGTGATCTCACGAGAACACTCAAGTGTAGTCGGAGCATAAGTTGAGTTGCATGGATCAGTCACTGGCAAGCAAGTGATCTCACGAGAACACTCAAGTGTAGTTGGAGCATAAGTTGAGTTGCATGGATCAGTCACTGGCAAGCAAGTGATCTCATGAGAACACTCAAGTGTAGTTGGAGCATAAGTTGAGTTGCATGGATCAGTCAATGGCAAGCAAGTGATCTCACGTGAACACTCAAGTGTAGTTGGAGCATAAGTTGAGTTGCAGGTGTCAGTCACTATCAAGCAAGTGATCTCACGAGAACACTCAAGTGTAGTCGGAGCATAAGTTGAGTTGCAGGGGTCAGTCACTGGCAAGCAAGTGATCTCACGTGAACACTCAAGTGTAGTCGGAGCATAAGTTGAGTTGCAGGGGTCAGTCACTGGCAAGCAAGTGATCTCACGTGAACACTCAAGTGTAGTCGGAGCATAAGTTGAGTTGCAGGTGTCAGTCACTATCAAGCAAGTGATCTCACGAGAACACTCAAGTGTAGTCGGAGCATAAGTTGAGTTGCAGGTGTCAGTCACTATCAAGCAAGTGATCTCACGAGAACACTCAAGTGTAGTCGGAGCATAAGTTGAGTTGCAGGTGTCAGTCACTATCAAGCAAGTGATCTCACGAGAACACTCAAGTGTAGTCGGAGCATAAGTTGAGTTGCAGGTGTCAGTCACTATCAAGCAAGTGATCTCACGAGAACACTCAAGTGTAGTCGGAGCATAAGTTGAGTTGCAGGGGTCAGTCACTGGCAAGCAAGTGATCTCACGAGAACACTCAAGTGTAGTCGGAGCATAAGTTGAGTTGCAGGTGTCAGTCACTATCAAGCAAGTGATCTCACGAGAACACTCAAGTGTAGTCGGAGCATAAGTTGAGTTGCAGGTGTCAGTCACTATCAAGCAAGTGATCTCACGAGAACACTCAAGTGTAGTCGGAGCATAAGTTGAGTTGCAGGTGTCAGTCACTATCAAGCAAGTGATCTCACGAGAACACTCAAGTGTAGTCGGAGCATAAGTTGAGTTGCAGGGGTCAGTCACTGGCAAGCAAGTGATCTCACGAGAACACTCAAATGTAGTCGGAGCATAAGTTGAGTTGCAGGGGTCAGTCACTGCCAAGCAAGTGATCTCACGAGAACACTCAAATGTAGTCGGAGTATAAGTTCAGTTGCAGGTGTCAGTCACTATCAAGCAAGTGATCTCACGAGAACACTCAAATGTAGTCAGAGCATAAGTTGAGTTGCAGGGGTCAGTCACTATCAAGCAAGTGATCTCACATGAACACTCAAATGTAGTCGGAGCATAAGTTGAGTTGCAGGTGTCAGTCACTATCAAGCAAGTGATCTCACGAGAACACTCAAATGTAGTCGGAGCATAAGTTGAGTTGCATAGATCAGTCACTGGCAAGCAAGTGATCTCACGAGAACACTCAAGTTTAGTTGGAGCATAAGTTGAGTTACAGGTGTCAGTTACTGGCAAGGAAGTGATCTCACGAGAACACTCAAGTGTAGTCGGAGCATAAGTTGAGTTGCAGGTGTCAGTCACTGGCAAGCAAGTGATCTCACGTGAACACTCAAGTGTAGTCGGAGCATAAGTTGAGTTGCATGGATCAGTCACTGGCAAGCAAGTGATCTCATGTGAACACTCAAGTGTAGTTGGAGCATAAGTTGAGTTGCATGGATCAGTCACTGGCAAGCAAGTGATCTCACGAGAACACTCAAGTGTAGTCGAAGCATAAGTTGAGTTGCAGGTGTCAGTCACTGGCAAGCAAGTGATCTCATGTGAACACTCAAGTGCAGTCGGAGCATAAGTTGAGTTGCATGGATCAGTCACTGGCAAACAAGTGATCTCAAGTGAACACTCAAGCGTAGTCAGAGCATAAGTTGAGTTGCAGGTGTCAGTCACTGGCAAGCAAGTGATCTCACAAGAACACTCAAGTGTAGTCGAAGCATAAGTTGAGTTGCATGGATCAGTCACTGCCAAGCAAGTGATTTTACGAGAACACTCAAGTGTAGTCGGAATATAAGTTGAGTTGCATGGATCAGTCACTGGCAAGCAAGTGATCTTACGAGAACACTCAAGTGCAGTCAGAGCATAAGTTGAGTTGCAGGGGTCAGTCACTGGCAAGCAAGTAATCTTACGAGAACACTCAAGTTTAGTTGGAGCATAAGTTAAGTTGCAGGTGCCAGTCACTGGCAAGCAAGTGATCTTACGAGAACACTCAAGTGCAGTCGGAGCATAAGTTGAGTTGCATGGGTCAGTCACTGCCAAGCAAGTGATCTCACGTGAACACTCAGGTGTAGTCAGAGCATAAGTTGAGTTGCATGGGTCAGTGCCTGGCAAGCAAGTGATCTTACGAGAACACTCAAGTGTAGTCGGAGTATAAGTTGAGTTGCATGGGTCAGTGCCTGGCAAGCAAGTGGTCTTACGAGAATACTCAAGTGTAGTCGGAGTATAAGTTGAGTTGCATGGATCAGTCACTGGCAAGCAAGTGATCTTACGAGAACACTCAAGTGTAGTTGAAGCATAAGCTGAGTTGCATGGGTCAGTGCCTGGCAAGCAAGTGGTCTTACGAGAATACTCAAGTGTAGTCGGAGTATAAGTTGAGTTGCATGGATCAGTCACTGGCAAGCAAGTGATCTTACGAGAACACTCAAGTGTAGTCGGAGCATAAGTTGAGTTGCATGGATCAGTCACTGGCAAGCAAGTGATCTCATGTGAACACTCAAGTGTAGTTGGAGCATAAGTTGAGTTGCATGGATCAGTCACTGGCAAGCAAGTGATCTCACGAGAACACTCAAGTGTAGTTGGAGCATAAGTTGAGTTGCATGGATCAGTCACTGGCAAGCAAGTGATCTCATGTGAACACTCAAGTGTAGTTGGAGCATAAGTTGAGTTGCATGGATCAGTCACTGGCAAGCAAGTGATCTCACGAGAACACTCAAGTGTAGTTGGAGCATAAGTTGAGTTGCATGGATCAGTCACTGGCAAGCAAGTGATCTCATGAGAACACTCAAGTGTAGTTGGAGCATAAGTTGAGTTGCATGGATCAGTCAATGGCAAGCAAGTGATCTCACGTGAACACTCAAGTGTAGTTGGAGCATAAGTTGAGTTGCAGGTGTCAGTCACTATCAAGCAAGTGATCTCACGAGAACACTCAAGTGTAGTCGGAGCATAAGTTGAGTTGCATGGATCAGTCACTGGCAAGCAAGTGATCTCACGAGAACACTCAAGTGTAGTCGGAGCATAAGTTGAGTTGCATGGATCAGTCACTGGCAAGCAAGTGATCTCACGAGAACACTCAAGTGTAGTTGGAGCATAAGTTGAGTTGCATGGATCAGTCACTGGCAAGCAAGTGATCTCATGAGAACACTCAAGTGTAGTTGGAGCATAAGTTGAGTTGCATGGATCAGTCAATGGCAAGCAAGTGATCTCACGTGAACACTCAAGTGTAGTTGGAGCATAAGTTGAGTTGCAGGTGTCAGTCACTATCAAGCAAGTGATCTCACGAGAACACTCAAGTGTAGTCGGAGCATAAGTTGAGTTGCAGGGGTCAGTCACTGGCAAGCAAGTGATCTCACGTGAACACTCAAGTGTAGTCGGAGCATAAGTTGAGTTGCAGGGGTCAGTCACTGGCAAGCAAGTGATCTCACGTGAACACTCAAGTGTAGTCGGAGCATAAGTTGAGTTGCAGGTGTCAGTCACTATCAAGCAAGTGATCTCACGAGAACACTCAAGTGTAGTCGGAGCATAAGTTGAGTTGCAGGTGTCAGTCACTATCAAGCAAGTGATCTCACGAGAACACTCAAGTGTAGTCGGAGCATAAGTTGAGTTGCAGGTGTCAGTCACTATCAAGCAAGTGATCTCACGAGAACACTCAAGTGTAGTCGGAGCATAAGTTGAGTTGCAGGTGTCAGTCACTATCAAGCAAGTGATCTCACGAGAACACTCAAGTGTAGTCGGAGCATAAGTTGAGTTGCAGGGGTCAGTCACTGGCAAGCAAGTGATCTCACGAGAACACTCAAGTGTAGTCGGAGCATAAGTTGAGTTGCAGGTGTCAGTCACTATCAAGCAAGTGATCTCACGAGAACACTCAAGTGTAGTCGGAGCATAAGTTGAGTTGCAGGTGTCAGTCACTATCAAGCAAGTGATCTCACGAGAACACTCAAGTGTAGTCGGAGCATAAGTTGAGTTGCAGGTGTCAGTCACTATCAAGCAAGTGATCTCACGAGAACACTCAAGTGTAGTCGGAGCATAAGTTGAGTTGCAGGGGTCAGTCACTGGCAAGCAAGTGATCTCACGAGAACACTCAAATGTAGTCGGAGCATAAGTTGAGTTGCAGGGGTCAGTCACTGCCAAGCAAGTGATCTCACGAGAACACTCAAATGTAGTCGGAGTATAAGTTCAGTTGCAGGTGTCAGTCACTATCAAGCAAGTGATCTCACGAGAACACTCAAATGTAGTCAGAGCATAAGTTGAGTTGCAGGGGTCAGTCACTATCAAGCAAGTGATCTCACATGAACACTCAAATGTAGTCGGAGCATAAGTTGAGTTGCAGGTGTCAGTCACTATCAAGCAAGTGATCTCACGAGAACACTCAAATGTAGTCGGAGCATAAGTTGAGTTGCATAGATCAGTCACTGGCAAGCAAGTGATCTCACGAGAACACTCAAGTTTAGTTGGAGCATAAGTTGAGTTACAGGTGTCAGTTACTGGCAAGGAAGTGATCTCACGAGAACACTCAAGTGTAGTCGGAGCATAAGTTGAGTTGCAGGTGTCAGTCACTGGCAAGCAAGTGATCTCACGTGAACACTCAAGTGTAGTCGGAGCATAAGTTGAGTTGCATGGATCAGTCACTGGCAAGCAAGTGATCTCATGTGAACACTCAAGTGTAGTTGGAGCATAAGTTGAGTTGCATGGATCAGTCACTGGCAAGCAAGTGATCTCACGAGAACACTCAAGTGTAGTCGAAGCATAAGTTGAGTTGCAGGTGTCAGTCACTGGCAAGCAAGTGATCTCATGTGAACACTCAAGTGCAGTCGGAGCATAAGTTGAGTTGCATGGATCAGTCACTGGCAAACAAGTGATCTCAAGTGAACACTCAAGCGTAGTCAGAGCATAAGTTGAGTTGCAGGTGTCAGTCACTGGCAAGCAAGTGATCTCACAAGAACACTCAAGTGTAGTCGAAGCATAAGTTGAGTTGCATGGATCAGTCACTGCCAAGCAAGTGATTTTACGAGAACACTCAAGTGTAGTCGGAATATAAGTTGAGTTGCATGGATCAGTCACTGGCAAGCAAGTGATCTTACGAGAACACTCAAGTGCAGTCAGAGCATAAGTTGAGTTGCAGGGGTCAGTCACTGGCAAGCAAGTAATCTTACGAGAACACTCAAGTTTAGTTGGAGCATAAGTTAAGTTGCAGGTGCCAGTCACTGGCAAGCAAGTGATCTTACGAGAACACTCAAGTGCAGTCGGAGCATAAGTTGAGTTGCATGGGTCAGTCACTGCCAAGCAAGTGATCTCACGTGAACACTCAGGTGTAGTCAGAGCATAAGTTGAGTTGCATGGGTCAGTGCCTGGCAAGCAAGTGATCTTACGAGAACACTCAAGTGTAGTCGGAGTATAAGTTGAGTTGCATGGGTCAGTGCCTGGCAAGCAAGTGGTCTTACGAGAATACTCAAGTGTAGTCGGAGTATAAGTTGAGTTGCATGGATCAGTCACTGGCAAGCAAGTGATCTTACGAGAACACTCAAGTGTAGTTGAAGCATAAGCTGAGTTGCATGGGTCAGTGCCTGGCAAGCAAGTGGTCTTACGAGAATACTCAAGTGTAGTCGGAGTATAAGTTGAGTTGCATGGATCAGTCACTGGCAAGCAAGTGATCTTACGAGAACACTCAAGTGTAGTCGGAGCATAAGTTGAGTTGCAGGTGTCAGTCACAGGCAAGCAAGTGATCTTACGAGAACACTCAAGTGTAGTCGGAGCATAAGTTGAGTTGCATGGATCAGTCACCGGCAAGCAAGTGATCTTACGAGAACACTCAAGTGTAGTCGGAGCATAAGTTGAGTTGCATGGATCAGTCACTGGCAAACAAGTGAACTTACGAGGTCACTCAAGTGTAGTCGGAGGATAAGTTGAGTTGCAGGTGTCAGTCACTGGCAAGCAGGTGATCTCACGAGAACACTCAAGTGTTGTTAGACAATAAGTTGAGTTGCAGGTGTCAGTCACTGGCAAGCAAATGATCTCACGAGAACACTCAAGTATAGTCGGAGCATAAGTTGAGTTGCATGGATCAGTCACTGGCAAGCAAGTGATCTCATGAGAACACTCAAGTGCAGTCGGAGCATAAGTTGAGTTGCAGCGGTCAGTCACTGGCAAGCAAGTGATGTCACGAGAACACTCAAGTGTAGTCGGAGCATAAGTTGAGTTGCAGGGGTCAGTCACTGGCAAGCAAGTGAACTCACGAGAACATTCAAGTGTAGTCGGAGCATAAGTTGAGTTGCATGGATCAGTCACTGGCAAGCAAGTGATCTCACGAGAGCAGTCATTGCAAGTCAGAGTATGAGATACGTTGTATGTCTCAGTAAGTAGAAAAGCATGTGATCTCGTGAGAACAAACCAGTGTAGTTGGAGTATGAGTTGAATTGCATTGATCAGCCAGTGAGCCCATGAGTGATCACACATGAAAAGTCAGTGGAGTTTAACCTGAGTTACATGAGTCAGTCAGTGGAGAAGAAAATGATCACATGAAGACAGTCAGTGTAGTCAGATCATGAGATGAGTTACATGAGTCAGTCAGTGGACAAGAAAATGATCACATGAAGACAGTCAGTGTAGTCAGATCATGAGATGAGTTACATGAGTCAGTCAGTGGACAAGAAAATGATCACATGAAGACAGTCAGTGTAGTCAGATCATGAGATGAGTTACATGAGTCAGTCAGTGGACAAGAAAATGATCACATGAAGACAGTCAGTGTAGTCAGATCATGAGATGAGTTGCATGAGTCAGTCAGTGGACCAGCAAGTGATCTCACGAAGACAGTCAGTGTAGTCAGATCATGAGATGAGTTGCATGAGTCAGTCAGTGGACAAGGCAAGTGATCTCACGAAGACAGTCAGTGTAGTCAGATCATGAGATGAGTTGCATGAGTCAGTCAGTGGACAAGCAAGTGATCTCACAAAGACAGTCAGTGTAGTCAGATCATGAGATGAGTTGCATGAGTCCGTCAGTGGACAAGCAAGTGATCTCATGAAGACAGTCAGTGTAGTCAGATCATGAGATGAGTTGCATGAGTCAGTGTAGTCAGATCATGAGATGCGTTGCATGAGTCAGTCAGTGGACAAGGCAAGTGATCTCACGAAGACAGTCAGTGTAGTCAGATCATGAGATGAGTTGCATGAGTCGGTGTAGTCAGATCATGAGATGAGTTGCATGAGTCAGTCAGTGGACAAGGCAAGTGATCTCACGAAGACAGTCAGTGTAGTCAGATCATGAGATGAGTTGCATGAGTCAGTCAGTGGACAAGCAAGTGATCTCACGAAGACAGTCAGTGTAGTCAGATCATGAGATGAGTTGCATGTGTGAGTCAGTGGACAAGCAAGTGATCTTACGAAGACAGTCAGTGTAGTCAGATCATGAGATGAGTTGCATGAGTCAGTCGGTGTAGTCAGATCATGAGATGAGTTGCATGAGTCAGTCAGTGGACAAGCAAGTGATCACATGAAGACAGTCAGTGTAGTCAGATCATGAGATGTGTTGCATGAGTCAGTCAGTGTAGTCAGATCATGAGATGAGTTGCATGAGTCAGTCAGTGGACAAGGCAAGTGATCTCACGAAGACAGTCAGTGTAGTCAGATCATGAGATAAGTTGCATGAGTCAGTGTAGTCAGATCATGAGATGAATTGCACGAGTGAGTCAGTGTAGTCAGATGATGGAATGAGTTGCATGAGTCAGTCAGTGGACAAGCAAGTGATCTCATGAAGACAGTCAGTGTAGTCAGATCATGAGATGAGTTGCATGAGTCAGTCAGTGGACAAGCAAGTGATCTCATGAGTCAGTCAGTGTGGTCAGATCATGAGATGAGTTGCATGAGTCAGTCAATGGACAAGCAAGTGATCTCATGAAGACAGTCAGTGTAGTCAGATCATGAGATGAGTTGCATGAGTCAGTCAGTGTAGTCATATCATGAGATGAGTTGCATGAGTCAGTCAGTGGACAAGCAAGTGTACTCATGAAGACAGTCAGTGTAGTCAGATCATGAGATGAGTTGCATGAGTCAGTCAGTGGACAAGCAAGTGATCTCACAAAGACAGTCAGTGTAGTCAGATAATGAGATGAGTTGCATGAGTCAGTCAGTGGACAAGCAAGTGATCTCATGAGTCAGTCAGTGTGGTCAGATCATGAGATGAGTTGCATGAGTCAGTCAGTGTAGTCAGATCATGAGATGAGTTGCATGAGTCAGTCAGTGGCAAGCAAGTGATCTCATGAAGACAGTCAGTGTAGTCAGATCATGAGATGAGTTGCATGAGTCAGTCAGTGTAGTCAGATCATGAGATGAGTTGCATGAGTCAGTCAGTGGACAAGCAAGTGATCTCATGAAGACAGTCAGTGTAGTCAGATCATGAGATGAGTTGCATGAGTCAGTCAGTGTAGTCACATCATGAGATGAGTTGCATGAGTCAGTCAGTGGACAAGCAAGTGATCTCACGAAGACAGTCAGTGTAGTCACATCATGAGATGAGTTGCATGAGTCAGTCAGTGTAGTCACATCATGAGATGAGTTGCATGAGTCAGTCAGTGGACAAGCAAGTGATCTCATGAAGACAGTCAGTGTAGTCAGATCATGAGATGAGTTGCATGAGTCAGTCAGTGTAGTCACATCATGAGATGAGTTGCATGAGTCAGTCAGTGGACAAGCAAGTGATCTCACGAAGACAGTCAGTGTAGTCACATCATGAGATGAGTTGCATGAGTCAGTCAGTGGACAAGCAAGTGATCTCACGAAGACAGTCAGTGTAGTCAGATCATGAGATGAGTTGCATGTGTGAGTCAGTGGACAAGCAAGTGATCTTACGAAGACAGTCAGTGTAGTCAGATCATGAGATGAGTTGCATGAGTCAGTCGGTGTAGTCAGATCATGAGATGAGTTGCATGAGTCAGACAGTGGACAAGCAAGTGATCACATGAAGACAGTCAGTGTAGTCAGATCATGAGATGTGTTGCATGAGTCAGTCGGTGTTGTCAGATCATGAGATGAGTTGCATGAGTCAGTCAGTGGACAAGGCAAGTGATCTCACGAAGACAGTCAGTGTAGTCAGATCATGAGATGAGTTGCATGAGTCAGTGTAGTCAGATCATGAGATGAATTGCACGAGTGAGTCAGTGTAGTCAGATGATGGAATGAGTTGCATGAGTCAGTCAGTGGACAAGCAAGTGATCTCATGAAGACAGTCAGTGTAGTCAGATCATGAGATGAGTTGCATGAGTCAGTCAGTGGACAAGCAAGTGATCTCATGAGTCAGTCAGTGTGGTCAGATCATGAGATGAGTTGCATGAGTCAGTCAATGGACAAGCAAGTGATCTCATGAAGACAGTCAGTGTAGTCAGATCATGAGATGAGTTGCATGAGTCAGTCAGTGTAGTCATATCATGAGATGAGTTGCATGAGTCAGTCAGTGGACAAGCAAGTGTACTCATGAAGACAGTCAGTGTAGTCAGATCCTGAGATGAGTTGCATGAGTCAGTCAGTGGACAAGCAAGTGATCTCACAAAGACAGTCAGTGTAGTCAGATAATGAGATGAGTTGCATGAGTCAGTCAGTGGACAAGCAAGTGATCTCATGAGTCAGTCAGTGTGGTCAGATCATGAGATGAGTTGCATGAGTCAGTCAGTGTAGTCAGATCATGAGATGAGTTGCATGAGTCAGTCAGTGGCAAGCAAGTGATCTCATGAAGACAGTCAGTGTAGTCAGATCATGAGATGAGTTGCATGAGTCAGTCAGTGTAGTCAGATCATGAGATGAGTTGCATGAGTCAGTCAGTGGACAAGCAAGTGATCTCATGAAGACAGTCAGTGTAGTCAGATCATGAGATGAGTTGCATGAGTCAGTCAGTGTAGTCACATCATGAGATGAGTTGCATGAGTCAGTCAGTGGACAAGCAAGTGATCTCATGAAGACAGTCAGTGTAGTCAGATCATGAGATGAGTTGCATGAGTCAGTCAGTGGACAAGCAAGTGATCTCACAAAGACAGTCAGTGTAGTCAGATAATGAGATGAGTTGCATGAGTCAGTCAGTGGACAAGCAAGTGATCTCATGAGTCAGTCAGTGTGGTCAGATCATGAGATGAGTTGCATGAGTCAGTCAGTGTAGTCAGATCATGAGATGAGTTGCATGAGTCAGTCAGTGGCAAGCAAGTGATCTCATGAAGACAGTCAGTGTAGTCAGATCATGAGATGAGTTGCATGAGTCAGTCAGTGTAGTCAGATCATGAGATGAGTTGCATGAGTCAGTCAGTGGACAAGCAAGTGATCTCATGAAGACAGTCAGTGTAGTCAGATCATGAGATGAGTTGCATGAGTCAGTCAGTGTAGTCACATCATGAGATGAGTTGCATGAGTCAGTCAGTGGACAAGCAAGTGATCTCATGAAGACAGTCAGTGTAGTCAGATCATGAGATGAGTTGCATGAGTCAGTCAGTGTAGTCACATCATGAGATGAGTTGCATGAGTCAGTCAGTGGACAAGCAAGTGATCTCACGAAGACAGTCAGTGTAGTCACATCATGAGATGAGTTGCATGAGTCAGTCAGTAAATGAGCAAGTTTCCCATGTGACAACAGGAGTGATTCTTCGAGCTAGCCGGCGACAGCTGCTGTGACATGCTGAGTGAAGTTAACCAAGTAACATGAAGAGGCTACGTCATGGAGAAGTGAACTAAATGATAAGAACATAGAAGAGTGACAATTGAAAATCTTATACAATATTGTATAAGCCATTGATCACAGTTTTGCAGTAAATGTTCTATATCTATCGTGTTGAATGAAAATTTGTCTTCTACCATATTTCTACTTTGAGTCATTCTTGATGGCATATCCATAAGGAAGTAAATGAAAAACGAGCAGTATGGTAGTAGGATTTTGAAGGTGGTTTGATCTGACATGTTCAATATTTGGAGAATTGTTCATTGTAGAGTTTCATCAAAATCGTCTTAAATGTACTCTCTATCTATCCTTTGTTTCACTCTGTCCTTCTATCTGAAACTGCAGATACTATGTTTTTATTAACGTTTTGGTGGTAAAAGTGAGTACTTATTTTTCAGGAATGGGTTTCGGAGTTAATAAGCTGCGGGTTTGTTCTTTTTTTAAAGTCAAGAATTTTTAACAAAATAAGGGAATTTTATGCCATATAAATTTAGCAGTAATGTTAACAACTGACATTAAAAGTCACATCACTAAGGGTGTAGTGGTGGAGATAATAGTAGTAGTACTTATTCTTGTTACATGCTATGATCCAAGTATTGAGTACATTATTATAAATTCTATCATGCAATGATCTTTGAAGACGGGAATTAACTATTACTGTGCAAAATGAACAGTTTAAATTGTAACTATACCTTGTTTTTGGTCTGCAGTAAAATGTTTGGATCCGATGTTTCTGCTTGGCATTCTGTTTCTGTTAACATTCCTTGAACACTCAATTCACTATTCTCATTGTACATGATAAATTCTTTCTTTATCTTCTTTACAAGATCTGAAGAAAAACACTTCTCCTCTTTCTCAAAACCAGTATCAGAAACAAAAGTGCATTCTTTTGTTTCTGTATAATTATCCAATTCAAAAACACTGCTACATGTGACAGTGTCATTCTTATATCTATTTCCAAAATTTGTGGAAAAACACTCACTCTCATTTAGTAAGCCTGGTTCTAAAATATCAACTTCTTCTTTGATATCTATTTTGTGGTCCATTTTAAACTCATATTGACTTGTGGTAGTATCTTTCTCAAATATTCTTTTAGGATTTGAGGATGAAAAGTCTTTTTCAATTGATAGCTCTTCTGCTAGAAGATTCACTACTTCTTTAACTTTCATTTCACAGGCTGTAGGAAAACAAAATGCAATTAGTGTTATCAAGAATTACTTTACACTAAAAACAAACAAGGAACCACTACTGTATGAACACAAGAGCAATAAGTTGACAGTGATGATGAATGAATAACTGAGGATTATAATTTTTCAAATGTCCTAAGTGTTAACATTTACAAAACTGAATTTCTGCTCTGAAATGTGACTGAAACAGCAGTTCTTCTCTCAAATCCATCCCACTCTTAAAAATAGAATGTATATTAATTTCCAGTAGAGATAAGTAGCATTTAGTATAATGAGACTGCATAGATTCTGATAAGGTCATTATGGCATGGATTCATGAAGGGAGCTTGCAGTTCAAATCCTGCATGAACGTTCTCCCTGACGTGAGGTTTTTTTTCCTGCTCTGGGGCTTCAGTAACCTTATTTTCAGGGTTTTTTCTGTCATAAGTGGCAAATACTGGGGAGGTACACTAAACTAGGCTAGGAATGTTTTGTTACCAAATCTCCTTTCTTAATTATCATTTTACTTCATGTATCATCAGTGTCCATGGCCTGTGGTGCCATATGCACTTATAACAGGGTATCGAATAATAAGAGTAGAAAATAAATAACAAGACATTTTTGTTACTTAGGAATTAATGTTTGCAATTAACAATTCCGACTATGTAAATGGGAACATGGGACTTCACAGATAATAACATTCTGAGGTGTCCAGAACATCCACACCACAGAAGAAAGCTTTAACTGTGAACAGCATTACTCAAAAAATGAAAAGCAGGATAATTACAGAACTTTGTACTTAAGTCAGACTCTATTAAGAATCCCATATGTAGATTTTAGAGAATAATTCCCCCAGCAATAACAACAATTTATTAACACACTTTTGTTGCTTTTAATTTTCCAAAAATTAGCTCACAAGTTTGATTGCTAATTTTTGTTAATTTTCTAACTATATTTACATAAAGAATAAAACATGGGTTTCAAATTTTCTGCGAAATGGATGTGAATTACACATCAACTCTCATCCTTTATATGAATTATAATCTGTTTTTATTTTCTCAGAAACATCTTTAACAATTTGGATTCGAATACTGGTTGTTTGATATGTTTTCATGTATACTCTGTAAATAGCCTGCCAAGTCCACTTCATTTCCACTGAATTTTGTATCACTTCAGTTTTTTTCACAAATGTTCACCTTTACACTGGTAGAGTAAAAGTAAAAACCTTCAAAAATGTTGTTCATCTTAAGAGGAACCTTTGAAAACATGCTAGTTAAGTCATTTTATGACTTACTGCGTTTCCCCTTTTGAAGATGGAAACAAAGCCACTACACTGTAAAACAGCAGCTTATTTTCATTTTTGATAAAAGTACTTAAAACATACGTAATCAAGGAGCTGTACTTCTTTTTAAGTTATGTTGTTCTGGGGTATACAAACCAGTTTATTAAAACTGTTAGTACTTTCTGTAAGCTTTCTCTCTTATAATACTGAGCAACAACAATTGGAACGAAAGAAATGAAGCTATTAGTCTGAAGCTACATGCAGAATTACTAGATATAAATGCCACATATAACCTTTTGGTTACTGCTTGTTTACAGATAAAAGACCTTTGAAGATGTTCCATTTATTAGGTGTATGATTTGATTTGTTAAACAAGACACTCACTAAGGTGAAATGTCACTAAGGTGAATACCAAGCAGGTTTTAGGAGGGGAAAAAGAACAATAGATAACATAATGATAATTCAAATCATAGTAAACAAATACTTAAGAAATAAAAGGGGTAGGGTATATATATTTTTTGCAGACTTCAAGAAGGCTTTTGATACTATAGAGAGGCCTTGGTATATAAACTGAGGAACAAAGGAGTCAGCACTGCATTCATCGAGGGGATACAAAAATTGTATGAAGGAATTCAATTTTGTATAAGATGTGGAAAAAAATAGTACTACTGATTATATACAGCAAAATTTAGGTCTGAGGCAAGGTTGTAAACTCAGTCCAATATTATTTAACTTATTTATAGATGATATTTTAGATAGAATAATGAAAAGTAATAAACATTGTCCAGTTATAGGAAAAAAGGAAATACCAGGGTTACTATTTGCAGATGATCTAGTAGCTGGGGCAGTAACAGTGATAGGGTTGCAGCATGCTATTAATGAAATAGCTAAATTCTGTACGGAATGGGGGCTAAAGGTGAATACAAACAAGTCCAAGATAATAGTGTTCAAGAAAGGATCAAAATTAAAAAGAGAGAAAGATGGTATATAAATGGAGAGCAAATAGAGGTGCTAAAAGAATTTACCTGGGGATTAGATTCTCAAGCAACGGGAAATGGGAAGAACAACTGAAAGGAAAGCTAGCCATGAAAGCTGTTAAGAGTTTGCTTGTGCAAAACACCCATGCTATCAATGAACTGGTTGGAAAGGCTATACGAAGCTGTAGTTGAGTCAAAAATTTTATATGGAATAGAAGTATGGGGGGTGGCAAAGGGATGGTGTAAGATTGATATAGTCCATAGAATGTTTTGTAGAGAAGTTCTGGGTTTGCCTAAGAGTTCACCAAGGGCATGGCACTGGCAGAGCTAGGAAGGGTAGGGAGAAAAGGTATAATAGTGGAAAGAATTTTGAAGTATTGGTATAGATGTTTAAATTTAGAAGATGGTAATACATTAAAAGAATGTATACAGTTTCAAAAAACTGTCTTAGGAGAAGACCGTTGGTTTGGGGAGATGGGAAATGTGCTAAAAGAAATTGGCATGAAGAATATTTTCCTATTAGATAAATATAATAACTGTGGGTTTTGGAAAGAAGTGAGATTGAGGGTAGAAGACATCGAGAAACAAGAGATACGGGCTAGTTTTGAGGATAAAAGGTCATTGATCTTGTATAAATCAGTTAAAAGAAATTGGGGAAGGGAGAAGTATGTAGATATATGCAATCAATTTGTTAGAATAGGTCTTGCATGGATGCGCACAGGAGTAATATTTTTTAAAAAGGAATGGATATAATTGTTTGGGGAGATGTATTATGTGTGATGAATTTGGTAGTACTTTTCATTGGCTAATAGAATGTGATAAGGTTAAAAGATGGGTAGAGGTTATGTGGAATAAAAAATGGGACAAGCTAAATAAAGAAGCAGTAGCATTAAGAATGTTGGGAAGCACAAAAGCAGAAACAATTAAAACGATGGGGACATTTTTAGGCAACACAAGGGATAAGGAGCTCAAGAAAGGTACAGGAGAATGGGCACAGTATGGAAAGTGGAGAGATGGTATAGTAGCTTTATCCCATATATACAGCCTAGGGCTAAATATGGGAGAGCTAGAAAACTGAAGCACTAGACCTAAGTTTTAGATGTAGTTTTATTTGTATTATTGTAATAATGATGAGATAAATATTACATATTAAGAGACTAAAATTATTGCTTATAGGAACCAAAATGCATTTAAGAGTGACTTCAAGTGGTGAAATGAATGTCCTCAAAGCCTGTAACACAACCGCCATCCGTTTTTAACAGCTTCTTATATACTAAATTCACTGCAATAATTCAACAAAGTGCTCCATTTTGTTAATACTGCACATGTGTAGGGGAAACTGCAAAACTAATGCTATTAGCACAATCTACAAACTTAGCAGTGTGTTTACTTCTATTTTTAACACAATCGTATGAATTCAACTGTACAAGGTGTGTTCAAAAAGTACTGAACCATATTTTTTCCTATGTAAACCAATGAAGTGCAGGAGACATTCATGCGTGTTGTGAATATTTTCCCGTCCGCAGAATACATCAGTCGCTGGCTGTCGACCTACAAATGAGGACATGTAGTGAGTGCTTGACGGATAGCAGTTTTTGTAAAATGACAGAACAATTTGAGCAGTGATATTGCATCAAATTTTGCCAAAAGGTTGGTAATACCCAAGTGTAAACCATTTGCAAGATTCAAAAAACGTTTGGGAATGGTGCCATGAGCACCTCACGGATAAAGGAGTGGTACAACTGCTCGAAAGATGGCTGCACATCAGCAGACAGTGAACCACATTCAGGAAGGCCCTCAACTACGCAGAATGACTATGTCATTGAGCAAGTGTGGACTCTAGTCTTGCAGAACCATTGTATCACATTCTGACAACTTGCAAATGAGATGGGGGTAAGCATTGGATCGGTACATTCAATTCTGACCAAGATTTTGGCCATGAGACGTGTGTCTGCAAAACTCATATTGAATCTGCCAACTATGGAGCAGAAACAACAGGATCTGGACATCGCACAGGACATTCTGGCCATACAAACCTGACCCAACTTTCTCAACACTGTGATCACAGGCAATGAGACATGGGTTTACGGCTATGACTCCTCAGTGACAATATCCATCATCCTACAGGCCAAAAAAGCATGACTGGTTTGCAGCAAACTCAAGGTCATGTTGACCATTTTCTTTAAACTCTCATGGCGTGGTCCATCATAAAGACATGACACAAGCCAAACCATCACAAAGGATTACTACAAGGAGGTCCTTCGTTATTTTCATGATGCTGTACAGTGCAAACAACTGGATCTGTGGGTAAGCAAAAAGTTCTGTCATAATGCACCTACCCATTCTGCACATTTGGTTCAGGTGTGACTTTTGAATATTTCTCAAGCTGAAAATGCTACTGAAAAGGGACCCAATTTGAGTCAAGAGAAGACACTGTACAGAACGGGACAGCCTCGGAAGTGCTGGAAGAAGTGTGTACATCAGCAAGGAAACTACATTGAAGGGGATTAGTGTTCTGGACCTCCAAGTCAATCAACATATTTTTGCCAACCAAAGGTTCAATACTTTTTGAACACACTTCACATGCATCATAATTAAGCTGATAATTATGGGGAATGACTAAATATCGCTCTGCTTATCACAGTACAATTTCAGACATCATACCCATTACTTGGAACCAATTTATATATGCACACAGTAATTTAAACCTAACCTCGGGTAAATCTCAAAACCAAAGGATTCACTATGATTTGCTACAGCCTGACAGCCTCCACTTCTTCCTTCCTTTTTTGTTTTGTTTAACAGACATACAAATTAACATACTCATTTCGATCTTGCTGAATTTTTACTCAAATGTTGGCAGCTCTCGAGGACGAACTGCATAGCCACAAAATGCCAACTAACAGCCAAAGTGTGAACTAATTAGTTAAGTGGACCTGGAACAAGGTCTGCATTATGCTATTTTAATGGTAAAAGAGTGTCCAACATTGCAGACAAATACAAAGCTAAATGAAACAATTTACATCTCATTATTTAATACCATTGTTGTTCAACTTTGTAAAACCAAGTATACATAATATGATTAAATCTAATTTATATTTTAATACCTATATAAATTAGATTTAAAGCTCCTAAATTCACCCTTTTGCAATCACAGAGAGTTGAAATCTTTTGTATCGGGTCCCCAAGAACCTAGTTATTCCACTGTTAAGCCTATATTAAACCTGAGAATACATTAAACTTTTCTGCTACAGTTAAACCTCATCCTCCTAACAAATTAAACTTCGTTTTATACACAATAAAACACTCAGAATAATGTTGTTTAACATAATGCTTGAAATGTATACAAAAATCGCTATCATCCTACATTTTAAAGATTCTCAAATAAAGTATTGATCACAGCCTTTCATATTAATCTATTATAATTCTAATGAGTTAATGTTTAGTTACCTACTTAAAAAAAAAACATATTAGCCCAAATAACAATATTATTCTGAATTAACCGATTCATTACATAAAGAAATTAAAATTTACCTGAAACTGCAATTACCATTGGTCACTATAGTTTCGTATCGCTATATTAAATAAAGCTTCATCAAATATGCATCTGAACAATCTAACAACGATGTCCAATAAACAGATAGCTCGTAACAAATTGTCTTTCTGGGTAATTTGTTGCAGAATATTGAGATTGAAAAAAAGAACACATTTGAAAAAGCCAACTCTAAACCATTTTACATCACGACTCTGGCCGTAGCGTATGTAGTAGACATGGGACAATTCATGAACGAATCGTTCATATGAACGATTACAAGGAAAGAATCGTGTGTCTTAGCATGAATCGTCGTTCAAAATGAATCGTAAGAATCGTGCATGAATCGTCGTTCAAAAAGAATCGCAAGAATCGTGCATGAATCGTCGTTCAAAAAGAATCGTGATCAAGGCATTCTCGCATGCGCTTTGTTTACTACCCACTATGCTTTGGCTTCCAAGCTGAGCCCGGCCGAATGCTGCCGAGTGAGTACGAGGATGAGCAGGGAACTTAACAAGCATTGTGATGCTATATCATAGTATACGAAAACAGAACAGCACCGCAATAATATATATTGCCGAGTTCTGTCGATTCGTAGTAGTGAATTGCACAGGTTGAAAGATTCGTTAGAATTTATAATGTGAATTGGTAGATCAACACGATTCTTTGAGATGCTAATGGCATAACCTAGGAATATCGAGTTCAGCCGAGAAAGATTAATTCTTAAAAACAAATTGCATAAATAGCTGTAAAGCGCAGTAAAATGAATCGTAAGCATTGCCAATGGTTGAACGGAGGCTGCAGTATAAACAATAGAAGTAATTTTCAGCACTTTACTGAGAGATGTGATACACAGTATTGCATGATTACAGTGTAGTAAGTATTATAATATACAATACCAGAATATATGCAAAATGGAGGAAAAATAGGGAAGTTTTGAATTCTTGGCTTGAATAACTTTTAAAATTATATAATTTAAAGAATTAATTTGTATACTATAATCTACATTAAAAGTATAAGAACATGCATCGATATAACTAAGACAATTCTAATGCATTAAAAGCACCTCTAATATGCTGATGTAAAATTTATGTAAAAAATTATTATTCTCTGCATACCGGGTTTATAACTTTCACGTATTTATAACAATTATATAGCTTATTTTCACGTGCGACTTCGGTAGTAGTGACGAATAATAATAATAATAATAATAATAATAATAATAATAATAAAATTGGACAAAAGTAAAATTCAGACAGCGGAAATGAGATTTTTACGAAGAGCCTGAGAATGCACTAGATTAGACCTAATAAAAAATGAAATGATAAAATTAGAGAACTGAATATTTATAAATTATATCATAAAATTGAAGAAAACTAACTTAATTGGAAAGCGATATGGTTGGTACACATGTTCCTGATGTATGTTTGAATTTCCAGCTGTTTGGAATATTTATTTCATTGTTGATAGTGGAAAAAGTTATATGTGTTTTCGAGTCCTCTGCAAATTTTTACTTTAAAAAAAGAATCAAAGAATTTGCATTAAGTGTTGCTTGAAAAATGGAATAACGTGCAGCACTGCATTTGAAATGTTGACTGTGGCTTTGGGTGAATCTACTATGAGTAAGACAAGAGTTTACAAGTGGTATAAATGTTTCAAAAAGGTTTGAGAAGACATTGAAGACAAACAACTGCCCTGGATGCCCTAGTACATCAATTACAACAATGTGGAAGAAGTAAAGAAAATGGTTCTGGAAAATCGCCGAATCACCATCAGAGAGGTTGCTAATGATGTTGGCATATCCTCTTAGATGTTTTGAGCATGAAACGTGTAGCAGCAAAGTTTGTTCCGAAATTGTTAAATTTCAAGCAAAATGATGTCGCATAGACATCGCTCAGAAATTGCTGCATTAAGTCGAAAACGATCCAGAACTTCTAAAGAAGGTTATAACAGATGACAAAACATGGTTATATGGGTATGACGTCGAAACTAAGGCCCAATCGTCCCAATGGAAGCTGCCTGAAGAGCCAACAAATTTGACAAATTCGATCACATGTGAAGGAGTCCCTGCCTTATGGTCTACGGTCCGTAAGGAATACTACCTGGAAGTTATGCACCATTTGCGGGAAACAACCCAAAGAAAATGACCAGAATTGTGGCAAAAAAACTCATAGAAATTGCATCACAATAATGCACTTGCTCACACCTCAATGCTTGTTCATGACTTTTTGGCAAAAACAAAACTTATGCTGCCTCAGCCACCATATTCGCCGGACATGGCTCCCTGCGATTTCTTTCTATTCCCAAGGCTGAAGAGAACCATGAAAGGACAACGTTTTGCCACCATTGATGCGATAAAAACAAAATCGCTGAAGGAGCTGAACACCATAACGAAAAGTGAGTTCCAGAAGTGCTTCCAAGATTGGAAAAAATGCTGGCACAAGTGTATTATATCTCAGGGGGATTACTTGAAGGGGATAAAGTTGATTAAATAAAAGTTCTTTAAGAAAAACAAAAATTTCCATTACTTTTTGATCACACCTCATATATTGTTACCTTGAAATTTGATTTTGCATCAGTGAGTCACAAAGCTCATCAAAGTGACACTTCACCTTAGTGACCCTCTTGTAGAACCCTTTACTGCTATCGCATTACTGATGTGTGCATAGTTCCTGTGCTGAGCTTTTTTGCCAATATTTTAAATGACATTTTTCAAAATAATTTCTATATCTAAGAGCAAGGTAACAAGACTTCATAATGTAGTCTTATCTATACCATCCTGCAGAAAATGTGATGAATAATTTATGCTTTCTTTTGAAATTATTTGTTGTGCATGCCACTGATTACAATCGATAATGCATTAATACAAATATAGTAGTCTTCCTTTAATAGGCCTTCTTATAAGTAAACCTCACATGAACTACCACATTTCTTGCAGAAATATATTGCAAAACACACAAAAGTAATGCTTCGGTTTTCACCGTAATACTGAAAGAGGGTGTGGCACATCACACAGTGCCACATTACACTGGGAGCACATTCTCTCCGCTTTCTCAGTTGTTTTCATATTGGAAAAAACTGCACTCTCTTTTTGGGTTCTTTCCTTTTCTGTGGGGTACAAGGGATGGAAAATGTCCCTCTTTGAAACAAAGAAGTCAATCACCTGACGACATGGAAGGGCATCCTGGTTTACTTGATTGTTTTGGAGCGGCATTGTTTCTTAGCTCCTCTAAATTACTTTTAAATGGAAATCTGCGAGAATAATGTTTGCACTAGTTTTTACATTATATAGCATGTGGGGATTTAAAATGGATAAATCTAGAAGATGAAAAATTGTACCAATTATTAGAGTTGTGCTTGGAATGCACAGAAGAAGGCAACATATCAGATTTGTCGAATGCTCCCAAGTTGTGGTTGTAGTCAATTGCGCACTTGAGCATATGAATGGGATTCTTTTATTTGTCTGTAGAGAGTGTGCATGCAAGTACTTCATGTCTGTTGAACCATCTTAGTGCCATCATATGTGTGTGAATTTGGCTTCAGTTTCACCCTTTTTTAGGGTTTTTTTTTTAACAAAGCCATTCTTTTGGAGTTCCTCCAGACAGTTCCAAATATGGAAATTTTGTTTGTAAAGACTATAAAACATTAAGGGATTGGAATATTGGTTATCAAGCCATAAACTGTGCCCCTTCCCAGAATATTTTCCTATCTGGGTCTGAACTACAGCTCCAGACATACAATAATCCTGAATAGCTGTTTGCTTGCCAGTATACTCTATGAAATCTGAATTGTACCCTGCCTCACAATCACAAATTATGAATAATTTGATGCCAAATCTAAAGGAGTGAACTGTTGGAAGATGCACTTACACTTGAATGGCAGCATACTTTCATCAATGCAAGTATTTGAAGATGGACTGAATGTTGAACTGAATTTATGCTGAAGGTGATCTATAATCATTTTTAGTTTGTATAGTTGGCCACCTGCCAATTGTGTATTATTGTTGCAGGAGGGTGTGAAGAAACAACAACTACTTGTCCCGTGACACGTAATTTTCAAACTTGGGTGTTTCAATGAGATGGTCGATGGTCTAATATTCTTCCCTCAAAGGCTTTTTGACTATTGCTATGAGTATCATCAGTGCTAAAAACACATACATTTCATCCACATTAGTGTCGTGCCATTTTTGAAGTTGAGAGGAAAGGGAGGGTCAAACCAGTTGGTCATAAACCAATAAAAACTGTTTGTCTACTCCACTATTTTCTTTATTATATCCATGCTAAAAAATGACAGCAATTTGTAATGCCTGCATAGCACTACTGAAAGTTCCAGTTACATTTTCCAGAACACTATCATCAAATGGATGGATATGCAGCACAAATATGTATTCTTTCCAGCAAAGCAATGAAGCTTACACTTGTGGCCTTTTACACAAATGGATGATTCCACAATATTGCTAACTATTTCTTGTTCAGTTTTATTTTCACTTTCAGATTCACTAGAACAGAAACTAAACTCCTCTTCTGATTTCTAAGTATAAAAATATCTAAAAGTTCCTGGTGGGAATGCACATGTTCAGTACATAATGACACCATCTTAGCTCAACTGGCGGTGGCATGTTGTAATTCCCTGCAGCTAACATGTTACTTGGTGCTGACTTTACTATAAAGGCCTGCAGATGTCATACACTACCAGAGACTACATTGAAACTAGTCTCAGCCTCCTGTCAAGAGATGGCAGAACAAGACAGTGCTGGTTGCTGCACTTTAATGTAAGTGGTTCGGAAGTATGGGCATTAGAAGGATGTGATGATGTGGAATTGAATATACTCTATTTCAGCAAGACAGCATTGCAATCAAGTTAATTTGAGCTTAGTTGTGCAACGATTAAAAAGTGAAGTCATTTGGGGAGATTTTAGCTACCTTTACAACTAATAAATGGAAAGATCCTCAAAGGTCTTTTGTCTGTAAATGAGTCGTACCCAAAAGGTTATATCTAGTGATTCTGCTTGTAGTGATATTTACCTTACACTGAATTACCAAGAGTAAAACAGATCCAAAGCATTCAAGTGCCTTTTTCGAAACCAATAGCCTTATTTCTTTCCTTCAAATTTTTAGTGCTCGGTATTGTAAGAGATAAAGCTTTCTGAATTATCAATACATCTTTATTTAAGATATTGCACAACGTTGTATTTTCTGCCCAGCAAGTGGGATTAAGTATTTTCAGATTAATAACCTAAAGTTATAACAATTTTGTTAAACCAGTTTGTATATTCCAGAATAACATAAATAACTTAATGATAAAAGAATTACAATTTTTCAATTATCTGTGTACTTGTTTAAAAACAAAAGTATGCCACCATTTTGCAGTGTAGGCTTTGGTTCTATCCTCAGAAAGGGAATATCATGAGGGGTGTTAAAAAGTATTGGATCTTATTTTTTCCCACGTAAACCGATGAGGGAGACTTCATTTGTGGAGATGTAGAAGGGGCATTAATGTGCAGTCATAAATGTTTTCCTGTCTGCAGAAAGCGTCAGTTGGTCTACAAGTTAAGATTTGTAGAGAGCAATCATCAGATTTCAATTTTTGTAAAATGACGGAACAACTTGAGCAGTAATATTGCATCAAATTTTGCCAAAAGCTTGGTAATACACAGGTAGAAACCATTTGCAAGATTCAACAGGCTTTTTGAATGTTGCCATGACAGCAAACCACATTCAGGAAGGCCCTCAATGACAATGTCATTGAGGAAGTGCTGACTGTGGTCTTGCAGGACCATCGTATCAAGTCCAAGAACTGGCAAACAACATAGGGGTAAGCATTGGATCAGTACATTCAATCTTGACTGAGCATTTGGGCATGAGGATCAGAAGCAATGGCATGCTGGCAATGCAAACAGTGACCCCAACTTTCTGAACACCATGATCATAGGCAGTGAGGTATGGGTTTATGTCTATGACCCAGAAACCAAGATGCAGTTGTCACAGTGCAACATCAGCCATCTCTGAGGCCTAAAAGTATATGGCAGGTCGTAGCAAAGTCAAGGTCATATTGGCCATTTTCTTTGGCTTCTGTGGTGCATCCATCATGAGGATGTGCCAAACATCACAAAGGATTATTACCAGGAGGATGCTAGGCAGGTCCTGCCCATCTGATTCAGGCTTTCTTCACTAAATGCAATATTCGTATGGTTTGTCAGGCTCCCTACTCACCCGACATGTGACTTTTGGCTAATGCTACTGAAAGGAACGTGATATGAGTCAAGAGAAGACATCATGCAGACTGTGCTGCCCTCCATTCCACAAGTGTTTTCAACAATGGCAGCAAAAGTGTGTGTTTCACCAAGGAGACTACTTTGAAGGGGATTAGTGTTTCAGACCTCCAGATCAATAAATGTATTTTTGCGAACTAAGGTTCATACTTTTTGAACACACCTTGTACAGTAAGCCATACAATGATGTAACTTGCATGTTTTTAAAGGTTCTCTTAGATTCAACATCATTTTTCAGTGGTATAACTCTACAGGTGTAAAAGTGAATACTTCTGAAGCTAAATCTTGAGGTTTGTAAGTGATACAAAATTCAAAGAAATGAAGTGATCTTGCAGGATATTCACAGAATATGCATAAAAATATGTCAATCTACCAGTATTTGAATCCAAATTGTTAAAGCTGTTTTTGAGAAAATCAAACAGATAAAGTCACGTAAAGCATGGGAGTAACATAAAATTTGAAGCCTACATCTTTTTTCTTTACGTGAGTATACTAATTCAGTGGCTCTTTAATCAAAAGATTCTGTGAGAAAATTAATCAAAATCAGTTTTAACAAAAATTATGAGCTAATTTTTGGAGAATTAAAAGGAACTAAAGTTTATTGATATAAAGTGCGATTTGGGGGGGGGGGGTGTGCATTTTCTCTAAAATCTCAGCATGCCATTCTTAACAGTGTCTGACTTAATTAAAAAATTCTGTATTTATTCTGCTTTTTATTTTTAAGTAATACTGCTCACACGAAAACGTGCTTTTGTGCAGCGGATGTTCTGGGCTTTCAGATGTTCATATCCGTGAAGTCCTAATAAAAAATGATAGTGGAATTATTACCAATTTTCACATTTTTATGGTTGGAATCATTAATACTTGGCAGCTTGCACTGATGATGTGAAATAAAATTATGTTTCAGACCGCAAATTTGAACAGAGTACCTCCCTGGTATTTACTAATTATGAGTTATCAAAACTTGTATAGATAAATTACCAGAAATACAATTAAAATGGTTAGAGAGAATTTATATTACTGTAGTAGAAGCAAAAATGTTATATGAAGCAGAGATTTGGGGCCTGAAAGAAGGGTGGGTAAATATAGACATGATCAACAGGGGCTTTTGTAAACAACTATTGGCTTACCAAGATCATCACCCAATGGAGTAGTTCAAGCTGAATTAGGGAGAATGGGAATTAAAGGAAAAATTGTGGAAAGAGTCCTAAAATATTGGATTACAATCAAGATGATCAGAACATTTTACATCAATGTTTGATAGTGCAGGAAAGACTTAATCATAAAGAGTCTTGGCTAGGTAAGATAAAGGAAACCTTCATGAAGATAGGTTTTGGGAAGATTTGGAGAGCTAAAGAATTACTATAAATAGGTTTCTGGAATGAAATTAGGACAAGAATAGAGGATATGGAAAAACAAGATTTATTAGCGAGTTTTATTTTTAAGAGCTCACTGAGATTATACAGAGAAATTAAAGTAGTATGGAGCAGGGAACAGTATGTTGATATATGTGATAAAACAGCAAGAGCAGGATTTGCATGGGCTAGGACAGGGGAGATGAATTTGAAAGGTTTGAGAAAAGAGATTGATTCGGAGAAATGCCCACTATGCCACCGGAAAGTTAAAGAGTGGCATATAGTTTTAGACTGTGAAGAAACGAAGTTGCTTAGAAAGAGGATAGAGAAGAGAGAATGGTTAAATTTACCAATAGAAATTCAAGCTAAAAAGTTAGTAAATGTAAAATCTAGGAAAAATATAATAGAAGTAGGAAACTTTTTGGGCAGAGTAAGAGCAAAATGGATGAGGAAAATTAGCAAGGAAGAGATAAATGAGTATTAAATTACAGTAGTTTTTATTTGATATGTTGCAAGTAGAACCCAACAACTCGACAACCTCAAGGTTTGAGTTTGTTGGGGTCCAAGGTAAAGCAACTCAAGGTAGAGTTAGAGTTAGTATTGGAAATTAAATAAATTGATAATTGCACTTTTAGATCAGGAGGAATGCTGGCTACCAGTATTCCATACTGCTGGATATCAGTAGTTAAGAGGTTAGTTTTCTTTATATTTTATAGTTAGTTTTAGAAACTGGGTTAGGAATAAATTTGTAAATTTGTACAATTAATTGGGTTAATAATAAAATTACTTACTTACTAGTTATAAGGCCTGCGGAAAATCTGGAAAAAACATTTCTCTTCATGATGTTCATTATTTGATTCTGAGCTCTCTCATTATAATTAATGTTATTGGGAACCATGGTAATAAATATAAACTTTATTTTTAAGAACGTAATGCACTTGACAGCAGAAATGCTGTTTGAATTACATTTCGGAGCAGAAATTATGGTTTTATAAATAGAACATTTTAAGAATTGATTCATCCTTCCTCATCACTGTCAACTTAATTGCTCTTACATTCATACAGCAGTGATTTTTAGTGTAAAGTACATCTTGATTACACTAATTGCCTTTTGTTTTTCTACAGCTTATGAAATGGATACCAAAACAAAAGTTAAGCAAGAAGTGGATCTTCTAGAAGAAGAGATATCAAGACTTTTCATCCTCAAATGTTGAAAGAACATTTGAGAATGATGCTACCACAAGTCAGCATGATCTTAAAATGAATAACAAAATAGACATCAGGGAGGTTGATATTTTACACACAGGCTTAGCAAACAAAAGAAAATTTTGCTCCATGCATTATGAGAGAAATTATGGAAATGATACTATAAGAAGGGGAAACAATTTTGAAATGGACCGCACAATAAATATCAAAGGAGAAATTGATACCAAATGATAGATAGATAGATAATTTATTTGTACGTTTTCCTACATACTTCTTTTTACAATGTTCCACTTATAAACTAACTTAACATAAGTACAAATTTCCTTGCCAGCTATGCTGCTCTTTTTGCCTGGTACCCTGGCCTTCTGGCTCCTCTAAACATTCCTTACTACCTTTCGTCCCTATTTGCCCATCTTCTGCTTCCTCCATTTGCCTTTCTACCTTTCTTATCTCTCTTACTTTTCTACTCCATTTCTCTTTTACTTTCTTTAAGAACTCCCCCATATTCTTAATTTGCTTTTCTTCTTTTCTCGTTAGCATTTTAATTGCTACTATTTTCCTATCCATTTTTTCCCATTTTTCTTCCCATACTTCTTGTCTCCATTCTGCTAATTCTTTGCATTCTGACATATAATGCTCTGTGCTTTCGCTATCGTCGCATAATTCACAAATTCCATTTTTTTTACCTCTTAACCCTCTCAAGTACATTGCTCCTGTTCTCATCCATGCAAACGCTTCTTTTTCTGCTCTATTACAATAATCTACATACCCTGCTCTTCCCCATTTCCTTTTTACTAATCTATAGAACCCTAGTGACTTTTTATTTTCTAAGCTTCCCCAAATCTCTTGTCTTTCTATATCCTCCACTCTGTTTCTTACTGCTATCCAGAAACCATCACTATTTCTTTCTCCTATTCTCCAGATCTCCCATTCCTATCTTCTCCATAATTTTTTCTACCCCTGTCCACCAGCTATTTTTATTTTTCATACTCTTTTGTTGTTCCATGCATATCTTTAAAATTTCCTCTTTATCTTTTCTCAGGCACCTAAACCAAAATTTTAATATCCTTTCCAGTATCACTCCCTTTCTTCTTGTTCTTCCTAATTCCACTAATGCTACTTCCCCTGGTGCTGATCTTGTTAGCCCCAATAGCTCTTTACAGAACATTCCGTAGCTCTGGTCTATTTTCCTGCTTAATTCAGATCCTCCCCAAATTTCTACTGCATATAACATTCTTGTTTCCACCAATGTTTCATACATTCTTTCTAGCCACTTAGTTGGCATTTCCAATTTATATTTGCACATCCTTACTCCTGTCATTGCTGCCTTTCCTTTAGCTACAACCTTCCTGCTATGCGCCCCCCATTCGCCATTACTGCTCAACCTCACCCCCAAATAATCCAGCTCCTTGACAACTTGTAACTTTAAACCCCCCATCTGCCATTTCTCTTCTCTTTTTAGTTTATTTCCTCTTTTAAATACCATAACTTTTGATTTATTTATATTTACTTTTATTCCCCATTCTTTGCAGTATTCTTGTATTCCGTTGACTGCTTTCTGTAACCCAATTACCGTTATAGCCCCGACCATAAGATCATCCGCATATAGTAAACCTGGTATCTCTGTATTTGCTATTATGGGGCAGTGCAGATTTTTTTCTTTCACTCTTTCTAATATGTCATCTATGAATATATTAAATAGTATAGGACTCAATTTGCACCCTTGTCTTAATCCTATTTTTTGCTCCGTCATTTCTGTAACTCCATTATTTTTACATCTTATACAGAATCTTACATCTTTATAAATCTTTCTGATTTCTTTTATAAAGTTTTTGCTTACCCCTTTCTTGCTTAATTTATATGCTAATGCTTCCCTATTTATTGTAGCAAATGCTTTTTCAAAATCTGCAAAAAACATATATATCCTTCCTCTTTTCC
Organism: Deroplatys truncata; assembly: GCA_030765065.1. Lineage (NCBI taxonomy): Eukaryota > Metazoa > Arthropoda > Insecta > Mantodea > Mantidae > Deroplatys > Deroplatys truncata. The sequence continues at coordinate 204,522,033 of CM060988.1, forward strand.
TGCTCAAGTATTTATCTATTATAGTCTTTATTATAAATATATTGTCTATTGTTTGTTTACCTTTCCTAAACCCAGCTTGATATTCTGACAGTATTCCTTCCTCATCAACCCAGCTTCTTAATCTATTGGCCAGTATACCTATGTATATTTTTCCTAATATTGATAATAAACTTATTCCCCTGTAATTCTCTGGTCTATTTACTCCTCCCTTTCCTTTGTAAATTGGTACTACCATACTTATTTTCCAACATTCTGGTACATCATTCTTTTCTTTAATTTTATTTAATAATTTTGTCATCATTGTTAGCCCATTTTGCATTTCCCCATATATTTTCCAGAATTCCCCTGATATTCCATCTATTCCTACTGCCTTACCTTTTTTTATATTCCTTATTTGCTGGCTAACCTCCAGCTCTGTGATTTTACTGTCTAATTTCTCATTAAATATTCTTCCTTGTCCTACCTCTTTCATGTCTAACTTTATTCTCTTCCCATCTCCAATTAGCCTTCTAAAGTACCCTATCCATTCATTCGGTGTAATTTCGTTTTTGTCCTCTCTCTTCTTATTCATCATCCTTACTATTTCCCATATTTTTTTACTATCCTTATTCTCTATTGCTGCCTTTAGATTCTTTTCTATACTTCTCTGCCATTCTTTCCTCTTGGTCTCAAGCAAATCTTTATATTCCCCCTTAAGTTTCACCAGATTTTGTCTATCCCTTTCTTTCTTTGACCTCCTCCAACTAATAAGCTCTTTGAATACCACCTTTTTTTTTTTTTTTTTTCTACATTCATCATCAAACCACCCCTTAATTTCTTGGTCTTTTCTATGCCTTCTTTCCATCCCTACTCCTGCTCTTGTTAGTAATAATTTTAGTAACTGTAACACTTTTTCTGAATTTCCCTCATCCATAGCCATTTTTATACCACACTCCACAATCTGGCTTGCCTTTGACTTTAATTCTTTCACAAATTTCTCTTTTAATACTTCTCTCCATTTATACACCTTTATTGTTTTTATTTTAACTGTTTCTTTATTCTTTACCCTCTGTTCCAGAACATTTATTTCCATCATTAGTGGGAAATGACTACTACCTACTACTTCGTTTATTATTTTAAATGTGGTGATTCTATCCTTCAGTTCCTCACTGCATATCATGTAATCTACTACACTTTGACCATTTGCGTTTACGAATGTAAACTCCCCCTCCTCGTCTCCTTTCATTGATCCATTACATATTAGCATGTTATTTGTCTCGCAAAATTCTAGTAATTTTTTCCCCTCCTTATTTATAGCTACGTCCCTGCTTTTCCTTGGCCTTATCACATCCCTATCTTCTTGTATCTGCTCTTTACCTAATAACATTCCATTTTCTTCTTCTATTCTCGCATTCAAATCTCCCATCACAATAAATTCTATCTCTGGCATCTTTTCTTGTATTTCTTCCATCTCTTCTTCTAATTTACTATAAAAGTTACTATCGTAAAAAAATGATGTTTCTGGTGGGTTATATGCCACCCCTATTCCTAATCTTACCCCATTATTTTGCTTAATTATTGACCATAGCACATTGGTGCCTCTATTCTCCATTTTTTCTATATCAATAACTTTTTCCGAATCATTCTTTACAAACAGACCTACTCCTCCTGATGCTCTTCCCCTACCACATCTTTTCCTTGCCTTTTTCTCTAGAAACTTGAAACCTGCAATTTCTACTACCTCATCCTTTCCCAACTATGTCTCTGCTACTCCTACAAAATCCATAGAACACATAACATTTTTCATTTCCCCGCTATCTATCTTATTTCTTAGCCCTTCCACATTCCAAAACATTAATTTTAGCCCCTTTCCCTATTTATTCTTTGTCTGTTCTTGGAATTTAAAACTCTCCAACATTTTCCCGTATCTTGTAGTTCGCGGTTCCATTTCCTTTTCTTCTCTTACATCCTTAAGCTGATTATAATCCTTGGCTAAAAATTTTGAACCTTTCTTTTTTTTGTTTCATCTGCTTCACTTATGGACCCTACTGGTAACACTTCTCCACTTTGTGATTTTCCCCTCCTTGCACTCTCACTTTTCCCTGCCTCCCTACCCTCACTCAGCACAATTCCTGCTGCCGCCCCTCCTCCTTCTAGCTCCTCCCTCTCGATTATTTCGTTCACAATGTTGCCTCTTCGCTTTCTCCCACCACTGCCAACTCTTCTTCCTGCCTTCCCCTTGTCTCTTGTTGATGTATCTCCCTTGTCACCTCCTCTCTTCTCTCTTCAAAGTTGCTTCTTCTGTCCTCTTGCTCAGCTGTCGCACTATCATTTTGTTGACCTCTTCTCACCCATGTTTGACTTTGCTGAAATTCTGCTGATGGTTTCATTCTCTGTTCAGGTCTTTGTCCTGCGTTTTCCGGTCGGTCTATAATTTGCTGCAGTGCATATGTTCCTCTAGCTTCGTTTCTTTTGATGCTCATGTTCCAATTTTCACCTTCCACTATTAATTGTAGCCCTCTTAGATATGCTTTTTTCCCTACTGCTCTTGCTTCATTCATTCTTTTAATTAATTCCTTCCGTTGGTCTTGTTCTTCTTTTGTATAGTCCTGTTATATGAATATTTTTGTCCCCCTTAGTCTTCTTGTTTGTCTTAAAATCTCCCACTTTTTTCTCGTTGTTGTCAGTTCCACAATAATAGGTCTCGGCTTCCTTCCTTTCTTTCCTATCCTAAACGTTTCTTCAATTTCCCAGCCGAACATCTGTATTCCCATCACATCTTCTATAATTTCATACACCATGTCTTCCAGATTTCTTCTGTCCTCTGCCAGCCCAAATATTACGCAGTTTTTTCTTCTCCTGTCCATTTCGAGTCTTTTTTCCATCCCAACTATTCTTTCTTTACATTCTGATATTTGTTTCTCCATTTCCTCTCTTTGTATTTTCATTGCTTCTTTCAGCTCTCTTGTATTGTTATCCATCCTTTTTCCTAGTTGTGTTCCCATCTCTCTTATTTCTTCCATTATTTCGTTCATCTCTGTTGGTCCCGGGTTTTGCTCTACTCCTCCTGCTCCGTTACACGTCCTTCCCCTCTCGCTGCTGACTTGCGACTCGATACCAAATGAGAGAGAGTGTTTTTGCAGAGATTTTGGAAATAGTTTAAAGAATGATGCTGTCACATGCAGCAGTGATTTTGAATTGGATAATAATACAGAATCAAAAGAGTGGACTTTTGTTTCTGATACTGGTTTTCAGAAAGAGGAGAAGTGTTTTTCTTCAGATCTCGTAAAGAAGATAAAGAAAGAATTTATCATGTACAACGGAATGCCTATTACAACCATTGCTTTCAAATATTTCACTACAGAGTAAATTAAACTGAGTTTTATTTATCGATGCTCTTTAACTACTATGGTTCTTAGCGTCCCATTCTATATTGGGCGTGAAACACCAGTAATTTTGCTCAGAGGCCTCTTTATCAGGCTTGAGGTTCTTTTACGTGCCATAAATCTACGACACAAGACCACCGGCTTTACTGCCCTTCCGAAGGAAGCCATGCTAAGGATTTTTACACCTGAAAAAATCCATCGCCCTCTGCCAGGTTTGAACCCATGACCTTGGGAACTAGAGGCTAGCACGGTACCACTAGTCCACGGAGGACGACTTTACTACAGAGTGTAAACAAGGTAAGTTGACCAGAATAAGTTATAGTGGCAATTTAAACTGTTCTTTATACAGAGTGATAGTTAATTCCTGTCTTCAAACATCAGTTTATGATAGAATTTATAATAATGTAAGACAATACTTGGATCCATAGCCGGTAACAACCACCACCACACCCTTATTGATACAATTTTGTAATACTAGCTGCATTGATTTGGTAGAAAATTTCTAATTTTGCTAAAAATTGGTTGTCTTTTAAAAAAGAACCAACTTTCAGGTTTTAACTGTGCAAGCCAATGCTAAACAATACTCACTTTTACAACCAAGATCCTATAAAAACATAATATTGAGAAATGTAATTTCAGATAGAAGCATATAAAGGGACAGGGGAGGATAGAGAAAGCAAGGAGAGTACAGTTAAGAAGAATTTGATGAAACCCCACAATGAGCAATTATGAGAATATTCAACATGTCAGATACCAAGCCCCTTCAAAATCAGATTGCTAAATTTTTCTTTATCACCAATGATTGGGATCAGTAATATGATGCAAGACAAACTTTTATCCAACACTATAGATACAGAACATGTAATGCAATACTATAATAACTGTCTTATACAATATAGATAATGCAAGCACTTTTCGTGTATATATTTCAGTAGATACATATCTGTATGCATTAGATGATAAGCCGGAAGTAGACTGGGACAAGAAGCATATTAATGAGCCAACCATAAACTGCTATGAAATACATAGAATATGGAAAAGATAGAGGTAATGTATCTGATGGTAGAGACCATTCTTTACTTTTTGGTTTTAAATTTCAGGTATGCCATTCAAAATGATTTTGACAATATCTAAACTTGCACTTAAAAAGCTGGCTAGATTTATTAACACACATCTATACTCCTACATTTTAAAACTAAGTATTCTTCTATATACTGTGTGTATCTTGTATTAATTTATTACTTAAATTTCATACTTGTCCCATTGATCTTACTCTGTCACATTTAGTCCTCCGTGATCTAGGGGTACCATGTTCCCAAGTTAGTGGGTTCAAAACAGGCAGAGGTTGATGGATTTTTTTGGGCATAAAAATCCTTAGCATGGCTTCCTTCAGAAGGGAAGTAAAGCCAGCGGTCCCATGCCGTAGGTTTATGGCACATAAAAGAACTTCAGGCCTGATAAAGAGGCCTCTGAGCAAAATTTCCGGGCTTTCACGCCCAATATAGAATGGGACACTAAGGACCATAGTAGTTAAAGAGTACCCATAAGTAAAGCTTAATTTAATTTTTCTGTCTTCTTTATATTATTCTTTTCTCTGATTTGTTAAACTTTGTCAAATTGATCAAATTAAATACGTAATGTAATGTGGTTTTCTATGAGTGATCCACATGTATTAGCATTTTCAATACTTTTCATTATTTTCTGAGTTTATGTTTTGTAATAAATTTTAAGGGATATTTATTGTAACAAAGGAATATTTTATTCTGCATTTACTGGAAAATAATCATAAAAACACTGAATGATTAACCAAATATTTTTTTCAAAAACAAAAGAAACGTTATTTTGTTATAGGATGGGAAGGCAGAGGACATGGAATCAGCAGATTCATCTAGGTAAGGCTTCATGATAAACAATATTACAGCTTGACATTTTAACCTTATTTTATGTTACATGTCGTACTGCTTACAACCCTTCCAAGCGATTAGATTAAAACTCATTTGTGGCACTTTGGCATGAGACATCAGTGACATCTGCTATTACTAAGAATAGGAGTTCTTGTAGACCTTAGTTTTCATACACTATTTACTAATTGTCCTGTAATGCTCACCAAAAGTAGAATGTCGCAGTCTCACTGAATGAGATACACTCAGATGTCTATAAGGTTAATATCTCAGTATCATTGACAGTAACTGTTTTTATTGAGGGTAGCAGAAAATAATTTGAATATTACAACTATTTCTGCTACTGCGACTGCTTACAGCCTGCAGAAGCCTAAATAGTAGTTATAAAGTAATAATAAAGGCTCTTATGTATTCAGTTTATTTATTATTGGTTTTAACTGTGGTAGAAATGCTTTGACAGACATCCATGCTGGTGTTTTGCACAGAACCATCTATTCAAACTTGTCTATGTTGCAAGTATTGAGGGAAAGTCCTTGCCTTAACCCCTCTTTGCAGGCAGGAGAGAATTGAGAGGACTCCACCTACAATGTATCTGCTGTTAATAATCTGGCCACTCTCTCTACTCCCTTGCTAACAGAAGGCATGTACACTATGTGATCAAAAGTATCCAGACACCCCCACAAACATACGTTTTTCATCTTAGGTGCATTGTGCTGCCACCTATTGCTTGTTACTCATTATCCGCGACCTCAATAGTCATTAGACATCATGAAACAGTAGAATGGGATGCTCCGTGGAACTCACAGACTTCAAATGTCGTCAGGTGATTGGGTGTCACTTGTGTCAGAAGTCTGCATGCGAGATTTTTACACTCCTAAACATCCCTAGGTCCACTGTTTCTGAAGTGATAGTGAAGTGGAAACGTGAAGGGACATGTACAGCACAAAAGCATATATACCTGCGGATCTGTATATACCAATAATTAGATAATTATCCATACTTGTATTTATTTTTGCCACTGCTACCTCAAAAACCTTCTACATTTCCCAACCCAATTATGTAGTGCAAAATCTATCCCATTCTTAACATATATAGTAATTCTACTACTTTTATGATACTGCCTACAGTAATCAGAAGCTAGTTTGTAATTTTGCATATTAAGACCTTGTTCTGTCAGTACCAAAATGTCAGCTTTACGTTCATTTAGCATAACTTGTATTTCCACTAGTTTATTTGAAATATATTGAATATTTGGATGCATAAAACATAAGTTTGTATTGTTACTTGTATTACTCACTATTTCTTTAGCCTCATCAATCTTGCCCAAATCAGCTAATGGGCATTGCACTGTTCCTTGTTTGTATACATGTAATCTACCTTATTAGCATCCACCTTTTGCCTTTCAGTTTCCCTTAACAATGAAAATACTATCTTCGCATTAAGTTTCCAAATATTGAGGATCCCTTTAGATTTAGGTGAACCAGTCCTGTTCTGAATTTATTCTTTCTATACCTTCAGTGGCTGGGAGGGCTGCCTTTAGTGCTCTCCATCTGGGTGGTCAAGCTTGTAACTGTTAGGGACCTCTGCATGTCTCTGTCACCTGTGGTTCCCTCCCAGGAGTGTACACACAAATCATCCCCATGGGGTTCCAGGTGTCCCTTCCAAAATGTAATCCATGATATATAAAATGTAAATCCTTGAATAAAAGTATACATTCCTTAGATTAAAATGGCATATTTGTTTCTTTAATCATGAAAATATTTACTTTATCTCATATATGGCTTTGTGGAATTTTAACTTTAGATTTCGAACATGCAAGAAATTGTTTGAAGTTCCTAGTATAAAAACTGTGACATCCTATCGCTTTTCTATGAGAGCTAATGCAGTAAAAATACACCACTTTGAGAAAATTATTTTGAAGGTAGCTAATCCACATGAGCAGTGGATTTGGAGATTTGGCTGTGGAAAATAACTGTTGTCTGCCTAAGTCATTGCCAATGAGGTTTATCACAATATATTGTTTGCTTGCAGAGCAGGCAGACCTACTGAAGACCTCTCAAGGCCAAAACCACAGTATCATTGATTTTCTGGATGTTAAAGCCATAATGCTTCAGCTTTTCTGAACAGTCAAATGTTCTATTTGGATCAAGTGCATCTCTAAGCATTTAAGCATGATTTTCTTGAAGACTTTCCTTAGAGTTTTTAATAAATTAATGGGTTGTTTGGGATGACACTTGTTCTTCTTGGGGAAATATAGGGAAGAGTTCCGGGTAGTGTTCATTATCAAGTGATAGTTGCAGATCTGAGCAATACTTTACAGTACTGGGTCAGGAAGATTTTTAACTGTTGTTTGGGATGACACTTGTTCTTCTTGGGGAAATATAGGGAAGAGTTCCGGGTAGTGTTCATTATCAAGTGATAGTTGCAGATCTGAGCAATACTTTACAGTACTGGGTCAGGAAGATTTTTAACTGTTGTTGGGAATGTTGTCTGGTCCCATGTCTTTTTGTCATCAAAGTGATCAATAATCCATTTAACTTCAAATGCACAGGTTTTGTTCTGTGTATCTATGCTTGTTGGATTCTCTGTTTTGTGTATCAATTATTGTGGACTAGTGGGTATAACGTCTTTATGGCATCGGCCAATATTTCAGCTTTGTTCTTGTCAGAGATTCCTATACTCTGGTTAAAGTGTAGTGGTAGAATATTGGTTTTATCATGACTGAGACACCTGGAAGTGCTCCAGACTGAAAGTCATCCTCCATGGTACCATTCCAGCCTCTAGTACCTGAGGTCGTGTATTCAATCAGGCATAAAAGTCCTTAGCATGGCTTCCTTTGGAAGGGAAGTAAAACCAGTGGTCCTGAGTCAGAGATTTGCAGCACATAAAAGAGCCTCAAGCCTGATAAAGAGGCTTCTGAGAAAAAATAACGGTCTTTCATGCCCAATAGACACTAAAGACCTAAGTAGCTCAAGAGCATCCATAAGTAAAACTCAGTATATTGTTTCCAGACAGATGTGGTTGGCATCAAGGTTTTCTAGTAAAAGAAAATGGCCCATATGAATTCAGCAGTGTTCTGGTGGAGTAGGTGATTGTATGTATTGTAGGCCATTATAGCTTTAAGTCTGGAGGAAGGTGCTGGTGGTGGGTCTTACAACATTAGTGATGGCATATGTAACAGTTGTTTACACTGCTTCATTGTTTTCTTCAACAATAACTATATGTGTGAGTGTATGATAATATGGATTTTGTTTAAGTTTTGCCAAGATAGACACTCCAGGGTCAAGGGGACCTCTATGTTGATGGTAACTAGGAGAGCTCCTTTATAGCATATTTTCAGCTATAGATTAGTGTAATCATTATATGTCTGAGAGGTGGCATGTGTGCCCTCAGGGCAAAAATGAACTTATTTATCTGTCTTTCTTATAATTTGAGGGTTCACTCTGAAGTCATGGCCATTATTTTTATCTCATGAAAATGTGCCAACACAGCAAATGTATTGTATACATATTAAAATGTGTTGCAGGAAGATTTTAATGTTGTCACTATATGGGGTATAGATACAGGATTTTTTTTTTTAATTTTATTTATGGATGTTCTTTAGCTACTGTGGTCCTTGGCTTGCATTCCATATTGGGTATGAAAGACCGGTAAGCTTGCTCAGAGGCCTCTTTAACAGGTTTGAGGTTCTTTTACATGTCATAAATCTACGACACGGGACCACCAGCTTTACTTCCCTTCCGAAGGAAGCCATGCTAAGGATTTTTACGCCTGAAAGAATCCATCGCCCTCCACCGGGTTTGAACCCACAACGTCGGGAACTAGAGGCTACCATGGTTACCACTACACCATGAAGAATCTGTGGATGAGTAATATGTCAAATGAAACATTTGGAAATAATTTTATTCTTGTACATCTTTAACATCATTTGTATAGTTACTGAAAAGAGATCTAACCCAGAAATTAAAAATTGTTGGGAAGATGAAAAAAAAAATTAATCTGTAAGTCTTGAAAATTATAATAAACACTTGCGCAGTAATAACAACATTATAAATTTGGTTGTCCTAATTCTGTTCAAATTAAAATTCTTAAAGCACCTTTGTTTTTATTTGCAGATAGATCACTATTCGTTGGAATACCTACATTACAAAATGTATCAGTTCTGAAAGGAAAATATGTTATTTCACATACATCAGGCCATGATATTCATTGAATACTCTTACATTACTATTCCGCTGTAAACTCAACTTTTGATGTTTTATTAGTTAGCTCTCTTTTTGGGGCAACTATTCATTTGTAGAAACTAACATACCACCTGTTTAAAAGGGTTGATTCATTTGCCATCAAGTGGAAGATGAACAATACCATCGACTACATGAGTTTTGCTAAAATGCATTGCTTCACCCTGAAATGCAGTTATATTTTGTGTGTTGGCAAAGAATTTTCCATGCTTCTTTTACTGTGGGAATAACATCAAAGTCACAAGAACTAAGATCAGGGGAATACAAAGTCTGTGTCAAAGATCTCCCATCCCCAAGGCTCTGTCAATACACTCTGTCAACAGACTCATATCGGGATTATAATCACATCCATACTGGCAAACTCAGATTCCACATGGTGACAACATTATGAAGTTTATTTTAACACACATTCAGATGTATGCAGTAAAGTTTCTGGGTTGGTATATTTTCAGAAAATAAAAAATACTTGCCATGACTTCTGAATCAACCACTGTATTTAGCTATAATATAAAATACAGTAGAATACTATGGAAAATATATAACACAGAACAAAACATTTTTACCTTCTGTGCTAACAGTGAGTTTTTAAGATCACTTATATCTAAGAATAGCTGTATAAAAGATTGATAACTGTAATTTGTTACTTCACAAATTGAGTTGTAATTCTTTTGAGAATAAAACATCTATCTATAAGATATTCCCTGCAGAGTGAACTAAACCTTATTTGCAGCCCAAGTTAAATGATTAACACATGCTTTATGGCTTTCTTACTGATGAACCAAGTCACATATGACTGTCCCAGAAGTATCTGACCTAACAAAGAAAAGATGTTGGGGAAAAAACATCTTTATTTCTGTACATCAGTGATGGCAAAAGAGCGACTCACAAGGCACTATGACTCCAGGCGCAACTCCTTTTCTAGCCATGTATTCATTTGTTTCTCATGTGCTGCTGAGTGGTGTAGTGGATATTGCATATTTGATGATTTGAGAAAGGCATTTTCGCCACCCTTGCTCTACATAGTCTCCTTTCAGCTTGATACACCTTTCCCAGCGGTGTTCAATAGCTTCGATACCCTGTTTATAGTGAGAGCTGTTCAAATTCTGCAAACTCCACATCATCATTGTTGGCAAATCTTTTACCACCAAGCCATTTCTTCAACTTTGGAACAGAAAATAATCAGACGCATCTAAGTCTGGCAAATAGGGTGCATGAGGAAGCAATTTGAACCTTAACACATTGATTTTGGCCATGGCGATAGTGGACGTGTGAACTGGTGCATTGTCTTGATGAAACAGAACTTTCTTTATTGCTAAATGCAGCTGTTTCTCCTTGATTTCATTATACAAATCCTGCAATAAGTTTGCATAATACTCGCCATTGATTGCTTTTCCTTTCTGAAGATAATCAATGAAAATTATCCCATGCACATCCCAAAAATCTGACGCCATGACCTTGGCTACAGATGGAACTGTCTTCCCCTTCTTGGATCCAATTTTCCCCTTTCAATCCACTGTTTTGACTGTTCCTTTGTCTCAGGTGTGAAGAGATGGACCCATGTTTTATCCATGGTTATGAATCAACGTATAAACTTGGCTTTATTGCAACAAAACATCGCCAAACACTCGACTAAAACATCTTCATGAACTGCTTTTGTTCCATTGTGAGTAAAGGCGGCACCTATCTTGTGCACAGCTTTCTCATGTTTACATTTTCAGTTAGTACAGCACTTTTTGAAATGCCTATGATGTCTGCTAGCTCGCGCACTTTCAGTCAACGGTCATCTAATACCATTTTGTGGATTTTCTTCACAATTTCTGGCGTGGTCACCTCATTTATTCAACCATTGCGATGTTTGTCTTGGCACTCATATGGCCTCGCTTAAACTCTGCTACCCAATATTTTACTATTGTAAACGAAGGAGCAGACTCCCCCAGAGTAGAATCTAGCTCAGCTTTAATACCAGTTGGACTAAGACCTTTCAAATGAAAGTATTGTATCAGATAACGATGACCAGTTTTACCCATGTTTACAAATTAGCCGAGTTCACTATTAATGGCTGCCAAACAATTACTAAACAATGTAGCATCATCAAACTTAAGCTTTATAAGGGTGGTACTCTCTATCAGTCATTTGTTTGAAACAACCGCTATATATATATGTCAGGTCAGGTATTCTGGGACTGCCCTCGTAATTTCAAATGCTAAGCAAAAACACATTTAAAAAGTTCCACATTTCAATGGAATTTTATAACATTAAAGAAATTCTCCCATATGGGACCAGGAAAGAATAGTCCCACCGTAGCTCATGTGAATAGTAGGAGGCAATGAAAATGAGCACCTGGTGCTTGGGGGATAACTGGGCCACTCGGTCTGTCCTGGGGATGTAAATATTAGGAGTCCAATTGTTCTTGGTAATGGACCTTCAGCATTGGGCCAATCCCCCACCTGAAGTATAAGGATTCAGAGAGTTACATCTAGCCTCAGAAGTGGACGGAATCATAGGAAACGACCTGGCAGAGTTAAGGACCTACAATTGGCTACATGGAATATAAGATCATACACAGGCAAAGAAACAGAATTAGTGGAAGAAAATATAAAACAGATTCGTAGAATAGAGTGAAATGAAGAAAGGAAGTGGGGTTAAGAAACTGCTTAAAGGATATTTATTTATATATTCTGGAGTTAATATCAGAACAAGAGCAAAGGAAGGTGTGGGAATTGTGATGAAGGAAGAGCTTATAAAAGATTACAGGATTGGGAACCCATAAATTCAAGAATTAATCCAGCAAATTTAAAGCTATCTATAGGTAAAAAATCTATTGTTCATATATATGCACCAACTGAAGATTTGGATATACTAGATAAAGAGCAATTCTGTAATTATCTACAACTACTACTTAATAACTGTAGAAATAAAAATGCGATGAATAGCAATTTGTGGAGATTTCAATGCAAGATCCAGGAATGAGTATAAAAAGTCACATGGAGTGATGGGGCCGTTTAATGGATAAAGAACAAAGAATATAAATGGACAGAAACTTATTGAATTTTGCATAGAAAATACCTTCCTGTATAACTTATTTTATGCACAAAGCAATTCATAAGATAATGTTTAATACAGGAGGAACAGAAGCAAGTAGTAGCATACACTATCTTATATATGATATGTATATGAGACAATACTTTACTGATGTTAAAGTTATAAGGGGTGCAGAACCCTCAACAGCTAACTGGTTATTAGTAGCGGATACTATAATTTTGATACCTAAGAAAATATTGGTAAAGAAATATGAAAGAATTCCAGTTGAGAAATTAAGAGGAAAAATATAAAGAAAACAGTCAAACTATACTACAAAACATGAATATACAGCTGGATACAGATAAGCTATGGCTAGCAGTTAAGAATACTATTTGGAATAATACAGAGGAAGTATGTGGAATTAAGAACATATGTTCAAACACAAAGCAAACTTCCTGGTGGAATGAAGACGTTAAAGACTATAATACCAAAACAAAAAAATTTGGAATAAATATCTAAGAACAAAGGAGCCCAGACACTGGGAAGATTATGTTAGATCTAGAAATGAGGCTAAACAGATTTTGAAAGAAGCAAAAATTAAATCATGGCAAGAATTTGGAATGTTAGTGTAAAATGATTATAAGGAGGATAAAAAGAAATTCTGGCAAACAATTAAAGGCACTAAAGGGGAAAGTTGGGAAACATGTAAGGAATGTCAAAAACAAGGATGGGAAGATTAGTAATTAAAGAAAGAAATTTTAAATGTATGGAGATGTCATTATCAAGAAAAGTTTATGGATAACCATACTAATACAAGTATAACTGGTAATATAGAAAATATATGCTTAAGTAGGAGAGGTGTTAATGAAGGGAAGGTGAAGAGGAAGAAATTTAAACAGAATTTGCAGTCCAAGGGAGGCAGCAGGTAAAGATGGAATACCACCTGAGTTTATTCTATATGAAGGTAAAGAATTAATTACAATAATGAGAACGTTATTCCAGAGGATATGGACACAAAAGGAAATTCAAAGAGAATGGGGAAAGTAATATAATTATTCAAATACATAAGAAAGGTAAAGTGAATGTTCAAATCATAGACCCATATATATTATCTTCAGCGTACATAAAAATACATACTAGACTACTAGCAAAAAGACGAGTACCAGTGGAACAGTATTGGAAGAACAACAAGCAGCATTCCAAGAAGGTAAACAAATCCAGGACACTGGAGAAGGTACTAGATAGAGAATGCAGTGTACACCTAGGATTTCTAGATTTGAAGGCAGCATTTGATTCAATACCTGGAGAAGAAATCTGGAAGGCTTTAAGGAATAAGAGAGTCTCTACGAATCTTATTAAGGCAATTTAGTCAGTACACCATGAACTGATAGGAATAATAAGACCAGATGGAGAAGAATCAGAACCTTTCTGATAAATAGAGGAGTTGAACATGGGGATAGCCTTAGTCCCTTACTATTTATAATTACTATTCATAGATGGTATATCAAAAGGAGTAAAAATAAGAAATCAGCATTGTCCAGTAATAAGGGATAAGGAGATTCCAGATTTATTATACGCAGATGACCTTATGGTAGGAGCCATATCGATAATAGGGTTACAAAAAGCAATAAATGAAATTCAAGAACTTTGTGAGAAATGGGGAATTAAGGTAAATATAAATAACTCTAAAGTGATAGTGTTTAAAAAAGGAAATAAACTGAGGAAGGACGAAAAATGGTTTCTAGGTGGTCAAGAACTGGAGGTAGTCAAAGAATATGACTATTAAGGAGTAAGGTTGAGTAATAGTGGGGAATGGGGAGCACATGGCAGGAAGATGTTAGCAAAGGGAAAGGCAGCTATGACAGGAATAACAATATGCAAATATAAATTACAGATGTCGACAAAATGGTTGGAGTGAATGTTCGAGGCATTGGTAGAATAAAAATTGCTCTAGCAGTGGAAATATGGGGGAGAGGAGAAGTAAGAAACAAAATTGACCAAATGTAAAAAATGTTTTGTAAAGAATTAATTGGACTACCGAGAGCAGCACCAGGCGAGGTTGCATTAGTAGAACTAGGAGGAAAAGATTAATAGTAGAAACAATTTTAAAATCTTGGTTTAGATGGAGGAAGGTGAAATCTTAAAGATATGCAAGGAGCTGAAGAGAAAAAGTGCGGGAGAAGAAATGGCAAAATATGGATAGAAAAATAGTAGCTATAAAGATGTTGACAGGGAAAGAAGAAAAGAAAATAAAGGGCATGGGAGAATTTTTAAGGAAGGTAAAGGAAAAATGGTCTAGAAAAGTAAGAGAGGCAAGGGCCACTCAGTGAGCGATAAGGCCTGGGAGCCAAGCAATCTGAGTGGCTCAATAAGAAAACAAGCACCAGACAAATTGTACATAAGATGTAGGGGTACAGTGATATATTCATACACAGTGTATATTGTAAACCAAATTATAGAACAAATTGTACAATAAATTCAATTCATTTATTATAATGGAAAATTTGTAAAAGAACAGCAAGAACAGTAGTTGGATATAGAAATTCAAGATTGGTTTGGGCACAATCACTGATATATGCTGATGACATCGTAAAGATTACAAACAACAAGAATAATTTGCAGATAGCAACAGCAGAATGCAGTGAGCAGCTGGCCAGTAAAGGACTGCAACTGAACACAGCTAAAAGTAAAACAATGTATGCAGGAAGGGGAGATGAAGAGGTCATAACAACATTTAATGGTGAGACTGTAACATATAGATAGTTATGAATATTTAGGAGTGTTAATAAGTGAGAATGGGAAAATAGAACGGGAAACATTAAACAGAGCCAGGAAAGCCAATTCTTTTTATCATCAAATCAGTAATGCAGTAATAGGAGAAAATAAAATATCTAAGCACAAACTTTACAGCTGTTAAAACAATAATATTACAAATTCTACTATATGGAGCAAAGAGTTGGACTTTTTTTCTAGAAATATGAAAGTGAAACAACAGCCATGGAAATGCGATATCTGAGATGAGCTGTGAAGAAAACTAGAAGAGACATGGTTAGAAATACAAGAAGAGGGGAGCTGGGTACCCTCTCTACAGCACAAATACCAGAACAAAGACAACTTAAAATATTTGGCAGCAAGACTGGAAGATCAATTTTTTTTTATTTTATTTATGGACGGTCTGCTGTGGTCCTTAGCGTCCCATTCTATATTGGGCATGAAAGACCGGTAATTTTGCTCAGAGGCCTCGTTATCAGGCTTGAGGTTCATTTATGTGCCGTAAATCTATGACACGGTACCAGCAGCTTTACTTTCCTTCCGAAAGAAGCCATGCTAAGGATATTTACGCCCGAAAAAATCCATCGCCCTATGCCAGTTTGAACCCATGACCTTGGGAAGTAGAGCCTAGCATGGTAACCACTACATCAAGGAGGACTACTGGAAGATCAAGAAGCTATATCAGGAATACAATGAGAAATTGCATACAGAGAGGGGTAAAATCATGAATGAAATGAAAAAAATGGTAACGGACTAAGTTAAGTGGAACAAATGGACTGAGACTAATACTCCAGTAAGACTTATAGAAAGAAGGAGAAAGAAATTCCATTTTAAAATCTGATATAGCAGTGAAGCCTTCTGGCATATTCTACAGGTGGTTTGTGCTTCTCACACTCAAGAATGTATTTGTATCTTTAAATATGAGTAGCATTCCCTTCTCATTAGTGTGACATTTGTCTGGCTTTTGCTCAGTGATTTATGCTTTTGAAGTTCTTTGCCAATTATTTAACTTATATTACTCGAAATATGACAAATAGGGAATTCCTTCCCACAAGTGTGACTTTTTGTCCTCATGTATCAATTTGTGTTTTTAAATGAGAAAAAACTTTTGCAAGTATACTTTTGTGACATTTGGCCCATCATGAATCGATTTGTTCCTTTTCAAATTTGTCAACCCAGCAGAGTACTATTCACATAAATTGCACTCGTACTGCTTGAATGGCTAATGATCAGTTTGTCTTTGGCAGTATGACACCTGAGTAAAACACTTCTCACAAGTATCACCTTTGTGTGGTTTTTGGCCCTCATCAATCACTTTGTATGATTTCAAAGCTGACAACTGGGTAAAACACTTTCCACAAGTATCATATTAATTCTGTGGGTTTTGGCCATCATGAATCAGTTTGTGTGATTTCAAAGTTGACAAGTGAGTAAAACCAGTATCATATTTGTATGATATTTGGCCCTCATGAATCAATTTGCATATTTTTAAATTTGACAATTGAGTAAAACACTTCCACAAGCATCACATTTGTATGGTTTGTGGCCCTCATGAATCAGTTTGTTTGATTTCAAAGCTGACAAATGCATAGAGCACTTCACACAAGTCTCACACTTGTGTGGTTTATGGCTCTGGTGAATCAATGTGTGTGCTTTCAAAATGTATTTGTCATTAAAACACTTTCCACAAGTATCACATTTATGTGATTTTTTGCCCTCATGAATCAGTTTGTGTCTGTTCAGACTTGACAGTCGAGTTAAATACTTCCCACATGTATCACATTTGTGTGGTTTTTGGACCTCATGAACCAGTTTGTGCGTTTTCAAATGGTGTTGGTTAGTAAAACACTTCCCACAAGTAGCACATTTGTGTGGTTTTTGGCCCTCATGAATCAGTTTGTGTGCTTTCGAATAGTACTTATTAGCAAAACGCTTCCCACAAGTATCACACTTGTATGATTGTTTGCTGTCATGAATCAGTTTGTGTTTGTTCAAATAGAATTTGTTAGTAAAGCACTTCCCACAAGTATCACATTTGTGTGATTTTTGGCCATCATGAATCAGTTTGTGTCGGTTCAAAATTGACAATCGAGTAAAACACTTCCCACAAGTATCACATTTGTGTGGTTTTTGGTCCTCATGAATCCGTTTGTGTGCTTTCATATAGTATTTGTTGGTAAAACACTTCCGACAAGTATCACATTTATGCGGTTTTTGGTCCTCATGAATCAGTTTGTGTACTTTCAAATAGTATTTGTTGGTAAAACATTTCCCACAAATATCACACTTATCTGATATTTTGCTCTCATGAATCGGTCTGTGTATTTTGAAATCTGCCAATTCAGCAGAAGTCTTATCACAAATATTATACTTTTGTGGCTGTTTTCCTTCATGAATGAACTTATGTACTTTTAAATCTGATGTTGAATAAAATGTCATTTCACAAATGTGACACTTATATTCACAATTCATGTTGTCGCTAACCAAACCTGAGCTGTAGTAATACTTCTTCTTATAGTTTTCATGCTCCTGCGAACTATTCTGATGAATGAAACTATTCTGTTTCAAGTATGAAGATTTGCTGTTCATTTTCCCATCATTATGTTGTTTGATGCGAACACTTTTCTTTAATAAAGATATTTCTTTACTTTTGTATTTTCTGACTGTTTCACATGCAGGCCTCATGTTGAAGCTTATGTCTTCATTAGAGAATAAAGCTGAGTTGCCCCTGGGTGCTACTCCCGAGTATAACCTGAAATGTTAAATGCTTTATTACAATAGATACACGATCAGATATAACATCAACTCATTATAAACTTATATGGTTCATTATAACCACTTGCTACTTCCTTTTGAGTTTTGTCACACACTTTACTACCCAAGCATTTAATAATGGAAATATGTCTTGTTCTTCATTTTACAGCCTGTCTTCATTTCATTACTGAAAGAGTGAATGATCTTTAGGATTACGATGTAGATGTGGTTTTATGAGTGGAATGTAACTGAAAGTGTATTTTTCACCTGCTTGGGAAACATAATACAGGTTAGTTATATGCACAGTGGATTTAATATGCCATATCCAGAAACAAGGTTGTTAAAACTTCACCAAGTCTTGTTTTCCCATTAATTGGCAATATATATATAAATAACTTTGTTTTCTGTTTTTGTGAACCAGCTGAAAGTGTAACTACTGGAAAGCTCATTTGGGGCCACCTTGATCTAGAAGTCTTACCTTATTGATTCTGCTGAAGTGAAGCTCTCATCCTCCCAGTCCTGCAACATCATATTTCCATAAATTGATCTGTGAATATGCAACAGATGTAGTTGGCAGAGGATATGGGGTATGTAGGTCAGTTTAACCACAAGATCATGTTTTGATTGCACTTTACAGATTTAAGATTTCTTACCCAAACTTTATTTTCTAGAAAACTCTTTTACTGTGACAAAACAACCTGAATTTATTAAGTTAAGATTTGCACAATTTTGTAGTTAGAAATATGTGAAATATTCTGTAACACTCAAATTTTCAACTTCTTTAGTTCCTTTGCTGCAATGGACAGAATGGTTATGCTTTACACAGATGCTCTTAAGCTGTTATGAATAGAATGGTTCCGTGCATGGATTTAGAACTATATTAGTTTAAACAAAGTGTTGGTTTGCAGTTAACTTGTGGAAAATATAATTTTTTGCACCTGAGATTTGCTGTGAAGGAGATTTAATCCTGCTAGCACAATGTTTCAGGCAATTCTACAACTTATGTGTGCATGAACATATTTTTTTTCTGCTGATTGTATTACAATCTAATATATTCTAAGAGAAAACTCCATTAAAAATAGGTGTGACTTATACATGCCCCCTGTGAAACCCTACTGTATGTGGAAACCTGTTTTGAAGTGTGTCCCTCCAAGAAGAATTAATCAAAATAAAGGAATTTTGCTTATGAATATTATATAGGCTTTACACAATATGTAACTTCGCTGTTGTTCACCTTTGAATAATGCGAGTATCTATTAAGTGTTACGGTTACAAAGATTATTAATCACATCTTTGCTTATATTTGTGTGTAGTAAGGCATTCTTTATCATTCACAGAGGTTAACCCTACAGAGTTCAAGGGTGGGCTCCAGAGACCCATCCTAAAAAAAATGCTGAATTATGCCATTACAAATTATGCAATTGTATTTGATTTATGAATTGAGCAAAATCTAAAGTGCACAAAATACTCAATTTAAATTAAATTTTCACAAATATTGGCCACTAACACAAATCAAACATAATAATGTTTCGAGTCACTGGCAGTGCCATTTTCAGCCTCACATTTTAAGAAAATTACAGTTTTATTGTTGTAATGTATGTGTTTGCCACATACATATTTCAAACACTTTACACAAATATTCTTGGACTTCCCTAATTAATCACAGTTCTCGATACAGCACAGCAGCATCACCTTTCTCACTTGGTGGAGCTGCCACAGTATTTGGTGCACTTTCCAGCTTGCTTCCAAGTGCATCCTCCACAGCACTAATAACTGTTTGTTGAGGTCTGTAAGATTCTTTGTTCATTCTCAATCTGAGGTTTTATTAGATCCAGTGATAGCTGTCATAAAATTGAAGCCTCTGATTAGGATGGTTCTTCTTCTATTTTGGGAAATTCAAAATAAAGAGGAGATCTTTATGCAAACAATATCAATTATTGTGAAGAAAAGAGACAAAGGTCATCCTTTTGCTTCTCTTCTAGCGCAGTAGTTCCTGGGCATCTGGTTGATAGTGTCAAGGTGCTGTTGTAGAATAAGACTATATCAGGTTTATGTTTCTCGTCACTGACATCTCTTGTGTGTTGAGGCTTTTACTTCACAATGTAAGATACAGGCTTCACCAGCAGTTTGTTTGAATCTCCGTCAGTCAATTTACTAGAAACATTGCAGAATGAAGAGGTCTATTTTCTGTGTTCTTCAGATCCTCCAGTATATGCTTCCGATTTGCTTGCAAAGTTCCTACCAAGATGAAAATCATACCATAAGATCTCAGCAAGATCGAACAGATGTATAGTACCTGTCTGTCATTACATTTCTACCAGACATTGTTATAGACCCTACAAGTCTGATGACTACGACATAGGACCTCTTTTGCTTCTGGATTCATTTGTGTTTTTACCAGCATATACTTCGATTTTAAAAATATACCTTGTTTCTCCATCATATGATATTCGTATCAAAATTCCATACTTTCCAGGCTTATCCTTCATAAGAAGCCTGAATGGACATCTACCCTGAAATGGTTACCTGATTCCAGGTGAATAAAATTTTGGGAGTGCCCTATTTATATTCTCGAGGAGTTCTCGTAGAGCTGCAAATTTGTCAGAAACTTTGTGCACTTCTCTGGTTGATTTATCATCAAATCCAAGTAGATAGCTAGTAATTTCTTTGAATTTACTTTGACTCATACCAGAGTAAACTGAATGGTCATATAATGTAGACAGATATCATGATAATCAACCTTATTGTCACCCATCAGGATAAGCTAACAGTTCCATCTCAGTAACTGGTGACAAACTTCTATTGACAGCCTCTTCATTCATATGGTGTAGAATATTATTTATTACATATTTTAGTATTGTTTGCTTTCCCATCTCTCCTGAGTCCTCGTTCTTCTGTAACACTGTTAAGCACATGTCTCCTAGTAGCAAGTTGAGGGTTCCCTCCACTTTTACATATATACCTTGGACCATTAGAATGGTGAGACACAGTATCTTCATTTGGCGTTGATGAGAAAGTCTACGCTGGTTTTCACTATCATACACAATTTCTTCTACATTTCTCACAGTTTCAGTCTCCTTCTTTAAAAATTCTCATTATTTCCTCTTCACTGACTCATGTTACCACTGAAAGGATAAGCACTAACTAAAAAATAAATTGTTTTCCTCCCCTCTACAGCTCCATGCATACAACTGTTGGCAGAGGACATGAGAAATGAAATCTATACAACAATTGCCATGCCAGAAAGGTTTCGTACATGGCCAAATGTTACAATAAGGCTCACTGTGGACGCCCTGTACTCAGTAAACAATTTCTGTACAGTAATGGAAAAATAAACTTTTATGTTACTCCAGTAATCTAATCTTTTGTTGAATGGATTTATTGTATAAGTTGTTCTACAGTTTAGTTTACACTACATACAATGTATATTCATATATGTTTTACCCCTACATCTATTGTACAATTTGTGTGGTACTTGTTTTCTTATTGGGCCACTCAGATTGTTTGGCTCCCTGGCCTTTTTACTCACTGAGCGGCCCTTGCTTCTCTTACTATTCTATACCATTTTGTTTCCCCCTTTCTTTACCTTCCTTAATATTCTCCCATGTCCTTGATTTTGTTTCTTAGAACCTTTTATTGAGTCATATCTTTAAGGCTTCACCTTCCTTCATTTTCCTATATCTAACCAAATTTAGTCCAATTAATTCTTTGTAACCATTCTATACTTTTGGTCAATTTTCCAACTTCATCTCTAATTTCCTGCTGTTACTCAACCTTACTCCTAAATACTCATATTCTTTGACTACCTCCAGTTCTTGACCACCTAGATACCATTTTTCTTCTGTCCTCTGTTTATCACTTAGTACTTATTTATATTTACCTTAATTTCCCATTTTTCACACATTCTTGAATTTCATTTATTGCTTTTGTAACTCTATTATTGATATGGTGCCTACCATAAAATCATCTGCGTATAATGAACCTGAACCTGGAATCTCCTTATCTCTTATTACTGGACAATGCTAATTTCTGATTTTTACTCCTTGTAATATATCATCTATGAATAGGATAATAATTTTTAACTCAATTTACATCCCTGTCTTAATCCTATTTTCTTATTGCGCGTCAATTTATTCCCTTTCCCTATTTGTTCTATGTTTTATCCTGATATGTAAATTTCTCCATTGCTTTTCTAAGTCTAGTACGCCTGGATACTGGGTCGACACTTTCCTCCCCTTGTAGCATTACCCTCCCTTCTCTCAAATCTATTATTTTATACCATCTCCCCTCCTTCTTGCAATTTCTTCCACTTCACTAACTGTTCTCACTCTTATTACTTCCCCACTTCTCACTCGTATGACTCCCTCCTCCTTATCTGCATTTCTTGTTGCACTGTTAATCATCTGTTCTCTCGGCTTCTCCCCACTTCTCCTTCTTTGCATCTCTCCTCGCCCCCCTCTGCGACCAATGTTAGCTCCTCCTCCACATATGCATTCCTTACTGCAGTCATCTGTTCTCTCGGCTTCTCCCCACTTCTCCTCCTTTGCATCTCTTCCCGCCCCGCCACTCCTACCAATGGTAGCTCCCCTTCCCCCTCCTTGGCTGCTGGCTCTTCCTTCTTATTTTCTTCTGTTCTCCTTTCAGTTTGTGATTTGATCAGCTGTTTTCTGCTCCTTTCTCCAAACTACAACTCAGCTATTCTCTTGGCTCTTTGACTTGTATGTGTCCTGGGCCATTGTTTCTGCTGACGTTTGGCCATTTTTCTCATTCATTCTTCCGTATACTCATACTCTATTCTTCTCCTTCCATGAATAATTTTAAATCTTTCAAAGTTGCCTTTTTCCCAGCTGCTCTTGCTTCTTTCATCCTGGAAATTAGTTCTTTTTTCAAAATTTGTTCCTCTCTCGTATAGTCCTGCTCTATAAAAATGTTTGAGCCTCTTAACCTCCTGGTGTTCCTTAAAATTTCCCTTTTTTCCCCCTATTGTTGTAATTCTTATAACAATGGGTCTAGACTTTCTTCCTCTTTTTCCAATTTGGTAGATGTCCTCTATCTCCCAACCAAACGTTTTTTATATCTACTCCTTCTTCCATGATCCCGTACACTTCTAGGTTTCTGTATTCTTCTGTCACTCTGAAAATTACACAATTCTTTCTTCTCTGTCATGCTTTGAATCTTTTCTCTATATCTTCTTGGAATCCATTATCTGCTGTACCATCTCTTCTCTCTGCTTCTTCATAACCTCCTCGAGTCGCCTTGACTTTTCCTCAGATTCCATTAGCTGGTTCACTTCTGCCGTCCTGTTTTCACCTCCACTCCACCAATTATTCAGCTCTCGCTTCACACTGCTGTCAGCACCAGACTCCAATCTTTTGTTATAATGGATATCATTTGTATTGTTGCACATTATTGGAGATTATGGTGAACTTTGAAGTGAAGATACAGAGTACCTTGTCAGCAGAAATACTTTTTGTCATTACTTGGACCAATGGATGGCCTCAGAAGCCCATAGCCGCTCAGCTAATTATTTTAAGGTTATAAAAGGCAGTATGAATTAGTATATGGAAATATTAATTTATGGCTTAAATAATATCATTTTTTCTCAAGCATTAAAAAGTATATTTCTTGCATAAAAATCCTTAGCATGGCTTCCTTCGGAAGGGAAGTAAAGCCGTTTGTCCCGTGTCATAGATTTATGGCACGTAAAAGAACCACAAGTCTAATAAAGAGGCCTCTGAGCAAAATTTCCAGCCTTTCACGCCTAATATAGAATGGGAAGCTTAGGATCATAGTAGTTATAGAGCATCGATAAATGAAACTCAATTTAATTTAACTATATTTCTTATCACAATAGGCAATTTACACTAACTCCGATGCCAACTCCCCGGTCCTTGTAGCATTAACCTTTTGCCTGATGATCATTTAAATCCTGCACAGGCTCCAAGTGAATAGCCAATTAAACAGCACAAGGCATTTAAATGGTTAAATGGGCTAACAATGCTTTGTAGATACACATTTGTATCTTCTGTATTTATTAAGTTATTTTAATGAAACAAAAACTGGTTTAAAGCTCACAAAGGCAGTGCACACCCATGGTACTTCTGTGGTCTAGAGGCACCATGCAGGCCTTTGGTTCCCAAAGTTGCAGGTTCAAACCTGGCAAATGGCGATGAATTTTTTTTTGCGTGTAAAAATACTTGGCATGACTTCCTTTGGAAGGGAAGTAAAACCGGTGATCCCATGTTGTAGATTTGCAGCATGCAAAAGAACCCGAGGCCTGATAAAGAGGCCTCTCAACAATATTTCCAGTATTTGATGCCCGATATAGAATGGGACACTAAGGACCACAGTAGTTAAACAGCATCCATAAATAAATTTAAAAAAAAAACCTGTATTAAAAGAAAACGAAAATTCACTACTTTGTGTCTCTGTAATATGCTATGTCATACTGTACAACGAACACATCTAATACTGTGCATACAAATGTATGTCTGCCACAGCAAAACATTTCTTATGACTCAGTTTCTGCTATCACACAATAATATGCCCTATTGCACAATACACCAAAACTCTCTTTCAGCATTTGTAGCACATGACAGAATATTTTTTCAAGCAAAGTTTACATATTAACTGCCTTACGAGTGATTTGCAAATGCTGTTTTCACTCAGCGAAGTTGAGTATTTATTTAGGTGTCTTGGGGTTCAGAGAGATTTCTTTTAGCTAATTGTAAACCACATTTGAAATGTTTACCTTGGCTTCAACTAGTAATGTAGCAAATAAGTTCGGTCATGTAGGAAGTGTACGGTCTTTTGAAATTACTTCAACGTGGAGGACTGTATGACAGTGATTTGGAAATTGACGGCATGTTTTCAGACTTTGAGGGGAATAGTAAAGATATAGGTAGTAGTGAGGAAGAAAGTTAGCGACTTCATCAAGAACCAACATTGTGGAGTACTCAAAACAGCTGCAGCACAAATAGACATATCTTTAATAGCAAAGGCTCTGGTGACTTCTGACAACCAACCAATTAACATTTTCACAAATTTTGTTTGCTATTGACTTAGTGTCTCACTTTGTTATTGAAAGAAACATATAGGGGATTAAGGTGAAATAACACCTGACCTCTAAAGGCAAATTAGGATCTATTCAGAAGTAACACGTGAAAACATTTACAAACTACTTGGTCTAATTACATTCATGGATTTATTTGCAAACCTACATTACACTTGCTAGCTGAGGCAGTATTTTAATACCTGAATAATTTCAATTGTGTTTTATTACAATTAAATTCAATAACAGCCCGCCTTGAAACAATATGTATGTAATAATTATTTAAATTGTATGTAACAGTGATTGCAAATGCTTATTTTATTGTAAACATATTTTAATAATGTTATGTGAATGCATTACATACTTTAATAATGCAAGAATAATAAGTTTTAGGTTGATAACAATAAGTAATAATGAGGTAATTGTAGCAATAATGCGTTTAGAATTTGAAATGTACTGGCCATGATTACAGTGACAATGACGTATTTTCTGTAACAGTTTTAAATTAGCCAATCAACAGCAAAGAAAAATTTTAAGTTAAAAGCAGAAATTCTATTGCACTAGAATTAGCCAATCAGAGACTTACAATACTTAACCTATAGGTTTCAACCGTTGAGTTTGTTTAGTTGCTGGCAAGACTTGATAGAATGTAGATGGGAAAATGTGTTCTCTATGGGTGATTAGCAAAAACAGATATACACGTTAAGTGAATATATAAACGTTTCTAACAGTTCTTTAAAAAGTGTAGTGATTTATAAATATGTGCAAGAATTTAAATAAAAGAAGTGAAATTTAAAAGTTTAATTTTGTGATGTCTACAATTATTGTCATACCACGCCCTGCCCAAGATACAGGACTCTAAAGTAAGACTGACGCAGCCGAGGCAAATTCAAACAGTAATATTACGTAAACATTAAATTGAAACCAACGCCCAAAGAGTGTTTTAAACTACATAAAACAACAGTTGAACAACATAACCTTCTTTAAGTTTATGTAAACATATATTACGCAACAACAGCACTCAAACACACCACTAAAGTTGACTCCCATACGTAAAAGCAGCTAAAAATAATACGTGAGCCAATCATCAATAACTTCAAATTGGCGCCCAACGTGGGGCTAAATAATTACATAACAGCACACTTTTTCAAATGTACGTAATTTATTATGTTACAAAACCACGAACTTCTTCAAATGGTGCATATACTTGGGGCTAATTCAAAACAGCAGCAAAAAAATAACTAACTTACTTCTTCATAGCTGCTCCATTTTTGGGGAAAATGCATGTCAAATAACAGGTTTACTTTCATTTTGCAGTTTCTTCATTTCATCTGCACAGAAAATGTAAATGATAAACTACACAAAATTATACAGGTTTTCGATTATATTATTTTGAAATTCAAAGAAAATGATGTGCCTAGTGAAAAAGTCAGTTGATTATAGCTTGATAATTTGGGACATATAAGTTGCAAGCAATACATCAACACAAAGAGGGCCAGATTTGGCATAAAGAGTTTTGACCTTTATGAAAGTAAAATGGCATATGTTCACCATAGGTGCATTTACACTGGTCACGGGACCATTAAGATTTGGGGTCATCTGGCTCCATTGTAATGCATCTGATGGATCCTGTACTTGAACAGGGTAGACTGTGTATTCAGGTAATTGGTACAGCTGCCCTAAATTATACATGGGTTTATACAAAAGAAAGACAAATGCAATAGAAACAGCATGTTCAAATCATACTGGTTTGCCAAAGGATGTGAAAACACAGTATAGTGACCATAGTAACTCTCTAATCGATAAATGGCAGATATCAGGTTATCTGGGGCAGTAGAATATCTATTGCAACATTTTACTAAATTATTACATTGTACATGATAAATTTCAAAAGAGTTAACTTGTACAGAAATGAGCACATCATAAAAGCTTGTAACAGGACGTGGTTAGTGATTAGCTTGCAGCCAGCTCGTGCAAGGAAGTTGACGCATGTCGCTTTGCAGAAACTTCGCTGAACGTTGTGCAATTTCATTTGCAATATATAAGCTTGGGTTTGTACCATTACTGGGCATTGTTATTTTGAAGCCGAGGTGTGAGGAGCCTGTGACAGAGAGTGCCATGATGGGTGTGGCCAATCTTCTTACAATCACTATGTTAGGTGAGTGAGTAGTTTAGCCTAAGATACTGCCAGATAAAGAGAGTTGGGAAATATTTAAAGAAACATTTAAGAACCATTTAAAGATTAGATATTCGAGAATTGGGAACTTTTAAGTAGAATACAGAGAGGGGGAGTTATCCACGTATATATGTATTATTCTAATACACTTATTTTCTCGTTAACTAAAGGTAACGATTATGTCAAATATTCAAGTATGTTTAATAGTTTAAAGAGAGGTAATATTTCGCGTCGCTAAACCAGGGACGAGCAAAGTCTCGACCATATAGTTAATGTTGTATATTATTGCTTGAAGCTTGTTATACCTCTAAAATCAATTAAGGGCTGATATTATGTCGACTATGCAAGTATTTTATTAATGTTCTTTTATTGCACATTTAAAGTTAAATATATATTTTATTCAAGTGTTACATGTTTGTATTTACTTCTTGAAACCTTTCCTGAATAGAGGACGACCACATTCCCTCTGAACGGAGGGCGCGTTATCGCTCTGAGAGCAGGGGCATTATATTGGTGGCAGCGGTGGGATCAAAAAGAATCCTGGTGGGATGCAGGATCAAAAACGATCCGGGAAAACTGAAAATTGAAAAGTGAAATTTTAATTTAAGGAATTAAGTAGACTGCATTTGTTTTAACGTAGATGCGTATCTAACGAACGCACGAACGCATGTTGTGGTTTAATCATGTCTTCTTTTCAGAAAGTGTAGTTTTAAGAAGTGTAAAAGTGGTTGTGTGAAAGAATTAGGTAATTTTGTGTTGTGTGTAAATCTTTTTTTTTAAGAAGTTATTATTACTGACGTCTTCGTATCCACTCTATACTTCTTAGGATAGTTTACTATGTGGCTAGAGAAGGTAGATACCATAGTAAGAGATTTTGGATGTTACATTGTTGTAGTTGCGTCAATAATTGCAGCTTCGTGTTTGATATATTTCGCCTATCATTGCAGTACTCGGTGTTAGGAGAGGGAAATAGTAAAAACGGCGGCAGAGCAGAAAGTGCGAGAATTAGAGGAAAAAGTTAGCAGATTAACTTTGTTGCAAAAAGATGTTAGTATTACAAATACTATACGTGAGTTTACAGGTGACCCGAAGCAGAGTAAACCAGTGAAGGATTTCTTTGCAAACATAGAGCATTTAGCAGTTGTAGGAAACTGGACTGAAAAAGACCAGGTGAACATAGCAAGAGCAAAATTGGGTGGTATAGCTCTACAATTTTTCAAGGGAAAAGCTGAATTACAGGCTAGTGATATTTCATTGAAAGATTTTAAGAAAGCTTTTATTGACAGGTTTACAGAAAAATTGCCAGCTCAATATCATTACACAGCTCTACAGGATGCAGTGCAAAAATCAGATGAAAGTGTTGAGGTATTTGCAGATAGATGTAGACAGTTGTGTCAAAAGACAGTAATTCAAGCAGATACTGTAGCTGCTCAGAAAATAATTAACGATGAGGCAGAACGTAGACTTCTTGCAGCCTTTATACATGGACTTAAGGGCGTGGTAGGACAACAGGTTAGATTTCAAATGCCTGAAACTTTAACAGCAGCCATACGCATGGCTACCACAGTAGAAAATGCAGAAAAACAAAGAGGGGGTGGAAACCTTCAGAATAAAAATTATGAGAATAAAAATGGGACAGAAAAGAAAATTTTTTCGGTAGCAAAAGTTTGTTTTCGATGTCAGAAAGTAGGACACGTAGCTGCTAATTGCAAGGTTAAACGGGTTGATAGAGATGATAAAGGTATACAATGGTTATTGAGGAATGAACCTAAATATTATAGAACTCACAAGGGTGGATTGTGGACACCAAAGAATGTTAATAAACCTACATGGCCGTCGTCAAACACGAGTAGTCAGAAAACAGGGACAGCACCTATGCAGAAAAGGTGTTATAAATGTAATATGCCAGGGCATATGATGAGGGATTGTAAGTGGAAAGGAAAGAATCCGGGAAACTACAAAGCTGTGCCAAGGAGCGGGGATATGGCGCAGTATTAACTTCAGGACCCGCAGGGGCAGGAATTGCTGCGGAATTGTATGTACAGGTACTCATACATAATGAAATTCATCATATGATAGTAGATACAGGAGCTAATGTTTCGGTTATAAACTCGAACATAGTAGAATTTAGTGATCCAGTGATGCCGACGAAGTTAAATGCGGTAGGAGTTACGGGGGCCCAATTGCAAATAATAGGAGAAATGATAGTAGAAATTACTATTGGTAACACATTGATAAAACCTAAGTTTTATATAGCACCAATTGAGGTAGGATGTACGGGGATATTAGGGTTGGATATCCTGCGTGAAGTAAAGGCTAAAGTAAATCTCTGCGATGAACTACTACACCTGGGAGGCGAAAGTGTTCCTTTAGTAACTTGTTCATCAATTGCTGTGTCAGGAGTGAATAATCTTAGAAAAGGCAAGGGAGTAGCTAACCCTGGGCTTGTCGAACGAATATTCATGTTAAAAGTAATTGATCAAATAGGAGACGCTAATGATATAACTTGGGATGTAGTACTAGCAGAAAACAAGATTCTAGAGCCTTGTAGTGAAAATGTTACACTTGCTCACATAAAGAGTAGAAAGAGAGCACCTCTTCCCGCAGAAGTTTATGTAGAACCGGTTGATGTGACGGTTAATAGAGTATATATGGCCAAGGTGATAACTCGAGTGTTGAGTTATCCAGATATTAATGAGGAAACCGCGAAGAGAGAAAATGTGGATGAAAGTGATAAAGTAGAAATTGAGGTACCTAATTGGCTTAGGCAGGGTCATGAGAGATATGATCGAGATGCTAAGTATGGCATTGTGAGGATATTGAATTTAAGCGCTAATCAAGTTTTGTTAGAAAAGGGAATAAAGATAGGAGAAGCTTCAGAGTACAGTGGAGAGATGAGAAATAACACTTATGGATTTACCATGGTAGATAAAGATGATGTATTATTGTGTGTAGCTTGTGCTAAATTTTGTGCTACAGCCTATGCGAAACCTTTACCGTTCGCGTATGATGACGATCGCGATCGTGTTCGTGAGAATGTTTATAATGATGAAGAAAATAGAGTAGATAGAGATCCACATAGTGAAGCCAATGTAAGTGAGGTAATTGATAGAGTTCGAGAGATGAACTTAGATGATGCGGTGGTAGGTAGTAGACCTATGGTAATGGCCGAGGATTTCCCATTCGCGCGGGCCGGTGAAAGGCAATTAAATGATGGTGCGAATAGTTTCGGCGAATGGAAGGGACATGCATTCAAAACATGTTCACGGGGCAGAATTCCTATGTCTGGAGGAGATATAGAAGGGGGACGGTCGGCAGATCGAAAAGGGCGGCAGCTTGTTTCCCCATGGGCGGTTAATCACGAGCTTGTGTACGGACCAATGAGAAAAGAGGAGGATGATCCGTTGCCCGAAGTCGTAAGTATTGTTGGTAGACAATTCGATCAGATCCGGAATGACGATTGTCGACGTGCTTACGCTGTGACAAGTAGTAACAAAGAAAAAGGGAGGAAGGTAGCTTTAGGTTGCGTAAGACCCCGAGAGCACCAAGATGGAGGTATACCAGAAGTACAGTTCCGAAGGTATCGGATGGGCGGCGATATAAGAGAAATGTCTGCTAGGGCAGGACGTGGAAAAAGTCTTAAATGTGTTATATGTGAGGAAAAGGAATCAATACCTTATCCGGTGGGTCGTGTTAACCTAACTCAGAGAATAGCTGGACATAAGACGATTAATGAGGCAATGGCGGAGAGAAAGGGATCTGAGAGAAAAAAGGAATATGATGAAGTAATGGCTGTAATAAATGAAAAAGTATCACATTTAGAGGGACAAGATAGGTTGGTGATAAAAAGGGTTATAAGTTATCATGCAACGCTATTCATGAATTCAGCAACAGGTGAATTGCCGTTTACAGATGTAATAGAACATTCCATAGATACAGGAGATGCTCTTCCTATAAGACAGAATCCGTATAGAGTACCATTTGCATACCAAAATGAGTTACGAAATCAGATAAGGGATTTATTAGATAAACGAATCATTGAGCATACAAAGTCAGAATGGGCAAGTCCGTGTTTGTTTGTACCAAAGAAAGCAGTAAATGGTGAGGTTAAATATAGATTGTGTGTGGACTATAGAAAACTAAATGCAGTAACAAGGGTGCCATCGTGGCCAATTCCAGATATAAAAGAAAATTTGTCAATGTTAAGTGGGAATACTTATTTCTCGATTATAGATATAGATTCAGCATATCATGCAGTCAAAGTAAGGGATCAAGATAAACCTAAAACAAGTTTTATTTGTCCGGAAGGAAGCTATCAATATAATAGAATGCCATATGGGTTGGTGTCTGCTCCGATGACATAGATTTAATTATGGGAGGATTGAAAGGACTTATATGTTTAATTTACATGGACGATATTTTGATATTTTCTAAAACCATACACGAGAATGCTGAAAGACTAGATACAGTATTTAATAGACTCATGGAAGCAGGTCTGAAGCCAGGAATTCAGAAATGTCATTTTGCTCACAAAGAAATTGTGTACGTAGGACATGTAGTCAGTGCAAAAGGTATAAAACCTGATCCGGCTAAAGTAGAAGCAGTTCAAAAGTTTGTAAGGCCAACGACAGTGAAGCAAGTAAGATCGTTTCTAGGAGCTGTAGGATATTATAGATCTTTTATTGAACATTTTGCAGATAAAAGTAAACCTTTAACACAGTTGTTAAAGAAAAATCAGAAATTTGAATGGAAACAAGAGCAGGAAAATTCTTTTCAGAAGTTAATAAAAGCATTGACAACAGAAGTTGTGTTAGCTCATCCAGATTTTTCAAAACCTCTTATATTGTCGTGTGATGCAAGTATGTATGGATTAGGGGTTGTTTTGGCTCAAGAACAAGATGGACAAGAAAGACCAATTGGTTATGCAAGTAGATTATTGTCATCACCAGAATTAAATTATACAACAACGGAAAAAGAACTCTTAAGCGTGATATTTGGGGTTAAGAAATTTAGGATTTATTTAATTGGAAGTCATTTCATTATTTATACAGATCATAAAGCGTTAACATGGCTATTAACGACAAAGAATCCTCATTTAAGCGCTAGATTAACGCGTTGGGTTTTGACGCTAAGTGAATATGATTTTGAGGTAAATCATAAGCCAGGGAAAAACCATGTCGTACCAGATATGTTATCTAGGTTACGATGTCTTTTATTAGAAGGGGAGCTAAATAACGCAAGTTCAGTAGAAACATCCTCAGAAGCAGGAATGACTAGAGAGATTATACTAAAAGCACAGAAGAATGACTTGTATTGTAGACAGTTAGTAGACGACATGAAAGCAAAAAGGAATAATCTAGTATTTTTGGACAAAGAAGGGTTGCTCTATAGAAAGACTAATGGAGGTGATAGGTTAATCATACCATGTGACTTTGTAGAACAGATTATTAAGTTGCATCATGATACAAAGTTTAGTGCACATCAGGGGGAGAAACGTACCAAAAACCTAATAGAAGCAAGATATTTTTGGCCAACTATTAGAGAAGATGTAAAAGATTATGTTAAGATGTGTGAAACATGTGGACAAAGGAAAATCGTAAGAAAACCATATGCACCTATGGGTATATCAGAAACAGCAACGAGACCTTTTCAATTAATATCAATTGACATAACGGGACCATTACAGGTGACAACAACAGGAAATAAATACATGTTGACAGTGATAGATCACTTCACTAAGTATCCGGAAGCGATACCGATACCAGAGCAAACAGCAGGAACCGTAGCTAGAGCTTTAGTAACAGAGGTATTATGTAGACATGGCATACCCGAGAAAATCTTATCAGATCAGGGGACTAATTTTCAATCAGCTTTGTTTGAAGAAATATGTAAATTTTTTGGAATAGAAAGGGCTAACAGTAGTCCAATGCATCCTCAATCTAACTCAGTTATTGAAAGATTTCATAGATATTTAAATGATTCATTGTCAATGATGATATCGCAGTATGGAGAAGAATGGGATAGAATGATACCATTTGTTTTGATGGCTTATAGATCAGCACCACATACTGTAACGAAATATAGTCCGTTTTATTTGTTACACGGGAGAGAGATGAAATTACCATCACAATTAGAATTAGAACCAAAAAAGGATATTGCAAATATGAAAACACCAAAACAGCATGTAGAAAGTTTGAAACAAAGATTAAGGGAAGCTTATAGAGCAGTTCAAAGTAATATTGTAAAAGGAAAAGAGAAACAGAAGGAGAATTATGACAAAAAGGCAAAAGTAATTGAATATAACGTAGGAGATTACGTATATTTAGATAATCCTTATTTAGGGAAACATAAGTGTAGAAAGTTAGCACCAAAGTATAGTGGACCTTGGGAAATAATTGAAAAATGTTCTCCATTAACTTATAAATTAAGAATAGGTCAAAAAGAAACTAGAGCGATTCATGCAAATAGGTTAAAAACAGCTCATAAGTCGAGACAGATATCGGGAGATAATGATAACGATGATGAAGGGGAAAATGAGATACCGCAGTCGAATAGAGGCTTTATTGTAGAAGAACATATTCAGGAAACAGACGAAAATGAGGAAGATGGAGCCGTGGGTTTCGACGATACATTTACAGATGATATCACAGGGGATGATAGTTTATTGGATCCAACATGGAAAGATCCTAGGGTTGAGAGAGAAATTAGACAGAATAAGAATCTAGAAATTCCGTGGAACCTCAGATCGAGAAATAGAGGGATAGATGAGCGAGTGGATGACGAGAACGAAGCACGTCAGGAATAAGAACGAAGTTATATCAGAATAATGACAATTAAAAGCCAAATCAAATTAAGATAGAATTTTGGTTGCAGGTTATGTATGTGCAAGAGATTCTTTCACTATACCAAATGAGTTGAAGCTGATGAAACTGAATAAAGGGGTAGTATTCGCACACCAGGAAAGACTACTGATGTCAGGAAGTAAATGGACGGTAGGGATTGACATATTTGTTCAAAATTATAAAGATGCACTAGAAAGAATAAGGAGAGGAGTAAGTCAGATTCCTCCACATTTTAATCGTAATGTGAAGTTGTTAAATCTTCGAGATCAGGGACTTTACAATTTACAAGATGAATTTACAAAGACTCGTTTAGCAGGATTACCAAGATTAACATATCTTATGGAACAGATTGCTGAGGAATTAGAAACGTTAGATCAGTACCTTCCACACCAGATGAATAGAGAAAAGCGAGGGTTGATAGATGTAGGAGGTTCAATTATAAAATTGCTCGTTGGAACGCCAGATAGAGAAGAAATGAATGATGTACATGACACTATTTCTAAATTACAAAATCAAACGAATATAATGACACATGTAGCAGAAGAACAAATCACGTATTTACACCAGTTAGACGACAGAACGCGTTTGCATATGAAATTACTGGAAAACTTAACGAATAGCATAGATCAAGTAACGAATGAAAAATTTAGAAGTTTTGAAGGGCAATTGAAATTTATAGAATATCAGAGAGAAATGGCAATGATAGCGTTAGAAATACAGCAAAAATTAATGCAGTTGCATGAAGGAGCTGATGTACTATTATCAGGAAGATTAAGTGCTACTATCGTTACACCTCAAAATTTATCAAATATTTTGAAATCGGTAGTACAGAAATTACCTACAGGGGTATCTTTGATAGCAGGAGTTGAAATTGAAAATATGTATATGTATTACAGTCTTTGTGATGTTATAGTATACTCAGTACCAGGGATAATTAGAATTTTAATCCAAATTCCATTAAAAGGAGCGGATAGAGCTCTCGATTTATTTCAAGTAATACCATTACCTACTAAAATACAGGGTGTTGGACATGTGGTTATTGACACATCGGTCAAGTTTCTGGCAGTATCTGAAAATAGGCAAAAATATGCTCTACTCACAGAATCCCAACTCAATAGATGTAAAAAGACCATTATATCTATATGTCCAGCAGAATTCGCATTATTTACCAGTACAACTTACACATGTGTGTCATCATTATTCTTTGGCCAAGAGAGGCAAGTTCACAGGCTATGCAGCAAAACACTTGTAGCAGATAATTTTACTTCAATATGGTTCCACACTAAAAGTCAGGAGCGGAGCTATTGGATTTACGCAGTATCGACTCCATTGAAGATGATTAAAGTATGCAGCGCCAGACGACAAGATTCGACGCAGACATTGATACTTCAGGGAACGGGAATTATCGCTGATGATCTTGATTGATATTATCATTCAGATCAAATGACTTTATTACCAGTGATTACAGGTGAATCTACATGGAACATCAGTGCGACAGCTATTGTTGTACCAGACATCAATTTTATTATCAACGAGGAGGAACGGCAGAATATTTCAGCAGAATTACGACAGATAGACTTCAGTTATCAACAGATTGCCGAAATTCATGAGAATCTACAGGCAGATGACAGAGCTCCAAGAATTCCAATATCTAAATTGATGGCTCAGGTTCAGCTAGCTAAACGGCTGGATTCGAGTAAAAGTAATAAACATTTTATTGGTTGGATTATTGGTGTTGTAATCTCAGTCTTGATTGCAGCATTGGTGTATAAAAGGAGAACTATTCCTCGAGCTATCCAGAATCAACAACGTCGAGTTCCAGATCCAGTAACGACAGAGACTTCATGCGAACCAAGAACTTCAGTTCCAGTAACGGAAGCAGTAATCCAGGACTCTACAGATCAGGAAGACCGAGAACGAGACATTGTTTATAGTCATCACGGTATATTTTGATGCAGTATATCAAGAAAGTGGTAAGTGCTAGTGATAGTGCTAGTGGTCAAGAAAGAAGAATTTTACATGAAGATTTACATACTTACACAAAAATAAAATTATGTAACAGAATCACACAAATGTCACAAAATTTATAATGTACGCCTTTTGAATATATGTGTGTTATATATATTTTGGATTTTTCTGGTCACATTAAGAAATTTAGGTGAAACAAAGGATTGTTTACCATGTGTTTCATTCAAGAAGGGGTGAATATAGTGACCATAGTAACTCTCTAATCGATAAATGGCAGATATCAGGTTATCTGGGGCAGTAGAATACGTATTGCAACATTTTACTAAATTATTACATTGTACATGATAAATTTCAAAAGAGTTAACTTGTACAGAAATGAGCACATCATAAAAGCTTGTAACAGGACGTGGTTAGTGATTAGCTTGCAGCCAGCTCGTGCAAGGAAGTTGACGCATGTCGCTTTGCAGAAACTTCGCTGAACGTTGTGCAATTTCATTTGCAATATATAAGCTTGGGTTTGTACCATTACTGGGCATTGTTATTTTGAAGCCGAGGTGTGAGGAGCCTGAGACAGAGAGTGCCATGATGGGTGTGGCCAATCTTCTTACAATCACTATGTTAGGTGAGTGAGTAGTTTAGCCTAAGATACTGCCAGATAAAGAGAGTTGGGAAATATTTAAAGAAACATTTAAGAACCATTTAAAGATTAGATATTCGAGAATTGGGAACTTTTAAGTAGAATACAGAGAGGGGGAGTTATCCACGTATATATGTATTATTCTAATACACTTATTTTCTCGTTAACTAAAGGTAACGATTATGTCAAATATTCAAGTATGTTTAATAGTTTAAAGAGAGGTAATATTTCGCGTCGCTAAACCAGGGATGAGCAAAGTCTTGACCATATAGTTAATGTTGTATATTATTGCTTGAAGCTTGTTATACCTCTAAAATCAATTAAGGGCTGATATTATGTCGACTATGCAAGTATTTTATTAATGTTCTTTTATTGCACATTTAAAGTTAAATATATATTTTATTCAAGTGTTACATGTTTGTATTTACTTCTTGAAACCTTTCCTGAATAGAGGACGACCACATTCCCTCTGAACGGAGGGCGCGTTATCGCTCTGAGAGCAGGGGCATTATAACAGGCTCTAAGGAGGTGCATCAGCTCCCACCTTTGACCAACATTGCTTGATAAGACAGGAGGGTAGTTATGGCATTATCCAATTGCAGCTTTGAGATTTTGATGATTGACACTGGAAAAAATAGATGCCCACACTAAAATGTCAATTTTCAAGCCTGATGTTATCCAAGAATACAATACGCATATGGGCAGTGTTGATCTAGTAGATCAGGTATTGCAAGAAAAACCACTAAGTA
This sequence comes from Deroplatys truncata, assembly GCA_030765065.1. NCBI lineage: Eukaryota > Metazoa > Arthropoda > Insecta > Mantodea > Mantidae > Deroplatys > Deroplatys truncata. Next base: position 204,559,510 of record CM060988.1, read on the forward strand.
GTATAAAAAAGCATTTTTGCATGAGCTGGATATAACCATATACAATTGTTTGGTAATATGTAGAGCTGTAAACCCATGCAAGACAACCTACATATGAATAGTATTCAGGGGCCTCTTTATACTGAGGGGTAAGGAATACAAAACACCTGAAGCACTCGGACTGGAAGGAAAAACACCTTCCTATAAGGATACCAACCGCAGCAAAAAGGTTGCAACCATTTCTAAAGTGTCTTGTATGTCACAAAAAAGGAAACTAACATGATTTGCTGTGAATGTGCCTTGGTATGTTGACCCACATTTTGAAGTGTACCAAGGAAGAAGAAACTTTGAAAGGTAAGCCTTGATCTGTTACAGAATTCATTCAAATTTAGCTTCAAAGAGGAGAATTAAAATAATTACAGTTATAAAGCTTAAATGCATGTATGCTCAGAACACATCGCTTCTCCTGCAGTTTAAAATGGATGTCAGTTGATGTCCATATCAACAAACGAGTTAATACAAGAAGGTATATCTCCACAGTGAACACGGACAAATGATGCCACAACAGGAAATATTGGATACTATGTTCTGGTCATTAGACTCTAGCTGTTGACTTTGCGCCTTCAGCTAACTTGCATAAAGTACAGTAACCAAAAACTAACAAACTTCTCTGCATATTTGTCCAAATAACCTAAGCTTTGTGGAAAAGGAAAATTTTGTCACAAATGTAAAAAAATACACCTGCAACTAATGCTTACCTTTACTACGTTTATCCTTATTGCTCAGAATTCGTTAATTATAATGTGTTTTTTATTTCATTAAAATATCCTAAAAAATAATGGAATTATTGCATTTGAACCAATTCATGTAGAGCTAAACTGCCAGCTGGGATTTAAACCGATATTGGCTGATGCACAATGGTAAGGTGTGCTACCTGATACCTACATGCTCTTTGATTTAGCAGATGATGTTGCAACAGTGCAGTGGACCCCCAATGCATATTGTCACATGAGCAATGGCAAGAGCTTAATTTAACTTATTTTATTGTTGGGATTATTTTATTAATCATTTTATGATACTTGAATTTAGCTTAGAAATCTCTTTCTATTGTAAAATGCAGCAGTTTTGTTAAGTTGTGTAACCAACAGGATGTTCTAAGGAGTGCCATTTCCCATGAAAGTCCCTGTTAACTTTACCGACACGTCAACTTCCTGATAGAAGCTTCTGGAACAATCTTGCAGAAAGGTCACCTTGCATTCTGCAACTTCAAGGTAGTTCTGCACCATATTTGGTAATGTCCACCCTCTCAATACCAATACCCCGATAGGAGCTCAAGATGCTATATAAGCAAGTGAGCGACGCCCACCCCTGCAGGCCTCCGCAGGGTTCAATCAGACCACACCCGCTGCCTTGCCATGGCACAATTTGACATAACTTTCAGGTGAGCACCTAGATTCTTAAACCCCTCTGCTAAACTAAATATTATGTTCTAGTTGATGATTCAAGTTAGGAAGCCCCCCTCATTGTAAACCAAACACTAGCCAACTCCATACTCACGTCTATTGCAGAATATATTAGTTTCGCTCCGAGTTCTCTTTTATCTGATTCCCAGTTATTCCCCCTGTGTCCAACTTTAGTTGTGAGCAAGAAGCACGACAAAGGGAGTTCAGCTTGTAGTTCTTGTGCAACAACATAGTTCAGTCCTGCAATAACAACTGTCAATGTCAACTTCTGGAACCATTCCTAAACACAGCGCTAATGTTGAGAGGGGCATTTTCTTTTAAATCTGCACAGTGAACAGACAAAACAACAAATGATCAACTGATTCTGGTAAAGGTACTGAAGTGAAATATAATTTTAAAGGCTTCAACTGTGAAGAATTTCATGTTAAACAAACCTGAAGTTTTGTACACCATCAGCTCTTCAGAAAGGAACTGATAAGTTTTATTTGTGTTTCATTCAAGCAGTTTGAATAATTTTTGTATATATTTAGTTGGAGTTTTCACCTGGATGTTCAATTTATGTAGTGTCTTACATTTTGGAAATGTATCCTATATTTCATAAAAATGTGGTGTGTTACTTTCAAATGACTTTCACTACCCTCTTGTTTATTACTGGATAAATAAACTATTGTAATGAGAGCTCATTTTTTATCTACTTCATTTTAATTGAAATAAACCTTTGCAGAAATAGCTACCTTACAGATTTCATTTTAGATACAAAGGGAATAGTGATAATCAAATGTTTAAGAAGTGGAGGCTATAGGCTTGGCTTAAAATTCCATACTCTTTCATGCAATTTGAAAAATAACCATATGGAAGGGATTTTAAAATAATGATGAAGTACTGAACAACTCAAACCGTTTATAATGGATATTTTGGAAATGGCTTGTGCCACAAAGAGGTTATTTGAAATCAATTCTGTTTTAGAGAGATCTACATTTTATTGTTTAGTATGTTTTTGTCTATCACTTAACATTTACCACTTATATAAGATTATGCAAAATTCCTTCCAAATGAAGAGGACTTCACAGACCACTCCCAGAAAATTCAAGATGCACTTTTTATTTGTCATATAAATATTCTTAATATATGAGGTCGCCTGATAAGTCCTGGGCCTCACACAGAGATGGCACCACTAGACGGTAGCATTGTATAGTTTTACTCTAGACTAGCTTGTAACCATAGTTACAGATCAATAGCTTGTTTAGTTTTTGAATGACAACATTTTAAACAAGACAACTTTAAGAGTTTTCACAAAAATGGAGGATTTGGAAAAACTAGATGATTAAATACTTCCATTTGAAAGGCTTAACACCTAAAGAAATCAAGGAGGAAATGGACAGTACATTGAAAGACTCTGCCCCTTCATATTCAATGATTAAAAGGTGGGTTGCAGAGTTTAAAATGGGACGTATGAGCATTAGTGATGAGCCTCGCTCTGGACGCCCTATGAAAGTCACAACTCCAGAGATGATTGAAAAAATTCATCATTTAGTGCTGGAAGACCGCAGGTTAAAGTTGTTTGAGATAGCAGAGGCTGTAAACATATCAGAACAATGTGCAGGTAATATTTTGGGCTTTCACAAGGTCTGTGTGAGGTGGGTGCCGCATTTGTTGACACCTGATCAAAAGTTGCATAGAAAAACTGTTTCTGTTAAGAGTGTGGAGCTCTACCATAAAAATCCCAATGAATTTTTCAGACGGTTTATTACCATGTATATATCACTACACTCCTGAAAGTAAATCGTAGTTAAAACAGTGGATTGCGCCAGGTGAACCAACTCCAAAAAAGGCAAAGTCAATTTTGTCAGCTAACAAGGTTATGGCGAGTGTTTTCTGGGATGCACAGGGAATTATTTTTTATTGATTACTTGGAAAGGGTAAAAGTATCACTGGTGACTACTTGAGTGATGAGGTGAAAAGAAAGAAGAAAAAAAAAGAAATCTTGTTTCATCACGCCAATGCTCCAGCCCATCATTCAGTCATTGCAATGGGGAAAATTTGTGAATTAAAGTTTGAATTGCTTGAACATCCACCCTATTCGCCAGATCTAGCACCTAGTGACTACCACCTGTTCCCTAATGTCAAAAAATTTCTTGGAGGACGAAGATTTCACAGCAATGAGGAGCCCATTGATGCGGTAAACAGCTATTTTGAGGACCTTGATAGATCGCATTACAGATGGTTTAATTAATTAAATTAGAACACCGGTATGACAAATGTATTAACCTTTCTGGAGATTATGTTGAGGAATAAAAATAAAATTTTTTAAATGTTGTTTTCATTGAGAGGCTCAGGACTTATCAGCCGATCCTCGTAGTATTTTAATCAAAATTGTTAGAGCCATTTTTGAGCAAATCAAAAATTTTGAACATTTATTTACCTGAAGGTAGTTTGCAGTGATGGACTGTTCTTGAAAATCTTTGAAATTACTGAACTTAAATATCAAGTCTGGTACTTACCAGAGTTTTTGTTTTTTGGCTATGTTGTTCACAGTCACACAACACATGGATGTTTTTCTATAAACGTTTTTTTTTTTAATTGATTTATTTAGGGAGTTTCAAAACTTGTATTTCTGGTAAAATTTCATATTAAATGTAATACAATACTTATTATAGGTACAACCTGCTAACCCTATCTTCTTATTCTGATGGACATTTACTGCTTTGCAAAACATCATTTAAAGATGGCTTAATAACTACCACATTTTATAGGCATTGTCATAAAGATATAATCTGAAGTATAAAACCTAGAAGTTTTTTCTTTGGTTGATATCTATCCCAGTATAGCAAACGAACACATATAGGAGAGAAAAGCTGAAAGAACAGTAGGTGTGTAAAGTAATGGATCAAGAGAGAGATGGAAAATAGCAAAAAACATTTTAGTGAGATAGCTGAAAATAGATATTTGGTTTTCTATATACAGAAGAAAAATATTTGGGGAAGGGAAAAAAATATAAACATAATAAATAAATAGGGGCAATAAAGTATAGCATGGTAAGAGAAGGAGTTTGGAGGTTAAAAGACTTCAGTACTTGTGCAAGTTTCTGTAACATGTTTACTTTCATGGTAGATGTGTATCACCTGTTTTATATTCTGTATTTATCAACCGTTATGGCCATTCTAAGGATAGTTATGTGTGTTATAATGAAAGTCGTCCTCCGTGGTGTAGTGCTTACCTTGCTAGCCTCTAGTACCCAAGGTAGCAGGTTCAAACCCTGTGAAGAGCGATGGAATTTTTCGGGCATAAGAATCCGCATGGCTTCCTTTGGAAGGTAAGTAAAGGCAGTGGTCCCGTGTCATAGATTTACAGCATGTAAAGAACCTCAAGCCTGATAAAAGAGGCCTCTGAGCAAAATTACCTGTCTTTTATGCCAAATGGGATGCTTAAGACCATAGCAGTTAAAGAGCGTCCATAAATAAAACTCAATTTCAATTTTGTTATAATGAAGTATATGTTGATATATAAAAAGTTATATATTTATGAATGAAATTCAAGTACCTTTCATGCTTACAATCTAAAAAAAGAGTTTACAATATGCTCATACTAACAGTGCTTTCTGTGAAAAGATACTTGAACCTTTCAGGTATTTTCATCCATGGTCTAGTGGTCCTGAGGTTGCAGGCTCAAACCCGGCAGAGGGCGATGGATTTTTTTGGGCATAAGAATCCTTAGCATGGCTTCCTTCAGAAAGGAAGTAAAGCCAGTGGTCCTATGTCATATGTTTATGGCACATAAAAGAATTTTAAGTCTGATAAAGAGGTTTATGAGCAAAATTTCCGGTCTTTTAGCCCAATACAGAATGGGATACTATAAACCATAGCATAGGGTCTTTCAACAAGAGTGTCCTATCTTTAACATGTGATAGCTGCCATTGTTATTGAGTTACAGCAGTCATTTTTTTCATGTGGTTACAGTTGTTATTGGCAAATAGCCATGGAACATTACAGCATTCAGCATTGTGTAGAAATCGTAAAAATTTATAATCAAAATGGATTATCTGTTTGCCAAACCTTCCATGTATTGCGTGAACTTTACGGAGTGCATAATCGTCCCTGTGAGAGAATGATTTGGCGTTTGATCGATAAATTTGAAAAAAGTGGTTTTGTCAGTGATCAAAGAACACCTGTATGTAATCGACTTAAGCACTCCAACGAAAACATAGGCACTGTTCATGAGAGTGTATGTGAGAACGGAAACAAATCAATTGTTCGACGGCAAGAATAGGGGCTTTCGCCAACCACATCTTTCCAAATTCTGCATCTGGACTTGAAGTTTCACGCTTACAAAATGGTATTAACTCAAGAACTAAAGCCCAACGGCCATAGGTTGCACTGTGTATTCGCTGACTGGGCTATGGAGCAATTGGAAGCTGACTCGCATTTTTGTTGAAAAATCATCTCCAGCGACAAAGCCCACTTTTGGATGGATGGTTGTGTTAACAAACAAAATTGCCACTATTGGAGCAATCAAAATCCAATGTAGATTCAAGAACGACCACTTCATCCCCAAAGGTTACTGTGGTGTGGATTTTGGTATGGTGGAATCATTGGTCCATATTGTTTTCCAAGATGAAGTTGGAGAAACGTTTAACTGTCAATGGAGAAAGATACTGGGCTCTTATAAGGCACTATTTTTGGCCTCAATTGGATGGTATCGATCTCAGAAACATCCGGTTCCGGCAAGATGGTGCCACTGCTCTCGAAACAATCGAGCTTTTGAAGGAGAATTTCAGAGGTTTCAACATTTCCCATGGTGGTGATATTAACTGACCCCCGAGGTTATGTGATTTTATACCGTTGGATTACTTCTTGTGGGGTTATGTTAAATCTCAAGTTTATGTCAACAAGCCAGAAACAGTTATGATCTTATGAATAACATCACGTGTGTTATTCGTGAAGTTGGACCTAATTTATATTCTACTGACATTGAAAATTGGGTCAAACGTATACGCGCAACCCAACGAGATCACGGCGATCACTTAACTGATGTTCTCTTCCACACGTAATGACATTAATTATGTTCCAAAATAAAAAAAGAAATAAACCTCTATCATTTATAGAACGTGTTTTATTTAAGTTCAAAGATAGGACACTCTTGTTGAAAGACCCTATAGTTAAAAAGCACCCGTAAAATAAACACAATTTAATTTTTAATCAAGTATCATCTTTGTTGATACAATTCTGCTTGAATAGCTTAGTTCTTCATAATGCACTATGAAAACCAATAAAATTATTTAATGTCATACCAGGAAGCTGTCGTGGTTGCTCAGCTGGTTAGAGCAACCAGATGGAAACTGGAAAATCCATGGTTTAAATCCCATTGAGTTTTTAAGTTATCTGATTCTACCTTTCCAAACATGTCCTACACATGGCTTATGAGGAAGAACAATAAATTACCATTCATTGAATATGATAGCTGGGAGCTATGGCATTGAATTTTTAAGTCATCTGATTCTATCATTCCAAAATTATTTTATTTCTTTTGAGATAGAGTTAAACAGTGTTTTGTTCTTATCAAAGCCAAATAAAGATTATTTTATGGTTGTTGGTTTTGCGGTTATGAATTCCTTTTTACTTTTGTAGAGAGTGACCACATACATCAAACTATTTTCGGTAAGAGGAAAGCTGCTATACCAATTAACTCTGTAATATTCCTATTACTCCCTTGAACTGGATCGGTGAGTCTCATTATAACAACCTTTGGTGAGGAGATACTAAGCATACAATTTCCTTATGGTTCAGTACCATGGATAAAATGTAACTGGCATTAAAACTCATATATGCCAGGATTTAGTAGTAGTACTTATTATTACCTGCTATGGATTCAAAGTATTGAGTTTCATCATTGTAAATTCTATCATACACTGATCTTTGAAGACAGGAATTAACTATCACTCTGTATAATGAAGAGTTTAAATTGCCACTATAACTTATTCTGGTCAACTTACCTTGTTTTCACTTTGCAGTAAAATGTCTGAATCTGATGTTTCTGTTGACACCCTTTGAACACCCACTTCACCATTCCCATTATTCGGGATAAACTCTTTCTTTATCTTCTTTACAAGTTCTGAAGAAAAACACTTCTCCTCTTTCTGAAAAACAGTATCAGAAACAAAACCTCCTTCTTTTGATTCTGTATTATTATCCAATTCAAAATCACTACATGTGAAGGCTTCATTCTTGAATTTATTTCCAAAATCTGTGGAAAAAAATACACTCTCATTTCGTAAGCCTGGTTCTAAAAGATCAATTTCTTCTTTGATATCTATTTTGTGATCCATTTCAAAGTCAAATTGACTTGTGGTAGCATTGTTCTCAAATATTCTTTCAGAATTTGAGGATGAAAAGTCTTTCTCAATTAATCTCTCTTCTTCTAGAAGATCGACTTCTTCTTTAACTTTTATTTCAGTTTCCATTTCACAGCCTATAGAACAACAAAACAGTGCCATTAATGTTATTAAGATAAAACTTACGTTACACTATAAGCACACAAAGAACCACTGCTGTATGAATACACGAGTATAATTCTTCAATATCCAACATTTACAAAACTAGAATTTCTGCTCTGAAATTACATTGAAATTCTCTCAAGCACTTAAAAATAAAAATGCGTATCAATTTGCAAGAAAGATAAGAAGCATTTCTGAGAATGAAGAGGTTTAGATGGACTTGTGAAGGGAGCTCTGCACTTCAAGTCCACATGAACATCCTCCCTGAATGACACTTTTCCCAGCTCTGGGGGCTTTAGAAAAAAACCAACCCCCTTTTTTCCCCAAGATTTTCTCAGTCATAAATGGCAAATACCAGCAAGATACCATAAACTTAAACCTGGAATGTTTTGTTCCCAAATCTTCATTCTTAATTATCATTTTACTTATGTATTATCAGTGTCCATACCTGTGGTGCCAAATGCACTTATAACAGGCATTGAAAATTACCAAAGAAATAGAAATAAATGACAAGACATTTTTGTTACTTAGGAATTAATTTCTGCAATTACTGATTCTAACACTGTAAATGGGAAGATTGGTGATAATTTGCCAAACCATTTTCTACAAGAGTTCACAGATAAGAACATACTTAAACCTGGAATGTTTTGTTCCCAAATCTTCATTCTTAATTATCATTTTACTTATGTATTATCAGTGTCCATACCTGTGGTGCCAAATGCACTTATAACAGGCATTGAAAATTACCAAAGAAATAGAAATAAATGACAAGACATTTTTTGTTACTTAGGAATTAATTTCTGCAATTACTGATTCTAACACTGTAAATGGGAAGATTGGTGATAATTTGCCAAACCATTTTCTACAAGAGTTCACAGATAAGAACATTCCGAGGTGTCCAAAACATCTGCACCAGAAAAGAATGTTTAATTGTTAATAGCATTACTCAAAAAATGAATACAGAAATTTGTACTTATACCAGACACTATTACCAATGCCACACACAGATATTTGAGAATATTCCCCCACTCTCAACAACCCTTTACATTAATCAACTTTTTTTCCTTTTGATTTTCTAAAAGTTAGCTGACAATTTTGATTACTAATTTTGGTTAATTTTCTCAGAAATTGTTTTTATTAATGAACTACTGAATTCCTATAATTATATAAAGAGTAAAATGTGGGTTTCAAATTTTCTGTAAAATGCATGTAAACTACACATCATTCTCCACCTTTTACATGATAAATTTTAGTCAGTTTTTATTTTCTCAAAAACAGCTGTAACAATTTGGATTCATGTACTGCTTGTTTGATAGATATTCTGTGAATAGCCTGACAAGTCTACTTCATTTGTACTGAATTTTGTATCACTTAAGACTTAGTTTCAGAAATATTTTTTTTACACCAGCAGAGTTATACCATTGAAAAATGATGAATCTAAGGAACCTTTGAAAGCATACAAGTTGTTTTATGGCTTATTGTAAGTGGAAGGCGAAAAAAAAGCCACCACACTGTAAAACAGCGGCTGATTTTCATTTTTAATAAAAGTACATAAAACATACATAATCTAAAAGTTGTTATTCTGGAGTGTACAAACGGCTTTAGTAAAGCCGTTAGTACTTTTATAATTTCTTACACTTATTAATCTGAAAACACTTAATTCTATTCACTGGGCAGGAAGATACGATGCTGTGCATGCTCTTAAAGAAAGAGTTATTGATGTTCTGAAAGCTTTATCTTTATAATCCTGAGCAACAAAAATCTGAAGGAAAGAAATGAAGTTATTATTCTGAAGCTACAAGCAGAATTACTAGATGTAAGTGCCATGTATAACATTGTGCACTGCTCATTTATAGATAAAAGATCATTGAGGATTTTTCCATTTATTAGTTGTAGAGACAGCCAAAATCTCACCATGACTTGAATTTTTAAACAAGAGACTCACTAAAGTGAAATGTCACTTTGATCAGCTTTATGAGGATCAAAGACTTACTGCCTCAAAACAAACTTTTAAGGTGAAAATACATTATACCATTATTGATACTATATGTTCACAGCTTGGCAATCGGCTCAAAGGTATTAAGTTAGTAGAACATGTGTACAGCATAATTCAACTCCTCTTTTTGGTTTCTTCCACGGATAATCAACTGGGAAAAGAAGATGAATATTTTGTGGAAACCTTTTTCAGATAACACAACACCCTTGTTTACACTACAAATATGATCAGTTACAAGTCCCTTCAAACTAACATTAAAAAGAATCACTGAAGTGAAACAGCTTGCCAATCTGCTGTTGACTGAAAATAATTCTGTGACTTCTACCTATCCTGATGTATGCACTGGTTGTTGTATGTACTTAACTATTCCTGTTACAGTGGCCAAAGGTAAAAGATCATTTCCTAAATTAAAATTGACCAAAACCTACCTTGTAAGCTTTTTGACTCAAGAATGCCTAAGAGGTCTGGCTCAATAGTTAACAGAAAATGAAAGATTAACATTGATAATTCATTGATTTCTTTACCAATATGTAATCCAAAAAGAAACCCTTAAAATCTCAGGATTAAATCATGTTTTAACTCGTGAGTAAATAATTTATTTTAACAAGTAAAAAGGTTTTTATTTGAAGCTTTGCTAGATTTCAGTCCTTGTATATTGTTATTTGGAATTTCCATTTAAAGTTGTTTTGCATATTTTATACTACAACTATTTTATAAAAAGTTCAATTAATTTAACCATGAAAGACCAAGTTTATATTTATTTTGAACAATGTATTGTGTAATGGTTACATATCCACTTAATATTAAGAGACTAAAATTCACTGGTTTAAGGAACAAAAATAGATATGAGTGACTTCAAGAGGTGAAGTGAACACCCAACAACTATCCCTGTTTAACACTTTCTTATATATTAAATTCACTGCAATAGGTCAACAAAGTGCTCCATTTTGTTAATACTGCACATGTGCAAAGGAAACTCCAAAGCTAATGGTATTAGCATAATACAGAAAATTAACAATGTTAATTCAACTATGTGCATCGTCATTAAGCTGGAGATTAAGGTGAGAGTAACATTCATAAATGTTACTTTCGCCTCATTACAGTGATATTTCTATCATAGACATTATTTGGAACCAAAACCAGTGGACTGCCAATTCACTGTGGCTTGCTACAGCCAGGCAGCCTCCACTTCCATTATACTCATTTTGATCTCACTGTGTTTTCACTCAAACTGGCAGCTCTTGAAGACCAACTACATAGCCACAAAGCGACAAGTAACACCCAAAGCGTAAACTAATTAAGTATCTGCATTTTGCTATTTTAATTATGTAAGACCCAAGTACAAAATATCACCTGCTCTGCTCCAATCTTATTGTAATAAGAGGGTGTCTAACATTTTAGACAAATACAAAACTAAATCAAACAATTCACATCCCATTATTTGATACCATTGTTCTTTAAATTTGTAAAACCAAGTATGAACTATACATATGACTAAATCTAATTTATAATTTAATGCCTATATAAATTGGATTTAAAACTCCTGAATTTAGGTTTGGCAATCACCATTTGGCTCCATTTGAAATTGTTTACACCAGACCTCCAAAAACCTAGTTATTCCACTGTTATGCATGTGTTAAAACTGAGAGTACATTAAAATGTTCTGCTATCATGAAACCTTATCCTCCTAACAAATTAAACTTGTTTTATACACAATAAAACAGTCAGAATAATTTTATTTTACATAATGAAGTCCATGTAAACATTACTTTCATCCCAAATTCTAAAATAATGTACTGATCATGATCATCCATTATAATTTTCATCAGTTTAGGTATTTACTTAAAAATTCTGATGTGATGCATTCACATGACTTTCTCTACCTTCTATCTTTATTAGTGGGTACACAAACTATTCTTACTAAGCTTATTTTTCCATTCACTGCATTTTAATCCAAATAAACCTACGTAGAACATTACACATTTTGTTATAGATACAAAGGGAACAGCGAGAGTCAAATGTTTAAGAACTGGATGCTATATGCCGGCCTTAAAATTCTGTACTGCTTCCATGAAATTGCAAGAAACAAGTGAAAATCAATGGGACTTTAAAAGAATGATAAGCACTGAACAATTCGAATGTTTAATAATGAATATTTCAACAGCTTATGTCACAAAAAAAAAAAAAAAAAAAAACTTATTTTAAGTACATTATGTGGTTTAAAGAGATCTACATTATTTGTGTGGTACTTCTTCATCAGTTACTTAACATTCTCCAGTTATACAAGTTCCTTCCAAATGAAGAGGACTTTAAAGGCTATTCCCAGAAAATTGAAGATATACATTTTATTTATTATCTAAATATATTTAATTATGGTATTAATCAAAATCATTAGAAAGCCATTTTTTTTTAGAAAATCAAACTTTTCAAAAAATGTTCCATGTAAAGTGTAGTTTGGGGGGAGGGATTTTCTTGAAGACCTTTTGTGTCGCATCGTTGAAAGATACTGAACTCAAATACCAAGTTTGATGTTTATCTAAATTTTTGTTTTTTAGTTATGTTGTTCACAGACACACACACGTACAATGTTCTTTATGGATTCTTGGAGCCTCAGAATACGTTATTTCCAGTGAAATCTCGGTATTGAATTCTTGAGTAGAATGCAAATACCTTCTCTACTTGCTGTGTACTTAGTACAAACATATAGAAAGTGCGTAGAGTAAGTAAAAACACATAAGCCTAAATAGCAATACTCAGCTTAAATAGTTTATGTGCTCTGGCAATTAAAATGTGTTAAAAAGTAATTCGAAAGGAGTTATTTTAGGAGGAGATGTCTTACATTTATAGCAGAATTAGGCTATAACAACAACAAACATTGCCATCTTGTTGCTACTGCATATGTATCAAGATTAACGGCTAATCTAAATGAGAATCGAAATCCGTGGATTAGCGATGTTTTCCTTACTTCTTATTCTTCATCTTTGTTTCCCACAGATATGAAGTAATGTGAATATACTGTACTACTGATAGTGCACAACACAAACAAAAATTAGTTTGATGATATTTTCTGTAGTTTTTATTTTTGCTTCCTGCTAGTTTAAAGCAGTGCGACAGCATCGTAGTGCATAACAGTAAGCAAAATGGCCTGCGTAGTATGTCAGAACACTATATACTCAGTAGTAGTAAATTATATGGCTCTGTAACATGATGCAATGTACTAACAATTAATAAATAAGTGGAATACTAATTTCATCATCCTTTGTTAAAACCAATTGGTAATTAACCTAAGCTTATATAAAAAAGAACCTAACCTTATGTGTATTTAGAAAACCTAAGCTTATATGATAAACATGGAACATCATTTAGGGTGCTTTTGTGTAACCACTAGTTAGTAATTAAAATAAGCTCTTATATATAAAAAAAACATAACCCAAGGCTAGTAAATTCAGAAATCTCAGCTTCTTTAAATAGTGAATAATTCATATTGTTAAGAAATGCATGCTTGTATTAGCTATTCATATGTTAGTAGCATCTTGTTTCCATATTTTGAAACTGCACACAGCTAGAGGGTGACAGCAAGTGACTGACATCTGTAGCTACTTAGTAAGACACAATTATTCAGGAGCACATAGGTAATGTTACTTCTTATCCTTCTTTATTTTTGCTTCCCACTGATAATTAACGTAAGGTGATATTAAAAGATCCTAAAGCTAACCTTCCATGAATTCAGAAACCTAAGATTATTTAAATAATGAATCATTCACATTGTTAAATGCTTGCTTGCTCGCTCCACTCACGTTAGCGGTGTTAACTATACACATGTTGGCACCATTTTGTTTGAAAACTGACTAGCGCTTGCAGAAAGCCAACCGAAGTTGCCCGACGAAGTTCGAGCGAATGCCGAAAATGAACGAAAGGGAACGATTTTCCAGTTCAAGGGGGAAGGTGTTGCGACCTCTGCCATGCTGATTGCTGAGGCTTGAAACTAAACTAAGATGGAAGTCAGCTGATAAAATAGCAATGCCGAAAATATAAAAATAGACCAGAATTTTTGTATCAACGAGCAATTGTGTAAATGTAGGAGTTTATAGTCATACCTTATTTAATATTGAGTACCAAATAACGCGCATTCGATGTTTAAAACTCGAACATGACCTGAAAACCTAGTACCTAAGGTAGAAGACAGCTTATGAATCGAAAGTTTAGTTGGTTTTAATGAAGAATTGAAATATATATATATATATATATATATATATAGCGAAAACAAGCTAACCTTAAATATAAACTATACTTAGTATGTTAAGGTGTTAAAATGTGTGTTTGTGCTATTTAGTGTTGAAATGTGTTCAAATTAGGGGTTGTATTTCGAAAAGTTTATTTTTATGGATTGCACACTAATATCGTAAAACGAACAAGAGAACTCATGCTCAAAGGGTATGTCTGATACCTATTTCAATATTGAATGTGATGTAATGATAATATTTTGGGATCCATAGTTTGATTTTGGATGTGTATTAGTGTTGTGCTCAAACACTATTTCCTGCTGTTATACCAAATAAATAAATAAATTAGGACATAATGCTCTTTTCATTCCAAAATAACTTAAAGCATTTCATAAACAGAAAATTCTCCATATGTACTGTATATCCTTGGGAATTTTTTTTGTCAATCTGGGTAACTCGGTTAAGCGCTGGCCTTGGAAGCACAAATAGTTACATAAAACTTGTGTATTACCACATTATTGCTGAATGATTTCTACATATCAAAATGTCAGCTACCATATTTGTGACAAAACACCCAACTTAAATTATATAAATGTGTAATATGTATTGCATGGCAAAATATCTGCTGAAATAGTTATTCTTTTTTTAAGTATCTACTTTATTTACATACACCTCATTTGTGAAGTCATAGTGGGAGCTGGCTTGTAAAACAACTTCTTGGTTTCATTACTTGATAGTATTGAGTAACTCTATCTCTGTTTTAAATGTTGTCTCATATTCACACTTCTAATTGGGCAGCACTATGGCCTCTCACAAAAAAACCTGGATTCAATCCTAGGGATCAGAGGTGGGATTTTGTGGTAGATAAAATGGCACTTAGAATGAATGTTTTCTGGTTTGCCCTACCATAATTCCATCAATTGCACCATCTTCATCCCCCCTCCCACCAGTCTCCAATCTCTGTAAACCTGTGAAGTTAAAAGAGACATTAACATTAAAAATACTATGGAGGACAGAGAGCAATACTAATGAACGAGTGTCTCATCCAGCCCCCAAATTTATAAACCAGCATGTGCTGTTACATTCTTTCTGCAGTCAACATACGAAAAAACAATTAATACTGGCACACTAAACGACATGTTAAAGTGATTGACAATTATGAAGAGTGGGTGTGATATGGTTAAACACAAAGAGACATTGTTATTGTTTAGAGTCATTGCATTCACATTCATATTTAATAATACTGTATAATACATTTGTATGGTATTTTAAGGAACATGTGCCTACATTAATATACATTTGAATGGTTAAACAAAAAGAGACATTGTTATTATTTACAGACATTGCATTCACATTCATATTTAATAATACTGTATAACACATTTGTATGGTATTTTAAGGAACATGTGCCTACATTAATATACATTTGAATGGTTAAACACACAGAGACATTGTTATTATTTAGAGACATTGCATTCACATTCATATTTAATAATACTGTATAATACATTTGTATGGTATTTTAAGGAACATCTGCCAACATTAATATACATTTGAATGGTTAAACACAAAGAGACATTGTTATTATTTAGAGACATTGCATTCACATTCATATTTAATAATACTGTATAACACATTTGTATGGTATTTTAAGGAACATGTGCCTACATTAATATACATTTGAATGGTTAAACACAAAGAGACATTGTTATTATTTACAGACATTGCATTCACATTCATATTTAATAATACTGTATAAGACATTTGTATGGTATTTTAAGGAACATGTGCCTACATTAATATACATTTGAATGGTTAAACACACAGAGACATTGTTATTATTTAGAGACATTGCATTCACATTCATATTTAATAATACTGTATAACACATTTGTATGGTATTTTAAGGAACATGTGCCTACATTAATATACATTTGAATGGCCTACCCAATTAAAATGTTCATTAAATTCTAACCTCTTGAATGTCTGTTATTACAATCTATTGGAATGATCTTATAGGTAATTGCACTTAAGTCACTTATGCATACACAAAGCCAGTTCTAGTTAATAAAACTTACAGTTATTGAATAGAAAATACACTTTGATTTCTTTTCCTGGGAAAGGTTCTATATATAACATTTGATATAACACAGTGGAGGTCCTACAGCACATGAGAACCTTAAATTTATTGACAGGTCATATGGGAAAAAAGCAAATTGAGCCCATACAGTGATGTTTGTTTGTTTGTGTTTGTTCATTTGGTTTCACTGTGAGCAATGCTCAAGGAAAATTGAACACATCATACAATTATGAAGTACGCAGAGTAAGTAGGAATATACCCAATGCCAAGAACAGCCTTTGGGGGGGATGTTCCCCTCCCCATCATGTCTTATCTAAGAGAGAAAAAATTTGTAAACCATCACCATTTCAACAGTAAACTTCTCGACACGCATTACAGTAGGACAACAATAGCAAATAAGTGTTAATCACCATCACATGCAATCTGCCCTACATAAAGTGCTTACATGAGGTTGATACTATTATGATGATTAATTCACTTTGAATAAGCTCGAAATTATAACTTTATACTTTGTTATGCTTAAATTTCAATTTACCATGTAATTTCTATTACCTTGAAGACAGGTTTGAGAAAGACATCACTTGAAACGAGAAATTCTCATTATTACTGCATGGGTATTATTTGGGAGGACAGTATACAGGGTGGAAGGTACTGCTTGAACCGTACGTTAATCATGGATTCTATATAATGAGTAGTGCAAATATGTCCAATACAATTTTTGTCATTAAACCTACAAAAATGAAACACAGTGTTTTATGTTCTTTGTGCCTGTGTCTATTAGCCATTTTATTACAGTACAAGCAATATCTTTCACCCTGTATAAGAAAACATTTAGAAGATGGTGGAGTTTGCATATAGATAAAACATTATAACATATAAAACTGGGATGCAACAGATCCATCTATCCCATTGACATTTTTTGTGTAGCCCATTTTCCTCTGTTGCTTAAATTTACCAGTTACACAAGAGTATACAAAATTCCTTCCGAATGAAGAGGACTTCACAAGCTGTTCCCAGAAAATTAAAAATAAACGTTTTATTTTTCATGTAAATATCTTGAATACAATGGCATTTTAATCAAAATCGTTTGAGTCATTTTTCAGAAAAAAAAATCGAGAATTCTTCCGTGTAAAGGCTTATTTTGGGTGGGGAATTTTCTTGAAAATCTTTGTGTCACATCTTTGGAAGGTACTGAACTTAAACCGATTTGTACTATGTATGTACAAATTCCTGCTTTGAAACGCATGGCTTTATGTATTCACTTTCAATTGCCAGTCGAAATGCGCGCGCCAACGTTCCACGTTACGTATTTGCCACAGCCAATGGGAGCAAAATGTGCCGGAATGGACTACCTTCCCCCTTGAACTGGAAGATCGTTCCCTTTCGTTTATTTTCGGCATTCGCTCGAACTTCGTCGGGCAACTTCGGTTGGCTTTCTCCAAGCGCTAGTGAAAACTGCACACAGCTAGAGGATGACATCATTGTTCTGTGGCACATAGGCAAACTTTATCTTAGATTTAAAGCTCCTAATTTCACGTTCGGCAATCACAGTTAGGGGGCCTCTATGCAACCGTTTAGTTTATGTTAAAACTGAGAGTACATTAAACTGCTCTGCTACAAGGAAACTTTATCCTCCTAACAAGTAAAACCTTGTTTTATATACAATCACTATTGTACTAAATCTTAAAATTCTAAAATTAGTATTTATTACAGCCTTTCTTATTCATCCATTATGATTCTCTTCGGTTAACGTTCAAATACCTGCTTAAATAGAATATGTTCTAATAGCAATATTCTTCTGAATTAACGGACTCGTTACATGATGAAATTAACATTTACCTGAAAGTACAATTACCTGTATAGTCACTATAGTTCCGTATCGTTGTATTAAATGAAGATCTACAAACATTCATCAGAGTATCCAACAAACGCCAATAAGCACGTGCAAAAAATGTCTTTCTAGATAATTTATTGCAGAATATCACACTTGATAGAACTTCCACCATTTTACATCTGAATTCTGGTGATCATCTTACTGGCCGAGGCCGTATTTATCAGATTATGAAAAATATATGAACATGCTTACTATTCAAATGAACATAAATTCTACCGAGCGGGATGACTCAGGCGGTAAAGCCTGTGGCATTCGGGAGGTCCCGGGTTCAAATCACGTGGGCTGACCAATGTGTGTGAGGTTTTTTCGTGGTTTTCCTCAGTCGCCGGATTGGATATTTAATACGACGACCCAAAGTTCCATCTTAAGTCTAAAACAATAGTAAAATGAAAAATAAGTGCTAATAGCGAATGCTATGCCATCTATCTACAGGCAATGTAAGCAGTTAGACTGGACGGCACCCTAATGCCATCTGCACGTAGGGTTGCCAGATCTCTGCAGTGCCCGGGTTTGGAATGAATTCTCCGGGTATACGGGCCAATGACTTTACTCTACGGGCTTGAATGTCACCTTACTCGTTAATCATTTTGAATAATTTGGTTTCAATGCTAATGCAGGACGAAAATTATAACGAGTGGTTACAAAAAGTTGATAGTGACGAGTGCAGAATATGCAGTATCTCATTTACTGTTAAATATGACGGCGTGAAGGTCGTGAATAAACATTTACAATCAGAAAGACACAACGCGAATATTATCATACAAAAACAAAATCAACCTCTTCTTAAATTCTTACCAAAACAATTCTCTGCACAAGATGACAAAATCACTGCAACGGAATTAACTTTGACTTATCATTCTTACAATTCTCAAGATTGTGGCAATAAATTATATCCACATGTTTTCAGAGACTTCCGTAGCAACGAAAGTAGGGTGCGGCCTTAGTAAGAAATGTGCTTCTGCCTTATGCTAAAGAGAAGCTACTAAGCGAATTAAAGCAGTGTTCCGTTTACATTAGGTTCAGACGCTTCAAATAAGGGCAATAAAAACATTCCCGATAGTTGTAACGTACTTTTCCAAAGATAAAGAAAAACGAATCTGCAGAAGCCATTTCTATTTTATTGGAGAATGGTTTAAAACTAAACAAAGTAGTTTCTTATTCAGCCGACAATGCTTCAGTTAATTTCGGTAAACATAATTCTGTCTTTACTAGATTAAAAGAAGAAAACGCAAACTTAATCAAAGCCTATTGTTATTGCCATATATTACATAATTGTACTAAATTTGGTTTCAAGCTTCTAAAATATGATATAGAAAGTCAAAGTTACAACTCAAAAATCGTACTTGACATTAGACGGCGTAAAATCTCGCTTCGTGATCGTCTGCTGTTGATAGGCACTGTGGTGTTCTGTGGCATAGAGAAAGAAGTGTAGAATTTTCCTTTACGCAGTCAACGCAAGCATCAAGTTTGAAGTTTGTAAAACTCTTGACTATATGAATGCTTTCATTAAATAATATCGGTGCAAAGTCTTGCTCTTGCATTTCATTGTGAATAGGCACTAACTCGTTGGGATGAATAGACAAATCGCGAGTAAATTTATGATGCACCTGCACCACAGTCAGAACATAGGGAATTCCACCGACAAAGCGTAGACAAGGGGAAAATGAGGCTCATAGCGTAGCAGTCTGGAGTGTTTGTATCTGTTGTATAGGAAATCCGAAATATGGAGAATTGGGTGTTAAAATTTACTTTATTGAGTTTTAAGCAATGTCAACATTCAAGGACGGGAAAGTGTATGTAGTATTTTATTGCCAGACTATAGCTGACGCCGTTTCTGTGAGGTATTTGCTTCCACGATAAAACAATTATGTTGGTAATGATTTTGTCGTTGCGCGCACTAGCGCTTGCAGAAAGCCAACCGAAGTTGCCCGACGAAGTTCGAGCGAATGCCGAAAATAAACGAAAGGGAACGATCTTCCAGTTCAAGGGGGAAGGTAGTCCATTCCGGCACATTTTGCTCCCATTGGCTGTGGTCAAATACGTAACCTGGAACGTTGGCGCGCGCATTTCGACTGGCAATTGAAAGTGAATACATAAAGCCATGCGTTTCAAAGCAGGAATTTGTACATACATAGTACAAATCGGTTTAAGTTCAGTACCTTCCAAAGATGTGACACAAAGATTTTCAAGAAAATTCCCCACCCAAAATAAGCCTTTACACGGAAGAATTCTCGATTTTTTTTTCTGAAAAATGACTCAAACGATTTTGATTAAAATGCCATTGTATTCAAGATATTTACATGAAAAATAAAATATTTATTTTTAATTTTCTGGGAACTGCTTGTGAAGTCCTCTTCATTCGGAAGGAATTTTGTATACTCTTGTGTAACTGGTAAATTTAAGCAACAGAGGAAAATGGGCTACACAAAAAATGTCAATGGGATAGATGGATCTGTTGCATCCCAGTTTTACATGTTATAATGTTTTATGTATATGCAAACTCCACCATCTTCTAAATGTTTTCTTATACAGGGTGAAAGATATTGCTTGAACTGTAATAAAATGGCTAATAGACACAGGCACAAGGAACATAAAACACTGTGTTTCATTTTTGTAGGTTTAATGACAAAAATTGTATTGGACATATTTGCACTACTCATTATATAGAATCCATGATTAACGTACGGTTCAAGCAGTACCTTCCACCCTGTATACTGTCCTCCCAAATAATACCCATGCAGTAATAATGAGAATTTCTCGTTTCAAGTGATGTCTTTCTCAAACATGTCTTCAAGGTAATAGAAATTACATGGTAAATTGAAATTTAAGCATAACAAAGTATAAAGTTATAATTTCGAGCTTATACAAAGTGAATTAATCATCATAATAGTATCAACCTCATGTAAGCACTTTATGTAGGGCAGATTGCATGTGATGGTGATTAACACTTATTTGCTATTGTTGTCCTACTGTAATGCGTGTCGAGAAGTTTACTGTTGAAATGGTGATGGTTTACAAATTTTTTCTCTCTTAGATAAGACATGATGGGGAAAGGAACATCCCCCCCAAAGGCTGTTCTTGGCATTGGGTATATTCCTACTTACTCTGCGTACTTCATAATTGTATGATGTGTTCAATTTTCCTTGAGCATTGCTCACAGTGAAACCAAATGAACAAACACAAACAAACAAACATCACTGTATGGGCTGTAGCGGGGTTTGGAAAATAAAGGTAGTTTTTCTGGTTGGTAAGGTCTTGGTGTAGGGTTTCAGGTGATTGCCGGCTGCTCAGGTAGAGGATGATGGGTTACGAGAATCTTACCTCAGGGATTGTGTGGATGGGAGGTGAATGATACTCACAACTCCTCTCAATGGCCCATTTATTATGAAGATCCACACTGTATTCGTACTGCAGGCCCTTCACACAAGACGCGTTCCTATCAGTTTTCCCCCGTTACAGTCTCCGTGCTTTTACCCTTGAATTTATTCTATTTCTCCTTTACTTACAATATGACTTTTGTCATCCCTAGCTACCCTATCTCTTTTCCCGATACAGAATTCTAACATTCTCTTTCTATCTCCTCCCAACACAAACTAGATCGTCTTCATCCTAGCTCTTCTCAACGCAGAGTTTTACATCCTACTCATAGCTCTTCCCGACACAAAGTTTGTACGTCCTCCTCCTAACGTTTCCCGACACAAAGTTCCATCTTTCGCGTGTCTAAAACGCGCTCCTGCTCCTAGACCAAAATCTATTTCACGCCTCTTTTCTAGTTTTGTTCTCTGGTTTTACTATTCACGTGACATTTAATCTTCCTTATTGGTTATCTGGCTCCTCTGCGTTTTCTCTCTCATTGGTTCAATTTCAGTACCCTCAGGCTCAACTAGCGTTTCTACTGTTTCTCGTTATTCACGGCTGATTTAATTTTCTGTTCGCATGAGCGACTAGCACATCCGTTTCTTTATTTCGCACGCCGGTGAGCTCTTGGCGATTTCAATAGAACCTAACTGTTCTCCAGCTAGCCTTTCCTGTATTTGTTAAGTGTTTTGCCCTCTGGCATATTTTCTTGTGTCTGTTTCCTTTCACGTTCTTTTACTTTCTGATCTATTTATACGTGTCTCTATTTTATTTTATTTCATCCGTAATAATATTTTATTTCATTTCTACTTTATTTTATTTCATCCATAATAGTGTTTATTCCCCCCTTTACTTAATCTTTAATATTCTCTTTTATCTCCTTCTTATTTTGTTTGATTCGCGCATTAATCTTAACTTTTCTTCTGGCTATGGTTATTCTTGTACTCGCGGCGTCCTCGCGGATCTTATCACTTCAAATGCCCTTCAGATAAGGCATTCATTTTATGCGCCTGAGTAAAATTAATGGCTTGTCTGAAAACCCACTGAAACTAGTGCTTCGCTGTTCGCGCTAAAGTTCCCCCCTCGCGTCTTGTGTGAGGCTTTTCCGTACGTAGTTCTGACGAACTGTTTTATATACATTTTAACTTACAAATTATGCTTGTGGCTCCACCTGAAAAATTTACATAGAAAAATTTGTTTCCAGGGACTGACTTCTGCGTCTCCTGGTGCCTTGTGGCGCACTTTACTTTACCTAATTTATCTATTACTTATAACCTATTCTATAACTATTTACATTTTCATTTATTTTTCGCCCTTTTCATTCAGGCCTCGTTTTCTTGTTTTAGTCTTTTGTCTGGTGTACATTTTCGTGTTTCCTTTTCGTGAAACATGCTTTCACTTACTTAAGCACTCATTTTTTTTTTTTCGGTTTCATTTCGTGTACTGGTGCTTTGTATTTTCAGGTAACGCGCACTGTTCACTTTTCACTGTTCACACGAGTTGTTGTGACTGTTTAGGGATGTCATTCACCTTTTTGAGTCTACCTGGGAATAATCACGTGTCTGTCTGACCTTACATTTTTGTGCAAGTCCCTATACCTGAATGTAAGTAAACATAATTTTCCACAGATTTACGTTTTTATTTTATTCCTAGTTTTGCTCATGAGTGCGGTCTTAATGTTATTTACAATGAACTTAATCTATGACCTTATCCTAACATTCAATACATAATAATATTCTTTACACTCCTTTGTATCATAGTTCAGTGTTTACTATGATGAGACTTTTAACATTTTCTATATCCAGATGATCGTCCTTCTGTTCTGTTTTGGTTAAGCCTTAACTCTATATTTCCCCTTTCTCTGGGACTCTACACCTTTTGTATAGATTCCTAAGTTTTCATGCATATTGTTTAAGTTTAATATGAATTTACATTCTTTGCCTTAGGTTTAACAAATTTACATGTTTCACACTCTTACAGTTCCTAGTCTTTTACTCTTATTTTCGTATGTGCCATGCCTTTAACCTGTTCTGGTCGTTATGTTATTGACCTTACTTTTTTTTTTTTTTTTTTTTTTTACTCGCTAATTCAACTGCTGTGTTTATGTTTCTGTTTTAATTGCTTACTGAGACAATTTTAACGTTACATTGTGGTTCATTTCCCGTCATTTTGTAGGTACTTTGTACGGTTTTATTAAGGCCAAATTGTACCTGCCAATTATTTTTAAAGTACGTGGGTTTTGTAATTCGAAAGCTCGATCACTCAATTGTTTCCGGATTACGGCCGGACCGTGCCACATCAAATGTAATTTATTGTTCTCTTTTTTCAACATGGATGACTTGTGGTGTGCCTTGTATAAAACCTTATCTCCTTCTTTCGGGTTCCATGTCTTGTTGTGTCGTTTCATGTGTTTGTTCCTTAATTCTGTTTTCCTAGTTATGTTTTCATATGCCAGTTTCAACTTTTCCACCTGAGTGGCTTCTTTTGTCGGGATAGCTGATGGCATTACTTCCATGAGGTAGTGTTCTTGTCCTGTAAGTAGAGTCAGGGGTGTAAAACCTGTGTTGCTGTTCGGTGTTTCATTGAACGTCCTTTCTATCGTGGGTATGTGGTCCACCCACGATGTGTGATTTTTATTGCATAGGATTCTTAGATATATCACGAGGTCTCTCATGTATCTCTCGCATGGGTTCGATGGCGGGTGATATACCGTTGAGTTGTAGATTTTTATCCCCTGTGCCCTTATGTTGTCTGTAAATTGTTTTCCCCTATGTATCGAAGCGTTGTCCACGAGAAGTGCATTCATTTTCCCATATTTGGGTATATAGTCATTGATGATTTTCTTGGCACATGCTGCACTCGTTAATTTTCGCATAGGGTATAATTTTACGAATTTTGTGAATACATCCACCAATACAAAAATGTGTCTCATGCCGCCTACTCCTGCTGGTAGAGGACCATGGGAATCTCCCGCGACTAGTGTTAGGGGTTTATCCCTGATGATATTCTGAGGTGGTGTGTCGTATTTTATATTCATTGGTTTACATTTTTGACATGTGTCACATTCGCTTATATGCTGCCGTACCTTTCGATGTAGTTTTGGGATGTAAAAGTGTTGTTGGATTGCGTTGCAGGTCTTTTCTGATCCTGCGTGGATCATTGTTTTATGGAACGTGTCAATTATTTTTGTTTCCAAAGAACTCGGCGCATATGTCAGCCACGTTGGTTGTTTCGACCTTTTCAGTTTGTACAGTGTGCCTTTGTGCAGCCCTATCGTCTCCTTCAGGTCAGGTGTAATGTCCTTTGCCTGGCTCATTAGGGTTGCCAACTTTGGTTCCTGCAGCTGCAATGTTTGTATGTGTTTTACCTGTTTGGCAAGTTCGCTACCTGCGTGTAGTGAGGTTCTCAGTATTTTAATTTCTCTTCTGGTATGTCCCATGCATTCTGGAATTCCTTCTCTGTTTCCTAGTCGGGACAGTGTATCCGCGAAAATGTTGCTGTTTCCGGGGATGTGTTTTATATTGACGTCATATGCTGTGATTTCATGTATATAACGGGCTATTTTGGAGCTGACGAGTTTGCATGATTTAATGAATGATAAGCTCACGTGGTCAGTGTATATTGTGATTGAGCTGTTATATACGTAGTGCTTGAATTTTTGTAGCGCGAAATATATTGCTGCTATTTCAAGTTCTGTAATTCCCGCTGTTTTCTCTGTAGGGGTCAAAGTTCGAGATGCCGTGCTGATATGTTGTTCATTTTTCTCGTCGTATTGGCACAAGATGGCTCCGAAACCTGTGATGGCTGCGTCGGAATAAATGTGGAATGGTAAATTCATGTTTGGTCTTTCCAATAGTATTGCCTTTCCAAAAAGTTGTTTTATGTTGTCGAAAGTGTTTTGGTGTTCCTCCGACCATTTCCAGCGTGTGCCTTTCTTTAACAGCTCTCTTAGGGGTGCTACCTCTCTGGAATAATTTGCGAGGAAGCGAGCTTCATACTGCAGGATACCTAAAAATTTTCTTAGTTGTCTAACGTTTCTAGGGGGTGGTATTGCCTGAATCGTGCGTATGCGTTCCGGGTCCGGTGCCACTCCTTTGTCCGAGATTATGTATCCTAGAAATTTGATTTCTTGGCTGAAGAATGTTGTTTTGTTTAGATTCAGGGTCAGCCCATTTTGTCTAATTTTTGTTAACACAGTGTTTATGTGCTGAAGGTGGTTCTCAATGTCCGTGCTGTGTATCAGGAAGTCGTCGATGTATTGGGTAAGGTAGTCTTGCGTCGTATTTCCAAAAATTTTCTCTGTCGCTCTCAAAAATCCTGATCCGCTGACCGATAACCCAAAAGGTATCCTTAAAAATTCGAATACTTTACCCCGGTAAATGAAACTCGTGTATTGTCTGACATGGGGAGCCAATGGGATTTGTAGATATGAGTTGTTGAGATCCAAGCATGAGAACCACGTTTTCTTTCCGATTCCGGCAAGAATGTACTCGATACTTTGGGTCCTCGTGTTGTCGGGTATTATAAAGGTGTTTAAATGGCGAGCGTCTATCGTAATGCGAACCTTTCCTGAGCTCTTTGCAACAACACATAAGGGGTTTATATATGGCGAATTCGATGGTTGTATTATTTTCTGCTCAATCATTTGTGTTATCGTGTCATGTACTGCGTTTTGAAGTGTTATCGGTATATTTCTACATTTATATTTCCATGGTGGAGCTGGTTTCACCTCAAAGGAATATTCGTAATTTTTAAAGCAACCTGTTTTGTCTGAAAATGCTTCTCTGTTGTTCCATAGAATTGTAGTTAGTGTTTGTTTTTGTCGTTTGCTGAGGGCTGAGATGTCATTCACCTTTCGTGCAATGCACTCTCTAATTTGTCGGGTGTCCGTCTCTCCGTACAGGTATTGTTTTTCATCTTCACTTGGTAAGTCATCCAGTCCGCTTATCTTTGCGCCTCCCACGGGCTTTATATAATTATTCTTTATTTCATCTTCTCTATATTCTTCGTCGTCGTGTTTATTAATATCTTCTAATTCCTCTTCCTCATAAAATCTAGCATCTATCTCTACCTGCGTTTTACATATTTCGCCCCCAAGGCTGATGACTTGTACAAAAAACCTGTTCTGATGGATGTCTCTTTCACCCTCCGTTAAGTGTGGTGTTATACCTGGTATCTTGAGAAAATGTGTAGTTACTGTTTCATTGTTTGTTGTCACTAATGTGAGCTCCCTTGTTCTATAATTTACATTAGCCCTGAATTCAGATAGCAGGTCGCTCCCAATTATTAATTGTGTCACTAAATGTGGAACCACTAGAAAAATATACTCAAAGTCTATCTCTTGGATGTTAAAAGGTATCATTACTTGTTGTTGGATTCGGGTTTTCTTTCTCCCTATTGCTAAGATAGCGTAAACATTCTTAACAGGCAGTGTTTGCAGTTTTATTCCACGCGATATGATCGTTTTGTAGAACTCCATGCTGCATAAAGAAGCCATTGCTCCGGAGTCCACGATAGCCTGGTATGCTTCGCCTGCTATTTGTATTGACACTTGTGGTGAGTCTATGATATCGCCTTGTCTTTCTTCATTAATGGAGGTGTTATTCCCTGTGTTGCAAAGAGCTGGGGGTTCTAGAGACGGGAATTGATCCTGACCCCGTTTTAGTTTTCCGTCGTCGCGTTGGTACCGAATGCGCCACCGCACCTCTCATCCTGCTGTGTCGGTCCCTGGTTGTCGCGGTTGAACCATGTTTGCTTTTTTATGGTCCCTGTGTGTTTTGTTTGCGTGTTGTCATTTCGTTGGTGGTTTGACCGTGGGTTGTATTCTATATGTTCCCGTCGGTTTTCCTGAGGCCATGATGGTGCGTCTACGTTTTGTCCTGGGCGGCTGCGTTCATTGAAGGTTTTGTTCGGGCTGTGGCGTCCATCTTGTCTTGTTTCGTATTCACGGGGTTCCGGTGTGTTTGTGCCCCATGAGTTATGTCTCCGGCTCCCGTTCACTCTTACATAGTTTATGTACCTTCTCCCGTTGTCTCGTGGTGGGTTCCTGTGGAAATGGTTGTCGCCCCTGTGTCTCGTAAACTGGTTGCCCCTGTCATCGTATCTGTTTTGTTGAGGGTATGGACCTCGTCTTTGCTGATAGTTGGGGTGTGCCCTTAACCCACTGAAATTTTGTGTCGGTGCTCTATTTTCTGAGCTACCGCTCTGGTGTCCTTGTAGCGCCGTCAGCAGTTCTAGTGTGTCGGCAATGGTTGTCGCCCTAGCCACAATTAAATTATTTCGGATATTATCCGGGAAATGCCTCACGATTAATTTTACAAATTCATCTTCCTGCATGGGTGGGTCTAGTAATTGGCTCTGTTGTGCCAGATCTAGGAAGTAATCGATTAGTTGTTGCCCCTGTCCTGGTGTATATTTCCCATTATTTATTCGTATTCTCACCGCGTATTGGGTGGTAGTATTCCAATATTTGGTTAGGAATAAGTGTTTGAAGTCAGAGTATGTGGTGTGGTCGCCGATCGCTAACCGGAACCAAGAGAGTGCCCTGCCTTGTAGCCCTTTCTTTATAATCAATAATTTCAAGTTTTCCGGAATTTGTTTCAACTCGAAATAAGCGTCCAGATCCATAATGTATCGTTTCGCATTGTCTCGCAAGTCATTGAACTGTGGTACGGCTATCTCATTTAATAAATTAAAATGTAGAGGGTATGCATGCACATTCATATAGCTATGTTCCTCATGAGCTAAACTAGAAGTTGGTGACTGCGACGACGCAAGCTGCACGTGAATTGCAGGTTGCGTTTCCGCGGTGATATTTTCGCGAGAGGTGGCATGGTTATTGGCATTTTGATTTGACACATTTTGCTGTCTTGCTATTGTTGCTCTAACCTGTGCCAACTCACGCGAATTTTTGTCAATTAGTTCTAATGCCGCGTTGTGTTCTGCAGCTGCTTGGTTTGTTGAAGTGGTGATGAGTTCTTTCATTGCTGTTATTTCTGTATTTATATTTTCCTTAATATTTACACATGCTGCTTGCAGATCACAATTCAGCTGTTCCTGGTTAACATGGTCAGCAGACATTTGTGTGACCCTTCCCTTTAAAGATTTTAGTTCTGAGCATGCCTCCAGAACATCTGTTCTAATGCTAATGACCTCCGATCGTAAAGACACTTGCCCTGCATTCATCTCCGACACTTGGGTTGCTTGTCGGTTTACCTGCTCCTCTATTTGTGTTTGGTGTTCTGAGAATTTCGTGTTCATTTGCTCTAGAATTTTTGCCTCGAGCTTCTCCCCTTGGGCAACTAATTGTGTGTGTACCTGGGTCATCAGTCTCTGTTCTAATTGTTTGAGGGTTCCCTCCTGTGCTGTTAGTTTTGCGTTTATTGTCTCTCCTTGTGTCTGAATTTGTGAGTGTAATGTTTCACCTTGTGCGGTGATTTTCTCACCTTGTGTCTGAATTTGTGATTGTAATGTTTCACCTTGTGCGGTGATTTTCTCACCTTGTGTCTGAATTTGTGAGTGTAATGTTTCACCTTGTGCGGTGATTTTCTCACCTTGTGTCTGAATTTGTGAGTGTAATGTTTCACCTTGTGCGGTGATTTTCTCACCTTGTGCAGTGATCTGAGAATGCAGTGTTTCACCTTGTGCAGTGATTTCAGAGTTAAGTGTTTCACCTTGTGCAGTGATTTGAGAGGTAAGTTGCTGGAATTGAATGAACATTTGTTGAACTATTGCCTCTAGTGTGTAGGGATTTTCCGCACGTTCCTGTTGATTTGTTGTTTCTGTTGTTTGTTCCTCCGTAAGGGCGTTCTCCATGGTGCTTTTTGTTGTTTTGCCGTTACGGAGTAACATTCACTTTTCTCTTGGTGTATGAAATGTTGGTTGTACTTACTCGGTGCTGTTGTGCTGTGCTGCTGTTGGTCTGGTGATGGTGGCTGGTTCCTTGGCGGCGTCCTCCGTTGTGTTGGTGTGAGTGTTGGTTTGGTAGGGTGCTAGGCGTGGGTGTAAGACACGTTGGGTGCCATTTTGTAGCGGGGTTTGGAAAATAAAGGTAGTTTTTCTGGTTGGTAAGGTCTTGGTGTAGGGTTTCAGGTGATTGCCGGCTGCTCAGGTAGAGGATGATGGGTTACGAGAATCTTACCTCAGGGATTGTGTGGATGGGAGGTGAATGATACTCACAACTCCTCTCAATGGCCCATTTATTATGAAGATCCACACTGTATTCGTACTGCAGGCCCTTCACACAAGACGCGTTCCTATCAGTTTTCCCCCGTTACAGTCTCCGTGCTTTTACCCCCTTGAATTTATTCTATTTCTCCTTTACTTACAATATGACTTTTGTCATCCCTAGCCACCCTATCTCTTTTCCCGATACAGAATTCTAACATTCTCTTTCTATCTCCTCCCAACACAAACTAGATCGTCTTCATCCTAGCTCTTCTCAACGCAGAGTTTTACATCCTACTCATAGCTCTTCCCGACACAAAGTTTGTACGTCCTCCTCCTAACGTTTCCCGACACAAAGTTCCATCTTTCGCGTGTCTAAAACGCGCTCCTGCTCCTAGACCAAAATCTATTTCACGCCTCTTTTCTAGTTTTGTTCTCTGGTTTTACTATTCACGTGACATTTAATCTTCCTTATTGGTTATCTGGCTCCTCTGCGTTTTCTCTCTCATTGGTTCAATTTCAGTACCCTCAGGCTCAACTAGCGTTTCTACTGTTTCTCGTTATTCACGGCTGATTTAATTTTCTGTTCGCATGAGCGACTAGCACATCCGTTTCTTTATTTCGCACGCCGGTGAGCTCTTGGCGATTTCAATAGAACCTAACTGTTCTCCAGCTAGCCTTTCCTGTATTTGTTAAGTGTTTTGCCCTCTGGCATATTTTCTTGTGTCTGTTTCCTTTCACGTTCTTTTACTTTCTGATCTATTTATACGTGTCTCTATTTTATTTTATTTCATCCGTAATAATATTTTATTTCATTTCTACTTTATTTTATTTCATCCATAATAGTGTTTATTCCCCCCTTTACTTAATCTTTAATATTCTCTTTTATCTCCTTCTTATTTTGTTTGATTCGCGCATTAATCTTAACTTTTCTTCTGGCTATGGTTATTCTTGTACTCGCGGAGTCCTCGCGGATCTTATCACTTCAGGGCTCAATTTGCTTTTTTCCCATATGACCTGTCAATAAATTTAAGGATCTCATGTGCTGTAGGACCTCCACTGTGTTATATCAAATGTTATATATAGAACCTTTCCCAGGAAAAGAAATCAAAGTGTATTTTCTATTCAATAACTGTAAGTTTTATTAACTAGAACTGGCTTTGAGTATGCATAAGTGACTTAAGTGCAATTACCTATAAGATCATTCCAATAGATTGTAATAACAGACATTCAAGGGGTTAGAATTTAATGAACATTTTAATTGGGTAGGCCATTCAAATGTATATTAATGTAGGCACATGTTCCTTAAAATACCATACAAATGTGTTATACAGTATTATTAAATATGAATGTGAATGCAATGTCTCTAAATAATAACAATGTCTCTGTGTGTTTAACCATTCAAATGTATATTAATGTAGGCACATGTTCCTTAAAATAGCATACAAATGTGTTATACAGTATTATTAAATATGAATGTGAATGCAATGTCTGTAAATAATAACAATGTCTCTTTGTGTTTAACTATTCAAATGTATATTAATGTAGGCACATGTTCCTTAAAATACCATACAAATGTGTTATACAGTATTATTAAATATGAATGTGAATGCAATGTCTCTAAATAATAACAATGTCTCTTTGTGTTTAACCATTCAAATGTATATTAATGTAGGCACATGTTCCTTAAAATACCATACAAATGTATTATACAGTATTATTAAATATGAATGTGAATGCAATGTCTCTAAATAATAACAATGTCTCTGTGTGTTTAACCATTCAAATGTATATTAATGTAGGCACATGTTCCTTAAACTACCATACAAATGTGTTATACAGTATTATTAAATATGAATGTGAATGCAATGTCTGTAAATAATAACAATGTCTCTTTGTGTTTAACCATTCAAATGTATATTAATGCAGGCACATGTTCCTTAAAATACCATACAAATGTGTTATACAGTATTATTAAATATGAATGTGAATGCAATGTCTGTAAATAATAACAATGTCTCTTTGTGTTTAACCATTCAAATGTATATTAATGTAGGCACATGTTCCTTAAAATACCATACAAATGTGTTATACAGTATTATTAAATATGAATGTGAATGCAATGTCTCTAAATAATAACAATGTCTCTGTGTGTTTAACCATTCAAATGTATATTAATGTAGGCACATGTTCCTTAAAATGCCATACAAATGTATTATGCAGTATTATTAAATATGAATGTGAATGCAATGACTCTAAACAATAACAATGTCTCTTTGTGTTTAACCATATCACACCCACTCTTCATAATTGTCAATCACTTTAACATGTCGTTTAGTGTGCCAGTATTAATTGTTTTTTCATATGTTGACTGCAGAAAGAATGTTACAGCACATGCTGGTTTATAAATTTGGGGGCTGGATGAGACACTCGTTCATTAGTATTGCTCTCTGTCCTCCATAGTATTTTTAATTTTAATGTCCCTTTTAACTTCACAGGTTTACAGAGATTGGAAACTGGTGGAAGGGGGGGATGAAGATGGTGCAATTGATGGAATTATGGTGGGGAAAACCAGAGAACATTCATTCTAAGTGCCATTTTATCTACCACAAAATCCCACCTCTGATCCCTAGGATTGAATCCAGGCTTTTTTGTGAGAGGCCATAGTGCTGCCCAATTAGAAGTGTGAATATGAGACAACATTTAAAACAGAGATAGCATTACTCAATTCTATCAAATAATGAAACCAAGAAGTTGTTTTACAAGCCAGCTCCCACTATGACTTCACAAATGAGGTGTATGTAAATAAAGTAGATGCTTAAAAAAGAATAACTATTTCAGCAGATATTTTGCCATGCAATACATATTACACATTTATATAATTTAAGTTGGGTGTTTTGTCATAAATATGGTAGCTGACATTTCAATATGTAGAAATCATTCAGCAATAATGTGGTAATACACAAGTTTTATGTAACTATTTGTGCTTCCAAGGCCAGCGCTTAACCGAGTTACCCAGATTGACAAATAAATTCCCAAGGATATACAGTACATATGGAGAATTTTCTGTTTATGAAATGCTTTAAGTTATTTTGGAATGAAAAGAGCATTATGTCCTAATTTATTTATTTATTTGGTATAATAGCAGGAAATAGTGTTTGAGCACAACACTAATACACATCCAAAATCAAACTATGGATCCCAAAATATTATCATTACATCACATTCAAAATTGAAATAGGTATCAGACATACCCTTTGAGCATGAGTTCTCTTGTTCGTTTTACGATATTAGTGTGCAATCCATAAAAATAAACTTTTCGAAATACAACCCCTAATTTGAACACATTTCAACACTAAATAGCACAAACACACATTTTAACACCTTAACATACTAAGTATAGTTTATATTTAAGGTTAGCTTGTTTTCGCTATATATATATATATTTCAATTCTTCATTAAAACCAACTAAACTTTCGATTCATAAGCTGTCTTCTACCTTAGGTACTAGGTTTTCAGGTCATGTTCCAGTTTTAAACATCGAATGCGCGTTATTTGGTACTCAATATTAAATAAGGTATCACTATAAACTCCTACATTTACACAATTGCTCGTTGATACGAAAATTCTGGTCTATTTTTATATTTTCGGCATTGCTATTTTATCAGCTGACTTCCATCTTAGTTTAGATTCAAGCCTCAGCAATCAGCATGGCAGAGGTCGCGACACCTTCCCCCTTGAACTGGAAGATCGTTCCCTTTCGTTCATTTTCGGCATTCGCTCGAAATTCGTCGGGCAACTTCGGTTGGCTTTCTGCAAGCGCTAGTGTTGCGCGCGACCGCCATAATAGAACCATCGCACAGTTTGGATAATGGTTAGTATTCTTGTGGAACATGAATGAAATGGTTATGTTAAAAGACTCATTAAATACTCATAGACAACCGTTAATGTGAGACATAACCAAAGATATTTGTTCAGTGTGCATCATTACGCATTACACCGTAGATTCTTGCACTCTTTTAAGTAAGTAAGTTACGATATAACGAGACCATGCTTTTGCTATTATTGCTGTATTCTCTCTTGAACATTGTATTTCAAATACACTATACAGCACAAATGCAACAGAACCTTAAAATTAGTGGAGCCGTATCTGTAAATAAATGAATAACAAAGACGCGTATTACCTTTCGGATGTCGTCTGTTGCATTTTCATCGAATGTTAGTATTTCAAATACAGTGCTATATCAAAGCATATGATATCTTATTTGTGTGCTGTAGTTATGTAACATGTAACTGGACTTTGTTCCAAGTACAGCTTATGTACTCCACCCAAAATTTCATCAAAAATACAACCTTGAGGTCCCTTGAATAAAACAAAAGATGATTTTTAAAAACTTTACTTGTGTAGGTTGAACAACAACGAAAAGCAGAATAACAAAATGTCAGATAAATACCAAACTTGGGTTGTTTGTGTTTGGCCTCACTGTGAGCAACGCTCAGGGAAATTGAACGTGTCATACAATTAAGAAATATGTAGTACAACTAATAACATACCCAACAACAAGTACAACTTATATTTTTTTCTGCATCATGCATTATCTAAGAGATGAAAATTTGTAAATCATCACCATTTCAAGATTAAACTTCTCAACATGCATTATGGCACATTTACATGGATCGAGAAAATGGTGAAGGATCCAGATACTGATAACCATGAACCTGTTCTCACCCTGTGAAGACAATCCAAGTACATGGTCATGACCAAGACCGGTTGCTTTTCGAATCAGTTTATAAAATCCAGCAGTGTTAGATCTGAGCAGTCATGAACAGGTCGTGTGAGGACTAAACCTAGCGTCTGAACATGTCATCTCTAACTGCAAGACAGTAATGCGTTTGGTACATGCCTATCAAAGCTTCATAAATGGCATACTACTGCAGGTATAAAATGGTAATTAGTACTCCTTGGGATGCAAAACATATATTCCAGGGCTCCATAAGAATCCCCAGTTGCCAGAAATCTGAGTGTCCTTTCCAATTTTATTTTGCTTGGAAGAGCTGCTCCCATATTTGCGTCACACTTTTTATTATTTTCAATTTTTCCAAGCAAACAAATTATGATATCGGGTAATTAAAGTGTGCCTTACGGTTTGCAGGCACTTAAAATTTCAGTTGTAATTTTATGATTTATCTTATGGCTTGTAAGCTCTACAAGATAAAAATAAACATCTATCACATAATGTTTATCATACTTTCTCCCCATGGCTTCCTTCGTTCGGAAATTGACCACTATTCATTGGTTAGGGTTTCAGTGCCAGACTTTTAACATTGGACCAATAAGACTCGGACAGATTTGGTAAAGGTCTGGTGAGTACCTTACAGCCATTCAGATAAAATGCTTCTGTTTCCCACCCCTTTCACTGCTCAGTTTGTTCAAACGAATAAGAAATTAGCACTTCCGGGTAGGTGTGGAACACAACTCATAAGGGTATTCTGCCAACATTAAATAAAAACACTGTGGGAAACCAAAGGCATCAGCTCATTATTTTTGCACCAGACTGTATATTGTCACTCACAACAATAAGTTCCCATTGGAGATGGATTTGTTTATTAACCAATAGCTGGCATATCCAACATGGATAAACTGAAATGACAAATTAATTTCATTTGTCTCTATTCTTTATGAAATTATTGTAGAATGATCTAGAATGTTCTCCTTTACCCCTTATAACTGTAACTGTTTACAGCCTTGGCTATTCCTAATAATAAATGCAAAATCCTACAGTGTTCATGCAAATAAAGTATGGACAGATCATCTGACTGCCTTAACTTTCCCACAATCTGAAACGTTAACAATTAAATTGAGTTGCATTTATGGATGCTTTCTAACTGCTGTGTTCCTTAGTGTCCAATTCTACATTGGGTGTGAAAAACTGGTAGTTTTGCTCAGAGGCCTCTTATCAGGCTTGAGGTTCTTTTACGTGCTGTAAATCTATGACACGGGACCACCAGCTTTACCTCCCTTCCAAAGGAAACCAGCTAAGAATTTTTATTCCCCGAAACTTTCATCCCCCAGGTTTGAACTCGGAACCTCAGGAACTAGAGGCTAGCATGATAACCACTACACCACGGAGGACAACATTCTGAAATGCTGCATGGCCTATAAGTACCCTTTGGTGGTGGAACACTCATCTATCAGAATGGTCAAGTAATTTTAAGATAATCGCTGTAGTTGACATTTTAAACCTTTGCATCTTCTCTTTGATCCCATAGTTATTCAATAACATAAAAGCTATAGTTTTCACATACTATGAAAATTCTTAATGTATACAATGCAATAGAGGTGAAGCTGGTGAATATAAAGATGCTGCACTCCTAGATCACCAAGCTAACCTTTTTAGAAAAGAGACATAGTGTGCAACTGTGGAGAAAAATAGTCTTTTCAGTTTTTAAAGGAGGACTGAATTCAAAATTTACATGTTTATTTTATTTAATATTCTACAAGATCTTGGGTTGTGCATAATAACAGTGAAAACCAGAACAATGTACGACTTATTATTCATGATCTGCAGTGTATTTCCCATGCCAGCATGTTGACGTCATACGATTAGCCAGCATTCTTGAAGCAAGTATCTCCTGCCAGAGCAGTTGATCAGTGGTACCCTTACCTTCAACAGGAATGTGTAGTCACTGTAGTCCTTGAATATTCATGCTTTGAGATTTCATTTCTTTGAATTCTTCTCGTTATTTACAAGGGGTGTCTCAAATGTAAAGTTACACTATTTTTTAAAGAAATAACAAACGATTTAACTATTTAAAAAGAAAGGTATATTTTAAAACCTACATTCAATAACTATTTTTCTACATAATCTCCTTGAATCTTAATACATTTTTGGTACTGTGCTAACAGTTTTTTAATACAGTGTCAAACCAATCTCCTGCCAAACTGGCTAGCCATCTTTCCACTGCTTGTTTTAATTCGTCGTTTACAAAGCGCCTCCCACCAAGATGTTGCTACAGCTGTGGAAAAAGATAGTAATCACTTGTGCAAGGTCAGGTGAGTAAGGTGGTTTGCCAAAAACATCCCATTGAAACTGCTCAAACAGGGCTTGAGTTTTACGAGCAGTGTGCGGACTAGTGTTATTGTGGAACAAAAAAACTTTCCCCTAGTTTTGTTTTGAATCACCCTTCTGAGTTTTCTCAGCACCTCACAATAGCGAGCAGCTGTCATCATGGTCCCACGGGGCAGGTAATTGATCAACAGTACTGCCTTCAAATCCCAGAAGTTGTTGCCATGACTTTGCCAACCGATGCATCAGTGTTGCCTGTTTTGGTGTTGGCTCGTCTCTTCATTTCCACATTATACTCTATCTTTTGGTTTTAGGTATCCAGTGATGGATTCATGTCTCATTGCCGGTCACTATCCAATAAAATAAACCATCTCCCTCACTCAAAAAATTGCAATGCAGTGCCCACTTTCTACTCCTTGTGTTGTTCTGAAAGCACGCAAGCAACTCATCTTGCACACACTTTCAATGGACACTGATCCTGTGAAGTGATGCATGGCTTATTTCAACATTAGGAGGAAGTTAAAACAGAATTGCATCAAGCATTAAGTTCTGATCAGTGACAATGACCCTTTGAACCTTGTCAACAATATCTAGAGCGTGGGAAGTGGAGGGTCGGTGGCTTCGTTGCTCATCATGTGATGATGTTCTCCCTTCAATGAACAATTGACGCAAAAAAAAACAACAACTTTGGTCTTGACATAATGCTGTACCGTACACACTGCACAACTCGCAATGAATTTCAGTCACACATTTATTTTTTGCTGTCAAAAACGGATTACAGCACAAACTTCGCAATCGGCAGTAGGAGCAAGTGGAATCTCCATTGTTACTGCTGTTTTAGTGTCCAAGTGGTAAACGTTGGCACCTAGGAAATTTATAGTGCTGCCACTACACCCAGACGAAAGTTCCCTGCAAATGCCAGACTTTTCCTGCCTACCGCACAGATTTAAAACATAGTGTAACTTACTTTTGAGACACCCTTTCCACATATCTTATTCATTCATTTTCACCATTCTTCTCACAAAGGCAATCCAGACCAAGAGAAGCGCTGGCCTTCCATTTCCTACTTATTAGGTTGAATTTTCTGGAGTGAGCCAATATTACAAGGTGGGTCACTGATGTTGGTAACTCCTGGTACAACATACTTGTGTTCATTTACTTCACTCACTCTTTATGTTACAAGGTTTTGTCTCACTTATAACTTTTGTATAACCCATTCTCCAGCCAATTAATAATATTCCCCAAACTGTCCACCACTTTTTTTCTCTTGGTGAAAATTATGATCTATTAGTTATCAATCTGACATACATGCCTAGAAATGAAAAATGTATTCATTTTGGAACATAACTTCAAGTGCTAATTGTGATAGGATTTAAGGTTTCCCATATGATGAAAATGATCGATATATGTAATGTCATTTAAAAATACTGTATTATTTATGATACTGCACAAGTCATTGTATTCTATGGTACTCTTAAATATCCAGGTTGTGTTTTTTCTTGATGAGCACATGAATGAAATTTCTTGAAACCCACCCAATTATGGACATTAGTGATGTGATTTAAAATTGACGTCACTTCCACTAGGAGATGCCCATCACAGATGAATAGCTTCCACTCATGAATGTCCGATGATTTTGAAATCTCATTAAACATTTTCATAAGGGATATAGCAAGATGCCATTCATCATATTCAAGGTGTATATATGGAAATTCCTTTTTCATCATAGATGTAATACCCATGTATCTGTCAGTTAAAAATAAGTTTATGGACAGGTTTTCATCCATAGAACTCAGCATATTTTTGCAAGTAGTGTTCTCAATATCGCCACTTACACTTCCTCTCTCTACAATTATGAAGTCTAATAATTTATTTGTTGCCAAATCCATTATAGAATATGTCACATATTTAGCAGAAAATCCTGGGGAGTTGCACAGTCCATCACTACATAAACATAAATTTGAACTATTCATGGCAGTTGCAAAATTACTTTCTTTTTCTGTTAACCAGGCTTTGTGTACAGAAGGGAAAACAATTGTTTAACAAGTCTATAAAAATATGATTCACAAAAAAAAAAAAAAAAAAAAAATAGTTATATTGATTTTGAGAACGCCAAGGAGCAGTTAAATTGAAACAGAGTTTTATTTATGGACACTCTTTAACTACCATGGTTCATTCTATATTGGGCATGAAAGACTGGAAATTTTATACAGAGGCCTCTTTGTCAAGCTCGAGGTTCTTTTATGTGTCATAAATGTATGACACAGTACCATTGGCTTTATTCCTTTCTAAGGAAGCCATTCTAAGAATTTTTATGCTCTAAAAAATCAATTGCCCTCTACCAGGTTTGAACCTGTGACCTCAGGAGCTAGAGGCTAGCATGGTACCCCTAGATCATAGTTAATAGTATCATTCCGCATTGATACAAGTCTACCACACACCACTTTTGCCCTTAAGTATGCCTATTGATGCAATGAGTAATAATTTGCATTAATGTTCCTTGTGTATTAGATTTTCTTTCAGTGACCACATGTGTCACAAATACTGAATAGCACAAGGAGAGCATTTACACATACAAACAAAAGTATTTTCTGGATATAGCTACATCTTCTCCATCTTAACTAGATTCCCTGAAATATTCATTCAATTCATAATCTTCATAATTTACAGCTAAAGATCTGCCTTCCTCATCAATCAAACTGTGGTTCAGATTAGTGTCATTTATAGCACTAAAAATTTCATTTCCCAACATCAATCTTGAACTCCACATGCAAAGACTCAAAGAAGCTAGTGTAGCTTCACTTTCTTGCTGAGAATTGCTTATTGAATTATCAACTAGCTGTAGCTTTCCTTTAAGACTTTTGAATGCACTACATTATCTGTCAGTCTAGGGCTTTTAAATTTCTCATTCTGCAATATTGTTATTTTTATAACATCCGGCTTTTTAAAATCATTTTCTTTGAAATGAATTAGCATATTTAGTTGACACATAGTTTTTGTGTTTCACAGCAGCAACCCATTTGTGTGTTATACACTTGTCGATTCTTATCTCTATCAAGGAAAGAGCAATAATCAACATTTCTGTTTATGCCGAAATTATTTGCACAGCTATAAGGACTGTATGCAGCCATTCTGGACCTTACATCTCACAGAATACTGGGAAGGGAAAACTCTACAATCACAAAATAACAGGAATTAAATGTAATGCAAGGGACAATGAGTAGCATGGCGTGATCCTAGGCTTATGGTATCACCGTGAGATGAGCAGTAAACATTAAAGTGCTTCCAGAACGAAAATAAGAGGCCATAGAATGACATGGTTGCCGACAATGTGCTCAGAATTGTTTATATTTTATTGTCAAGTGTTCATTACAGCACATACATTTTTAAAATTACAATAAAGGTTGCGATAACATTATTTGTATATGTTTGTGTATGTGTGTTTATTTCACGCGGTGAAGCCATCTTGTGACGTGATTCATTTGTTAGGCTTGTTAGCTCCATCTGGTGTTAGCAATTTGCGGCAGTATTAATGTTCGTTTGAAAGAATGCTACTGTTATTTTATTTAATTTTGTTTCTCTGTCCTCTGGCTAGCTACGATCTTTTTGGTCAAGCACTTCTCTTTATACAGGTTGTGTAAACGGAAGGTTGTGTAAAGTCTCTTATCCAAAAATAACACTGATGAAAGAATTTGTTTTACACTTTTATTGTCGAACACATTTACTATCACATTTACACATTGATCTTGACACTCGCCAAACTGCAACTGTTATAATAACTTCATTACTGATATTTCTTAATTCGCATACTTCAACTTTTTGTATAATTAACTTTATCACACTTGAGATTTTTCATAACTCTGTTACGCGTAACCTGCAAATTGATATCCGACGTGTGCCGTACAAATACTTTCGACGAACTGACTGAAGGCGACGTGTACTTTACAAATATTTTCGATGAACTGAGAGCAATCTACCTCTGACTTGGCTTTTTATACTTAATACACCCCAATATGCCTAAAGATTATAACTGAGCTGCAATTGGCTAATAAAACGCGCCAACATTAGTGTTCAATTTTTATATCCAATGAAAATTATGAATACATATGCTCTAGGGAAATGTTCCAGAAGATTCTAAAAGAAAAACGCGCCAACATTACGTAACTTCCTCGTTTCCAATAATGATAAACAGCTCACCCCCTCGCTGCATTATTGCACGCTATTATTGTCAGTTTCAGTAAGGCCATATAAACTTACTTCTCAAGAATAATTACAATCAATATACATCTCAAATCAATGTCACATAAAAATGCATATTCATATTACAATCATTATTTACATTTAAGTAATTTGTGATACAAATTACTCATCAAGGTTTTTCAGAGGTTTTGACATGTTTCATTATACATCTGCAGTATTGGATAAATGGCAATTACAGAAATAAAAATATAACATACAATTGATATACCATTATAAATAAGATCGATTATCACTTTTTAAGATCTGTTTGTGAAAGTGTTACATCATGGCCATCTATGTATATTACTTACTTGGAATAAAGTATAAATCACTTTTGTTTTTAGATGCATTCTCTGTGGAGTACAGCAACTATTTTCTATTCCATGGCGTTCTCAACAAAGGCTTTGTAAATCCTTTTTAGTCTTTTGGTAACTTAGGAATTGAAATAAGCTGTTGTATAGCCAGTCTGTAAGAAGGAATACAGCTTTTTAATAGTGAAACAATTATATAACCAATTGAGAGGTTTCTGAAATTCTCTCTCTTTCACTACACACTCACTCACTCTCCCTTTATAATATTAGTATAGATACAGGATCTTATGGCAGAAAAGTGAACAAATGTACACCCGTGGGGAAAAAAAAAGTCGCCTCCAATTTCCATGTGCTGATCGGGATGACTTTATGTACAGCGCACTTGCAGGAACATAGAATGGTCTTTGCCTGTGAGGGGAGTGATCACCTTATAATGGTATTTCTTGTTGGTAATGCTTATAAGCTACTGAAAACAGAACACAGAGCAACATTTTGTTGGCGGAGAGGTTAAGAATGCACCGCTTGCGCTCACAAGCTCTTCGGTTCAAATCTCGCATTAGTTATTGTTATTTTTTATGCTGTTAATTTTATGACTGGATGTGTAGAACATAATATTTGTTAATATAACTATAGCATTTTAAGTTTTAAACATATCTATGCACACAAAAACATAATTCTATTAAAACAATTGTTTTAAATAACTAAAGAAATAAAGGCCAATAAACTAAAACTAAAATGTATAGGAAATAAACAAAATCAATATGGAGTGTATAATCCTGAGCTCATATAACTGTCCTCAGGTTATAGATGAAATTATATCTCTATAGTAACATGGACAAGATGCTCCAACTTGAATTTGTGCCCAGAAGCCATCTTTTGTCCCTTCGGGCATCTACAGCTTCCTTTTCGTCTCATCCACACATTTTCATTAGAGTTCAAATCTGGTGAGGGAGGATATCACTCTGATATCCTGTCTCTCTGAGAATGAATTTGAAACCTTTTGACATATGTGGACAATATGATTATCTTGTATGAATTCAACGATTCTTCAGGATGTCTCAATCTCACAGAGAATCAAAATATTCTCAAGTATTGTACACTGTTCAGTGTATTATCAAACTGCCACCACACACCTTCACCGTCCCTTGATATCCAACAAGATAACAACACGATCATGATGAAATTGCCATGTATTTTGCATCGTAGTAACCATTCTCTTATGAACTTTACCATATGCCATGTATATCAAAAATAAGTAGTCACTATATGTTGATTAAACATTATTAATAGAAGAAAAATAGCGTTTGATGCAAGAAGCAAACCTGCAGTCTAAACCACAGAAGTATCCTGTGCTATGCCACAGAGAAGATGCATGGAAGATAGCATGTTTAATACTGGTGTACAACAACTTGCTGCAGTGGCTACACAACTGCATGCGTATGGTGTAAATAAGATGCTGTGTCATATAGGACTTAGAAAAAATTGGCATTCAAGGCATGACTTTTTATTTTGTCCATGGGTGTTCATGTGCTCTGTTTGAGGGATTTCTTCCTCATCAAACTAGAGTGCCAATATACCTTTCTGATTCACTGCTATTCTGAGGACTTCCCGAGGTTCAAGGCTGATTCACAATAATTGAGAATGGTAACACAAACAAGAACGACAAAGTTAAACTACCTGTGTTATGTGTGTGCTCACAAGTAAAGAAAATCATTCCTAGGCTCCAGGAATGGGAAAGAGACTTGGCCAAGTTTTACTTCTCATTCACATTAGATACATATTGTGCATATTAAACTCTTCACCGGTGGCCATGACACTATGTGTCTAATCGCAATCTGGTAAAATTAAACTGGCATCCTGACCTACAATCTTGACTCCATTGAGTGTTGGTTCTTATATGCAAAGCATCATTGTAGTTTGTTTATATACAACTCAAAACTGGCCATTGCCTCAAGAACAATAACAAAACTACAAAGAACAGCAAAAATGGGTAGCCATCAACAAACAAGTTTAATATATACTATTAATAATGGAACAAAGCTTGGTATGACTAGAGTAATCTGAAATAGTAATGGATCACATTTAGAAAATGTTTGTCTATTAAATGTTGATGTTGGATAACCTGCATTATGTTGGCTGAATTAGAAGAAAGTGAAAACGTCTGATGTAATACATTCACATGACTTTCTCTACCGTCTGCCATTTATGAGTGGGTATACAAACTATTCTTACTAAGCTTATTTTTCTTTCTATTACACTTTAATCCAAATATATCTTTACAGAAATAGCTACAATACACATTTTGTTATAGATACAAGGAGAACAGTACTATATGCTGGCATATAGCATTTCATACAGTTTCCATATAAATGCAAGAACAACCTGAATGTTGACAGGACTTTTAAGAGAATGATCCAGTAAAGAACAATTTGAACCATTAACAACAGATATTTCTGAAATGGCTTATTGAAATAAAGTGTGTTTTAAAGAGATCTACATTTTTTGTGTAGTACATCTTTGTCTATCACTTAATGTTTACAAGTTATACAAGATTATACAAAATTTCTTCCAAATGAAGTGGACTTCAGAGGCTATTCCCAGAAAATTCAAGGTATACATTTTATTTGTCATGTAAATATCTTTAATGTATGGTATTTTAATCAAAATCCTTACAGCCATTTCTTAGAAAATCTTCATGTCACATATTTGGAAGATACTAAGTTAAATACCAAGTATGATGTTATCAGACTATTCGTTTTTGTGTTATGTTATTCACAGACACACACACACACTGACCTTTTTCTAAAAATTCTTTTTTTTTATTCAGGAGGCTTCAAAACATGTATTTCTTATGAAATCTTGATATCAAATTTTTGGGTGGAATGCAATACTTTTCTACCTATTTGTACATGTTACAGAAAATAAAAATATCATTTCTCAGTTACAAATAGACGACATCCGAAAATACAAAATTTACTTTACAGTTTGCTCTCAATATATATTCCCATTCTCATTATAGGGGATTGTTTTAAGTTGTTTTTTTATTTATGTGTGCCCTTTCAAGTACTATGGTTCTTAGCATTCCATTCTATATTGGGCATGAAAGGCCAGAAATTTTGCTCAGAGGCCTCTTTGTCAGGCTTGAGGTTCTTT
This sequence comes from Deroplatys truncata, assembly GCA_030765065.1. Taxonomy (NCBI): domain Eukaryota; kingdom Metazoa; phylum Arthropoda; class Insecta; order Mantodea; family Mantidae; genus Deroplatys; species Deroplatys truncata. The sequence goes on from CM060988.1 coordinate 204,603,928, forward strand.
TACGTACTGTAAATTTACGGCACGGGACCACCAGCTGTACTTCCCTTCTGAAGGAAGCCATATTAAGGATTTTTACGTCTGAAAACGTCCATCATCCTCTGCCGGGTTGAACCCACAACCTCGGGAGCTAGAGGCTAATATGGTACCCCTAGACCATGGAGGATAATGTGCGAATGTTGTGAACCAGTCTTCAACAGAAATACAGTTCATGAGCAATTCTACCTGCATGAAACAAATGTAAAACACTTCTTGCCACCATCACAGTTTAAGGTTAATCTTCAAATTAGGCTTAAGCAGAAGCTTAAGCTACAATTAAACTTTACAATGCATGGTTCAAGTGATGAGCCAAACTTATACGCGGCTTAGCTTAAACCGTACTGAATGTGGTATAAGCTAAGGAATACCATATTATCTGAAGAAGACAATGTTAGTGATGAAGAAATGCAAATTAGTTTAACCCATATGCACAACAGAAGGCAATAGAGAATGTTTAGTATGCTTCCACACCACTCTGTGCTGGAATGATCGAGAATTCTATAAGAGATTTTGATTAAGCAAACAATCGGCAGTGATAGTACCAGAAGTTATTGTTGATACAATTAAACATAAAACTTAATTTTAAATGTATACTAATAGCTTTATCGCATACATTGTTGCAACATATATTACTTTATAAGTGAGTAACAATGCTCCTCTTGACATTGAGGTTATATGCAGCTGGAGGTTTTACCGGCATCTCAAAATGTACAGCATGCAGAGCTATCACACCATTGGTTCTGCAACATTTGGGTTTTCTTACACCATAATAATTTGTTTCATTATATGCTTATGCTGTTTCACAATTTCTAGCAGAATGCACACTTCTTGATAAATAAGCTTGGCAATAGTTTGGACCCCAATTTTTTGCTAATTTTAACTATATGTTGCTGGATAACCTCATAAGCTTATGAGGAACAGCGTATTCAATGTGCATGCGTTATCAACTTCACAGTTCCATGGAGTTGTTCAGCAGTAAAGCCGAACGTGGTTGCCCTACTGTGAAAGTTGCCTTGCTTAAGTGGCATCAGTAGCTTAGTAATGCTTCAGTTTAAGCTTAAACTTTGAAATCAGTCCTTAAACAGCTCAGTAATATTAATATGTAAATGTTTATATTGTTACAGTGATGCATGCAGAATAACACTCCTAGAACTAAAATTAATCTATTTTGTTTGTCCTTATATAGCATGCTGCGCTATTAACATAGCTATCAGCTAACCAGTTAAGCATGGTAAAGTTTGGTTATTATTTAATTGTACCTGACCCTCAACTCTCTGATTAATATAGAGCCTTCATTTGAACGTGTGACCATATTATGGGCAATTGCTTGTCCTGCGCTGCAGTGTGTCTAACCAGTTCTTTTCTCTCTCCGCGTGCTGGCTAATCAGTTGATGTGAAATCTATGCTTACAGAGGTTAATATGCTCTGAAATCACATGCTATAGTGTTATAATGCCAAAAAGTCTGTGTACACAGTGTGATCAAAAAGTTTACAAAATGAGGCCATAAAAACAACACTTTGATTTGTTTATTTTGCACTGTTACTCTCAAAGTAGTCTCCTTGGGAGTTGATACACTTATCCCAGTGCTTTTGGCACTGCTGGAAGCATTTCTGGAAGTCATCGTGTTTAATCTTATTCACAGCCTTCTGCATTTGCAATAGATAATACTAGTGTCCTCAGAGCTGCATTTTAAGTTGCAGGAAAAGAAAACAGTCCACTGGAACCAAATCTGGAGAATAGGCAGGATGGGGAACATTATTCATCCTATTTTTATAAAAAAATTGGCAGACAGAAAGGGCTTCGTGTACTGGTGCATTGTCATGATGAAAAAACCAGTCCTCCATTTCTCCAGCCGTTTGCATCACACTCTCTCCTTTAACGTTTGCAACAGTTGTTTCTAGAACACTTGATTCACTGTTTGATCCTATGGTGCAAATTCCTTTAATTTAAAAAAAAATCATCATTGACTTCACATTGGATCAAACTTGTCTGGCCTTTTTAGGACATGGAGATGAAAGACTCTTCCATTGTGAAGATTGTGGCTTTGTTTCTGATCATACCCATAAATCCATGTTTCATCACCAGTAATAACTTTCTCCATAAACTGTGGGTCATTTTGAAGCTGTTCTTTAAAATTAGTGCAGGAAATTTCATGACTTCATTTGAAAGGAGATGGGGCATGAACTTTGCAGCAATTCTTCTCATGTGTAAATCATTTATTTAAAGGCGAGTCAGAATTGTTACACTAACATCACTTAAGTTTACTCACTTAACATGTTTCAGGAAACGGTTGTTCCGACTACTGTTTCTAGCTTCTTTTCAAATATCAATGTAAATCATGTTTTAAAATAATTGGAACACTTCCAAAGAAGAGTCCCAATGAACCAGAAATTACTCTTATTGTAATATGCCTATCCCTTGCCTGATTGATATTTTTATCAGTTTTGTTGGAAGAGGGTTGCACCGAACAATCTATATCCTTAACTGATGTCACAACACTTTTAAATTGCAAAAAACCACTGAAATGCTTGTGTTTTGCTCATTACTTCTTCCCCATAAGCTGTTCTTAACATTTCAAGGCCTCTGTTGCAATTTTACTGAGTTTGAAGAAAAGTTTGATGTTTGTTCTTCGTAATCTAGCATTTTTGCTAGACAGGAAAGTCACAGCAGGTGCAAAACATGTGTTCACTTTGGAGCTTCTACCTCTGCACTGCAAGGTCGCAGAAAGTCATGTGACCTCTGATTATCAGGAGGGAGCACTGTATGTGCAGACTGGATAAGAATTAAAGACAGCTCAATGGCAAAGCTCTTGTGAAGCAAAACTCTGGGTACCTTGCACTTTAGCACATAGAATTTTCATGTGTGACAACAAACTTGTGTACAGAAGTGAGACAGATTTCATGCTGTTCGTGCACCTCACAGAGAAATGGTCCGTAAATAGATTTCAGGAAATGAGATATATTCTGATAAGAAACTGTGTTCGTACACAAAAAAAATTTGATGACAAAGCAGAAACTTAGCACAAAGTCCAAGGAAATCTCTGAAAAAGCTTGCACAGGAATCACAAAACTTTGTGAACCTCAGCTTGAAATACTGCTGAATTTTTAAAATTAAAACCTTTATGATATCTGTGGTTCAATTATGCGATAATGTTGTTGTTCAACAGTGGCACTGGGGATTAATTGATCTGCATCATTTTCCCTCTGGCTTCCCAATATAAAGTCTGTAAGTTATCACTTTTAAGGCTGTTGCATTTGGCGAGATGCTGTTTGTTCAGGATGACATCTTCACAGAGCGGACACTTGGGTGCAGGTAGATATTGTATCTTGTAGAGATGTTCTGTGAAGCAATCGTGGCCAGTTCCCATCCTAAATAAGGCCACTGCAGTCTTCCTTGGCATTTTTTGTATATCAACTCTATTTTTCATATTCTTATAATGTTTATCTTTTAATTTATCTTCTTCGTCAAATCTCTGCTGTCTTTTGAAATGTTGTTTAATGTTATTTAATTGTTTATTTATTTCTATTTGTCTTACAGGTTTTATTTGTTGAATTACACCTTTCTTTGCTAATTGATCCACATGTTCATTGCCCAAAAGACCAACATGAGCTGGGATCTATTGTAGAGGGACAAGATTTCTAGTTTCAACTGCTTTAATTAGGCTTCTTATTTCTTTAATATTTCTTGTTGTTTTATTATTGTAATTTACTATCCCATCTATGGCTGGTTTTGATTCTGATAAAATGACTATTTTTTGTTTTATGTATGGTCAATATAGAATGTTAAGTAATGCTGCTTTTATAGCTGTTAATTCTCCATCATAGTGGTTTAACTTTTTTGGCTTGGGAAGCATGCCTGTGTTGTAGTCCATTTAGCATTACCCAGGAAACACCACGTGGAGGTGGACTACGTTGTTCCCCTTATGCGATAATGTGAGTAGCATTAATTTGTGCACTTGGGTGTTGGATAATGTTAAGGATTGCTGTATTCATCCACATGGTATTATATACATGGCCATGAAGGGTTAATGAGTGTTATAAATTTTGTTAAAAGATGTGAGAGATGTGTGGACATCATTTCAAACATCTTCTGTGATCAAGTTAATGTGGTTTTTGTAGTTATAATTTAATGAAAAATGTGTGCACTTGTATTTAAGGGACTATGAACTCCCAAATCTGTCAGCAAACAGAAAGCATGCTAGTGCGAAGAAAATCCCCATTTGCTGGCCATGCATCCAAATGAAGGCTCTGTCTACAAGTTGGAAAGTTTGAGGTATTGTGACTGAAGGGTGCAGGCAAATCCTTGATATAAAGGCCCCCTTGTTCCAGAAAAAAGAACAAGAGATTAAGTGTAGGCAACTTTTGAGGACAAGGTTTTTGAGACAAAGTACAGATTTGTGCAATTCCTCAAATTTTTAAGGCAATTTAATGGATGTTTTGTTAAAGTGAGGTTATTTTTAGAAAGTTGGAGGTTCTGAAACTCAACAGAGATGACAGAAAAAAAAATAGGACTGAGACAAGGGTGTAAATTGAATCCGATTTTATTTATTTATAAATGATGTAATAGACAAAGTCCAAAAAGGAAATCAGCATTATGCAATAGCAAACAAATTCCTGGTCTAGTATATGGGATGACAATGGTAGTTGGGTTACTAAGGACAATAAATGATGTACAGAAATTCTGTGAAGAATGGTGAATTAAAGTAAATATAAACAAGTTGAAAGTTATGGTTTTCAAAACAAGGAACTAAACTGAGAAAAGAAGAAAGGTGGGAAAAGATTAAAATAGTCAAAGAATTTGAATATTTAAGGGTGAGGTTGAATAACAGATGGGAATGGGAGGCACACATTAGGAAAATAGAAGCAAAGGGTGGGGGGGTTGGAATGACAGGAATAAAAATATGTAAATAGAAGCTAAAAGTGACAACCAAGTGGTTGGAGCCCCCAGGGACCTACTACAGTAGGTAAGGAATTGGCGCTCCCAGAGTCCCGAGCCACACTCTCAATTGGGTTCCTGTAAGAGGTGAGAGGGCTTATGTCAAACGCCCAATAAACTGTGGTCCACAAGTGTGTTTGACCAGCTATCAGTTACCTCCCTGAACACAGTCTGACGGATACCGCTGCGCGAAACGAGGAGGGGAGTCGCAAGGTGTGACTGGGTAATGCGTAATTCCCAGCCCCTGAGTATCATGCAGGGTTGTGTTCGTATTCGCTGATAAAGGTCAGTCCCGGAGAGGGGCCTGTTCACTCCTGAAGCTGATATGGTCCCTCTTTCTATGAATTGGGAAGTGAGACCCCAAGGTGGGCAATGTCCAGGCCGGGGTGACGCCCAGGATGTAAGCATGCCATCGGAGACATTTGCAATGGTGGAGGATTTTTTCGGCATGGAAAAATCCAAAACCAAAAAAAACAAGTGTAACAGAAAAGAAGTAGTCGATTGTTATGGACCTCGCTATTTAGTAATTAATAGAACAGAGGAAGGGGAAAAGTTTACATCGGTGAACTCTTTTATAGTTGAGAAGGGTCTCGATAAAATTGCTGGTCCTGTGAAGTCGCAATGGCATGCTTCTGGTTGAAGCAGATTCAGCAGCCAGGCAGCGACTATCTTGAAAGCCAACTTGTTAGCAAACTATTCAATTAGAGTTGAAATGCACAAGACCTTGAACTCTTCGCGCGGTGTTGTAAACCCCCGTGCAATGGACGGTACTTCCGATGAGGAGATTCAAGAGAATCTGGAAGAACAAGGTGTAACATTTGTATATCGGGTTCGGCGGAGACAAGGTGTGCCCTGTTTCTTACCTTTGATCGGGTACAACTACCTCAAAGGATTAACACAGGGTATGAAGCTATTGAAGTTAGGGCATATATCCCCAACCCGCTCAGATACTTTAAGTGCCAGCGGTTTGGTGATACAAGTGATTTGTGTAACGGTGAAGCCAGCAGCGTTAACTGTGGAGAATTCTGACACGAGGGAGACTACAACATGCGTTAACTGCATCTGGTTCCTTAGAATACCCCCATTTTACAGAGGATCCGGGTTTGGGACAAGCTCCTACGTGTCCGAGATCCGGTACCTATAGCAGCTAAACCAGTGATATTAACGGGGTCACAATTTTAGAAAAGATTTTCTAGCCAGATCACTTCCAAAGCCCACGAAATCTATATCTACAACAACGCCTGCCAAGTGTGTTACTGACACGATCCTTTCAGTAAAGTCAACATCAAGCAATATGACTGGCAACCCGTAACTTATAATACACAACAGATAAAGTTCAAGACCAGCTATAACCGAACTGACTTCCTCAAAGAAAATGAAAAGTTTGTACCCGGAACATCCAAAGGAAATAAAAGTCCACGAACATCTCGGAGATCCTCTTCTGATAAATCTTCTGGGAAGAACTCGGATCGGCGATCTCCACTTCCACAATCGGAAAGCGGTCCTTTCCCGTGGAGGAGATGGAGCAGGAGGTTTCTGCCTGCACTGCTAGAATGACAGTGAAAAAGAGTCAGAATCCTTCTTCTGCTAAAGGTGCTATATATTCCACAGATTCCAGTGTGGAATCTGTGTCCATACAGTCTGACATCTAGTCAGTGGCTGTAAGGATTAAACTGCCATCCCTCTGATTTACCATTTGTAACATTTATCTGCCTCCATCTCATGACCTCTCGCTCAGGGATTTTGAAGATCTAGTTAAAGTTAAAGTCACGATACGACTATAAACTTTCAAAATAAAAAAAAATATCTGGTTTCCCAGTTACCAACGCCTGTTGTGTTGGTGGGAGACGTTAATGCCCATCGCCCTCCTTTGAGGCTCACCTCGGGCTTGTGCTAGAGCTAAATTAATTGCCGATTTTTTGGACAATAATAATCTAGCTCTTCTGAACACCGGAGAGCCTACATTTCTCTCAGACTCCTACAAAACTTTTTCACACCTTGATATTGCATTTGGCAGTTTCCTTGCAATGGCATGTCATTTCTGATTTACACTCTAGCGACCACTTTCCTTGTCTTATTAGTCTCTTAACACAAGATATATGTTGCACAGGTTTGTCTAGATGGCGCTTGGATCAACCCAACTGGCACCTTTACTCCCAGTTGACTGTCTTTAATTACAATGAGCACGACTGTGTGGTTGTTGTGGTCGAACGTTTCACATAGACAATTCTTTGTGCTGCTGATCAATCTATTCTTCGCTCGATTGCCCAACCCCGTCGATTTCCGGTCCCTTGGTGGACAGATGAATGTCGAAAGGCCATTTGTGCTCGCAAACGTGCTCTTAGGATTTTCCAGCGTCGCCCTACACTGGATAACCTGATCCAGCACAAGAATATGCGTACTAGGTCTAGAAAAATTATTAACGATAGCAAAAAGGCATCATGGACCAAGTTTGTAGCTTCATTTAATCGTCATACACCTTCCTCTGTCGTTTGGGATAAGTTAAGGCGTGTGGCCGGAAAATCGACCCATATGCCAATTGCTGGTCTTAGAACAGCTGCAGGAGCTGTTGTTGATACATTTGACGTGGCTAACACACTTGCCCGTGCTTTCTCTCGTGTCTAGCTCAGATAACTATTCGCCCGAGTTCCTTCCTGTTAAGACTCAGGTGGAATCTCAAGGTCTCTGTTTTTGTTCAGGAAATCTTGAAGATTACAATCGCCTCTTCGCCATGGTGGAGTTAGAACACGCTGTTTCATCTTCGCGACCATCAGCACCAGGACCAGATCGTATCCACATACAAATGTTGCAACAGCTCTCTCTCTCTCTCTCAGGTAAGGTTTTCCTATTCGAGGTCTATAATCGTGTTTTGGTTGATGCCACTTTTCAAAAAAAGTCGTGGTAGGCTACTGTCATACCCATTTTGAAAGCTGGAAAGGACCGTCAGCTACCGCCCTATTTCCCTCACTAGTTGCGTTTGCAACGTGATAGAACACATGACCAATGGTGGTTGGAAACTCACAACCTGCTGACCAACACCCAGTGCGCCTTTCGAAGATGCCGTTCAACAATGGACCACCTAGTGTCATTATCGACACAGATCATGAACGGATTCATGAAGAATTGTCATACCGTTGTGATTTTTTTTACTTTGAGAAGGCTTCTGATACGTGTTGGCGAGCAGGGCTAATACATTGCCTACACGCCTTGAACATACGTGGACGCCTACCACTGTTCATTCAGGAGTTTATGAAGGACCGCGTTTTGAGTAAGGGTCGCCTCGGTTTTTTCGAACCTTTTTGTTCAGGAAAACGGAGTGCCTCAGGGATCGGTACCTACTAAGCGTTACATTGTTTGCAATAGCAATTAATTCTATCTCGAAATGTGTTCCTCCAGGGGTATCGTCATGCTTATTTGTAGACGACTTTGCCGTTTATTCTACTTCTCTCCGTACGCCGTTTTCGGAACGCCGTATGCAGCAATGCTTAGATAATCTCCAAGAATGGAGCTCTAAAAATGGCTTCCCTTTCTCAACTGAAGTCAAACTGCTTGAACTTCTGGCACCATAGGAGACGATTACCACCTTCGCTACGATTCGGTCCAGATTTACTACCATTCGCAGATTCGACGAGATTCCTGGGGTTGACGTTTGATAGGAAACTTAGCTGGTCATCGCACATAGCACAGTTGTAAGCGCTATGTGGCCGTTCTCTGAATATCTTGCGGATATTAAATGGCAAGCCTTGGGGAGCGGATCGGACTGTTTTGTTGCGACTGTATCGCGCACTGGTCCAACCAAAAATAGACTGGGTGTATCAGTTATTCCTCAGCGTGACCATCTGTGCTGAGGAGATGAAACGCAGTTCATAACCGAGGCATTCGAGTGGCTATTGGTGCTTTTCCCACTAGCCTTATGAGTCTTTACGCCGAATCTACAGAACCTCCTCTGCGTTATCGGTGTGATGTCCTCTTGGGAAATTATGACTGTGCACTTAAATGTATGCCTCAACTTCCAACGTTCGCTTTTTTTCACACTGTGCTGGACGAACGTTACAGGAATAGCTCCATTAATCCAAGGCCTGCAGGTGTTCCTTTCCGGGAGCTTCTCAGAAGGCACGACATTGATATGCCTGACATGTTCCCTCCTTGGTTATGTGCGACATCTCACGTAGATCTTGGGATGAAGGTATACCGGAAGTCTACGATGCCTACGTTTAGTATCCGCACCTGGTTTTTAGAATTTCTGTCTGGTTACAGTGACCGAATTTTCATCTACACCGATGGATCTAAGTGTTGGATGTGCTTATGTTCATGGAATCGAACGCTATACATTCGGTTTTCATGATAGCACATCCATTTATAGTGCAGGGCTGTATGCCATATACCGAGGCCATTTTGTATGTGTGCTGTCAAAAATTGGGAGACTGTCTAACTTTGAGTGATTACCTTAGTGCACTTCAGAGCCTTCGTGAGCTGTACAGCTACCACCCCATTGTTCAGCAAATCCAGGATACCTTCCATGTTTTATACACTTCTGTCGTTAATGTGGAGTGTGCTTGGATACCTGGTCACGTTGGCTTGCCTGAAAATGTACTTGCTGATTTGGTAGCTAAGCTGGCAACCACAGAACCCAGTGTTACAATATCTCGGGTAACGTCAGAAGACTTTAGGCTTGTTGTGTGGAGAGCAGTGCTGGCGCGAGGAGTGGTTAACTCTCCGTGGAAATAAGCTTAGAGTAGGACATTCCGATAAACTGGGTAACTTCCTCTCACGTATTTCTTCGTGATGAGGTTATTTTGACTCGGTTGTGTATTGGCCACTGCAATTTTATACACAGTACCTTTTAAAGGTGATATGGCTCCTACTTGTCCACTTTGTAGTGAAGGTCTGTCGGTCCGTCATGTGTTGCTAGAGTGTATTGCTCTGGCACATCTTTGGGATACTCTGGAACTGCTGGCCAATCTTGCAGAGGTCTTAGCAGATGATAGGATTTTTAATTTTGTGTCAAGCATAAATTTCCAAATGCAGATGTAGTCTTAATAGCAAGGGTTTCATACTTCAAGGTTTAGTTTTATATATGACTTGTACTATGATTTTTATATTGATATTTACCTCTGGCCTTTGCCATGATCCATTTTACAAGGGCGCTAATGACCTAGCAGATGAACGCCCTTAAATACAGAAAAATCCACAAATGGTTGAAAAGAAGGTAGAGGTTGTAGTGGAATAGGCATGCCATGTGCAGTAGAGATTGCTGGGCGGACACAGATGTAAGCAAAAAGATAGATCATATGTACAGAATGTTCTGTAAAGAACTATAAGGGTTACCAAAATCAGCGCCCAGAGAAGTACCTTTAGTAGAACTAGATAAGACGAGAAAGAAGGGAATAATAATGGAGAAAATAATACAATTTTGGTATAGATGTTTGGTTTAAGAAGAGGGGGAAATCTTAAAAGTTATGCATGAAGCAGCAGAAACGTTTAGAGATTACAAACAGTTGGTGGGCACCTATAGGAAGAATTATGGGGAAAATAGGAAGGGAGACATATGGAAGAAGAAAGGAATGAAAGTGATATAGGTAAGCTGTAAAAAGCAGAATAGAAGGCAGGAGATATGGGGATGTTTAAAAAACAGGAAATAATTACAATTTTATAAATAAATAAAAAGAAACTGCTAACAAGAACTATATTAGATTATTGTGAAAGACATGAAAAGGAAGGGGTAGCTTAGATGAGAACAGGAACAATATTTCTAAAACAGATTAGAGGAGTGAAAAAAGAACATGTGAAATGTGCGGTGGGAAAGAAACTATAGCACTTTACCTGACAGAATGTAAGGAGTTAGCGTTATGGAGAAAAAAGCTTTGGGAGGCAAATTGTAGCTATAAAAATGTTAATGGGGAAAACAGAACAAAGATTATTTTCTGCCCAGCAAGTGAGATTAAGTATTTTCAGATTAATAACCTAAAGTTATAACAATTTTGTTAAACCAGTTTGTATATTCCAGAATAACATAAATAACTTAATGATAAAAGAATTACAATTTTTCAATTATCTGTGTACTTGTTTAAAAACAAAAGTATGCCACCATTTTGCAGTGTAGGCTTTGGTTCTATCCTCAGAAAGGGAATATCATGAGGGGTGTTAAAAAGTATCGGATCTTATTTTTTCCCACGTAAACCGATGAGGGAGACTTCATTTGTGGAGATGTAGAAGGGGCATTAATGTGCAGTCATAAATGTTTTTCTGTCTGCAGAAAGCGTCAGTTGGCCTACAAGGTAAGACTTGTAGTGAGCAATCATCAGATTTCAGTTTTTGTAAAATGATGGAACAACTCGAGCAGTAATATTGCATCAAATTTGCCAAAAGCTTGGTAATACACAGGTAGAAACCATTTGCAAGATTCAACAGGCTTTTTGAATGTTGCCATGACAGCAAACCACATTCAGGAAGGCCCTCAATGACAATGTCATTGAGGAAGTGCTGACTGTGGTCTTGCAGGACCATCGTATCAAGTCCAAGAACTGGCAAACAACATAGGGGTAAGCATTGGATCAGTACATTCAATCTTGACTGAGCATTTGGGCATGAGGATCAGAAGCAATGGCATGCTGGCAATGCAAACAGTGACCCCAACTTTCTGAACACCATGATCATAGGCAGTGAGATATGGGTTTATGTCTATGACCCAGAAACCAAGATGCAGTTGTCACAGTGCAACATCAGCCATCTCTGAGGCCTAAAAGTATATGGCAGGTCGTAGCAAAGTCAAGGTCATATTGGCCATTTTCTTTGGCTTCTGTGGTGCATCCATCATGAGGATGTGCCAAACATCACAAAGGATTATTACCAGGAGGATGCTAGGCAGGTCCTGCCCATCTGATTCAGGCTTTCTTCACTAAATGCAATATTCGTATGGTTTGTCAGGCACCCTTACTCACCCGACATGTGACTTTTGGCTAATACTGCTGAAAGGAACGTGATATGAGTCAAGAGAAGACATCATGCAGACTGTGCTGCCCTCCATTCCACAAGTGTTTTCAACAATGGCAGCAAAAGTGTGTGTTTCACCAAGGAGACTACTTTGAAGGGGATTAGTGTTTCAGACCTCCAGATCAATAAGTGTATTTTTGCGAACTAAGGTTCATACTTTTTGAACACACCTTGTACAGTAAGCCATACAATGATGTAACTTGCATGTTTTCAAAGGTTCTCTTAGATTCAACATCATTTTTCAGTGGTATAACTCTACAGGTGTAAAAGTGAATACTTCTGAAGCTAAATCTTGAGGTTTGTAAGTGATACAAAATTTAAAGAAATGAAGTGGTCTTGCAGGATATTCACAGAATATGCATAAAAATATGTCAATCTACCAGTATTTGAATCCAAATTGTTAAAGCTGTTTTCGAGAAAATCAAACAGATAAAGTCACGTAAAGCATGGGGGTAACATAAAATTTGAAGCCTACATCTTTTTTCTTTACATGAGTATACTAATTCAGTGGCTCTTTAATCAAAAGATTCTGTGAGAAAATTAATCAAAATCAGTTTTAACAAAAATTATGAGCTAATTTTTGGAGAATTAAAAGGAACTAAAGTTTATTGATATAAAGTGCGATTTGGGGGGGTGTGAATTTTCTCTAAAATCTCAGCATGCCATTCTTAACAGTGTCTGACTTAATTACAAAATTCTGTATTTATTCTGCTTTTTATTTTTAAGTAATACTGCTCACACAGAAAACATGCTTTTGTGCAGCGGATGTTCTAGGCTTTCAGATGTTCATATCCGTGAAGTCCTAATAAATAATGTTAGTGGAATTATTACCAATTTTCACATTTTTATGGTTGGAATCATTAATACTTGGCAGCTTGCACTGATGATATGAAATAAAATTATGTTTGAGACCGCAAATTTGAACAGAGTACCTCCCTGGTATTTACTAATTATGAGTTATCAAAACTTGTATAGATAAATTACCAGAAATACAATTAAAATGGTTAGAGAGAATTTATATTACTGTAGTAGAAGCAAAAATGTTATATGGAGCAGAGATTTGGGGCCTGGAAGAAGGGTGGGTAAATATAGATATGATCCATAGGAGCTTTTGTAAACAAATATTGGGCTTATCATCACCCAACAGAGTAGCTCAAGCCAATTAGGGAGAATGGGAATTAAAGGAAAAATTGTGGAAAGAGTGCTAAAATATTGGATTACAATCAAGATGATCAGAACATTTTACATCAATGTTTGATAGTGCAGGAAAGATTTAATCATAAAGAGTCTTGGCTAGGTAAGATAAAGGAAACCATGATGAAGATAGATTTTGGGGAGATTTGGAGAGCTAAAGAATTACTACAAATAGGTTTCTGGAATGAAATTAGGACAAGAATGGAGGACATGGAAAAACAAGATTTATTAGCGAGTTTTATTTTTAAGAGCTCACTGAGATTATATAGAGAAATGAAAGTAGTATGGAGCAAGGAACAGTATGTTGATATATGTGATAAAACAGCAAGAGCAGGATTTGCATGGGCTAGGACAGGGTTGGTGAATTTGAAAGGTTTGAGAAAAGATATTGATTTGGAGAAATGCCCACTGTGCCACCGGAAAGTTAAGGAGTGGCATATAGTTTTAGAGAGTGAAGAAACAAAGTTGCTTAGAAAGAGGATAGAGAAGAGAGAATGGTTAAATTTACCAATAGAAATTCAAGCTAAAAAGTTAGTAAATGTAAAATCTAGCAAAAATATAATAGAAGTAGGAAACTTTTTGGGCAGAATAAGAGCAAAATGGATGAGGAAAATTAGCAAGGAAGAGGTAAATGAGGTTAAATTAAATTACAGTAGTTTTTATTTGATATGTTGCACGTAGGACCCAACAACTCAACAACCTCAAGGTTTGAGTTTGTTTGGGTCAAAGGAAAGCAACTCAAGGTAGAGTTAGTATTGGAGATTAAATAAATTCATAATTGTACTTTTAGATTAGGAGGAATGCTGGCTATCAGTATTCCATACTGCTGGATATCAGTAGTTAAGAGGTTAGTGTTCTTTATATTTTATAGTTAGTTTTAGAAACTGGGTTAGGAATAAATTTGTAAATTTGTACAATTAATTGGGTTAATAATAAAATTACTTACTTACTAGTTATAAGGCCTGAGGAAAATCTGGAAAAAACGTTTCTCTTCATGATGTTTATTATTTCATTCTGAGCTTTCTCATTATAATTAATGTTATTGGCAACTATGGTAATAAATATAAACTCTATTTTTAAGAACATAATGCACTTGACAGCAGAAATGCTGTTTGAATTACATTTCGGCGCAGAAATTATGGTTTTGTAAATAGAATATTTTAAGAATTGATTCATCCTTCCTCATCACTGTCAACTTAATTGCTCTTACATTCATACAGCAGTGATTTTTAGTGTAAAGTACATCTTGATTACACTAATTGCCTTTTGTTTTTCTACAGCTTGTGAAATGGATACCAAAACAAAAGTTAAGCAAGAAGTGGATCTTCTAGAAGAAGAGATATCAAGACTTTTCATCCTCAAATGTTGAAAGAATATTTGAGAATAATGCTACCACAAGACAGTATGATCTTAAAATGAATAACAAAATAGACATCAGGGAGGTTGATATTTTACACACAGGCTTAGCAAACAAAAGAGAATTTTGCTCCATGCATTATGAGAGAAATTATGGAAATGATACTATAAGAAGGGGAAACAATTTTGAAATGGACTGCAAAATAAATATCAAAGGAGAAATTGATATTTTGGACACAAACTTGCCAAATGAGAGAGAGTGTTTTTGCAGAGATTTTGGAAATAGTTTAAAGAATGATGCTGTCACATGCCGCAGTGATTTTGAATTGGATAATAATACAGAATCAAAAGAGTGGACTTTTGTTTCTGGTAGTGGTTTTCGGAAAGAGGAGAAGTGTTTTTCTTCAGATCTTGTAAAGAAGATAAAGAAAGAATTTATCACGTAAAATGAGAATGGTGAAGTGAGTGTTCAAAGAATGTCAATGGCAACGGAATGCCTATTACAACCATTGCTTTCAAACATTTTACTACAGAGTAAATAAACTGAGTTTTATTTATGGACACTCTTTAACTACTATGGTTCTTAGCGTCCCATTCTATATTGGGCGTGAAGGACCGGTAATTTTGCTCAGAGGCCTCTTTATCAGGCTTGAGGTTCTTTTACGTGCCATAAATCTACAACACGAGACCACCAGCTTTACTTCCCTTTCAAAGGAAGCCATGCTAAGGATTTTTACGCCCGAGAAAAATCCATCACCCTCTGCCAGGTTTGAACCCATGACCTTGGGAACTAGAGGCTAGCACGGTACCACTAGTCCATGGAGGACGACATTACTACAGAGTGTAAAGAAGGTAAGTTGACCAGAATAAGTTATAGTGGCAATTTAAACTGTTCATTATATAGAGTGATAGTTAATTCCTGTCTTCAAAGATCAGTGTATGATAGAATTTATAATAATGTAACACAATACTTGGATCCATAGCCAGTAACAACCACCACCACACCCTTATTGATACAATTTTTTAATACTAGCTATATTATTGCTAGATTGATTTGGCAGAAAATTTCTAATTTTGCTAAAAATTGGTTGTCTTTTAAAAAAGAACCAACTTTCAGGTTTTAACTGTGCAAGCCAATGCTAAACAATAAATACTCACTTTTACAACCAAGATCCTATAAAAACATAATATTGAGAAATGTGATTTCAGATAGAAGCATATATGGGACAGGGGAGAATAGAGAAAGCAAGGAGAGTACAGTTAAGAAGAATTTGATGAAACCCCACAATGAGGAATTATCCAGAATATTCAACATGTCAGATTGCTAAATTTTTCTTTATTTCCTCATGGACATACAATCACCAATGATTGGGATCAGTAATATGATGCAAGACAAACTTTTATCCAACACTATAGATACAGAACATGTAATGCAATACTATAATAACTGTCTTATACAATATAGATAATGCAAGCACTTTTCGTAGATATATTTCAGTAGATACATATCTGTATGCATTAGATGATAAGCCGGAAGTAGACTGGAATAAGAAGCATATTTCTGAGCCAACCATAAACTGCTATGAAATAAATAGAATATGGAAAAGATAGAGGTAATGTATCTGATGGTAGAGACCATTCTTCACTTTTTGGTTTTAAATTTCAGGTATACCATCCAAAATGATTTTGACAATATCTAAACTTGCACTTAAAAAAGCTGGCTAGATTTATTAACACACATCTACACTCCTAAATTTTAAAACTAAGTATTCTTCTATATACTGTGTGTATCTTGTATTAATTTATTACTTAAATTTCATATTTGTTCCATTGATCTTACTCTGTCACATTTAGTCCTCCGTGATCTAGGGGTACCATATTCCCAAGGTAATGGGTTCAAAACAGGCAGACTTGATGGATTTTTTTGGGCATAAAAATCCTTAACATGGCTTCCTTCAGAAGGGAAGTAAAGCCAGTGGTCCCATGTCGTAGGTTTATGGCGCATAAAAGAACCTCAGGCCTGATAAAGAGGCTTCTGAGCAAACTTTCCGGGCTTTCACGCACAATATAGAATGGGACACTAAGGACCATAGTAGTTAAAGAGTACCTATAAATAAAGCTTAATTTAATTTTTCTGTCTTCTTTATATTATTCTTTTCTCTGATTTGTTAAACTTTGTCAAATTAATCAAATTAAATAAGTAATGTAATGTGGTTTTTATGAGTGATCCACGTGCATTAGCATTTTCAATACTTTTCATTATTTTCTGAGTTTATGTTTTGTAATAAATTAAGGGATATTTATTGTAACAAAGGAATATTTTATTCTGCACTTATTGGAAAATAATCATTAAAACACTGAATGATTATCCAAATTTTTTTTCAAAAACAAAAGAAAAGTTACTTTGTTACAGGATGGGAAGGCAGAGAACATGGAATCAGCAGATTCATCTAGGTAAGGCTTCATGATAAACAATATTACAGCTTGACATTTTAACCTTATTTTATGTTACATGTCGTACTGCTTACAACCCTTCCAAGCGATTAGATTAAAACTCATTTGTGGCACTTTGGCATGAGACATCAGTGACATCTGCTATTACTAAGAATAGGAGTTCTTGTAGACCTTAGTTTTCATACACTATTTACTAATTGTCCTGTAATGCTCACCAAAAGTAGAATGTCGCAGTCTCACTCAATGAGATACACTCAGATGTCTATAAGGTTAATATCTCAGTATCATTGACAGTAAATGTTTTTATTGAGGGTAGCAGAAAATAATTTGAATATTACAACTATTTCTGCTACTGCGACTGCTTATGGCCTGCAGAAGCCTAAATAGTAGTTATAAAGTAATAATAAAGGCTCTTATGTATTCAGTTTATTTATTATTGGTTTTAACTGTAGTAGAAATGCTTTGAGAGACATCCATGCTGCTGTTTTGCACAGAACCATCTATTCAAACTTGTCTATGTTGCAAGTATTGAGGGAAAGTCCTTGCCTTAACCCCTCTTTGCAGGCAGGAGAGGATTGAGAGGACTCCACCTACAATGTATCTGCTGTTAATAATCTGGCCACTCTCTCTACTCCCTTGCTAATAGAAGGCATGTACACTATGTGATCTAAAGTATCCAGACAACCCCACAATAATACGTTTTTCATCTTAGGTGCATTGTGCTTGTTACTCATTATCCGCGACCTCAATAGTCATTAGACATCATGAAACAGTAGAATGGGATGCTCCGTGGAACTCACAGATTTCAAATGTGGTCAGGTGATTGGGTGTCACTTGTGTCAGAAGTCTGCATGCGAGATTTCCACACTCCTAAACATCCCTAGGTCCACTGTTTCTGAAGTGATAGTGAAGTGGAAACGTGAAGGGACATGTACAGCACAAAAGCGTATATACCTGGGGATCTGTATATACCAATAATTAGATAATTATCCATACTTGTATTTATTTTTGCCACTGCTACCTCAAAAACCTTTTACATTTCCCAACCCAATTATGTAGTGCAAAATCTATCCCATTCTTAACATATATAGTAATTCTACTACTTTTATGATACTGCCTACAGTAATCAGAAGCTAGTTTGTAATTTTGCATATTAAGACCTTGTTCTGTCGGTACCAAAATGTCAGCTTTACGTTCATTTAGCATAACTTGTATTTCCACTAGTTTATTTGAAATATATTGAATATTTGGATGCATAAAACATAAGTTTGTATTGTTACTTGTATTACTCACCATTTCTTTAGCCTCATCAATCTTGCCCAAATCAGCTAATGGGCATTGCACTGTTCCTTGTTTGTATACATGTAATCTACCTTATTAGCATCCACCTTTTGCCTTTCAGTTTCCCTTAACAATGAAAATACTATCTTCGCATTAAGTTTCCAAATATTGAGGATCCCTTTAGATTTAGGTAAACCAGTCCTGTTCTGAATTTATTCTTTCTATACCTTCAGTGGCTGGGAAGGCTGCCTTGAGTGCTCTCCATCTGGGTGGTCAAGCTTGTAACTGTTAGGGACCTTTGCATGTCTCTGTCACCTGTGGTTCCCTCCCAGGGGTGTACACACAAATCATCCCCATGGGGTTCCAGGTGTCCCCTCCAAAGTGTAATCCATGATATATAAAATGTAAATCCTTGAATAAAAATATACATTCCTTAGATTAAAATGGCATATTTGTTTCTTTAATCATGAAAATATTTACTTTATCTCATAGATGGCTCTTTGGAATTTTAACTTTAGATTTCGAACATGCAAGAAATTGTTTGAAGTTCCTAGTATAAAAACTGTGACATCCTATCGCTGTTGTATGAGAGCTAATACAGTAAAAATACACCACTTTGAGAAAATTATTTTGAAGGTAGCTAATCCACATGAGCAGTGGATTTGGAGATTTGGCTGTGGAAAATAACTGTTGTCTGCTTAAGTCATTGCCAATGAGGTTTATCACAATATATTGTTTGCTTGCAGACCTACTGAAGACCTCTCAAGGCCAAAACCACAGTATCATTGGTTTTCTGGATGTTAAAGCCATAATGCTTCAGCTTTTCTGAACAGTCAAATGTTCTATTTGGATCAAGTGCATCTCTAAGCATTTAAGCATGATTTTCTTGAAGACTTTCCTTAGAGTTTTTAATAAATTAATGGGTTGTTTGGGAGGACACTTGTTCTTCTTGGGGAAATGTAGGGAAGAGTTCCGGGTAGTGTTCATTATCAAGTGATTAGTTGCAGATCTGAGCAATACTTTACAGTACTGGGTCAGGAAGATTTTTAACTGTTGTTGGGGATGTTGTCTGGTCCCATGTCTTTTTGTCATCAAAGTGATCAATAATCCATTTAACTTCAAATGCACAGGTTTTGTTGTGTGTATCTATGCTTGTTGGATTCTTTGTTTTGTGTATAAATTATTGTGGACTAGTGGGTATAACGTCTTTATGGCATCGGCCAATATTTCAGCTTTGTTCTTGTCAGAGATTCCTATACTCTGGTTAAAGTGTAGTGGTAGAATATTGGTTTTATCATGACTGAGACACCTGGAAGTGCTCCAGACTGAAAGTCATCCTCCATGGTACCATTCCAGCCTCTAGTACCTGAGGTCGTGTATTCAATTAGGCATAAAAGTCCTTAGCATGGCTTCCTTTGGAAGGGAAGTAAAACCAGTGGTCCTGAGTCAGAGATTTGCAGCACATAAAAGAGCCTCAAGCCTGATAAAGAGGCTTCTGAGAAAAAATAACGGTCTTTCATGCCCAATAGACACTAAAGACCTAAGTAGCTCAAGAGCATCCATAAGTAAAACTCAGTATATTGTTTCCAGACAGATGTGGTTGGCATCAAGGTTTTCTAGTAAAAGAAAATGGCCCATATGAATTCAGCAGTGTTCTGGTGGAGTAGGTGATTGTATGTATTGTAGGCCATTATAGCTTTAAGTCTGGAGGAAGGTGCTGGTGGTGGGTCTTACAACATTAGTGATGGCATATGTAACAGTTGTTTACACTGCTTCATTGTTTTCTTCAACAATAACTATATGTGTGAGTGTATGGTAATATGGATTTTGTTTAAGTTTTGCCAAGATAGACACTCCAGGGTCAAGGGGACCTCTATGTTGATGGTAACTAGGAGAGCTCCTTTATAGCATATTTTCAGCTATAGATTAGTGTAATCATTATATGTCTGAGAGGTGGCATGTGTGCCCTCAGGGCAAAAATGAACTTATTTATCTGTCTTTCTTATAATTAGAGGGTTCACTCTGAAGTCATGGCCATTATTTTTATCTCATGAAAATGTGCCAACACAGCAAATGTATTATATACATATTAAAATGTGTTGCAGGAAGTTTTTAATGTTGTCACTATATGGGGTATAGGTACAGGATTTTTTTTTTTAATTTTATTTATGGATGCTCTTTAGCTGCTGTGGTCCTTGGCGTCGCATTCCATATTGGGCATGAAAGACCGGTAAGTTTGCTCAGATGCCTCTTTATCAGGTTTGAGGTTCTTTTACATGTCATAAATCTACGACAGGGACCACCGGCTTTACTTCCCTTCCGAAGGAAGCCATGCTAAGGATTTTTATGCCCAAAAAAATCCATCGCCCTCCGCCGGTTTTGAACCGGGAACTAGAGGCTACCATGATTACCACTATACTATGAAGAATCTGTGAATGAGTAATATGTCAAATGAAACATTTGGAAATCATTTTATTCTTGTACATCTTTAACATCATTTGTATAGTTACTGAAGAGATCTAACCCAGAAATTAAAAATTGTTGGGAAGATGCAAAAAAAAGTAATCTGTAAGTCTTGAAAATTATAATAAACACTTGCGCAGTAATAACAACATTATAAATTTGGTTGTCCTAATTCTGTTCAAATTAAAATTCTTAAAGCACCTTTGTTTTTATTTGCAGATAGATCACTATTCATTGGAATACCTACATTACAAAATGTATCAGTTCTGAAAGGAAAATATGTTATTTCACATACATCAGGCCATGATATTCATTGAATACTCTTACATTACTATTCCACTGTAAACTCAACTTTTGATGTTTTATTAGTTAGCTCTCTTTTTGGGGCAACTATTCATTTGTAGAAACTAACATACCACCTGTTTAAAAGGGTTGATTCATTTGCCATCAAGTGGAAGATGAACAATACCATCGACTACATGAGTTTTGCTAAAATGCATTGCTTCACCCTGAAATGCAGTTATATTTTGTGTGTTGGCAAAGAATTTTCCATGCTTCTTTTACTGTGGGAATAACATCAAAGTCACAAGAACTAAGATCAGGGGAATACTAAGTCTATGTCAAAGATCTCCCATCCCCAAGGCTCTGTCAATACACTCTGTCAACAGACTCATATCGGGATTTTAATCACATCCATACTGGCAAACTCAGATTCCACATGGTGACAACATTATGAAGTTTATTTAACACACATTCAGATGTATGTCGTAAAGTTTCTGGGTTGGTATATTTTCAGAAAATAAAAATACTTGCCGTGACTTCTGAATCAACCACTGTATTTAGCTATAATATAAAATACAGTAGAATACTATGGAAAACATATAACACAGAACAAAACATTTTTACCTTCTGTGCTAACAGTGAGTTTTTAAGATCACTTATATCTAAGAATAACTGTATAAAAGATTGATAACTGTAATTTGTTACTTCACAAATTGAGTTGTAATTCTTTTGAGAATAAAACATCTATCTATAAGATATTCCCTGCAGAGTGAACTAAAACTTATTTGCAGCCCAAGTTAAATGATTAACACATGCTTTATGGCTTTCTTACTGATGAACCAAGACACATACAATGACTGTCCCAGAAGTATCTGACCTAACAAAGAAAAAATGTTGGGAAAAAACATCTTTATTTCTCTACATCAGGGTGGCAAAAAAGCGACTCAGTTTGAACCCATGACCTTGGGAAGTAGAGCCTAGCATGGTAACCACTACATCAAGGAGGACTACTGGAAGATCAAGAAGCTATATCAGGAATACAATGAGAAATTGCATACAGAGAGGGGTAAAATCATGAATGAAATGAAAAAAATGGTAACGGACTAAGTTAAGTGGAACAAATGGACTGAGACTAATACTCCAGTAAGACTTATAGAAAGAAGGAGAAAGAAATTCCATTTTAAAATCTGATATAGCAGTGAAGTCTTCTGGCATATTCTACAGGTGGTTTGTGCTTCTCACCCTCAAGAATGTATTTGTGTCTATAAATATGAGAAGCATTCCCTTCTCATTAGTGTGACATTTGTCTGACTTTTGCTCAGTGATTTATGCTTTTGAAGTTTTTTGCCAATTATTTAACTTATATTATTCAAAATATGACAAATAGTGAATTCCTTCCCACAAGTGTGACTTTTTGTCCTCATGTATCAATTTGTGTTTTTAAATGAGAAAAAGCTTTTACAAGTATACTTTTGTGACATTTGGCCCATCATGAATCGATTTGTTCCTTTTCAAATTAGTCAACCCAGCAGAGTACTATTCACATATATTGCACTCGTACTGCTTGAATGGCTAATGATCAGTTTGTCTTTGGCAGTATGACACCTGAGTAAAACACTTCTCACAAGTATCACCTTTGTGTGGTTTTTGGCCCTCATCAATCACTTTGTGTGATTTCAAAGCTGACAACTGGGTAAAACACTTTCCACAAGTATCATATTAATTCTGTGGGTTTTGGCCATCATGAATCAGTCTGTGTGATTTCAAAGTTGACAAGTAGATAAAACCCTTCCTACCAGTATCATACTTGGTGATTTTTGGCCCTCATCAATCACTTATGTGGTTTCAAAGCTGACAACTGAATAAAATACTTTCCACAAGTATGACATTAATTGTGTGGTTTTTGTCCATCATGAATCAGTTTGTGTGATTTCAAAGTTGACAAGTGGGTAAAACCAGTATCATATTTGTATGATATTTGGCCCTCATGAATCAATTTGCATATTTTTAAATTTGACAATTGAGTAAAACACTTCCACAAGCATCACATTTGCATGGTTTGTGGCCCTCATGAATCAGTTTGTTTGATTTCAAAGCTGACAAATGCATAGAGCACTTCACACAAGTCTCACACTTGTGTGGTTTATAGCTCTGATGAATCAATGCGTGTGCTTTCAAAATGTATTTGTCATTAAAACACTTTCCACAAGTATCACATTTATGTGATTTTTTGCCTTCATGAATCAGTTTGTGTCTGTTCAGACTTGACAGTCGAGTTAAATACTTCCCACATGTATCACATTTGTGTGGTTTTTGGACCTCATTAACCAGTTTGTGCATTTTCAAATGGTGTTGGTTAGTAAAACACTTCCCACAAGTAGCACATTTGTGTGGTTTTTGGCCCTCATGAATCACTTTGTGTGCTTTCGAATAGTACTTATTAGCAAAACACTTCCCACAAGTATCACACTTGTAAGATTGTTTGCTCTCATGAATCAGTTTGTGTTTATTCAAATAGAATTTGTTAGTAAAGCACTTCCCATAAGTATCACATTTGTATGGTTTTTGGTCCTCATGAATCAGTTTGTGTACTTTCAAATAGTATTTGTTGGTAAAACACCTCCCACAAGTATCACATTTGTATGGTTTTGGTCCTCATGAATCAGTTTGTGTACTTTCAAATAGTATTTGTTGGTAAAACACCTCCCACAAGTATCACATTTGTATGGTTTTGGTCCTCATGAATCAGTTTGTGTACTTTCAAATAGTATTTGTTGGTAAAACACTTCCCACAAGTATCACATTTGTATGGTTTTTGGTCCTCATGAATCAGTTTGTGTACTTTCAAATAGCATTTGTTGATAAAACACTTCCCACAAGTATCACATTTGTGTGATTTTTGGCCCTCATGAATCAGTTTGTGTCGGTTCAAAACTGACAATCCAGTAAAACAGTTCCCACAAGTATCACATTTGTATGGTTTTTGGTCCTCATGAATCAGTTTGTGTACTTCCAAATAGTATTTGTTGGTAAAACACTTCCCACAAGTATCACATTTGTGTGATTTTTGGCCCTCATGAATCAGTTTGTGTCGGTTCAAAATTGACAATCGAGTAAAACACTTCCCACAAGTATCACATTTGTATGGTTTTTGGTCCTCATGAATCAGTTTGTGTACTTTCAAATAGTATTTGTTGGTAAAACACTTCCCACAAGTATCACATTTGTGTGATTTTTGGCCCTCATGAATCAGTTTGTGTCGGTTCAAAATTGACAATCGAGTAAAACACTTCCCACAAGTATTACATTTGTATGTTTTTTGGTCCTCATGAATCAGTTTGTGTACTTTCAAATAGTATTTGTTGGTAAAACATTTCCCACAAATATCACACTTATCTAATATTTTGCTCTCATGAATCGGTCTGTGTATTTTGAAATCTGCCAATTCAGCAGAAGTCTTATCACAAATATTATACTTTTGTGGCTGTTTTCCTTCATGAATGAACTTATGTACTTTTAAATCTGATGGTGAATAAAATGTCATTTCACAAATGTGACACTTATATTCACAATTCATGTTGTCCCTAACCAAACCTGAGCTATAGTAATACTTCTTCTTATAGTTTTCATGCTCCTGTGAACTATTCTGCTGAATGAAACTATTCTGTTTCAAGTATGAAGATTTGCTGTTCATTTTCCCATCATTATGTTGTTTGATGCGAACACTTTTCTTTAATGAAGGTATTTCTTTATTTTTGTATTTTCTGACTGTTTCACATGCAGGCCTCATGTTGAAGCTTATGTCTTCATTAGAGAATAAAGCTGAGTTACCCCTGGGTGTTACTCCCGAGTATAACCTGAAATGTTAAATGTTTTATTACAATAGATACATGATCAGATATAACATCAACTCATTATAAACTTATATGGTTCATTATAACCACTTGCTACTTCCTTTTGAGTTTTGTCACACACTTTACTACCCAAGCATTTAATAATAGAAATATGTCTTGTTCTTCATTTTACAGCCTGTCTTCATTTCATTACTGAAAGAGTGAATGATTTTTAGGATTACGATGTAGATGTGGTTTTATGAGTGGAATGTAACTGAAAGTGTATTTTTCACCTGCTTCGGAAACATAATGCAGGTTAGTTATATGCACAGTGGATCTAATATACCATACCCAGAAACAAGGTTGTTAAAACTTCACCAAGTCTTGTTTTCCCATTAATTGGCAATATATATATATATATAAATAACTTTGTTTTCTGTTCTTGTGAACCAGCTGAAAGTGTAACTACTGAAAAGCTCATTTGGGGCCACCTTGATCCAGAAGTCTTACCTTATTGATTCTGCTGAAGTGAAGCTCTCATCCTCCCAGTCCTGCAACATCATATTTCCATAAATTGATCCGTGAATATGCAACAGATGTAGTTGGCAGAGGATATGGGGTATGTAGGTCAGTTTAACCACAAGATCATGTTTTGACTGCACTTTACAGATTTAAGATTTCTTACCCAAACTTTATTTTCTAGAAAACTCTTTTACTGGGACAAAACAACCTGAATTTATTAAGCTAAGATTTGCACAATTTTGCAGTTACAAATATGTGAAATATTCTGTAACACTGAAATTTTCAACTATGTTTAGTTCCTTTGCTGTAATGGACAGAATGGTTATGCTTTACACAGATGCTCTTAAGCTGTTATGGATAGAATGGTTCCGTGCATGGATTTAGAACTATATTAGTTTAAACAAAGTTTGCAGTTAACTTGTGGAAAATATATTCTTTTGCACCTGAGGTTTGCTGTGAAGGAGATTTAATCCTGCTAGCACAATGTTTCAGGCAATTCTACAACTTATGTGTGCATGAACATATTTTTTTTCTGCTGATTGTATTACAATCTAATATATTCTAAGAGAAAACTCCATTAAAAATAGGTGTGACTTATACATGCCCCCTGTGAAACCCTACTGTATGTGGAAACCTGTTTTGAAGTGTGTCCCTCCAAGAAGAATTAATCAAAATAAAGGAATTTGGCTTATGAATATTATATAGGCTTTACACAATATGTAACTTCGCTGTTGTTCACCTTTGAATAATGCGAGTATCTATTAAGTGTTACGGTTACAAAGATTATTAATCACATCTTTGCTTATATTTGTGTGTAGTAAGGCATTCTTTATCATTCACAGAGGTTAACCCTACAGAGTTCAAGGGTGGGCTCCAGAGACCCATCCTAAAAAAAATGCTGAATTATGCCATTACAAATTATGCAATTGTATTTGATTTATGAATTGAGCAAAATCTAAAGTGCACAAAATACTCAATTTAAATTAAATTTTCACAAATATTGGCCACTAACACAAATCAAACATAATAATGTTTCGAGTCACTGGCAGTGCCATTTTCAGCCTCACATTTTAAGAAAATTACAGTTTTATTGTTGTAATGTATGTGTTTGCCACATACATATTTCAAACACTTTACACAAATATTCTTGGACTTCCCTAATTAATCACAGTTCTCGATACAGCACAGCAGCATCACCTTTCTCACTTGGTGGAGCTGCCACAGTATTTGGTGCACTTTCCAGCTTGCTTCCAAGTGCATCCTCCACAGCACTAATAACTGTTTGTTGAGGTCTGTAAGATTCTTTGTTCATTCTCAATCTGAGGTTTTATTAGATCCAGTGATAGCTGTCATAAAATTGAAGCCTCTGATTAGGATGGTTCTTCTTCTATTTTGGGAAATTCAAAATAAAGAGGAGATCTTTATGCAAACAATATCAATTATTGTGAAGAAAAGAGACAAAGGTCATCCTTTTGCTTCTCTTCTAGCGCAGTAGTTCCTGGGCATCTGGTTGATAGTGTCAAGGTGCTGTTGTAGAATAAGACTATATCAGGTTTATGTTTCTCGTCACTGACATCTCTTGTGTGTTGAGGCTTTTACTTCACAATGTAAGATACAGGCTTCACCAGCAGTTTGTTTGAATCTCCGTCAGTCAATTTACTAGAAACATTGCAGAATGAAGAGGTCTATTTTCTGTGTTCTTCAGATCCTCCAGTATATGCTTCCGATTTGCTTGCAAAGTTCCTACCAAGATGAAAATCATACCATAAGATCTCAGCAAGATCGAACAGATGTATAGTACCTGTCTGTCATTACATTTCTACCAGACATTGTTATAGACCCTACAAGTCTGATGACTACGACATAGGACCTCTTTTGCTTCTGGATTCATTTGTGTTTTTACCAGCATATACTTCGATTTTAAAAATATACCTTGTTTCTCCATCATATGATATTCGTATCAAAATTCCATACTTTCCAGGCTTATCCTTCATAAGAAGCCTGAATGGACATCTACCCTGAAATGGTTACCTGATTCCAGGTGAATAAAATTTTGGGAGTGCCCTATTTATATTCTCGAGGAGTTCTCGTAGAGCTGCAAATTTGTCAGAAACTTTGTGCACTTCTCTGGTTGATTTATCATCAAATCCAAGTAGATAGCTAGTAATTTCTTTGAATTTACTTTGACTCATACCAGAGTAAACTGAATGGTCATATAATGTAGACAGATATCATGATAATCAACCTTATTGTCACCCATCAGGATAAGCTAACAGTTCCATCTCAGTAACTGGTGACAAACTTCTATTGACAGCCTCTTCATTCATATGGTGTAGAATATTATTTATTACATATTTTAGTATTGTTTGCTTTCCCATCTCTCCTGAGTCCTCGTTCTTCTGTAACAATGTTAAACACATGTCTCTTAGTAGCAAGTTGAGGGTTCCCTCCACTTTTACATATATACCTTGGACCATTAGAATGGTGAGACACAGTATCTTCATTTGGCGTTGATGAGAAAGTCTATGCTGGTTTTCACTATCATACACAATTTCTTCTACATTTCTCACAGTTTCAGTCTCCTTCTTTAAAAATTCGCATCATTTCCTCTTCACTGACTCATGTTACCACTGAAAGGATAAGCACTAACTAAAAAATAAATTGTTTTCCTCCCCTCTACAGCTCCATGCATACAACTGTTGGCAGAGGACATGAGAAATGAAATCTATACAACAATTGCCATGCCAAAAAGGTTTCGTACATGGCCAAATGTTACAATAAGGCTCACTGTGGAGGCCCTGTACTCAGTAAACAATTTCTGTACAGTAATGGAAAAATAAACTTTTATGTTACTCCAGTAATCTAATCTTTTGTTGAATGGATTTATTGTATAAGTTGTTCTACAGTTTGGTTTACACTACATACAATGTATATTCGTATGTCATTTTACCCCTACATCTATTGTACAATTTGTGTGCTACCTGTTTTCTTATTGGGCCACTCAGATTGTTTGGCTCCCTGGCCTTTTTACTCACTGAGCGGTCCTTGCTTCTCTTACTATTCTATACCATTTTGTTTCCCCCTTTCTTTACCTTCCTTAATATTCTCCCATGTCCTTGATTTTGTCTCTTAGAACCTTTTATTGAGTCAGTCATATCTTTAAGGCTTCACCTTCCTTCATTTTCCTATATCTAACAAAATTTAGTCCAATTAATTCTTTGTAACCATTCTATACTTTTGGTCAATTTTCCAACTTCATCTCTAATTTCCTGCTGTTACTCAACCTTACTCCTAAATACTCATATTCTTTGACTATCTCCAGTTCCTGACCACCTAGATACCATTTTTCTTCTGTCCTCTGTTTATCACTTAGTACTTATTTATATTTACCTTAATTTCCCATTTTTCACACATTCTTGAATTTCATTTATTGCTTTTGTAACTCTATTATTGATATGGTGCCTACCATAAAATCATCTGCGTATAATGAACCTGAACCTGGAATCTCCTTATCTCTTATTACTGGACAATGCTAATTTCTGATTTCTACTCCTTGTAATATATCATCTATGAATAGGATAATAATTTTTAACTCAATTTACATCCCTGTCTTAATCCTATTTTCTTATTGCGTGTCAATTTATTCCCTTTCCCTATTTGTTCTATGTTTTATCCTGATATGTAAATTTCTCCATTGCTTTTCTAAGTCTAGTACGCCTGGATACTGGGTCGACACTTTCCTCCCCTTGTAGCATTACCCTCCCTTCTCTCAAATCTATTATTTTATACCATCTCCCCTCCTTCTTGCAATTTCTTCCACTTCACTAACTGTTCTCACTCTTATTACTTCCCCACTTCTCACTCGTATGACTCCCTCCTCCTTATCTGCATTTCTTGTTGCACTGTTAATCATCTGTTCTCTCGGCTTCTCCCCACTTCTCCTTCTTTGCATCTCTCCTCGCCCCCCTCTGCGACCAATGTTAGCTCCTCCTCCACATATGCATTCCTTACTGCAGTCATCTGTTCTCTCGGCTTCTCCCCACTTCTCCTCCTTTGCATCTCTTCCTGCCCCACCGCTCCTACCAATGTTAGCTCCCTTTCCCCCTCCTTCTTCCTTATTTTCTTCTGTTCTCCTTCCATGCCTGTTTCTCGCATCTGTTGAGTTTGTGATTTGATCAGCTGTTTTCTGCTCCTTTCTCCAAACTACAACTCAGCTATTCTCTTGGCTCTTTGACTTGTATGTGTCCTGGGCCATTGTTTCTGCTGACGTTTGGCCATTTTTCTCATTCATTCCTCCGTATACTCGTACTCCATTCTTCTCCTTCCACGAATAATTTTAAACCTGTCAAAGTTGCCTTTTTCCCAGCTGCTCTTGCTTCTCTCATCCTGGCAATTAGTTCTTTTTTCAAAATTTGTTCCTCTCTCATATAGTCCTGCTCTATAAAGCTGTTTGAGCCTCTTAACCTCTTGGTGTTCCTTAAAATTTCCCTTTTTTTCCCTATTGCTGTAATTCTTATAACAATGGGTCTAGACTTTCTTCCTCTTTTTCCGATTCGGTACACGTCCTCTATCTCCCAACCAAACGTTTTTATACCTAGTTCTTCTTTCATGATCCCGTACACTTCTAGGTTTTTGTACTCTTCTGTCACTCCGAAAATTACGCAATTCTTTCTTCTCTGTCCTGCTTTGAATCTTTTCTCTATATCTTACATTGTTTTCTTGGAATCTGCTGTACCATCTGTTCTCTCTGCTTCTTCATAACCTCCTCGAGTCGTCTTGACTTTTCCTCGGATTCCATTAGCTGGTTCATTTCTGCCGGTCCTGTTTTCACCTCCACTCCACCAATTATTCAGCTCTCGCTCCACACTGCTGTCAGCACCAGACTCCAATCTTTTGTTGTAATAGATATCATTTGTATTGTTGCACATTATTGGAGATTATGGTGAACTTTGAAGTGAAGATACAGAGTACCTTGGCAGCAGAAATACTTTTTGTCATTATTTGGACCAATGGATGGCCTCAGAAGCCCATAGCCACTCCGCTAATTATTTTAAGGTTATAAAAGGCAGTATGAATTAGTATATGGAAATATTAATTTATGGCTTAAATAATATC
Source organism: Deroplatys truncata (assembly GCA_030765065.1). Lineage (NCBI taxonomy): Eukaryota > Metazoa > Arthropoda > Insecta > Mantodea > Mantidae > Deroplatys > Deroplatys truncata. The sequence continues at coordinate 204,634,393 of CM060988.1, forward strand.
AATTTTTTCTCAAGCATTAAAAACTATATTTCTTGCATAAAAATCCTTAGCATGGCTTCCTTCAGAAGGGAAGTAAAGCCGTTTGTCCCGTGTCATAGATTTATGGCACGTAAAAGAACCACATGGTAATTATAAGGATAAACATAGTAATTATAATGTGTTTTTTATTTCATTAAAATATCCTAAAAAATAATGGAATTATTGCATTTGAACCAATTCATGTAGAGCTAAACTGCCAGCTGGGATTTAAACCAATATTGGCTGATGCACAATGGTCAGGTGTGCTACCTGATACCTACATGCTCTTTGATTTAGCAGATGATGTTGCAACATTGCAGTGGACCCCCAATGCATATTGTCACATGAGCAATGGCAAGAGCTTAATTTAACTTATTTTATTGTTGGGATTATTTTATTAATCATTTTATGATACTTGAATTTAGCTTAGAAATCTCTTTCTATTGTAAAATGCAGCAGTTTTGTTAAGTTGTGTAACTAACAGGATGTTCTAAGGAGTGCCATTTCCCATGAAAGTCCCTGTTAACTTTACCGACACGTCAACTTCCTGATAGAAGCTTCTGGAACAATCTTGCAGAAAGGTCACCTTGCATTCTGCAACTTCAAGGTAGTTCCGCACCATATTTGGTAATGTCCACCCTCTCAATACCAATACCCCGATAGGAGCTCAAGATGCTATATAAGCAAGTGAGTGATGCCAGCTCCTGGTTGTCTTGTCTTGTCAGTTCGTCTTATTCTGCTGCTCATGACGCTCGGGGCTTAGCCCCTCGGACTGCATTGTGCCCAGATTCTGCAGGCCTCCGCAGGATTCAATCGGACCATGCCCGCTGCCTTGCTATGGCACAATTTGACATAACTTTCAGGAGAGCACCTAAATTCTTAAACCCCTTTTTCTAACTAAATATTATGTTCTAGTTGATGATTCAAGTTAGGAAGCCCCCCTCATTGTAAACCAAACACTAGCCAACTCCATATTGCAGAATATATTAATTTCGCTAAGCCAAGCTCCGAGTTCTCTTTTATCTGATTCCCAGTTATTCCCCCTGTGTCCAACTTTAGTTGTGAGCAAGAAGCATGACAAAGGGAGTTCAGCTTGTAGTTCTTAAGTTGCGACATGTGCAACAACATAGTTCAGTCCTGCAATAACAACTGTCATTGTCAACTTCTGGAACCATTCCTGAACACAGCGCTAATGTTGAGAGGGGCATTTTCTTTTATATCTGCACAGTAAACAGACAAAAGAAACAACACATGATCAACTGATTCTGGCAAAGGTATTGAAGTGAAATATAATTTTAAAGGCTTCAACTGTGAAGAATTTTATGTTAAACAAACCTGAAGTTTTGTACACCAACAGCTCTTCAGAAAGGAACAACTGATAAGTTTTATTTGTGTTTCATTCAAGCAGTTTGAATATTTTTTGTATATATTTAGTTGGAGTTTGCAACTGGATGTTCAATTTATGTAGTGTCTTAAATTTTGGAAATGTATCCTATATTTCATAAAAATGTGGTGTGTTACTTTCACATGCCTTTCACTACCCTCTGTTGTTTATTACTGGATAAATAAACTATTGTAATGAAAGCTCATTTTTCTATCTATTTCATTTTAATTGAAATAAACCTTTGCCAGAAATAGCTACCTTACAGATTTCATTTTAGATACAAAGGGAATAGTGATAATCAAATGTTTAAGAAGTGGAGGCTATAGGCTTGGCTTAAAATTCCATACTCTTTCATGCAATTTGAAAAATAACCATATGGAAGAGATTTTAAAATAATGATAAAGTACTGAACAACTCAAACCGTTTATAATGGATATTTTGGAAATGGCTTGTGCCACAAAGAAGTTATTTGAAATCAATTCTGTTTTAGAGAGATCTACATTTTATTGTCTATCACTTAACATTTACCAGTTATATAAGATTATGCAAAATTCCGTCCGAATGAAGAGGACTTCACAGACCAATCCCAGAAAATTCAAGATGCACTTTTTATTTGTCATATAAATATTCTTAATATATGAAGGTCGCCTGATGAGTCCCGGGCCTCACACAGAGATGGCGTCACTACGCCAGTTAGATGGTAGCATCATATAATTTTACTCTAGACTAGCTTGTATCCATAGTTACAGGTCAACAGCTTGTTTAGTTTTTGAATGACAGCATTTTAAACAAGACAACTTTAGAGTTTTCACGAAAATGGAGAATTTGGAAAAACGAGCAGTGATTAAATACTTCCATTTGACAGGCTCAACACCTAAAGAAATCAAGGAGGAAATGCACAGTAAATTGAAAGACTCTGCCCCTTCATATTCAATGATTAAAAGGTGGGTTGCAGAGTTTAAAATGGGACGTATGAGCACTAGTGATGAGCCTCGCTCTGGACGCCCTGTGGTAGTCACAACTCCAGAGATGATTGAAAAAATTCATCGTTTAGTACTGGAAGACTGCAGATTGAAGTTGTTTGAGATAGCAGAGGCTGTAAACGTATCAGAACAATGTGCAGGTAATATTTTAAGTAATGCTTTGGGTTTTCACAAGGTCTGTGCGAGGTGGGTGCCGCGTTTGTTGACACCTGATCAAAAGTTGCATAGAAAAACTGTTTCTGTTAAGAATGTGAAGCTCTATCGTAAAAATCCCAATGAATTTTTGAGATGGCTTATTACCATGGATGAATCACTACACTCCAGAAAGTAAATCACAGTCAAAACAGTGGATTGCGCCAGGTGAACCAACTCCAAAAAAGGCAAAGTCAATTTTGTCAGCCAACAAGGTTAGGGCGAGAGCTTTCTGCGATGCACAGGCAATTATTTTTATTGATTACTTGGAAAAGGGTAAAAGTATTACTGGTGACTACTTGAGTGATAAGGTGAAAAGAAAAAAAAAAAAAAAAAAAAATCTTGTTTCATCATGACAATGCTCCGGCCTATCGTTCAGTCATTGCAATGGGGAAAATTTGTGAATTAAAGTTTGAATTGCTTGAACATCCACCCTATTCACCAGATCTAGCACCCAGTGGCTACCACCTGTTCCCTAACTTCAAAAAATGTCTTGGAGGATGAAGATTTCATAGCAACAAGGAGGCCATTGATGCGGTAAACAGCTATTTTGTGGATCTTGATAGATCGCATTACAGAGATGGTTTAATTAAATTAGAACACCAGTATGACAAATGTATTAACCTTTCTGGAGATTATGTTCAGGAATAAAAAAACAAATTTTTAAATGTTGTTTTCATTAAGAGGCTCAGGACTTATCAGCCGATTCTCGTAGTATTTTAATCAAAATTGTTAGAGCCATTTTTGAGCAAATCAAAAATTTTGAACATTTATTTATCTGAAGGTAGTTTGCAGTGATGGACTGTTCTTGAAAATCTTTGAAGATACTGAACTTAAATATCAAGTCTGGTACTTACCAGAGTTTTTGTTTTTTGGCTATGTTGTTCACAGTCACACAACACATGGATGTTTTTCTATAAATGTTTTTGTTTTTAATTCATTTATTCAGGGAGTCTCAAAACTTGTATTTCTGGTAAAATTTCATATTAAATGTAATACAATACTTATTATAGGTACAGAAAGTAAAAATAACCTGCTAACCGTATCTTCTTGATCTGAAGGACATTTACTGCTTTGCAAAACATTATTTAAAGATGGCTTAATAACTACCACATTTTATAAGCTTTGTCATAAAGATATAATCTGAAGTGTAAAACCTAATACTAAAAAACCTAGAAGTTTTTTCTTTGGCTGATATCTATCCCAGTATAGCAAACAAACACATATGGGAGAGAAAAGCTGAAAGAACAGTAGGTGTGTAAATACTTTTTGAAATAACTTGGAAAGTAATGGATCAAGAGAGAGATGGAAAATAATGTAACTTCTGGAAAATAGCAAAAAACATATACCTGAGTATATAGAAATACAAAAAGCATTTTAGTGAGATAGCTGAAAATAGATATTTGGTTTTCTATACACAGAAGAAAAATATTTGGTGAAGGGAAAAAAATATAAACATAATAAATAAATAGGGGCAATAAAGTATAGCATGGGTAAGAGAAGGAGTTTGGAGGTTAAAAGGCTTCAGTACTTGTGCAAGTTTCTGTAACATGTTTACTTTCATGGTAGATGTGTATCACCTGTTTTATATTCTGTATTTATCAACCGTTATGGCCATTCTGGATAGTTATGTGTGTTATAATGAAAGTCGTCCTCCGTGGTGTAGTGCTTACCTTGCTAGCCTCTAGTTCCCAAGGTCGCAGGTTCAAACCCTGCAAAGGGCGATGGAATTTTTCGGGCATAAGAATCCGCATGGCTTCCTTTGGAAGGTAAGTAAAGCCAGTGGTCCCGTGTCATAGATTTACAGCATGTAAAAGAACCTCAAGCCTGATAAAAAAAGGCCTCTGAGCAAAATTACCTGTCTTTCATGCCAAACGGGATGCTAAAGACCATAGCAGTTGAAGAGCATCCATAAATAAAACTCAATTTCAATTTTGTTATAATGAAGTATATGTTGTTATATATTTATGAATGAAATTCAAGTACCTTTCATGCTTACAATCTAAAAAAAGAGTTTGTAATATGCTCACACTAACAGTGCTTTCTGTGAAAACATACTTGAACCTTTCCCAAACCTTTCAGGTATTTTCATCCATGGTCTAGTGGTCCCGAGGTTGCAGGCTCAAACCCGGCAGAGGGCGATGGATTTGTTTTGGGCATAAGAATCCTTAGCATGGCTTCCTTCAGAAAGGAAGTAAAGCCAGTGGTCCTATGTCATATGTTTATGGCACATAAAAGAATTTTAAGCCTGATAAAGAGGTTTCTAAGCAAAATTTCCAGTCTTTTAGCCCAATATAGAATGGGATACTATAAACCATAGTGTAGGGTCTTTCAACAAGAGTGTCCTATCTTTAATATGTGATAGCTGCCGTTGTTATTGAGTTACAGCAGTCATTTTTTTTCATGTGGTTATAGTTGTTATTGACAAGTAGCCATGGAACGTTACAGCATTCAGCAATGCGTAGAAATTGTGAAAATTTATAATCAAAATGGATTATCTGTTTGCCAAACCTTCCGTGTATTGTGTGAACTTTACAGAGTGCATAATCGTCCCTGCGAGAGAACAATTTAGTGTTTGATCGATAAATTTGAAAGAAGTGGTTTTGTCAGTGATCAAAGAACACCTGTATGTAATCGACGTAAGCACTCCAACGAAAACATAGGCACCGCTCGTGAGAGTGTACATGAAAACGGAAACAAATCAATTGTTCGAGTGCAAGAATAGGGGCTTTTGCCAACCACATCTTTCCAAATTCTGCATCTGGACTTGAAGTTTCATGCTTACAAAATGGTGTTAACTCAAGAACTAAAGCCCAACGGCCATAGGTTGTGCTGTGTATTCACTGACTGGGCTATGGAGCAATTGGAAGCTGACTCGCATTTTTGTTGAAAAATCATCTCCAGCGACAAAGCCCACTTTTGGATGGATGGTTGTGTTAACAAACAAAATTGCCACTATTGGAGCAATCACAATCCAATGCACATTCCAGAATGACCACTTCATCCCCAAAAGGTTACTGTGTGGTGTGGATTTTGGTATGGTGGAATCATTGGTCCATATTGTTTTCCAAGATGAAGTTGGAGAAACCTTAACTGTCAGTGGAGAAAGATACTGGGCTCTTATAAGGGACTATTTTTGGCCTCAATTGGATGGTATGGATCTCAGAAACATCCCGTTCCAGCAAGATGGTGCCACATGTCATACTGCTCTCAAAACAGTTGATCTTTTGAAGCAGAAGTTCAGAGGTTTCAACATTTTCCGTGGTGGTGATGTTAACTGACCCCCGAGGTTATGTGATTTTATACCGTTGGATTACTTCTTGTGGGGTTATGCTAAATCTCAAGTTTATGTCAACAAGCCAGAAACAGTTATGATCTTATGAATAACATCACGTGTGTTATTCGTGAAGTTGGACCTAATTTATATTCTACTGACATTGAAAATTGGGTCAAACGTATACGCGCAACCCAACGAGATCACGGCGATCACTTAACTGATGTTCTCTTCCACACGTAATGACATTAATTATGTTCCAAAATAAAAAAAGAAATAAACCTCTATCATTTATAGAACGTGTTTTATTTAAGTTCAAAGATAGGACACTTGTTGAAAGACCCTATAGTTAAAAAGCACCCGTAAAATAAACACAATTTAATTTTTAATCAAGTATCATCTTTGTTGATACAATTCTGCTTGAATAGCTTAGTTCTTCATAATGCACTATGAAAACCAATAAAATTATTTAATGTCATACCAGGAAGCTGTCGTGGTTGCTCAGCTGGTTAGAGCAACCAGATGGAAACTGGAAAATCCATGGTTTAAATCCCATTGAGTTTTTAAGTTATCTGATTCTACCTTTCCAAACATGTCCTACACATGGCTTATGAGGAAGAACAATAAATTACCATTCATTGAATATGATAGCTGGGAGCTATGGCATTGAATTTTTAAGTCATCTGATTCTATCATTCCAAAATTATTTTATTTCTTTTGAGATAGAGTTAAACAGTGTTTTGTTCTTATCAAAGCCAAATAAAGATTATTTTATGGTTGTTGGTTTTGCGGTTATGAATTCCTTTTTACTTTTGTAGAGAGTGACCACATACATCAAACTATTTTCGGTAAGAGGAAAGCTGCTATACCAATTAACTCTGTAATATTCCTATTACTCCCTTGAACTGGATCGGTGAGTCTCATTATAACAACCTTTGGTGAGGAGATACTAAGCATACAATTTCCTTATGGTTCAGTACCATGGATAAAATGTAACTGGCATTAAAACTCATATATGCCAGGATTTAGTAGTAGTACTTATTATTACCTGCTATGGATTCAAAGTATTGAGTTTCATCATTGTAAATTCTATCATACACTGATCTTTGAAGACAGGAATTAACTATCACTCTGTATAATGAAGAGTTTAAATTGCCACTATAACTTATTCTGGTCAACTTACCTTGTTTTCACTTTGCAGTAAAATGTCTGAATCTGATGTTTCTGTTGACACCCTTTGAACACCCACTTCACCATTCCCATTATTCGGGATAAACTCTTTCTTTATCTTCTTTACAAGTTCTGAAGAAAAACACTTCTCCTCTTTCTGAAAAACAGTATCAGAAACAAAACCTCCTTCTTTTGATTCTGTATTATTATCCAATTCAAAATCACTACATGTGAAGGCTTCATTCTTGAATTTATTTCCAAAATCTGTGGAAAAAAATACACTCTCATTTCGTAAGCCTGGTTCTAAAAGATCAATTTCTTCTTTGATATCTATTTTGTGATCCATTTCAAAGTCAAATTGACTTGTGGTAGCATTGTTCTCAAATATTCTTTCAGAATTTGAGGATGAAAAGTCTTTCTCAATTAATCTCTCTTCTTCTAGAAGATCGACTTCTTCTTTAACTTTTATTTCAGTTTCCATTTCACAGCCTATAGAACAACAAAACAGTGCCATTAATGTTATTAAGATAAAACTTACGTTACACTATAAGCACACAAAGAACCACTGCTGTATGAATACACGAGTATAATTCTTCAATATCCAACATTTACAAAACTAGAATTTCTGCTCTGAAATTACATTGAAACAGCAGTTCTCCTCTCAAGCACTTAAAAATAAGAATGTGTATTAATTTGCAAGAAAGATAAGAAGCATTTCTGAGAATGAAGAGGTTTAGATGGACTTGTGAAGGGAGCTCTGCACTTCAAGTCCGCATGAACATCCTCCCTGAATGACACTTTTCCCAGCTCTGGGGGCTTTAGAAAAAACCAACCCCCTTTTTTTTTCCAAGATTTTCTCAGTCATAAATGGCAAATACCAGCAAGATACCATAAACTTAACCTGGAATGTTTTGTTCCCCAAATCTTCATTCTTAATTATCATTTTACTTATGTATTATCAGTGTCCATACCTGTGGTACCAAATGCACTTATAACAGGCATTGAAGATTACCAAAGAAATAAAAATAAATGACAAGACATTTTTGTTACTTAGGAATTAATTTCTGCAATTACTGATTCTAACAATGTAAATGGGAACATTGGTGATAATTTGCCAAACCATTTTCTACAAGAGTTTACAGATAAGAACATTCTGAGGTGTCCAAAACATCTGCACCAGAAAAGAATGTTTAATTGTTAATAGCATTACTCAAAAAATGAATACAGAATTTTGTACTTAAGCCAGACACCATTACCAATGCCACACACAGATATTTGAGAATATTCCCCCACTCTCAACAACCCTTTACATTAATAAACTTTTTTCCTTTTGATTTTCCAAAAGTTAGCTGACAATTTTGATTGCTAATTTTGGTTAATTTTCTCAGAAATTGTTTTTATTAATGAACTACTGAATGCCTATAATTATATAAAGAGTAAAATGTGGGTTTCAAATTTTCTGTAAAATGCATGTAAACTACACATCATTCTCCACCCTTTACATGATAAATTTTAATCAGTTTTTATTTTCTCAAAAACAGCTGTAACAATTTGGATTCATATACTGCTTGTTTGATACATATTCTGTGAATAGCCTGACAAATCCACTTCATTTGTACTGAATTTTGTATCACTTAAGACTTAGTTTCAGAAATATTTTTTTTTTTACAACAGCATGATGTTGAATCTAAGGAACCTTTGAAAGCATACAAGTTGTTCTACGGCTTATTGTAAGTGGAAGGTGGAAACAAAGCCACTACACTGTAAAACAGCGGCTGATTTTCATTTTTTATAAAAGTTCATAAAACATACATAATCTAAAAGTTGTTATTCTTTTATCATTAAGTTGTTTATGTTATTCTGGAGTATACAAACTGCTTTAGTAAAGCTGTTAGTATTTTTATAATTTCTTGCACTTATTAATCTGAAAACACTTAATTCTATTCACTGGGCAGGAAAGAGAAAGAGAAAGAGTTATTGATGTTCTGAAAGCTTTTATCTTTATAATCCTGAGCAACAAACATCTGAAGGAAAGAAATGAAGCTATTATTCTGAAGCTACAAGCAGAATTACTAGATGTAAGTGCCAAGTATAAGATTGTGCACTGCTCATTTATAGATAAAAGATCATTGAGGATTTTTCCATTTATTAGTTGTAGAGACAACCAAAATCTCACAATGACTTGAATTTTTAAACAAGAGACTCATTAAAGTGAAATGTCACTTTGATCAGCTTTATGAGGATCAAAGACTTACTGCCTCAAAACAAACTTTTAAGGTGAAAATACATTATACCATTATTGATACTATATGTTCACAGCTTGGCAATCGGCTCAAAGGTATTAAGTTAGTAGAACATGCGTACAGCATAATTCAACTCCTCCTTTTGGCTTCTTCCACGGATAATCAACTGGGAAAAGAAGATGAATATTTTGTGGAAACCTTTTTCAGATAACACAACACCCTTGTTTACACTACAAATATGACCAGTTACAAGTCCCTTCAAACTAACATTAAAAAGAATCACTGAAGTGAAACAGCTTGCCAATCTGCTGTTGACTGAAAATAATTCTTTGACTTCTACCTATCCTAATGTATGCACTGGTTGTTGTATGTACTTAACTATTCCTGTTACAGTGGCCAAAGGTAAAAGATCATTTTCTAAATTAAAATTGACCAAACCTTGTAGGCTTTTTGATTCAAGAATGCCTAAGAGGTTTGGCTCTATAGTTAACAGAAAATGAAAGATTAACATTGATAATTCATTGATTTCTTTACCAATATGTAATCCAAAAAGAAAGCCTTAAAATCTCAGGATTAAATCATGTTTTAACTCCTGAGTAAATAATTTAATTTTAATAACAAGTAAAAAGTTTTTTTACTTGAAGCTTTGCTAGATTTTAGTCCTTGTATATTGTTGTTTGGAATTTCCATTTAAAGTTGTTTTGCATATTTTATACTACAACTATTTTATAAAATGTTCAATTAATTTAACCATGAAAGACTAAGTTTATATTTATTTTGAACACTGTATTGTGTAATGGTTACATATCCACTTAATATTAAGGGACTAAAATTTACTGGTTTAAGAAACAAAAATAGATAGGAGTGACTTCAAGAGGTGAAGTGAACACCCACCAACTATCCCTGTTTAACACTTTCTTATATATTAAATTCACTGCAATAGGTCAACAAAGTGCTCCATTTTGTTGATACTGCACATGTGCAAAGGAAACTGCAAAGCTAATGGTATTAGCATAATACAGAAAATTAACAATGTGTTCACTTCTATTTCTAACCTGAATGTATGCTAATGTGAATTCAACTATGTGCATCGTCATTAAGCTGGAGATTAAGGTGAGAGTAACATTCATAAATGTTACTTTCGCCTCATTACAGTGATATTTCTGATATCATACCCATTATTTGGAACCAATTTACACACACACACACACACACAGTTAAACCTAATCTCAGGTAAATCTCAAAACCAGAGGACCACCACTTCACTGTGGCTTGCTACAGCCAGGCGGCCTCCACTTGCATTATACTCATTTTGGTCTCACTGTGTTTTTACTCAAACTGGCAGCTCTTGAGGACAAACTGCATAGCCAAAAAGCGACAACTAATACCCAAAGCGTGAACTAATTAATTGTCTGCATTTTGCTATTTTAATTATGTAAGACCCAAGTACAAAATATCACCTGCTCTGCTCTGATCTTATTTAATAACAGGGTGTCTAACATTTTGGACAAATACAAAACTAAATCAAACAATTCACATCCCATTATTTGGTACCATTGTTCTTTAAATTTGTAAAACCAAGTATGAACTATACATATGACTAAATCTAATTTATAATTTAATACCTATATAAATTAGATTTAAAACTCCTGAATTTAGATTTGGCAATCACAGTTACAGGCTCCATTTGAAATTGTTTGCACCGGACCTCCAAAAACCTAGTTATGCCACTGTTATGCATGTGTTAAAACTGAGAGTACATTAAACTGTTCTGTTATTATGAAACCTTATCCTCCTAACAAATTAAACTTGTTTTATACACAATAAAACAGTCAGAATAATTTTATTTAACATAATGAAGTGAATGTAAAAATTATTTTCACCTCAAATTCTAAAATAATGTACTGATCACAGCCTTTCATGTTCATCCATTATAATTTTCATCAGTTTAGGTATTTAATTAAAAATTCTGATGTGATGCATTCACGTGACTTTCTCTACCTTCTATCTGTATTAGTGGGTACACAAACTATTCTTACTATAGATTGTTTTTCCATTCACTGCATTTTAATCCAAATAAACCTATGTAGAACATTACACATTTTGTTATAGATACAAAGGGAACAGCGAGAATCAAATGTTTAAGAACCAGATGCTATATGCTGGCCTTAAAATTCTGTACTGCTTGCATGAAATTGCAAGAAACAAGTGAAAATCAATGAGACTTTAAAAGAATGATAATTATTGAACAATTCGAACGTTTAATAATGAATATTTCAAGAGCTTATGTCACAAAAAAAAAACTTATTTTAAGTATATTGTGTGGTTTAAAGAGATCTACATTATTTGTGTGGTACTTCTTCATCAGTCACTTAACGTTCTCCAGTTATACAAGTTCCTTCCAAATGAAGAGGACTTTAAAGGCTATTCCCAGAAAATTGAAGATATACATTTTATTTATTATTTAAATATATTTCATTATGGTATTAATCAAAATCATTAGAAAGCAATTTTTTTTAGAAAATCAAACTTTTCAAAAAATGTTCCATGTAAAGTGTAGTTTGGGGTGAGGGATTTTCTTGAAAACCTTTTGTGTCGCATCATTGAAAGATAGTGAGCTCAAATACCAAGTTTGGTGTTTATCTAAATTTTTGTTTTTTAGTTATGTTGTTCACAGACACACACACGGACAATGTTCTTTATGGATTCTTGGAGCCTCAGAACACGTTATTTCCAGTGAAATCTCGGTATTGAATTCTTGAGTAGAATGCAAATACCTTCTCTACTTGCTGTGTACTTAGTACAAACATATAGAAAGTGCGTAGAGTAAGTAAAAACACATAAGCCTAAATAGCAATACTCAGCTTAAATAGTTTATGTGCTCTGGCAATTAAAATGTGTTAAAAAGTAATTCGAAAAGAGTTATTTTAGGAGGAGATGTCTTACATTTATAGCAGAATTAGGCTATAACAACAACAAACATTGCCATCTTGTTGCTACTGCATATGTATCAAGATTAACGGCTAATCTAAATGAGAATCGAAATCCGTGGATTAGCGATGTTTTCCTTACTTCTTATTCTTCATCTTTGTTTCCCACAGATATGAAGTAATGTGAATATACTGTACTACTGATAGTGCACAACACAAACAAAAATTAGTTTGATGATATTTTCTGTAGTTTTTATTTTTGCTTCCTGCTAGTATAAAGCAGTGCGACAGCATCGTAGTGCATAACAGTATGCAAAATGGCCTGCGTAGTATGTCACAACACTGTACACTCAGTAGTAGTAAATTATATGGCTCTGTAACATGATGCAATGTACTAACAATAAATAAGTGGAATACTAATTTCATCATCCTTTGTTAAAACCAATTGGTAATTAACCTAAGCTTATATAAAAAAGAACCTAACCTTATGTGTATTTAGAAACCTAAGCTTATATGATAAACATGGAACATCATTTAGGGTGCTTTTGTGTAACCACTAGTTGGTAATTAAAATAAGCTCTTATATATAAAAAAAACATAACCCAAGGCTAGTAAATTCAGAAATCTCAGCTTCTTTAAATAGTGAATAATTCATATTGTTAAGAAATGCATGCTTGTATTAGCTATTCATATGTTAGTAGCATCTTGTTTCCATATTTTGAAACTGCACACAGCTAGAGGGTGACAGCAAGTGACTGACATCTGTAGCTACTTAGTAAGACACAATTATTCAGGAGCACATAGGTAATGTTACTTCTTATCCTTCTTTATTTTTGCTTCCCACTGATAATTAACGTAAGGTGATATTAAAAGATCCTAAAGCTAACCTTCCATGAATTCAGAAACCTAAGATTATTTAAATAATGAATCATTCACATTGTTAAATGCTTGCTTGCTCGCTCCACTCACGTTAGCAGTGTTAACTATACACATGTTGGCACCATTTTGTTTGAAAACTGCACACAGCTAGAGGATGACATCATTGTTCTGTGGCACATAGGCAAACTTTATCTTAGATTTAAAGCTCCTAATTTCACGTTCGGCAATCACAGTTAGGGGGCCTCTATGCAACCGTTTAGTTTATGTTAAAACTGAGAGTACATTAAACTGCTCTGCTACAAGGAAACTTTATCCTCCTAACAAGTAAAACCTTGTTTTATATACAATCACTATTGTACTAAATCTTAAAATTCTAAAATTAGTATTCATTACAGCCTTTCTTATTCATCCATTATGATTCTCTTCGGTTAACGTTCAAATACCTGCTTAAATAGAATATGTTCTAATAGCAATATTCTTCTGAATTAACGGACTCGTTACATGATGAAATTAACATTTACCTGAAAGTACAATTACCTGTATAGTCACTATAGTTCCGTATCGTTGTATTAAATGAAGATCTACAAACATTCATCAGAGTATCCAACAAACGCCAATAAGCACGTGCAAAAAATGTCTTTCTAGATAATTTATTGCAGAATATCACACTTGATAGAACTTCCACCATTTTACATCTGAATTCTGGTGATCATCTTACTGGCCGAGGCCGTATTTATCAGATTATGAACATGCTTACTATTCAAATGAACATAAATTCTACCGAGCGGGATGACTCAGGCGGTAAAGCCTGTGGCATTCGGGAGGTCCCGGGTTCAAATCACGTGGGCTGACCAATGTGTGTGAGTTTTTTTCGTGGTTTTCCTCAGTCGCCGGATTGGATATTTAATACGACGACCCAAAGTTCCATCTTAAGTCTAAAACAATAGTAAAATGAAAAATAAGTGCTAATAGCGAATGCTATGCCATCTATCTACAGGCAATGTAAGCAGTTAGACTGGACGGCACCCTAATGCCATCTGCACGTAGGGTTGCCAGATCTCTGCAGTGCCCGGGTTTGGAATGAATTCTCCGGGTATACGGGCCAATGACTTTACTCTACGGGCTTGAATGTCACCTTACTCGTTAATCATTTTGAATAATTTGGTTTCAATGCTAATTTCTAATTGTAACAAAACGCTATCTCTCTATTCTTATTCTGACAACTTTTCATTGTTGCGTCTGTAGTATTCGGCTCACATTATTAAAGAAACACTGGCAAGCCGCGGCAACGTCAATTTTTTGTGTTCGCCCGTTTATCGTCGCTAGTCAGTTTACCGGTAATTATTGGAACGGTCAGATCGTGAGCGGATAGACTACCACTACCTTTCACAATTCGGAATAGTTTGTTGTTCTGTGATAGTGAGTAATAAGAGTGAAATGAAGAGGCGATATGTAAGTTCGTTCCGTGAAGAATGGTTGCAGGAGAAAAATTATAAAGAGTGGTTACAAAAAGTTGATAGTGACGAGTGCAGAATATGCAGTATCTCATTTACTGTTAAATATGCCGGCGTGAAGGTCGTGAATAAACATTTACAATCAGAAAGACACAACGCGAATATTATCATACAAAAACAAAATCAACCTCTTCTTAAATTCTTACCAAAACTATTTTCTGCAGAAGATGATAAAATCACTGCAACGGAATTAACTTTGACTTATCATTCTTACAATTCTCAAGATTGTGGCAATAAATTATATCCACATGTTTTCAGAGACTTCCGTAGCAACGAAAGTAGGGTGCGGCCTTAGTAAGAAATGTGCTTCTGCCTTATGCTAAAGAGAAGCTACTAAGCGAATTAAAGCAAAGTGTTCCGTTTACATTAGGTTCAGACGCTTCAAATAAGGGCAATTAAAACATTCCCGATAGTTGTAACGTACTTTTCCAAAGATAAAGAAAAACGAATCTGCAGAAGCCATTTCTATTTTATTGGAGAATGGTTTAACACTAAACAAAGTAGTTTCTTATTCAGCCAACAATGCTTTGGTTAATTTCGGTAAACATAATTCTGTCTTTACTAGATTAAAAGAAGAAAACGCAAACTTAATCAAAGCCTATTGTTATTGCCATATATTACATAATTGTACTAAAATTTGGTTTCAAGCTTCTAAAATATGATATAGAAAGTCAAAGTTACAACTCAAAAATCGTACTTGACATTAGACGGCGTAAAATTTCGCATCGTGATCGTGTGCTGTTGATAGGCAATGTATAGAGCATTTTGGTGTTCTGTGGCATAGAGAAAGAAGTGTAGAATTTTTCCTCTACGCAGGCAACGCAAGCATCAAGTTTGAAGTTTGTAAAACTCTTGACTATATGAATGCTTTCATTAAATAACATGGGTGCAAAGTCTTGCTCTTGCATTTCATTGTGAATAGGCACTAACTCGTTGGGATGAACAGACAACTCGCGAGTAAATTTATGATGCACCTGCACCACAGTCAGAACATAGGGAATTCCACCGACAAAGCGTAGACAAGGGGAAAATGAGGCTCATAGCGTAGCAGTCTGGAGTGTTTGTATCTGTTGTATAGGAAATCCGAAATATGGAGAATTGGGTGTTATGATTTACTTTATTGAGTTTTAAGCAATGTCAACATTCAAGGACGGGAAAGTGTATGTAGTATTTTATTGCCAGACTATAGCTGACGCCATTTCTGTGAGGTATTTGCTTCCACGATAAAACAATTATGTTGGTAATGATTTTGTCGTTGCGCGCGACCGCCATAATAGAACCATCGCACAATTTGGTTAATGGTTATGGTTAGTATTCTTGTGGAACATGAATGAAATGGTTATGTTAAGAGACTCATTAAATACTCATAGACAACCGTTAATGTGAGACATAACCAAAGATATTTGTTCAGTGTGCATCATTACGCATTACACCGTAGATTCTTGCACTCTTTTAAGTAAGTAAGTTACGATATAACGAGACCATGCTTTTGCTATTATTGCTGTATTCTCTCTTGAACATTGTATTTCAAATACACTATACAGCACAAATGCAACAGAACCTTAAAATTAGTGGAGCCGTATCTGTAAATAAATGAATAACAAAGACGCGTATTACCTTTCGGATGTCGTCTGTTGCATTTTCATCGAATGGTAGTATTTCAAATACAGTGCTATATCAAAGCATATGATATCTTATTTGTGTGCTGTAGTTATGTAACATGTAACTGGACTTTGTTCCAAGTACAACTTATGTACTCCACCCAAAATTTCATCAAAAATACAACCTTGAGGTCCCTTGAATAAAACAAAAGATGATTTTTAAAAACTTTACTTGTGTAGGTTGAACAACAACGAAAAGCAGAATAACAAAATGTCAGATAAATACCAAACTTGGGTTGTTTGTGTTTGGCCTCACTGTGAGCAACGCTCAGGGAAATTGAACGTGTCATACAATTAAGAAATATGTAGTACAACTAATAACATACCCAACAACAAGTACAACTTATATTTTTTTCTGCATCATGCATTATCTAAGAGATGAAAATTTGTAAACCATCACCATTTCAAGATTAAACTTCTCAACATGCATTAAGGCACATTTACATAGATGGAGAAAATGGTGAAGGATCCATATGCTGATAACCATGAACTTGTTCTCACCCTGTGAAGACAACCCAAGTACGTGGTCATGACCAAGACCGGTTGCTTTTCGAATCAGTTTATAAAATCCAGCAGTGTTAGATCTGAGCAGTCATGGACAGGTCGTGTGAGGACTAAACCTAGCGTCTGAACATGTCATCTCTAACTGCAAGACAGTAATGCGTTTGGTACATGCCTAACAAAGCCTCCTAAATGGCATACTACTGCAGGTATAAAATGGTAATTAGTACTCCTTGGGATGCAAAACATATATTCCAGGGTTCCATAAGAATCCCCAGTTGCCAGAAATCTGAGTGTCCTTTCCAATTTTATTTTGCTTGGAAGAGCTGCTCCCATATTTGCGTCACACTTTTTATTATTTTCAATTTTTCCAAGCAAACAAATTATGATATCGGGTAATTAAAGTGTGCCTTATGGTTTGCAGGCACTTAAAATTTAAGTTGTAATTTTATGATTTATCTTATGGCTTGTAAGCTCTACAAGATAAAAATAAACATCTATCACATAATGTTTGTCATACTCTCTCCCCATGGCTTCCTTCGCTCGTAAATTGATCACTATTCATTGGTTAGGGTTTCAGTGCCAGACTTTTGACATTGGACCAATAAGACACGGACAGATTTGGTAAAGGTCTGGTGAGTACCTTACAGCCATTTAGATAAAATGCTTCTGTTTCCCACCCCTTTCACTGCTCAGTTTGTTCAAACGAATAAGAAATTAGCACATCCGGGTAGGTGTGGAACACAACTGATAAAGGAATTTTGCCAACATTAAATAAAAACACTGTGGGAAACCAAAGGCATCAGCTCATTTTTTTGCACCAGACTGTATATTGTCACTCACAACAATAAGTTCCCATTGGAGATGGATTTGTTTATTAACCAATAGCTGGCATATCCAACATGGATAAACTGAAATGACAAATTAATTTCATGTGTCTCCTCTATTCTTTATGAAATTATTGTAGAATGATCTAGAATGTTCTCCTTTACTCTTTATAACTGTAACTGTTTACGGCCTTGGCTATTCCTAATAATAAATGCAGAATCCTACAGTGTTCATGCAAATAAAGCATGGACATATCTGACTGCCTTAACTTTTCCACAATTTGAAACGTTAACAATTAAATTGAATTTCATTTATGGATGCTTTCTAACTGCTGTGGTCCTTAGTGTCCAATTCTACATTGGGTGTGAAAGACTACTAGTTTTGCTCAGAGGCCTCTTATCAGGCTTGAGGTTCTTTTATGTGCCGTAAATCTACAACGCGGGACCACCGGCTTTACTTTCCTTCCAAAGGAAGCCATGGATTTTTATTCCCCGAAAATTCCATCTGCCAGGTTTGAACTCACAACCTCAGGAACTAGAGGCTAGCATGATAACCACGGGGGACAACATTCTGAAATGCTGCATGGCCTATAAGTACCCTTTGGTGGTGAAACATTCATCTATCAGAATGGTCAAGTAATTTTAAGATAATTGCTATAGGTGAAATTTTAAACCTTTGCATCTTCTCTTTGGTACCGTAGTTATTCAATAACATAAAAGCTATAGTTTTCACATACTATGAAAATTCTTAATATATATAATGAAATAGAGGTGAAGCTGGTGAATATAAAGATTCTGCACTCCTAGATCACCAAGCTAACCTTTTTAGAAAAGTGACATAGTCCGCAACTGTGGAGAAGGAGGACTGAACTCAAAATTTACATGTTTATTTTATTTAATATTCTACAAGATTTTGGGTTGTGCATAATAACAGTGAAAACCAGAACAATGTACAACTTATCATTCAGGATCTGCAGGGTATTTCCCATACCAGCGTGTTGACGCCATACAATTAGCCAGCATTCTTGAAGCAAGTATCTCCTGCCAGAATAGCTGATCAGTGGTACCCTAACTTTCAACAGGAATGTGTAGTCACTGTAGTCCTTGAATATTCATGCTTTGAGATTTCATTTCTTTGAATTCTTCTCGTTATTTACAAGGGGTGTCTCAAATGTAAGTTACACTATTTTTTTTAAAAAAATAACAAACGATTTAACTATTTAAAAAGAAAGGTATATTTTAAAACCTACATTCAATAACTATTTTTCTACATAATCTCCTTGAATCTTAATACATTTTTGGTACTGTGATAACAGTTTTTTAATGCAGTGTCAAACCAATCTCCTGCCAAACTGGCTAGCCATCTTTCCACTGCTTGTTTTAATTTGTCATTTACAAAGCGCCTCCCCCCAAGATGTTGCTACAGTTGTGGTTTGCCGAAAACATCCCATCGAAACTGCTCAAACAGGGCTTGAGTTTTACGAGCAGTGTGCGGACTAGTGTTATTGTGGAACAAAAAAACTTTCCCCTAGTTTTGTTTTGAATCACCCTTCTGAGTTTTCTCAGCACCTTACAATAGCGAGCAGCTGTCATCGTGGTCCCACGGGGCAGGTAATTGATCAACAGTACTCCCTTCAAATCCCAGAAGTTGTTGCCATGAGCTTAGCAACCGATGCATCAGTGTTGCCTGTTTTGGTGTTGGCTCGTCCCTTCATTTCCACATCATACTCTATCTTTTGGTTTTAGGTATCCAGTTATGGATTCATGTCTCATCGCCAGTCACTATCCAATAAAATAAACCATCTCCCTCACTCAAAAAATTGCAATGCAGTGCCCACTTTCTACTCCTTGTGTTGTTCTGAAAGCACGCAAGCAACTCATCTTGCACACACTTTCAATAGACACTGATCCTGTGAAGTGATGCATGGCTTATTTCAACATTAGGAGGAAGTTAAAACAGAATTGCATCAAGCATTAAGTTCTGATCAGTGACAATGACCCTTTGAACCTTGTCAACAATATCTAGAGCGTGGGAAGTGGAGGGTCGGTGGCTTCGTTGCTCATCGTGTAATGATGTTCTCCCTTCAATGAACAATTGACGCAAAAAAAACAACAACTTTGGTCTTGACATAATGCTGTACCATACACACTCCACAACTCTCAATGAATTTCAGTCACACATTTATTTTTTGCTGTCAAAAGACGGATTACAGCACAAACTTCGCAATCGGCAGTAGGAGCAAGTGGAATCTCCATTGTTACTGCTGTTTTAGTGTCCAAGTGGTAAACGTTGGCACCTAGGAAATTTATAGTGCTGCCACTACACCCAGACTAAAGTTCCCTGCGATTGCCAGACTTTTCCTGCCTACCGCACAGATTTAAAACATAGTGTAACTTACTTTTGAGACACCCTTTCCACATATCTTATTCATTTATTTTCACCATTCTTCTCACAAAGGCAATCCAGACCAAGAGAAGCGCTGGCCTTCCATTTCCTACTTATTAGGTTGAATTTTCTGGAGTGAGCCAATATTACAAGGTGGGTCACTGATGTTGGTAACTCCTGGTACAACATACTTGTGTTCATTTACTTCACTCACTCTTTATGTTACACGGTTTTGTCTCACTTATAACTTTTGTATAACCCATTCTCCAGCCGATTAATAATATTCCCTAAACTGTCCACCACTTTTTTTCTCTTGGTGAAAATTATGATCTATTAGTTATCATCAATCTGACATACATGCCTAGAAATGAAAAATGTATTCATTTTGGAGCATAACTTCAAGTGCTAATTGTGATAGGATTTAAGGTTTCCCATATGATGAAAATGATCGATATATGTAATGTCATTTAAAAATACTGTATTATTTATGATACTGCACAAGTCATTGTATTCTATGGTACTCTTAAATATCCAGGTTGTGTTTTTTCTTGATGAGCACATGAATGAAATTTCTTGAAACCCACCCAATTATGGACATTAGTGATGTGATTTAAAATTGACGTCACTTCCACTAGGAGATGCCCATCACAGATGAATAGCTTCCACTCATGAATGTCCGATGATTTTGAAATCTCATTAAACATTTTCATAAGGGATATAGCAAGATGCCATTCATCATATTCAAGGTGTATATATGGAAATTCCTTTTTCATCATAGATGTAATACCCATGTATCTGTCAGTTAAAAATAAGTTTATGGACAGGTTTTCATCCATAGAACTCAGCATATTTTTGCAAGTAGTGTTCTCAATATCGCCACTTACACTTCCTCTCTCTACAATTATGAAGTCTAATAATTTATTTGTTGCCAAATCCATTATAGAATATGTCACATATTTAGCAGAAAATCCTGGGGAGTTGCACAGTCCATCACTACATAAACATAAATTTGAACTATTCATGGCAGTTGCAAAATTACTTTCTTTTTCTGTTAACCAGGCTTTGTGTACAGAAGGGAAAACAATTGTTTAACAAGTCTATAAAAATATGATTCACAAAAAAAAAAAAAAAAAAAAAATAGTTATATTGATTTTGAGAACGCCAAGGAGCAGTTAAATTGAAACAGAGTTTTATTTATGGACACTCTTTAACTACCATGGTTCATTCTATATTGGGCATGAAAGACTGGAAATTTTATACAGAGGCCTCTTTGTCAAGCTCGAGGTTCTTTTATGTGTCATAAATGTATGACACAGTACCATTGGCTTTATTCCTTTCTAAGGAAGCCATTCTAAGAATTTTTATGCTCTAAAAAATCAATTGCCCTCTATCAGGTTTGAACCTTTGACCTCAGGAGCTAGAGGCTAGCATGGTACCCCTAGATCATAGTTAATAGTATCATTCCGCATTGATACAAGTCTACCACACACCACTTTTGCCCTTAAGTATGCCTATTGATGCAATGAGTAATAATTTGCATTAATGTTCCTTGTGTATTAGATTTTCTTTCAGTGACCACATGTGTCACAAATACTGAATAGCACAAGGAGAGCATTTACACATACAAACAAAAGTATTTTCTGGATATAGCTACATCTTCTCCATCTTAACTAGATTCCCTGAAATATTCATTCAATTCATAATCTTCATAATTTACAGCTAAAGATCTGCCTTCCTCATCAATCAAACTGTGGTTCAGATTAGTGTCATTTATAGCACTAAAAATTTCATTTCCCAACATCAATCTTGAACTCCACATGCAAAGACTCAAAGAAGCTAGTGTAGCTTCACTTTCTTGCTGAGAATTGCTTATTGAATTATCAACTAGCTGTAGCTTTCCTTTAAGACTTTTGAATGCACTACATTATCTGTCAGTCTAGGGCTTTTAAATTTCTCATTCTGCAATATTGTTATTTTTATAACATCCGGCTTTTTAAAATCATTTTCTTTGAAATGAATTAGCATATTTAGTTGACACATAGTTTTTGTGTTTCACAGCAGCAACCCATTTATGTGTTATACACTTGTCGATTCTTATCTCTATCAAGGAAAGAGCAATAATCAACATTTCTGTTTATGCCGAAATTATTTGCACAGCCATAAGGACTGTATGCAGCCATTCTGGACCTTACATCTCACAGAATACTGGGAAGGGAAAACTCTACAATCACAAAATAACAGGAATTAAATGTAATGCAAGGGACAATGAGTAGCATGGCGTGATCCTAGGCTTATGGCGTCACCGTGAGATGAGCAGTAAACATTAAAGTGCTTCCAGAACGAAAATAAGAGGCCATAGAATGACATGGTTGCCGGCAATGTGCTCAGAATTGTTTATATTTTATTGTCAAGTGTTCATTACAGCACATACATTTTTAAAATTACAATAAAGGTTTTTCAGAGGTTTTGACATGTTTCATTATACATCTGCAGTATTTGATAAATGGCAATTACAGAAATAAAAATATAACATACAATTGATGTACCATTATAAATAAGATCGATTATCACTTTTTAAGATCTGTTTGTGAAAGTGTTACATAATGGCCATCTATGTATATTACTTACTTGGAATAAAGTATAAATCACTTTTGTTTTTAGGTGCATTCTCTGTGGAGTACAGCAACTATTTTCTATTCCATGGCGTTCTCAACAAAGGCTTTGTAAATCCTTTTTAGTCTTTTGGTAACTTAGGAATTGAAATAAGCTGTTGTATAGCCCAGACTGTAAGAAGGAATACAGCTTTTCAGTAGTGAAACAATTGAGAGGTTTCTGAAATTCTCTCTCTTTCACCACTCACTCTCCCTTTATAATATTAGTATAGATACAGGATCTTATGGCAGAAAAGTGAACAAATGTACACCCGTGGGGAAAAAAAAAGTCGCCTCCAATTCCCATGTGCTGATCGGGATGACTTTATGTACAGCGCACTTGCAGGAACATAGAATGGTCTTTGCCTGTGAGGGGAGTGATCACCTTATAATGGTATTTCTTGTTGGTAATGCTTATAAGCTACTGAAAACAGAACACAGAGCAACATTTTGTTGGCGGAGAGGTTAAGAATGCACCGCTTGCGCTCACAAGCTCCTCGGTTCAAATCTCGCATTAGTTATTGTTATTTTTTATGCTGTTAATTTTATGACTGGATGTGTAGAACATAATATTTGTTAATATAACTGTAGCATTTTAAGTTTTAAACATATCTATGCACACAAAAACATAATTCTATTAAAACAATTGTTTTAAATAACTAAAAAAATAAAGGCCAATAAACTAAAACTAAAATGTATAGGAAATAAACAAAATCAATATGGAGTGTATAATCCTGAGCTCATATAACTGTCCTCAGGTTATAGATGAAATTATATCTCTATAGTAACATGGGCAAGAAGCTCCAACTTGAATTTATGCCCAGAAGCCATCTTTTGTCCCTTCGGGCATCTACAGCTTCCTTTTCGTCTCATCCACACATTTTCATTAGAGTTCAAATCTGGTGAACAGGAAGAGGGAGGATATCACTCGATATCCTGTCTCTCTGAGAATGAATTTGAAACCTTTTGACATATGTGGACAATATGATTATCTTGTATGAATTCAACGATTCTTCAGGATGTCTCAATCTCACAGAGAATCAAAATATTCTCAAGTATTGTACACTGTTCAGTGTATTGTCAAACTGCCACTACACACCTTCACCACCCCTTGATATCCAACAAGATAACAACACGATCATGATGAAATTGCCATGTATTTTGCATCGTAGTAACCATTCTCTTATGAACTTTACCATATGCCATGTATATCAAAAATAAGTAGTCACTATATGTTGATTAAACATTATTAATAGAAGAAAAATAGTGTTTGATGCAAGAAGCAAACCTGCAGTCTAAACCACAGAAGTATCCTGTGCTATGCCACAGAGAAGATGCATGGAAGATAGCATGTTTAATACTGGCGTACAACAACTTGCTGCAGTGGCTACACAACTGCATGCGTATGGTGTAAATAAGATGCCATGTCATATAGGACTTAGAAAAAATTGGCATTCAAGGCATGACTTTTTATTTTGTCCATGGGTGTTCATGTGCTCTGTTTGAGGGATTTCTTCCTCATCAAACTAGAGTGCCAATATACCTTTCTGATTCACTGCTATTCTGAGGACTTCCCGAGGTTCAAGGCTGATTCACAATAATTGAGAATGGTAACACAAACAAGAACGACAAAGTTAAACTACCTGTGTTATGTGTGTGCTCACAATTAAAAAAATCATTCCTAGGCTCCAGGAATGCGAAAGAGACTTGGCCAAGTTTTACTTCTCATTCACATTAGATACATATTGTGCATATTAAACTCTTCACCGGTGGCCATGACACTATGTGTCTAATTGCAAGCTGGGAAAATTAAACTGGCATCCTGACCTACAATCTTGACTCCATTGAGTGTTGGTTCTTATATGCGAAGCATCATTGTAGTTTGTTTATATACAACTCAAAACTGGCCATTGCCTCAAGAACAATAACAAAACTACAAAGAACAGCAAAAATGGGTAGCCATCAACAAACAAGTTTAATATATACTATTAATAATGGAACAAAGCTTGGTATGACTAGAGTAATCTGAAATAGTAATGGATCACATTTAGAAAATGTTTGTCTATTAAATGTTGATGTTGGATAACCTGCATCATGTTGGCTGAATTAGAAGAAAGTGAAAACGTCTGATGTAATACATTCACATGACTTTCTCTACCGTCTGCCATTTATGAGTGGGTATACAAACTATTCTTACTAAGCTTATTTTTCTTTCTATTACACTTTAATCCAAATATATCTTTACAGAAATAGCTACAATACACATTTTGTTATAGATACAAGGAGAACAGTACTATATGCTGGCATATAGCATTTCATACGGTTTCCATATAAATGCAAGAACAAGCTGAATGTTGACAGGACTTTTAAGAGAATGATCCAGTAAAGAACAATTTGAACCATTAACAACAGATATTTCTGAAATGGCTTATTGAAATAAAGTGTGTATTATAAAGAGATCTACATTTTTTGTGTAGTACATCTTTGTCTATCACTTAATGTTTACAAGTTATACAAGATTATACAAAATTTCTTCCAAATGAAGTGGACTTCAGAGGCTATTCCCAGAAAATTCAAGGTATACATTTTATTTGTCATGTAAATATCTTTAATGTATGGTATTTTAATCAAAATCCTTACAGCCATTTCTTAGAAAATCTTCATGTCACATATTTGGAAGATACTAAACTTAAATACCAAGTATGATGTTATCAGACTATTCGTTTTTGTGTTATGTTATTCACACACACACACACACGCACGCATGCACGCACACACCCACGCACGCACTAACATACAGAGACCTTTTTCTAAAACTTCTTTTTTTTATTCAGGAGGCTTCAAAACATGTATTTCTTATGAAATCTTGATATCAAATTTTTGGGTGGAATGCAATACTTTTCTACCTATTTGTACATGGTAGAGAAAATAAAAATATCATTTCTCAGTTACAAATAGACGATATCCGAAAATACAAAGTTTACTTTACAGTTTGCTATCAATATATATTCCCATTCTCATTATAGGGGTATTGTTTTAAGTTGTTTTTTTATTTATGTATGCCCTTTCAAGTACTATGGTTCTTAGCATTCCATTCTATA
This sequence comes from Deroplatys truncata, assembly GCA_030765065.1. Lineage (NCBI taxonomy): Eukaryota > Metazoa > Arthropoda > Insecta > Mantodea > Mantidae > Deroplatys > Deroplatys truncata. The sequence goes on from CM060988.1 coordinate 204,660,107, forward strand.
TTGGGCATGAAAGGCCAGAAATATTGTTCAGAGGCTTCTTTGTCAGGCTTGAGGTTCTTTTACGTACTGTAAACTTACAACACGGACCACCAGCTGTACTTCCCTTCCGAAGGAAGCTATATTAAGGATTTTTACATCTGAAAACGTCCATCATCCTCTGCCGGGTTGAACCCACAACCTCGGGAGCTAGAGGCTAATATAGTACCCCTAGACCATGGAGGATAATGTGTGAATGTTGTGAACCAGTCTTCAACAGAAATACAGTTCATGAGCAATTCTACCTGCATGAAACAAATGTAAAACACTTCTTGCCACCATCACAGTTTAAGGTTAATCTTCAAATCAGGCTTAAGCAGAAGCTTAAGCTACAATTAAACTTTACAATGCATAGTTCAAGTGATGAGCCAAACTTATACGTGGCTTAGCTTAAACCGTACTGAATGTGGTATAAGCTAAGGAATACCATATTATCTGAAGAAGACAATGTTAGTGATGAAGAAATGCAAATTAGTTTAACCCATATGCACAACAGAAGGCAATAGAGAATGTTTAGTATGCTTCCACACCACTCTGTGCTGGAATGATCGAGAATTCTATAAGAGATTTTGATTAAGCAAACAATCGGCAGTGATAGTACCAGAAGTTATTGTTGATACAATTAAACATAAAACTTAATTTTAAATGTATACTAATAGCTTTATCGCATACATTGTTGCAACATATATTACTTTATAAGTCAGTAACAATGCTCCTCTTGACATTGAGGTTATATGCAGCTGGAGGTTTTACCGGCATCTCAAAATGTACAGCATGCAGAGCTATCACACCATTGGTTCTGCAACATTTGGGTTTCCTTACACCATAATAATTTGTTTCATTGCTTGCACTCTATTATATGCTTATGCTGTTTCACAATTTCTAGGAGAATGCACACTTCTTGATAAATAAGGTTGGCAATAGTTTTGACCCCAATTTTAACTATATGTTGCTGGATAACCTCATAAGCTTATGAGGAACAGCGTCGCCATAAAAAAAAATGACAGAATTTATTCAATGTGCATGCGTTATCAACTTCACAGTTCCATGGAGTTGTTCAGCAGTAAAGCCGAACGTGGTTGCCCTACTGTGAAAGTTGCCTTGCTTAAGTGGCATCAGTAGCTTAGTAATGCTTCAGTTTAAGCTTAAACTTTGAAATCAGTCCTTAAACAGCTCAGTAATATTAATATGTAAATGTTTATATTGTTACAGTGATGCATGCAGAATAACACTCCTAGAACTAAAATTAATCTATTTTGTTTGTCCTTATATAGCATGCTGCGCTATTAACATAGCTAACAGCTAACCAGTTAAGCATGGTAAAGTCTGGTTATTATTTAATTGTACCTGACCCTCAACTCTCTGATTAATATAGAGCCTTCATTTGAACGTGTGACCATATTATGGGCAATTGCTTGTCCTGCGCTGCAGTGTGTCTAACCAGTTCTTTTCTCTCTCCGCGTGCTGGCTAATCAGTTGATGTGAAATCTATGCTTACAGAGGTTAATATGCTCTGAAATCACATGCTATAGTGTTATAATGCCAAAAAGTCTGTGTACACGGTGTGATCAAAAAGTTTACAAAATGAGGCCATAAAAACAACACTTTGATTTGTTTATTTTGCACTGTTACTCTCAAAGTAGTCTCCTTGGGAGTTGATTCACTTATCCCAGTGCTTTTGGCACTGCTGGAAGCCTTTCTGGAAGTCATCGTGTTTAATCTTATTCACAGCCTTCTGCATTTGCAATAGATAACACTAGTGTCCTCAGAGCTGCATTTTAAGTTGCAGGAAAAGAAAACAGTCCACTGTAACCAAATCTGAAGAATAGGCCGGATGGGGAACATTATTCATCCTATTTTTATAAAAAAATTGGCAGACAGAAAGGTCTTCGTGTACTGGTGCATTGTCATGATGAAAAAACCAGTCCTCCATTTCTCCAGCCGTTTGCATCACACTCTCTCCTTTAACGTTTGCAACAGTTGTTTCTAGAACACTTGATTCACTGTTTGATCCTATGGTGCAAATTCCTTTAATTTAAAAAAAAATCATCATTGACTTCACATTGGATCAAACTTGTCTGGCCTTTTTAGGACATGGAGATGAAAGACTCTTCCATTGTGAAGATTGTGGCTTTGTTTCTGATCATACCCATAAATCCATGTTTCATCACCAGTAATAACTTTCTCCATAAACTGTGGGTCATTTTGAAGCTGTTCTTTAAAATTAGTGCAGGAAATTTCATGACTTCATTTGAAAGGAGATGGGGCATGAACTTTGCAGCAATTCTTCTCATGTGTAAATCATTTATTTAAAGGCGAGTCAGAATTGTTACACTAACATCACTTAAGTTTACTCACTTAACATGTTTCAGGAAACGGTTGTTCCGACTACTGTTTCTAGCTTCTTTTCAAATATCAATGTAAATCATGTTTTAAAATAATTGGAACACTTCCAAAGAAGAGTCCCAATGAACCAGAAATTACTCTTATTGTAATATGCCTATCCCTTGCCTGATTGATATTTTTATCAGTTTTGTTGGAAGAGGGTTGCACCGAACAATCTATATCCTTAACTGATGTCACAACACTTTTAAATTGCAAAAAACCACTGAAATGCTTGTGTTTTGCTCATTACTTCTTCCCCATAAGCTGTTCTTAACATTTCAAGGCCTCTGTTGCAATTTTACTGAGTTTGAAGAAAAGTTTGATGTTTGTTCTTCGTAATCTAGCATTTTTGCTAGACAGGAAAGTCACAGCAGGTGCAAAACATGTGTTCACTTTGGAGCTTCTACCTCTGCACTGCAAGGTCGCAGAAAGTCATGTGACCTCTGATTATCAGGAGGGAGCACTGTATGTGCACACTGGATAAGAATTAAAGACAGCTCAATGGCAAAGCTCTTGTGAAGCAAAACTCTGGGTACCTTGCACTTTAGCACATAGAATTTTCATGTGTGACAACAAACTTGTGTACAGAAGTGAGACAGATTTCATGCTGTTTGTGCACCTCACAGAGAAATGGTCCGTAAATAGATTTCAGGAAATGGGATATATTCTGATAAGAAACTGTGTTCGTACACAAAAAAAATTTGATGACAAAGCAGAAACTTAGCACAAAGTCCAAGGAAATCTCTGAAAAAGCTTGCACAGGAATCACAAAACTTTGTGAACCTCAGCTTGAAATACTGCTGAATTTTTAAAATTAAAACCTTTAGGATAACTGTGGTTCAATTATGCGATAATGTTGTTGTTCAACAGTGGCACTGGGGATTAATTGATCTGCATCATTTTCCCTCTGGCTTCCCAATATAAAGTCTGTAAGTTATCACTTTTAAGGCCTTTGCATTTGGTGAGATGCTGTTTGTTCAGGATGACATCTTCACAGAGCGGACACTTGGGTGTAGGTAGACATCGTATCTTGTGGAGATGTTCTGTGAAGCAATCGTGGCCAGTTCCCATCTTAAATAAGGCCACTGCAGTCTTCCTTGGCATTTTTTGTATATCAACTCTATTTTTCATATTCTTATAATGTTTATCTTTTAATTTATCTTCTTCGTCAAATCTCTGCTGTCTTTTGAAATGTTGTTTAATGTTATTTAATTGTTTATTTATTTCTATTTGTCTTACAGGTTTTATTTGTTGTATTACACCTTTCTTTGCTAATTGATCCACATGTTCATTGCCCAAAAGACCAACATGAGCTGGGATCTATTGTAGAGTGACAAGATTTCTAGTTTCAACTGCTTTAATTAGGCTTCTTATTTCTTTAATATTTCTTGTTGTTTTATTATTGTAATTTACTATCCCATCTATGGCTGGTTTTGATTCTGATAAAATGACTATTTTTTGTTTTATGTATGGTCAATATAGAATGTTAAGTAATGCTGCTTTTATAGCTGTTAATTCTCCATCATAGTGGTTTAACTTTTTTGGCTTGGGAAGCATGCCTGTGTTGTAGTCCATTTAGCATTACCCAGGAAACACCATGTGGAGGCGGACTACGTTGTTCCCCTTATGCGATAATGTGAGTAGCATTAATTTGTGCACTGGGGTGTTGGATAATGTTAATGATTGCTCTATTCATCCACATGGTATTATATACATGGCCATGAAGGGTTAATGAGTGTTATAAATTTTGTTAAAAGATGTGAGAGATGTGTGGACATCATTTCAAACATCTTCTGTGATCAAGTTAATGTGGTTTTTGTAGTTATAATTTAATGAAAAATGTGTGCACTTGTATTTAAGGGACTATGAACTCCAAAATCTGTCAGCAAACAGAAAGCATCCTAGTGCAAAGAAAATCCCCATTTGCTGGCCATGCATCCAAATGAAGGCTCTGTCTACAAGTTGGAAAGTTTGAGGTATTGTGACTGAAGGGTGCAGGCAAATCCTTGATATAAAGGCCCCCTTGTTCCAGAAAAAAGAACAAGAGATTAAGTGTAGACAACTTTTGAGGACAAGGTTTTTGAGACAAAGTACAGATTTGTGTAATTCCTCAGATTTTTAAGGCAATTTAATGGATGTTTTGTTAAAGTGAGGTTATTTTTAGAAAGTTGGAGGTTCTGAAACTCAACAGAGATGACAGAAAAAAAAATAGGACTGAGACAAGGGTGTAAATTGAATCCGATTTTATTTATTTATAAATGATATAATAGACAAAGTCCAAAAAGGAAATCAGCATTATGCAATAGCAAACAAATTCCTGGTCTAGTATATGGGATGACAATGGTAGTTGGGTTACTAAGGACAATAAATGATGTACAGAAATTCTGTGAAGAATGGTGAATTAAAGTAAATATAAAAAAGTTGAAAGTTATGGTTTTCAAAACAAGGAACTAAACTGAGAAAAGAAGAAAGGTGGGAAAAGATTAAAATAGTCAAAGAATTTGAATATTTAAGGGTGAGGTTGAATAACAGATGGGAATGGGAGGCACACATTAGGAAAATAGAAGCAAAGGGGGGGGGGGGTTGCAATGACAGGAATAAAAATATGTAAATAGAAGCTAAAAGTGACAACCAAGTGGTTGGAGCCCCCAGGGACCTACTACAGTAGGTACGGAATTGGCGCTCCCGGAGTCCCGAGCCACACTCTCGATTGGGTTCCTCTAAGAGGTGAGAGGGCTTATGCCAAACGCCCAATAAACTGTGGTCCACAAGTGTGTTTGACCAGCTATCAGTTACCTCCCTGAACACAGTCTGACGGATACCGCTGCGCGAAACGAGGAGGGGAGTCGCAAGGTGTGACTGGGTAATGCGTAATTCCCAGCCCCTGAGTATCATGCAGGGTTGTGTTCGTATTCGCTGATAAAGGTCAGTCCCGGAGAGGGGCCTGTTCACTCCTGAAGCTGATATGGTCCCTCTTTCTATGAATTGGGAAGTGAGACCCCAAGGTGAGCAATGTCCAGGCCGGGGTGACGCCCAGGATGTAAGCATGCCATCGGAGACATTTGCAATGGTGGAGGATTTTTTCGCTATGGAAAAATCCAAAACCAAAAAAAAAAAAAAACTAAGTGTAACGGAAAAGAAGTAGTCGATTGTTATGGACCTCGCTACTTAGTACTTAATAGAACAGAGGAAGGGGAAAAGTTTACATCGGTGAACTCTTTTATAGTTCAGAAGGGTCTCGATAAAATTGCTGGTCCTGTGAAGTTGCAATGGCACGCTTCTGGTTGAAGCAGATTCAGCATCCAGGCAGCGACTGACTATCTTGAAAGCCAACTATTCAATTAGAGTGACCTTGAACTCCTCGCGCGGTGTTGTAAACCCCCGTGCAATAGACGGTACATCCAATGAGGCGATTCAAGAGAATCTATTTGTATATCGGGTTCGGCGGAGACAAGGAGGTGAATGTGTGCCCTGTTTCTTACCTTTGATCGGGTACAACTACCTCAAAGGATTAACACAAAAGGATTAACACCTCAAAGCTATTGAAGTTAGGGCATATATCCCCAACCCGCTCAGATGCTTTAAGTGCCAGCGGTTTGGTCATACAAGTGATTTCTGTAACGGTGAAGCCAGCAGCGTTAACTGTGGAGAATTCTCACACGAGGGAGCATGTACATGGACTACAACATGCGTTAACTGCAGTGGTGAACTTCCATCTGGTTCCTTAGAATACCCCCATTTTACAGAAGAAAGGGCGATACAGGGGATCCGGGTTTGGGAGAAGGTTTCCTTCTCGGAATCTCCTACGTGTCCGCCAGCCCTCTGTCCCGAGATCCGGTACCTATAGCTCAATTGCAGCTAAACCAGAAATAAGTCGGGAAATCGCAACTCAAACCAGTGATATTAACGGGGCCACAATTTTAGAAAAGATTTTCTAGCCAGATCACTTCCAAAGCCCACGAAATCTATATCTACAACAACGCCTGCCAAGTGTGTTACTGACACGATCCTTTCAGTAAAGTCAACATCAAGACCATCGACCTCAAGCAATATGACTGGCAACCCGTAACTTATAATACACAACAGATAAAGTTCAAGACCAGCTATAACCGAACGACTTCCTCAAAGAAAATGAAAAGTTTGTACCCGGAACATCCAAAGGAAATAAAAGTCCACGAACATCTCGGAGATCCTCTTCTGATAAATCTTCTGGGAAGAACTCGGATCGGCGATCTCCACTTCCACAATCGGAAAGCGGTCCTTTCCCATGGAGGAGATGGAGCAGGAGGTTTCTGCCTGCACTGCTAGAACGACAGTGAAAAAGAGTCAGGATCCTTCTTCTGCTAAAGGTGCTAGCCCTCATCAAAAAAGGGCCAATTGGTTCCACCAACGTCGTCCTCAAAGTAGTGAACCCTTTGGAATTGAGAACTTATCCCAATATGACTATCATTGCTATCCTTCAATGGGACATACGTGGAATTAGAACACATCGACCAGAGCTTGTCAGAAATTTTATATATATATTCCACAGATTCCAGTGTGGAATCTGTGTCCATACAGTCTGACATCTAGTCAGTGGCTGTAAGGATTAAACTGCCATCCCTCTGATTTACCATTTGTAACATTTATCTGCCTCCATCTCATGACCTTTCGCTCAGGGATTTTGAAGATCTAGTTAAAGTTAAAGTCACGATATGACTATAAACTTTCAAAATAAAAAAAAATATCTGGTTTCCCAGTTACCAACGCCTGTTGTGTTGGTGGGAGACGTTAATGCCCATCGCCCTCCTTTGAGGCTCACCTCGGGCTTGTGCTAGAGCTAAATTAATTGCCGATTTTTTGGACAATAATAATCTAGCTCTTCTGAACACCGGAGAGCCTACATTTCTCTCAGACTCCTACAAAACTTTTTCACACCTTGATATTGCATTTGGCAGTTTCCTTGCAATGGCATGTCATTTCTGATTTACACTCTAGCGACCACTTTCCTTGTCTTATTAGTCTCTTAACACAAGATATATGTTGCACAGGTTTGTCTAGATGGCGCTTGGATCAACCCAACTGGCACCTTTACTCCCAGTTGACTGTCTTTAATTACAATGAGCACGACTGTGTGGTTGTTGTGGTCGAACGTTTCACATAGACAATTCTTTGTGCTGCTGATCAATCTATTCCTCGCTCGATTGCCCAACCCCGTCGATTTCCGGTCACATTGGCTTGCCTGAAAATTTACTTGCTGATTTGGTAGCTAAGCTGGCAACCACAGAACCCAGTGTTACAATATCTCGGGTAACGTCAGAAGATTTTAGGCTTGTTGTGTGGAGAGCAGCGCTGGCGCGAGGAGTGGTTAACTCTCCGTGGAAATAAGCTTAGAGTAGGACATTCCGATAAACTGGGTAACTTCCTATCGCGTATTTCTTCATGAGGAGGTTATTTTGACTTGGTTGCGTATTGGCCACTGCAATTTTATACACAGTACCTTTTAAAGGTGACATTGCTCCTACTGGTCCACTTTGTAGTGAAGGTCTGTCGGTCCGTCATGTGTTGCTAGAGTGTATTGCTCTGGCACATCTTTGGGATACTCTGGAACTGCTGGCCAATCTTGCAGAGGTCTTAGCAGATGATAGGATTTTTAATTTTGTGTCAAGTGTAAATTTCCAAATGCAGATGTAGTCTTAATAGCAAGGGTTTCATACTTCAAGGTTTAGTTTTATATATGACTTGTACTATGATTTTTATATTGATATTTACCTCTGGCCTTTGCCATGATCCATTTTACAAGGGCGCTAATGACCTAGCAGTTGAACGCCCTTAAATACAGAAAAATCCACAAATGGTTGAAAAGAAGGTAGAGGTTTTAGTGGAATAGGCATGCCATGTGCAGTAGAGATTGGTGGGAGGACATAGATGTAAGCAAAAAGGTAGATCATATGTACAGAATGTTCTGTAAAGAACTATAAGGGTTACCAAAATCAGCGCCCAGAGAAGTACCTTTAGTAGAACTAGATAAGACGAGAAAGAAGGGAATAATAATGGAGAAAATAATACAATTTTGGTATAGATGTTTGGTTTAAGAAGAGGGGGAAATCTTAAAAGTTATGCATGAAGCAGCAGAAACGTTTAGAGATTACAAACAGTTGGTGGGCACCTATAGGAAGAATTATGGGGAAAATAGGAAGGGAGACATATGGAAGAAGAAAGGAATGAAAGTGATATGGGTAAGCTGGTAAAAAGCAGAATAGAAGGCAGGAGATATGGGGATGTTTAAAAAACAGGAAATAATTACAATTTTATAAATAAATAAAAAGAAACTGCTAACAAGAACTATATTAGATTATTGTGAAAGACATGAAAAGGAAGGGCTAGCTTAGATGAGAACAGGAACAATATTTCTAAAACAGATTAGAGGAGTGAAAAAAGAACATGTGAAATGTGCGGTGAGAAAGAAACTATAGCACTTTACCTGACAGAATGTAAGGAGTTAGCGTTATGGAGAAAAAAGCTTTGGGAGGCAAATTGTAGCTATAAAAATGTTAACGGGGAAAAAAGAACGAAGATTAAAGTGTAGGTAAGTTTTTGCAGAAAGGAAAAGAAAAACAGGCAAGAAAAGTAAGGAAGACATAGGGAGAGGGATAAATAAGGTAAAGGGGAAGTGATGACAAGAGCTACTTGGTAGAGTGAATGGCCTGAGTGCCATTCAAGCCAAGGTAGCAACAAAGTCAATAATGTTACATAGTTTAGATTAGATAAATGAAGCATTGTAAAAGTTATGTAAAGGAAGCTATACAAAGAAATTCATTTATTCAAAGAGAGTGCAAGTGTGATAAACATTAATGAATTGTTTCTTTTCCACAGACTTGGTACTGAAATTTAAGAGCACTACTGTTAAGTGTAGCAGTTGTGAAATGGAAATCAAAACAGAAATCAAAGAAGAGGTTCCTTTCTCAGAAATTGCTTCACAGAACAAGAGAGAAAGCTTTCCACAAGATGCTACAATAAAGATGAACAATGATGCTACTGAATGGAGCAATGATTGTGGAATGGAAATCAAAGAAGAGGTTCCTTTCTCAGAAATTGCTTCACAGACCGAGAGAGAAAGCTTTCCACAAGATGTTAGAATAAAGATGAACAATGATGCTACTGAATGTAGCAACGATTGTGGAGTGGAAATCAAAACAGAAATCAAAGAAGAGGTTCCTTTCCCAGAAATTGCTTCACAGACCGAGAGAGAAAGCTTTCCACAAGATGTTACAATAAAGATGAACAATTGTGAAATCAAAATCAAAACAGAAATCAAAGAAGAGGCAGATTTTTCAGACTTTTGTCAACAAAATGACAGAGATTATTTTTCCAAAGATCCTGTAATGACAGTTGAACAGTGTAATGAAGACTGTAAAATGGATGCCAAAACAGAAATAAAGGAACTGTGGTGGTTAGAAAGATCTACAGAAGCTCCATCTGTTGATGAAACTAAGGTTTTGCTGAGAAGCAATGTAAGTCAACCCAAGTTTAAATACAGAAGTTACAAGTGAAGTGTAATTATAATACCTAGTATAGCTATAAGGTTTTTTATAGTGGCAACCAGTATTATACTGTTTTATTAGTTTGATTATGACGCAGGTATTCTGTGCTAAATGCACATAATATTATTCAAAATGATCCCCTTTTGCCCCGATACAAGACCTAAGTCTATCAGGCCATTCATCAATAGCAGCACGCACTGTCTCCATGGGGAAGTACGCCACTGCTGACTTCAGGGATCACTTGAGAGACTTAAAATTGGGGTGCCTTTTCTAACAAGCAACACCTTCAAGCACTGACCACAGCTTGTAATCCAAGGGGTTGAGGTCAAGGATGCTAGAGGACCAATCTTGGGTAGCAATAATAACTGGAACATTTTCTACAAGACAAGATTGAGTAGATCTTGCCTCATGGGCTGGTGCAGAATCTTGCTGGAAGGTCCAGTGCCCATTCTTGCACTAAGTGGTGTTCAAGTCTTTTACCACAACCTCAAGGAGGGTTGTTTCATATACTCTGGCAGAAATGCACCTTGTGACACCATCGTAGCTTCCCCCCCTCCCCAGACCATCGCTGAGATGGGATGGTGGACCTGCTCACAGACTTCTTCAGAAGTCCTGGCATACACTCGGTCATTCTGGCAGTTGTAACTGTGTTCAATCATGGAAATTTTTTCATCTATAAAAACGATTTTTCTGTGCCTGCTGTTAGTGTAATGCTTAAGTGGGCATTTGCATTTCAATTCTCTCTGCTGCTTAAGTTTTGGAGTTAAGAAATGTGCAGTACCCAGCTCAAGGTCTAGTCTGAACAATCTGGACATTGATCTGCTGGAGATGTTCATCTCTCAAGACATAAACTTTTGCTTCCACAATGGATTTCTCCTAATACGAGCTGCTACTGCTGCTGTTACCACTGTCCTGGTTCTCGCAGAGCATGGACATCCCAATCTTGGTCGGTCAACAATTGTACCAGTTTCATTCAAGCACTTTAAACATCCTGTTGATTTTCAGCTTCTTAAGTGTCTGAAAAATCTCTGGTTGCAATTTCTTGACCCTATGGAGGGCTATCACTGCAACATGATTTTGTAATCTCCCCAATCCATGGCTTAACATTTTACTCGCATGTTCACTTAGTTGAAGTCAACAAAGTATAAGGTAGGGTTTAGCAGCAGACACATTATCTGACCACTCCAACACCTGGTACAGAACTTATCAAAAGTTTGTAACAAAGCCTACGGCCAGACTGCACAATTAATGAGGCATGCTCACAATCTACGAGGGGCATTCAGTAAGTAATGCAATACATTTGTTTTTCTTGAAGCAGGTTTGTTTTATTCAGGATTCAAATACACCATATTATTTCCCAATCTTTTGGCTACAAAATCCTACTTTTCAACATAATCTCCGTTAACTAATTTTGAAGATTGAGTAACTAGTAATAGTGATGTATGTAATTTAAAATAAAGAGAGTTATAGGTTGTTACACTATCTTAGACTTCAAGTTTAAGATATCAAGTTACACTACCACACTACTAAAAAAATCTTTTAGTGATGTAGTGTAACAACCTCCAACTCTCTTTATTTTAAAATAATCTCTGTTCAATGCTACGGCCTAATGCCACCTTAATCGGAGGACCTACATTCCTGCATAGTACCACTCTACTGGTCTACGTCAGAGCCAATGTCTTGCTGTATCAATACCTTTGCCATCATCATGTAGTGCCTCCCGCAGAGTGCATCCTTCATTGGGCCAGACAGATGGAAATCAGAAGGTGTGAGATCTGGGCTGTAGGGTGGATGAGCAAGAACAGTCCACTCAAGTTTTGTGAGCTCCTTTCAGGTGTGCAGACTTGTGTAAGGCCTTGTGTAAGAGTTTGTTTGCATTTTTATGACTACGAACACACTGAATTTCCTTAGAGTAGTACTACACAGTTCATAGTTGATCATTTCACCATGAGGGAGGTCATTCAACAGAAGAACCCTTTCAGAGTCCCAGAAGACCACCAGCTGAGGGTACGGCTTTGAGCTTTTTCTTCAAAGGAGAATTGGTATGGTGCCACTTCATGGACTGCAATTTTGTTTCAGGTTCAAAGTGATGAACGCATGTTTCTCACGATCAGCCTCGTAATGAGAAAGCAATTCAGCACAGATGGTGCTTCTTTGCTCTTTATGGTCCCAGCAGGAGCAAACCTTTGGTAAACAAGTGTGTCAGCAGAGACGTCAAGTTGAGCAGCGAGATGTTTCATTGTGACCCATATATCACCTCGAATAAGAGTGTTCACATGTTCCAACATTGCAGGAGTCACAGCTGGCATGCGGGAGATCCTGTCATGATGACAGATGCCTCGCCCAACGATTCACCATGCCAGGTCTTCATAGACATCTATGAATATCTTTCATGCTCTGGTTTTCCACCAAAAGAAACACCTCCATTACAGATGCCATTTTGAAGGCTAGTGATAGTGCTGGAAATTAATAGGTTTATATGAGTTGAAGTGGGAATATTCAGATGTCCCAAACCAAATTCCATTTTTTTTCAATCAAAATTGGCCGAGAAAAACAATGTTTGAATTACTTATAGAACACCCCTTCATATTTCATTAATTGGAGAGCTTGCTCCAATCCTCAGCTATCATTTAGTATGGACGTGCATGTACATTGAGGCAAAATCTGGTAGGTCTTAACCTTCCAACCTTCACCAGCAGCCAGGAAAATAAAACTTAGTTTTATTTATGGACGCTCTTTAGCGATCCTTAGCGTCCCATCCTATATTGGGCATGAAAGACTGGTAATTTTGCTCAGGGCCTCTTTATCAGGCTTCAGGTTCTTTTACGTGGCGTAAATTTACGACACGGGACCTACGGCTTTACTTCCCTTCAGAAGGAAGCCATGCTAACCCACCAGCCAGGTATGTAATAAGCTGAGGTATTTGCAGACTTAGCTGTAGGCCTTTAGAATAGAATAAAGGGCTCAAGGCATGGGTAGGAATGTCACCCGATGTTCTTATTGCCTTGGGGCACTGCATGCAGCCTGGGCAAGGCTCTCCCATTGAGTTAGGTCACTGTGTAGCACCTGGATCATTACAGTATAAACCCAGAAGTTAAAACTTGACACATAGCAATAACCCAACAGCATTAATGATGTAGGATGCAATATACATTACCAATACAGTAACTGAACAATGAAGTTTGAAATCTGGACAGGTATATTAAGAAGTCATCAGATTCATCACCAGTGGTAAGCAAGATCCCACATTTGTACTCTATCTGAAGATGGCAGCAGCAGCTCTCAATACTAGTTGTAGCAATTAAAAATCTATAGTGTTTTACATTCACATGACTTTCTCTACTCTCAGCACTTATAAGTAGGCATACAAATTATTCTTTTCCTATCTTCATTTTAATCAATGTAAAACTTTTTAGAAATAACTGTATTACATATTTACTTACAGTAGACATAAAGGGAATAACAATACTCAAATGTTTAAGAACTGGATGCTATGTACTGGTCTTGAAATTCCATTTTCTTTCCATGCAATCGCAAGAAACAACTCAATATCAAAAGGACTGAAAAGAATGACAAAGTATTAAACGATATTAACCATTAATAATGGATATCTCGGAAATAGGTGATGCGACAAAACAATTTATTTCATGCAAATTGTATATTTTAGAGAGATCTAAATTTTTTGTGCTTTGGTCTATTACTTAACATTTACCTGTTACAAAAGATTATACAAAAGTTTTCCAAATGATGTAAATATCTGTAATACATGGTATTTTAATCAAAATTGTTAGAGCAATTTCTTAAACAATCAAAAATTTCAAAATATGTGCCATGTAAAGGGTAGTTTGGGTTGCATTTTTGGAAGGTACTGAACCTAAATAACACTTTGGTACTTACCCTACCTTTTGTTTTTGAGTTATGCTACACACACACGCACGCACACGCACCCCCTCCCCTTTACCTAAGAAAAGTTTTTTTTTTTCATTCAGGATGGCATCAGAACCTTATTTCCGGTTAAATCTGTGTATCAAATTTTTGAGTGGAATGCAATACCTTCTATGTATGTCGTAGAGAAAGCAAAATTTAAGTGAAGCAGATTGTGTGTACATGTTAAATATTATGAATGTGAGTTAAGTCTATTTACTTTTTCTACCACAGACATATATGTATTTGTAGAGGAGGCATTGTATTCTACACAAAAGCCTGGGTATCAAGATTTCACCAGGATTGGCAAAAGTTTGTATGGTTGGCAAAGCATAAGAGATAAACAAAGACTTTCTGCTCAAAAAACACAGAAGTTGTTAACACACTCATTGTACCTCAAACTGTGTTATCTCATTTCTGAAACATCATTTATATTGGTCTGAATTTCCTGTATTTTTTAAGTGCTAGATCATCATTCTTTTGTTTATCATAATATGATGCAGAGAACATGCAATTTCAAAGCCGAAATGTAGCGACTCACTTTTTAAAGGAGTTCAGTATCACTTATTCATCTTGTACCTATGAAAGTATTTCTGTGAGTGTTTATCTCAAAGTCATATGAATGTAACACATACTTTCTCTACCACGTACCTAGTAGTAGAGAAGGTATTGCTTTCCACCCAAAAATTTGAAACCGAGATTTAACTGGAAATGCATATTTTTAGGTCCCTTGAATAAAAAAAAACCTTAAATAAATACCACTTAGTATTTAGATTCCGTATCTTCTAAAGACACGACATGAAGATTTTCAAGGAAATCCCACCCTAATACTACCCTGTGGAGGGAACATTTTTCAAAATTTTCTAAAAAGTGCCTTTAATGATTTTGATTAAAATACTATATATTAAAGATATTTACTTGACAAATAAAATGTATATATTGAATTTTCTGGCACTAGCCTATAAACTCTTCATTTGAGAGGAATTTTGTATAATGTTGTACAACTGGTACATGTTAAGTGATAGATGAAAACGTACTACACAAAAAAAATGTAGATATCTTTAAAACACAATTTATTTCAAATAAGTTTTTTTGTGGCATAAGTCATTTCTGAGATGAACGTTAATTGTTTGAACTGGTCCTGTGCATATTCAGTTGTTTCTCGCGATGTCATAGAAACATTATGGAGATTTAAGGTCAGCATATACTGTCCAGTTCTTAAATATTTGACTCGCTCTCTTTGCATCTGTAGTGAAATGTGTAATGTAGCTGTTTCTGCAAATATTTATTTAGATTAAAATGAAGTAGATGGAAAAATAAGCTTTAGTGAAAACAGTTTGTATACCCACTAATAATGAGGGTAGAGAATATAATGTGAATGTGTTACATCAGATTTGATTAGATTAATATAAAGGTAGAGTAAGGATTTACAATATTATGTAAAATCCAAAGGTCTATAGTATTATCAGATATCTTCATATTTGTAATTGAATAGTCCAGCACCTTCTACAAGTTTGTTAACTATATTCTCTCCTGGGAGATATCCCACTGGGTCAATCATCCCCAGATATTCATATCTTTGTACAGATTGAGGCTTTCTTGGCCGGCATCATGTCTAATAATTGAATTATTATTATCTGGGCTTGTAGGCTGGACGTTTTGATGTTTTGCTCTGACCACCGCAGACAATTAATCACTTCATCCTGAAGATGCCAAGTGCTGTACTTGGCAAAACGTTGGTATCTATGATGCTTTCTAGACCACGGCTTATAAGCCCGGATAATAGTAATTCAATTATTACTCATATCTTTGTTTAGCAAGTGCTTCATGGCTGAGAATTATATAAGAGGCTGCAAATTGGGTTCTCCTTTCTCTGCTACCTATCTGCCTATAACAAATAGAGCCATTATTATATTTCATACCAAGATTTCACCACAAATATACGTTTCGTGGCTCCCTGAATAAATAAGAAAACCGCTTTTAGATAAAAGAATGGTCTGAGAGTATGCGTCTTGGATAGCATAAACCAAAAACGAAAAGATTGATAAATCCAAAGTTTTTATTTAAATTGAGCGTTTATGAAGAATGCAACAAGATTTTCAAGAATATTCTCCCCCAACCCAAACTACCCTTTACATGGACAAATTTTCTGGAAATAACTTTGAAGTCCACTCATTGTGAATAGCTGGTAAACTGTAAGAGAGAGATAGAATCTTGCTGCACCTCATTAAACTACACAATTATATCAATCTTTTTTTTCTTTTCTCCTGATCATGCAAAAAGAACACAACTTTAAAGTTATCACAAAGTGACCAGCTCTTAAAATATTTGACTATTGATTAAACCTACTGTATTCTCCTATTACCATTGTACCTATAAAAATATATATAATAAAACCATTTCTACAAATGTTTACCTCAACATGAATAAGTTTTTGTAAAAATAGTTTGTTGAACAATAGGCAGAGAAAATCATATGAATATAGCACATCAGATTTTGCCCTCATTTTATCTGAAGAGTTTTATTAAATGAAAAAAGTAATCCTGTAGTAATTTATGGGTTATGTCATTTCTTTAGTTAAGGCTGGTTCACAACTTCCTGAGAATAGTAACAAAAATGGGAAGCAATTCACATTCAAGATATTGGTTCAAAACAGACCGGTAACGAGAACGGGAATTCATATCGATCACAAAGTGAAAGTCGATTTAGCACATTGGGATTTCATTTGTTTTTAACTGACCAATGATATTCTTTCACCTACTTCCAACTTAGCCAAGCCAAGTCAAAATTCGATAGAGTAAACATCTAAATGCATATCTATTACATTTCCGATCCCTTTATTTATGCCAAGCTTTCATTCCTTTGTTTAATGGCATACATTAAAATTGTTTATTGTTCTTTTTTCATTTCCACCAGTTTTAGCTGTTCTTTGTGGCTTTTTGCCATTGTTTTTAGGTAATAGCCAGTTTTTAGTTGCATATAAACAAACTACAAATGACCCCTTCACCAGAGGAACCAATGCTGATTAGATTTGCGGGTGTGGGATGAAGTTAGGAAACACATTCACTACTAATTCCTTCCAGTTTCATGTTTCCAGCTTGCGACTATAGAGAGCACTAGTGGCTGTTTCATGTCATGAACACCTAGAATAATCTTTACAGTGAAGAGTCTAATATGCACAATATGGATCTAATATGCCATGCCCGGGAACGAGAATGAGAAAGTTAAAAGTTGGTCAACTCTTCTTTCCTGTTCCTGGGGCCTGGTAAGCCTTCCCGTCGATTGTGAACACTCCCATTTGAATACATGTATTTCAACTTTCTCGTTCTCGTTCCAGTTACCGTTCTCTTGGTTGTGAACTAGCCTTTACAGTGAACTACTGCATTTGAAAATGTTATACAACCAGTTTGTATTTTGTTGATAATAATCCATGTGTATGTCTCACCTATCCCTGTGTACATGAGAATTATTATGTTACAGGATGGGATGGACGAGAGCCTCTCTTCAACAGAATCAACAAGGTAAGATTTCTAGATCACGGTGTACTCCTTTTCTCCAGACCGCAATGAAGTAAAGTTCCATCAATAACTAAACTACATTTCCAGTTTTCTGCGATAATTGCTGCTACCTTACAATTAATGCACGAGAGTAAAACGTTTACACTTCTTAAACACGTACATTGGAACTGCTGTATTGCATTTTTCAAAGTGTGACCATGTGTACCAGGGATTTCCACAGAGCTAGTTGGGTAACCATTCATCCACTTCTTCTCAAGACTAACTTGTATGCTTCCTTTTTATTCCAAAGATCAATGCTGTATTTCTTGTTGCCTAATGTCTCTCTGCATGCTTCAAGACGTGATATGAAAGACGAATGGCACACATTAAACATAAACATTGCTAATCTCCTACAGAACACTGTTGGTGTCTCCTGCCTGAGTGTATGCTCATGTCATGGTATGTCTCACAGCACAGTCAGAGTCTGGATCATGGAACTTTTTTAATTTCTTCCAATTTATGGTGGAAACCATGTATGGCAAAACATGTAACTAAGTGTCTCATCTTGTAGCCTCCTTCCTTCCAGTCATCATAGATATTGAATTTGCTCCATATGTCCCTCTTCTTTGCATGTACATTTTCCACCAGTTCACATAATTTGGTCTAGATGGGAACCCTGAATGAATTTGTAGTTCCTCTATGTAGCACATTTCACAGGTTAACTCGTATATAACTCATGATGGTGTTTAGTTTGAAATGCATAGGGTCTTTTTCAAAAAGCTTACTTTCAGTTTTTTCCAATTCCTCTAGATGTTTCAGTTTTAGATGATGCCAGACATGTTCCAAACCATAGGAAGCCACAGGTGAGACCTTCAGCTCGAAGTGTTTTAAGGTTGATGTGATGTCATAAAACTGGTCATGGAGGGGCTTGCTTGGACCAGAGCTGCAGCCATAAGTTTAAAAGGATACGTGACGGGTATTTACAAAAATATGCAATGTGTGGAGAAACAAACACAGATTTTTGACTAATTTTGAAGATTTAGAAGCTAGTAACAGTGATGTGTCATAATTTAAAATAGAGAGTTGAGGGTTGTTACACTACATCACTATAATATTCTTACTTGAACGCGTTTCGGGAGACAGCTTGTTCCCATCATCAGCATTTTCTCTCAACTGATTTTTGCCGGTCATCGTCTGGGGGATGTGTGTGGTTTGTGGTGTTCTCTGGTGCTGGGCTGATGAACCTCCAAAGGTTGTTGGGTGGCGGCAGTTCGAAATTCATTAGGTGATTCCTGTGTTTGACAATATGTATTTTTTCCCAGATGTCCAATTCATTGCTGTTGTTGATCGGTTTTAAGAGTTTTATGTTTGGAGTGATATCATGGTTTGAAGACCAGAAATGATGTGCTACTGCTGATTTATCTTGCTGCTTTTGGTAAATGCATCTCATATGCTCTTTAATCTTATTTCAAGATTTCTTTTGGTTCTTCCTATGTATACCAGGTTACATTCATTACAATCAATTTGATATATACCAGCTGATTTATCGTTGGGGATAGGATCTTTTGTTCTGTTGCATAGTAGTTTCTGTATATTGTGGTTATTCTGTGGAGACAGGGTGATGTTGTATTTTTTGAAAATCCTTTGAAATTTATGATGTGTCCAAGGGTGATAAGTGAATTTTCTATATGCTTGTGGTTTTTGTTGTCTGAGTAACATAGTCATTTGTTGGATGTATTTCTGTCTTTCAAACCTTTTTATCTTCTTATCTATTGTTTTTTTCTGGTATCCATTCATAGTGGCTATGTTGATAATGTGTTGGTATTCTTTCTGGTATTCCTCTTTCTCCATTGGTATATGTACTAACCTGTTTGTAATACTATTTAAAATTGCATGTTTGTGGCTTGTAGGATTGTAGCTATTGTTTTTAATATAGTTTTCTGTGTGCGTTGGTTTTCTGTAAATGCCAAACGTTAGTTTGTTGTGTGCATTATTTCTGATGATCCTGATGTCTAGGGAAGGTAATTGACCATTTTCTTCTTTTTCCATTGTGAATGAGCTATCTGTCTTGAACAATGGCCTAAAAACCTGTTTCAACTTCACAAAAAAGACAGAAAACTTTGTTGGTGATATTGAAATAGCCTCCAACCACCTTACAGATAAGGATAAAAGTTTAATATAATCACAGTGTGAACCAATATTGGACCAGATACAAGCCCAAAAACACCACTACGTACCACATCAAAAAATTATCAAATCTCTAAAGTCAAAACCTGTAATATACATCAAAGCAGACAAAGGAAACACATTAGTGATATTAGACCAAGAAGATTATGAATCTAGAGTTATGCAATTACTACATAACCCAGAGTACATAGAAATCAGCAAAAATCCATTAAAAGAATGCACCAAGGCACTCCAGAACACATTGATAGAAACCAAAACATTAACAAAAGCCGAAAAATCCAGAATTAAACCAGATTTTCCCACCATACCTAGGATATATGCACTACCAAAAATACACAAACTCGGCAACAAAATGAGGCCCATAGTGAATAACATAAACTCTCCCACATATAAACTAGCAAAATGGCTTTCAAATACCTTCAACTCCATGCCTATGTTCAAAAGTCTTAGCATAAAAAATTCTTTAGAATTAACCAGTCACCTTTCAAATATAAATATATCACACACAGACATGATGGTATCATTTGATGTCACTGCACTCTTCCCAAGCATACCAAAAGAAGAATTATTACCACTCCTAGAAAATTGGATATTAAACAATGGCACACCTAGAGCACAAACAGAAGATTACCTGAAACTAACAAAATTATGTCTGGACCAGAATTTCTTTTCATTCCATCACAAAATCTTTAAACAAACCTCAGGCCTAACTATGGGAAACCCCCTTTCACCATTTTTAGCAGAACTATATATGAGCCATTTTGAATCCCATATTACTAAATCTTTCCCACATCTATTCAAAACCTGGTATAGGTATGTAGATGACATTTTTGCTATTGTTCCAAAAAAACTTTCAGAAGATGCTTTGAAATTACTAAATTTACAAAAAAGATCTATAAAATCTGGAAAAAGAAGAAAATGGTCAATTACCTTACCTAGACATCAGGATCATCAGAAATAATGCACACAACAAACTAACGTTCGGCATTTACAGAAAACCAACGCACACAGAAAACTATATTAAAAACAATAGCTACAATCCTACAAGCCACAAACATGCAATTTTAAATAGTATTACAAACAGGTTAGTACATATACCAATGGAGAAAGAGGAATACCAGAAAGAATACGAACACATTATCAACATAGCCACTATGAATGGATACCAGAAAAAAACAATAGATAAGAAGATAAAAAGGTTTGAAAGACAGAAATACATCCAACAAATGACTACGTTACTCAGACAACAAAAACCACAAGCATATAGAAAATTCACTTATCACCCTTGGACACATCATAAATTTCAAAGGATTTTCAAAAAATACAACATCACCCTGTCTCCACAGAACAACCACAATATACAGAAACTACTATGCAACAGAACAAAAGATCCTATCCCCAACGATAAACCAGCTGGTATACATCAAATTGATTGTCATGAATGTAACCTGGTATACATAGGAAGAACCAAAAGAAATCTTGAAATAAGACTTAAAGAGCATATGAGATGCATTTACCAAAAGCAGCAAGATAAATCAGCAGTAGCACATCATTTCTGGTCTTCAAACCATGATATCACTCCAAACATAAAACTCTTAAAACCGATCAACAACAGCAATGAATTGGACATCTGGGAAAAAATACATATTGTCAAACACAGGAATCACCTAATGAATTTCGAACTGCCGCCACCCAACAGCCTTTGGAGGTTCATCAGCCCAGCACCAGAGAACACCACAAACTACACACATCCCCCAGACGATGACTGGCAAAAATCAGTTGAGAGAAAATGCTGCCGTCTCCCGAAACGCGTTCAAGTAGGAATATTATAGTGATGTAGTGTAACAACCCTCACCTGTCTATATTAAACACAGATTTTGATTGTCTACTCAAACAAACCTATGGGGAGAACAGGTATAGCAACATAACTGGATGAATTTAGATGGGAAAATACTAATTAAAAAGGTCTGAGTTTAAAGGGAGAAAAAACAAAAATCATAGAAATTAGTTGGATAAAGTTACAGGGAAATGCATAACAATAAGCAAGACAAAGCTGGAATTAATGGAAATTCCCTAAGAATGATCAGCTCTAGAGTATAAGCAGCATCAAATTATGCAACTAATGTACCTAGGATGAGAAATAAATAGCTATCTCAGACATAATAATAACCAAGTGTCAAGTTAGTGTGGCACTTGTAACATCTTTATGTTCAAGCCCAAGTCTGAGTCCGGCCTGTGGGCTTGGCCCAAGACGCTACAGAACTGTAATATAAATGCAAGTGATCGCAGCACTACTTGCGTAATTTTTCCCCTTACCTTGGTACACATGTTAGTAGATGCCACGTAAAATTGCAAGTCATTTCAGGCAGCAGTTGTGATGCATATGGTGTTGAAAATGGGGGAAAAAAAATAGTATTATGCAGCGATTAAATTCTTCGTAATAGAAGGCTTAACACCGACCAAAATTCATTTGTGGCTTGTAAATTTGTATGGTGGCCCCTCACCTTTATTTTCCACCATGAAGAAATGGGTGGCCGAGTTCATACCTGGTTGTGAAAGCGTCAAAGATGATCCACGCAAAGGACGTCCAGAAACTGCAACCTCATTGGAAATCATCAACAAAGCGCATGATATAGTTTTGGAAAATTGGCGTATAAAGGTGCATGAAATTGCCAATGCTCTAGGGATATCAAAGAAACATGTTGGTCACATCTTGCACAAGGAAGTGAATACGAGAAAGCTTTGTGCAAGATGGGAGCTGCGTGTACTTACTGCAGATCACAAACTCATTCGCATGACACTTTCCAAAAAGAGCTTGGTGCTTTTTCAGAAAAACAAAAGTGACTTTTTGCATCAATACTGACAATGGATGAAACATCGATTCACCACTACACACGCAAATCCAAACAGCAGCCTGGGCAGTGGATGGAAGCCGGTTCTTCAGCTCCAAAGAAGGCGAGGATGGTGCCATCGGCAGGAAAGATCATGGCGTCAGTATTTTGGAATGCGAAAGGAATTTTGTTGATTGACTATCTTGAAAAAGGTAAAACCATAACTGGAGAATACTACTCTCAACTTCTAACGAAACTGGATGCAAGCATTCGTGAAAACAGACCGAGCTTAAAGAAGAAAAAAAAATTGTTTTCCATCAGGACAGTGCACCACAAAACTGTCTTGGCATTAGGGAAATTGAGGGATCTGCACTATGAAGTGCTGGATCATCCACGCTGTTCCCCAGATTTGGCACCCTTTGACTTGCATGTATTCTCAAAACTAAAGAAGTTCCTGGCTGGTCATTGCCTTTTGTCCAATCAAGGCTGTAGAGATGGGTACTTTGCAGCACTTCCACAGGAACATTACAGAGAGGGTATAATGGCATTGGAATGCCGCTGAATGAAATGTATTGATATTAGAGGAGATTATATTGAAAAATAAAAACTTCTGTGAAAGCATAAATTGTTGTTTACACTATCAGGCCGAGAACTTTTCAAACCACCCTCGTACAAGGGTCTCAATTCAGTTTGTGGAGAGAGAATGTTTTTAAAGACTTTATTGTGCATTTGGGGATCTTTTCCCTTTACAATCCAATATTTATTGCTACTTTGTAGAGTTTAGAAGAGGAAGGGATTGCCTGAAAGATGAAGGCTGGCTACAGCAACAATGGATGAAAATGTTATGAAAGCAGGGTGCGTGTTGGGGGAAGATTATTGTTACACATAGTCAGAAGCCATAAATATTGGAGTGGCAGCAATAATGTGAGGAAGCTCTACACTCACAAATGAGCATGAGTGCAGTATTGTGAGCAAATAATGTAATAATTTCACAGGGAAAGATCTCAAAATGTATTTAACACTACCCGACATTGCAGGGCAGATTTTTAAACTTGAACGATGTATTCATTTTATTTATTGCCCCCCCTCCCATTCTTTATGAAATTATTGTACAGTAAATGCTCTTCTTTATCCCTTATTATTGTACTGCCACAGCCAATCATAATAACGGATGTAAATTCCTCTGATATTCACACAAAAGGACATGCAGCATTGGTAGAATGTGTTGCTGTAACCTCTCCCAAGTTAGCAAAGTGCCCTTTGGCAATGGACAATCATCGGTCAGAATGGTAGTGTAATTTTTTAGATAATTGCTGTCGAAGTTTTAAACCTTTGTACCTTCTGTTTGGTGCCACAGGTATTTCATAAACATAAAAGCTACATATTATTTCACATAATACAGAAAGCCTTAACATATATAATGAAATAAAAGACAAAGCTGATGAATATGAAGGTTCTCCACTACCAGGCCACCAATTTAACCTCTTTGGAAAAGTCCATAGTTTGCTACCACAGAAAAGTAATCTTCTCAGTTATTAATTATAAAATATTGGTTCACTGATTTGTAATGTAAGCAATTTTTTCTCTTTATACAATTATTTAGCATTCCCTGCTAACAACCTTAATAACATCTAAAGGAAATAAAGCAGAACTCTTTTACACGAGAGTTATAAAAATATTTTGTCATGCATGTGTGCCTTAGCATTGTTAGCAGATTCAGTTCTCTTTTGTTTTACTGCATCTTCTATTTTCTTAGTTACTAAATCGCGACCATTTGTATATGTAGTTTGGAACGAAATATTGGTGGCATTTGTTTTCTGTGGAGTAACAACAACTATTCTCTACTACAAGGCTGTCTTCGTAAGCATGTTTGTTCTTTTATAACTCCAGTGTGTTCATATTCAAGTACAAGGTTTTGTAAATCCTTTCTATTCTTAATATTATTTTTTTTTATTTATTTCTTTGTGCTAGCAATCTTCAGCCCAGGCTGTTATCTTGCCACATTCTACACATATAACATAAAAATGATGATGATAATAGTAGTAATAATAAATATAATAATACATGTTAACATCTCATGATGAAGTATAATTCACTTCTCTTTTTATTGACCATAACCATTTCTTTTTTACTTTAGACAGGTACTCTCCTACCTTTTTGTTATCCTTGTTAAAGATCTTGCTTAAGACTACTTTTCTGTCTAGTTTTAACCATTTCCCATTTCCTTTCTCCAATGCTGTGTACCTTTCTAATCAAACACCAATAAATCTATCACTTGGCTTATCAACACACTTGTCTTTACTTCCCCTGAATTGTTCCCTTCTCTGAATTCCTTCTCTCTGGTCCCGGATGTATTTAGCTGAGTCATTTCCTGCTCCTGCAATCTGCTGCTCCTTATGTCACTTTCGTATCCAGCCACCATGCGCCCATCGATCCACAATCGTAAATTCTTTATGAAAGCTTGTTTCCCTTCCATTCTTGCCAGCTTCATTTGTTGTATTAAATTTTTCTTCAAGGCCTGTTGTTCCACCGATAAATCTCTGTTTATAAAGATGTTTGTTCCTTTTAGTTGCTTTGTTTTCTTCAATACTTTGTAAACAAACTGCACTGACATAAATCTTGCAACTATCATTCTGGCTCCTCTTGATCTTGCTTACCTAATCTCCCATCCCTGTAGCACCATTCCAAGCTTTCCTTCTGTAATCTCTCTGACCTCTTCAACAGGCCATACTCCATTCCTTTCTTCCACTCCTGTTATAACTAGATTAAATGTGCTGTCTCTCTTCCAACAGCTCTACTCTTCTTTTAACTTTCTGTACCTCATTTCTTACATCTTGCATTTCATTTTTAATCTCTCCTTTGATATCTATTAGTTCCTTTTCCACTTCATTAAATTTAATTCCTAATTTCTCATCCATATCTTTTATGCTAAGCAAAATTTCTTCCATGACGTTTCAATTTCCATTTGCCCCAGGGTTGATTTCAACTCCACCAATTACCAATAGTATTCCTATTACACATGTGAGAAGAAACATATTTACCATCTCTTCTGCACCATCTTTATTTATTTTAAATTCCTTCCATTTTAACTTGTTAAATGTTCCAATTCTTGCCATGTACACCTCAATACTAATTCCCATAGTTTCTTGAGCCCTTTTTCTCTTCCACACACATCCACTCTATTCCACTGTCTGCTTAGCACTCCTAGTATTATTTATGAATTGAAATGAAAAGGTTTTGTATAACATGTCACATGAAAACGATCAAATTGCTGATGGCCTAGCCAAGGAGGGAGCCAACCATTGGTGCTGAACCATTCAGATTATTATCTAAATGAAAAGATAAAAGTCTGGAAACATAAAGGATGTAAAAGCTATTGCGATAAAGTCCCAAAGCTAAATCATGCCAAAGAGCTTATAGAATTTTCAACTAAAAGATCAAAAGAGAACTTCATATTCAGCAAACAGGAGTTGAGGATAGTGCATGGTCTCCTTACTGCACATTGCTCTCTCTTGAATCATGTTTGCAAGATGAGTGAGTAAATGTCGCTTCTGTCAAGAAGAAAAACAAATGCCAAGGCACATATGAGGTGTGATAAGAAAGTACGGGAATTCTTGCTTTCTTAAAGAATTTTTATTTAATCATCAATATCAACTTTGTCTCCTTCAAGGTAATCCCCCTCAGATATAATACACTTGTGCCAGCGCTTTTTCCAATCTTTGAATCACTTCTCGAACTCACTTTTCGTTATGGTGTTCAGCTCCTTCAGGGATTCTGTTTTTTCTCATCAGTAGTGGCAAAACGTTGTGCTGTCATGGTTCTCTTCAGGCTCGGGAATAGAATGAAGTAGCAGGGTGCCTTGTCCGGCTAATATGGAGGCTGAGGCAGAATAATGGTTTTGTTTTTTACTAAAAAGTCATGAACAAGCATTGAGGTGTGATCGGGTGCATTATCATGATGCAATTTCCATGAGTGGTTTTGCCACAATTCTGGTCATTTTCTTCAGATTGCTTCACGCAAATGGTGCATAACTTCTAGATAGTATTCCTTATTGACTACATGACCATAAGGCAGGAACTCCTGATGCGTTATGCCATTGTAATCAAAGAAAACAGTAAGAACAGGTTTCACATGTGATCGAACTTGTTGAATTTTTTTCGGTCTTGGCTCTTCAGGCAGTTTCCATTGGGACGATTGGGCCTTAGTTTTGAGGTCATACCCATATACCCATGTTTCGTTACCTGTTATAACCTTCTTTAGAAGTTCTGGATCATGTTCGACTTCATTCAGCAATTCCTGAGCTATGTCAATGCAACATCGTTTTTGGTCGAAATTCAAAATTTCAGAACAAACTTTGCTGCTACGTGTTTCATGCTCAAAACATCCAAAAAAATTTGCTTGCCATGAGCCAGAGGATATAACGATATCATAAGCAACCTCTCTGATGGTGATTCAGCGATTTTCCGGAACCATTCATTCTAGACGCTCTTCCCCATTCTAGTTTCTAGTTTAAAAAAGCGTGGGTTTTATGCCCAAACAGTGTGACCTTAAAGATCTATTGCGCATCCCCCCTTTCGTCAGTTAAGTAGTCTGTTGCTCGTTATGAACTTAACCGGACTGTTAACTGAGGCTTTCGATAGTTAATCTATCTTTGGAAAGTGATTGCCAAAAATACTTGCTCTTTGATTCGCAAGAGCAGGGCAATCACATAGCAGATGAGTAACAGTCTCATCTCCTTCTAGGCATCTACTACAGATAGGGTTGTTAAACAATCCCATTCTGTATAGATTAAACTTTAGGGCACAGTGTCCTGTAATGAATCGTGTTGCCCATGCAAGCCTTCTTCTACTAAGACCGCACAGTACTTTGCCCGGCTGTTATCCAGGTCTGTAATAAACGACTTGGAATGTCTGCAACCCTCAATGGAGTTCCAGTAGTTCTTGTGTTCTGCTTGAGCCCAGCACTTAATAGCCTATTTCACTGGTCTGTAGGATACCCCCAGTACAGGCTCCGGACCCAAAAATGGGATTTCACTGCCAATCTTGGCTACTTCATCTGCTTTCTCATTGCCTGGTATACCTGTGTGTTCAGCCAGTGTCATTAAGGATTCCCGGCATTCTGAGATAAGCTTTGATTTTATTGATGGTAATTCAAGTTCTTTAAGAGCAGCTTGACTGTCTGAGAGGATAAGAACACTTCTATTCTTATATCTCCTTTTAATGCTTTCCATGACTCTAGCTAGGATTGCATAAACCTCAGCCTGGAAAACTGTAGCTAAGGTACCCAGACTATAAGAAATCTGGGTGTCATTACCATAAAGCCTAGCCCCTGTTCCTGATTTGGTTCTAGAACCATCAGTATACCAGATTGGGCCTTTGTTATTATGAGATTTTACCAGTCTTTCCCATTCACCTTGCTGTGGATAGGAGACCGTAAATTTAAATTCAAACTTGAATCTTGGTTCAAGAATGTCAGTCCTCATGTTGAGTATCTGTTGTACATTCTTGTCCCAAGGAAGCTTGAGATGATTATGTCCAATATCAGACACTTTAGTTTGCCGACAAATACGGTGATACGTGATCATGGCTTCTGCCTTCATCCATATGTGGAGAGGTGTGAGCCCAATCAGCATCTCCATTGCCGCAGTTGGAGTAGTTTTGACAGCTCCCATAATTGAAATGCAGAAGGTCCGCTGTAATTTACAGAGTTCCTTTCTGCACACCTTTAAATTAACTCTAGGCCACCATATCCGTGCGGCATAGGAGAATATAGGTCTCACCATGACAGTGTGTATCCAATACACTATACTAGGTTTCAGACCCCATGTCTTACCAGGCATACCTCTACATGTTCAAAAGACTCTGTAGGTCTTGGTAATACAGATTTCCATGTTATGTTTCCAAGTTAATTTCTTGTCTAAAATAAGCCCAAGATATTTAACTTGTGTTGAATAGGGCATTACTTCACCAAAGAGAGAGAGAGTCTGATTAAATTAGACCCCCTTCTCCTGGTAAAGAGTACTACTACTGTTTTGCTTGGATTAACAGATTATTCATCTTGCACCAAGCTTCCACTTTCTTAAGTGCCATTTGTAGAACTTGAGAAACTATGTGAGGGAATTTCCCTCTTATGATTATTGCAATATCATCTGCAAAACCAACTGTGAAGTAACCATCACTATTGAGTGCGCAAAGAAGTGTGTCCACTACAAGGTTCCATAGCAGGGGTCATAAAACACCCCCTGTGGACAGCCCCTCTCCGTGGACACTCCGACATCTCCCCACATAGATTCATGGTTATCTTCCTATGTTGTAAGACAAAACGTATCCACTCACAAAGAAGTGAAGGTACATCGTGTCCATAAAGGGCATCTGACACTACATCACAAGATGTCCTGTCAAACACACCTTCAATATCAAGAAAAGCACCAATGGCTATTTCTCTGGTATTAAGCGCCTTCTCAATAGTTGAGACCACTTGATGAAGTGCTGCTTCCATTGATTTCCCTATTTGATAGGCAAATTGGTATTTGTTTAATGGATGTTCCATTAAAACATTATCCCTAATGTGCCTATCCACTAATCTCTCCAAAGTTTTAAGCATAAAAGAGGAGAAACTTATAGGGCTATAAGCCTTAGCCTGGGCGTAACTAGGATGCCCTGGTTTAGATATAAACACCACCTTTGTCTCCAAGCCATGGGTATGTATCCATAGGCTAGACAAGCTCTAAAAATACTACAAAGTAGGGGTTGAACTGAATCAATACCATGTTGTAGAAATGCAGGAATGATTAAATCAGGGCCTGCTGATTTATATGGTCCAAACGACTTATGGTCCATCGTATTTTAGTGACATTGACTATGCTCCTGATTAGGTTCCAATCCTCTCTGTCCAAAGAAAGATGGTCCAGATTTGGTTGCCCCTTCACAGAATTGCTGTCATTGTCTAACTTAGAGTCTGGAAAGTGAGCCCTCGCAAGTTGCAGGAGCATCTCAAAACCAGACTGCGTGTACGTGCCATCACGCAGTTTGATAGTGCTCACAATTTTTTTAACACCCTTTGCCGTATGTTTCTTGAATGTTGCACTGCTGGGAACATTCTCTCTCCCCTGGCAGTACTCCCTCCACAAAATCCTTTTGGCTTTGTGTATTTCTTTATAATTGGTGAGGGCTTGTCTATATGAGTCCCAATCACCAGTTCTTTTTGCAAGTCTAAATAATTTCCTTGCTTTCTTCCTAAGTCTGCTTAACTCTTCCCATACACTGTATGTATTTTCCAGTGAATTCCACTGGGGTCATGTCCTTCTGCACACAAAATGTGCACTACATCTCATTACTCTTCACAAGTTGATGACAGTAACATGCACACCATCTTTACCACGTAGTTCATGGTTTTCTCGCAAGAGCTACACCTGATTGAAAAATTGCCACGTTTAGCATGAACTTCAAACTATATCCCTGTGCAATTTAAATGTCCTAGCCACAATAATAATGCAAGATAAATAACTGTGTGTTACTTATTCATCCACCCTTGTGGTCTAGTGGTATCATGCTAGTCTCTAGTTCCTGAGGTTGCAGGCTGATACCCAGCAGAGGGCGATAGATTTTTTTTGGGGGCAAAAATATCCTTAGCATGACTTCCTTCAGAAAGGAAGTACAGCCACTGGTCCTGTGTTGTAGATTTATGGCACATAAAAGAATATCAAGCCTGATAAAGAGGCCTCTGAGCTAAATTCATGTCTTTCGAGCCCAATATAGAATGGGACACTAGGGCCAGAGTAGTTAAAGAGCCCATAATTAAAAGTCTCTTGTATTTGGTAACATAAACCTATACAAAGCTTATTTTCTAAAACAAAAACTGGTATTCCCGAACCCTCACTTGATTTTTCAAAGCATCTCTAACATTTAAAATATAAACTAGTGATACTTTTGTGAATTACAGCAAATCCCTTTTTAAAGATGTAGTTAAATTTTAAGGTTAGTACTAATCTTTCAGTAATTGTAATCAGCATTTTTTTTAAATCTAGGCATATCATCAAACTTGTATATGCATTATTTATAGAAAAAGAGTCAAATAAAGCAAGCCCATTGAACAACTTCATAATAAGTTTCTTGAAATCTTCGTGTCACATTCTTGGAAGATACTGAATTTAAATACCAAGTTTCATACTTAACCAACTTTCATTTTTGAGTTATGATGTTCACAGACACACATGGACATGTTTCTAAAAGAGCTTTATTTGGATTCAGAGGGCCTCAAAACATATATTTCTGGTGAAATCTTGATATCAAATTTTTGGGTGGAATGCCATACCTCCCCTACTTACTGTACATGGTACAGAAAGTAAACATATGTTTTGGACAAGAACAGTGCATTTAAGTGGAAAAGAGGCTACTGGAACTAGTTGTATTTATTATG
Source organism: Deroplatys truncata (assembly GCA_030765065.1). NCBI lineage: Eukaryota > Metazoa > Arthropoda > Insecta > Mantodea > Mantidae > Deroplatys > Deroplatys truncata. The sequence goes on from CM060988.1 coordinate 204,690,908, forward strand.
GATTACTGTATCGCTTGCATGATTCTTTTATCTGTTAAACATTGCCATTTAGTGCTTGGAAGTATTTCCCTTTTTGTCTTGCGGCTTTCTTAAAATAATAAATGACTTCTTTTAATTGTGTTAAATCACATTTAAAACCCTAACACAACAAGAAAGAGGCAGAATATTATTTTAACATTTCTATTTGCTTGAAATGAGGTATTTATGGGTTGAATCATTTTAATTGTTCATTTCCCCATTCCATCCACTAACAAATAATACTCACTGAAGCTCTGCATTTTATATCTTAAGAAACAAAATAAGCATGCTGGTTTAAAGTTTCCAGAAAGTTGAATGCTTTTCAATCTTGGCATTTCAGTTGTAATACCATGGGAAGTGATTTGATTTTATTAATACATATGCCCCAAGTAGAAACTTTAAAAGTGAATGCTTGTGGTGTGTTTTATAATCCATGCCACAGTGATTGTTCATATTTTCTGTATTTAGGTTTTTTCCCCCCTTTCTTTTTTTAATATATGGACACTCTTTGTGATCCTTTAGCATCCTATTCTATATTGGACGTGAAAGACTGGTAATTTTGATCAGAGGCCTCTTTATCAGGCTTGAGGTTCTTTTACGTGCCATAGATCTATGATACCAGCTTTACTTCCCTTCTGAAGGAAGCCATGCTAAGGATTTTTACAACTGGGAAAAAAAATATCCGTCATCCTCCACTGGTAGGTTTTTGGTGAATTAAATTTTCCTTCACATAAGACAAAATACTTAAAAAAAAAGAAAGAAAAGATAAAGAAGTTAAGCATCCATAAACCAGTTAGGTCGTCAAATAATGAATGAATGAGATAGGTAAAACAATGCTCAAATGAACCTGGGATTCATAGAGCTTTAAAGTTACACACATTCTCTTCAGGATAAGGGAAAACTGTATAAAAAACCTTATCTGGGTATCTCATCCTAACAGGATTCGTCTTGAATGTGAGGTAGATACATTACCCCTACACCACAGAGGCTAAGATTCTTTTAAATATATCTTAACAACTTTTAATACTAAAGTCTTCTCTCTAGATGGTGTTGATATAACCATGTTTCATAAGTTGACTATGTTCAATCATGTACTTTTAATAAATATACATGCAGATTCTTTTGAGGTTTTCTCATCCCTGAGTTTATGTCATTAATGATGATACTCCCTCCAACATTTCAGGTCACACACAGCAGGAGTATCCAGTACTAAATCAGCTTCATACTCTGATGCAGATGCACAAAGTGACATATGCTTCAATATGAGAAAGTATAATCTTGAGTATGAAGCAGCCAGAAAATACAAAACACAAGAAAATCATGCACCACAAATATCTTCAGTAGAAACAAGTTTATGCTTAGGACAACCTGATGAGGGAAAAATGGACAGCATGTCTTCATTCTTGAAAACTAATTTCATTCAGCAGAACAACTCACACATTTTTGCTTGTAAGAAGAAGTCAGTTTTGTCTACAGATAACTTGAGTGAAGACTACATCTGTGATGTTTGTGAGAATAGTTTTTCTTCACTATCATATTTGAAATTGCATAAGATGATTCATAGGGACAAAAGGCCACACAAATGTGACACTTGTGAGAAGAGTTTTATTAGGTTGTCACACTTGAAAGTGCATAAATTGGTCCATGAGGGCAAAAGGCCACACAAATGTGACACTTGTGAGAAGAGTTTTACTAAATTGTCACATTTGAAAGCACACAAATTGACTCATGAGGGTAAAAAGCCACACAAATGTGACACTTGTGAGAAGGGTTTTACTCGATTGTCAGATTTGAAAACACACAGATTTATTCACGAGGTTGAAAAGCCACACAAATGCAACATTTGTGAGAAGAGTTTTGCTAAGCTGTCACATTGGAAAGCACACAAACTTACTCATGAGGGCAAAAAGCCACACAAATGTGACTTTTGTGAGAAGGACTTTGCTTGGTTGTCAAATCTGAAAGCACACAAATTGATTCATGAAGGTAAAAAGCCACATAAATGTGACATATGTGGGAAGGGGTTTACTCAGTTGTCAAATTTGAAAACACACAAGGTGATCCATAAGGAAAAAAAACATACAGTGCAGCAGTAAGACTGAATATGGGTAATAAATGATATTTGAATAAATAAAATAATAGATGTCTGATGGTTCTCAGGAAAAGATGTTTTTAAACAGTATAAAATGATAATAATGATGATTTTAAATAACTTTTCTTACAGTTATAAATTTCATCCTTGAAACCCTTATTCTATAATTTTTTTTAAATATTGTGTTATTTTATCAATTAACTCACAACGAAAACTTAATATGGATGCATAGTGACAGTAAAGAAACAGCTTATTTTAATAAATGATTAACTATTTGTATCTTTTACAAAACCAGAGTTATTTACTTGGCGGATAGTGTAAATCAAAGTTGAATTCTTTGCAATAATGGAGCTCAGGTACTGTCAACGTATGGAGATTATATTACTCTACATCTGGTTGCGGAGTTTAATTTTTTTTTCCTAGTTATTTATAGTATGAATAATGCTATCTCCCACAGAATCTTTCCCAACATAACCTTAATAACTAATGCAACGCTCTATCTTATGCAATAACTGATCCTACTACTTTCATAGAATATCTTCTTCTCTTCTGCAATGTGTTACATCACCTCCTTACATAGATTACTATGGCATCCCTCTTCTAACTTGTTGATTGCTTTTTTTTTTTTTAACAATGGTACTTCATTGTTTTGACCCTTCTACATATGAATCTATATAATGGTAATTTACCCGTTCTATTTACATTAAATTTCTTTATATATTACATTCTTTCTGACCCTTTAAATTTTGAATTATTCATTTAGGCTTTGTAATGATTGTACCTGATTAATTCCCACTTCATCAGTAGATAACTTAGGAGAAGGATTTACTGAGGTAGAATACATAAACAAAAGACTTTCAGGAATGCGAAAAGCTACACAAATGTGACACTAGTGATATGGTTTTTACTTCATGTCAGATTTGAAGTCACCTAAGTTTCATTAAGATAAAAATCACACAAATGTGGAATATGTGTGAAGGGCTTAACCTATTGCTCACATTTTAAGACATAATTTATTTTCTGAGTGCATAAAAGCCCATGCAAGTCTGAATTTGTCAAAAGTGGTTTGCTTTGTTGTGGCATTTTTAAATTCTGTAAAATGATTCATGGCACCAGCAAGCCATAAAACCATATTTTCATTTCTGTTTTGTCTAATGCTTCAGTAAGGCCTAAATCCAAATGCAGGAGCATAAGCAAATTTTGGGTTCTGCCATAGGTGTGTGTGAAAGAAGAAAACTTTCTTCTTTTTTCAGGAGTTTATAATAAAATCTTCCCAGTTGTGACACTATCTTAATATGTAACAATTTCACTGAAGGCCGACTGTACAGACTTGGAATATATCTTAAAATAATTGTACCTGGAATAACCTAACTAGAGCATAAGTGAGGTGAGAAATTGTACAACATACATACATAACCATTCCACTCTTAGCAGACTTAAAATGCTCTCTATATGGCAAGTCATTCATGGCCACCTTAATACACAATTACGACTGGTTTGAAGCTTTATTTTCACAATCAGCTTTTCCTAAACTGTTATTATTTATTTGAACTATTTGTATACTCCCTAACAATTATAAATACTCCAATGCATGGACGCAAAACTATATTTGTAATATATATTGTATTGCAATATAAGCACATGGTAGAAAATATTAAGACAGATACTGTGGCTTCTAATAATAAGGAGAGAGGATGGGAATCAACAAATATATTATTTAATGCTCAAATGGCTGTCAACATAACCTTTGAGGAGCTTCAGCAGAAGTAAACAAAAACTTCACTTTGTACAAAGTTGTGTCTTGAGCAAATATCTACTTTATACAAAAAAAAAATTGAGGCTGGTTTTCTTTTTTCACAGGTTGTTTACTGCTCCATTTCAATGTTTACATGATATTTTTCAAAGTAGTTCCTTCCAACCTGAATGCATTTTTTGTATTGTTTCTGGCAGTTCTCAAACACATGATGCAGGCCATTCTTTATCAGGCCCTTCAAAATTGTCTCACTTTCCATGAGCATAGCGTCAGAGCTCTCAAAGCGAATGCCTTGGAATTTGGCTTTTATTAATTGGAATAAAAAATGTCACAGGTAGCCGATTAGAGCTATGAGGCAGATTGGTACACAGGTAATGTTGAATTCAGCCAAAAGCTCCATGAGGTTGTGTGTTGTCATCATGATGTTCTCTACCCAACCTGATTAAGTTGTGGTCGTTTCTTTACAATCTGCTTCAGCATGCTGCTGTAACAGTAGTGAGAGATTGACTGCATGCTGGTAAATCATTCCATTACAATCAACAAATTTGATCACCACCACCTTCCCTGCAGGTGGAACAACTTTCTCCTTTCTCTTGGTGTTGGAGAACCTGGCAATTTCCAGACTGTGTTGGCTTATTTTCCTTCAGGATCATAATAATGCAAACAGGACTCATAGTGGTGATAACTGATTTACAGGAACACATCCCCTTTATCAGCTAAGAGGCGCAATACTTCATGGCATGTCTCCATTTGCATAGCCTTTTGTTTAGGAGTCAGCAGCTGCAACACAAACATGGGTCATATACACAATTCTAAAGACACTGTCATATGCAATCCTCAACACTTTGCTGAGGATACATAATGTTATCTGGCAAACCTCATGAACAATCATATCAGTTGTATTGATGCTCACTTCTGTCACGCCAGAGGCTGAACTGCAGGACCACCTTGCTTAACATAAATTACTCTAGCTTCTTTGAACTCCTTGAACCACCTAAACACTGATACATAAGGCAATGTAGCTTTTGATGAGCTTCAGAGGCTGTATGCTTTAAGCAAAATGAGAATTTTATTGCTCATCTTGTGTCACTTTCATGTAGGGTCTACAAAAGCATTACTATCAACCTACTGATATGAGAGTGCTGCCACCTATGGACATTATACATGAAACCTCTCACCCTTCAAATATTTATGGTACAGAGAGATAACTATCAAGGAACCCACAGCATCTGTCTTTACTGTTCTTCAGATGTTGTGATGCAGCAGCTATGGCCCAAGGTTATCGAGAGCTGCGCACCTCTAGGTGGGCGCTCGTAGTCTCGGCGCCTTAGTGCTGGACTGGGTTAGGCTAGTCTGTGGGCTGATCTAGTCATAGGTTGGGCTGGCCTTGTTCTGCTTGGGTTGGGGCTGCTGAAGTTTCTGGGACTGGACCGAGACTAGGTTGCTGGGCCAGGGCTGGGTTGTGGCCACTGGAGCTGGGCTGCAGTTGGAAGGACTAGAGCCGGGGTTGGCGATACTGAGCTGGGGAGGGTTGCTAGGAATGGACTGGGTCTGCTGGGACCGGGATGGGTTGCTGGGTGTGCTGGGACTAGGGTGCAGGTACTAGGGTTGCTGGGTCTGGGCTGGATCTGTTGCGACTGGGCTTCAGGTGCTGGGGCTGCAGGGTCCATGTTGGGCTAACTGCTGGCCTGTGCTAGATGCTGGGTGGCGCTGTGCTTGGTTGGGATAGGTTCTGGTCTGGGCTGGCACTTAAGCAGTGTTGGACTGTGCTAGCCACTGAAGCTGGAACTGTGGTCTGGCTGGGTTAGGCCTGCTGCTGCTGCTGGGCTTCTGGAGCTGGGCTGCTGGGCCTCCTTGATTGAGCTGCGGGAACTAGGACTGGCCTCGGGCTGCTGGTGATGGGTCTGGGGCTTTGAATGCTATGGCTGATGAGGCTGGGTCTGGAAGTAGGCTGGGGCTGGCCTGGAGAAGTTGGGTGGGGATCCTGAGGCTGGAATTGCTGGTTATGGGTTCGCTAGGGCTGCACTGGTACTGCTGGAGCAGCGGGGATGGGGCTGCTGAAGTAAGGCTGCTCTGACTGGGTTGGGGCTGTGCTGGAGCAACTTGGGTTGCTGTTGCTGGGCTGTGGCTGCTAGGACTGGAGCTACAGCTGCTGAGGTCGTGGCTGTGCAGGAGCTGGTCTGGGGCTGGGCCTGGATTGAGGCTGGGATACGACTTCTTGGGCTGGGGCTCCTGGTGTTGCAGCTGCTGGCGCAAGCAAGGTTTGGGCTGTGGTCTCAGGGCAGGGTCTGATGTGTTGGGTTGGGCAAGGGCTGCTGGAATTGGGAGGTGGCTACTGCTGGGGTGGCTGGGTTGAAGCGCTGGGGTATATTTTGAACTGGTCTGCACACTGTGAAGCTTACCTTGACTGCAGCACTGGGGCTGGTTTGCAACATGTGCTTGCTTGGGCAGCACTGAGGCTGAAGCTGCACTAGCCTGCAGCAGACTGGGCTTCAACGCTGAGGCTGTACCTGGGTTGGGTTTCAGTCCTGGGGCTGGTCTGAAGTGCTGGAGCTGAGGTTGGACCTCACCTGGGCTATAGCGCTATAGGGCTGAACCTGGGGTTGGCCTGCAACACTTGGGCTTGCTTAGGCTGGGCTGCAGTGCTGGAGCTAAGATTGGGCTGGCCTCCAGCAGTGGGGCTGGAGCTTGGCTGGTCTACAGGGCTGAGGCTTGGGGATGGGGCTCGACCTGGTTGCAGCGCTGGGGTTGGGATAAGCTGCAGCACTGGTTCTCCTGTGCTGGAACTGGTTTGGACTGAGCTGGACTGTAGTGCTTGGTTGTGCTGTAGCGCTTGGGCTAGGTTACAGCGCTGCAATGATGCTGGCCTATGGCCCTGGGCGTGGCGTGTGCTGCAATGCTGAGGCTGACCCAGGACTGGATTGCAGCACTGTGCTGCCTGGAGCTGGGTTGCACCACTGGCGTTGTGGCTGGGGTGACCTGCAGCACTGGAGTTGGACGTCTCCGGGGTTTAGTTGGCCTGTGCTGCAGTCGTAGAGTTGTGGCTTGGTTGGGGTTGAGACTGGTCTCAGCCTTGAGATTGGGGCTAGGCTGCAGCACTGGGGCTTGCGGCTCAGCTCGGCTGCAGCGCTGGGGTCGTCCTCCGTGGTTACCATGCTTGTCTTTATTTCTCGAGGTTGCGGGTTCAAACCCAGCAGAGGGTGATGGACCTTTTCAGGCGTAAGAATCTTTAGCGTGGCTTCCTTCGGAAGGGAAGTAAAGCAAAGCCGGTGGTCCTGTGTCGTAGATTTACAGCACGTAAAAGAACTTCAATCCTGATAAAGAGGCCCCTGAGCAGAATAACTGGTCTTTCAAGCCCAATATAGAATGGAACACTAAGGACCACAGCAGTTAAATAGCTTTCATAAATGAAACTCAATTTATGTATTTTTTTCATTTATGAGTTCCTATTTTCTCTCTCTCTCACACCCACACATGGATATTTTTTCCCAAAAATGCTTTTTTTTTTGTGGATTTAGGTGGCCTCAAAATATGTTTTTTCAGTGAAATATCTTATTTTAAATTTTTGGGTGGAATGGAATACTTCCTCCACTTGCTATAGGAAAGTAGTAGATAAAGTAAAAGGCATAAAGTCATACTTAGTTATGCAACAACCTTCTTTCTTTGTTTACTCTAAAGTTTAAATTGTAAGGGTTGAATTCATGGTCATTGCTTATTTCCAGGAAGTCCTTGGACAGTGATTTCCATTTCACAGATGTTACTCTTTCAGGTGAATAAAGAAATGATTATTCATATAAGGAAGCTCCAACCTCCATTTATATGCAATAAGATCAGATGCCATCTTGAATCAAACGGCTGCAACAGAGATTAATGATAATAGAAATATCGTGGAGTATATGAAGTTTCATAACAAAACTGTGCTGCATGGTATTTATGTGATTTGCAGAATCTACTTGAAACGTACAGTGATGCTGAATTTAAGAAGCAATATTGGTTTGCTAAAGCCGTTGTAATAAACAATGTAACCTTAACAAAGTTAAGAAGTTACAATGTGAGACAAGCTTGCTCAAAAAATGAGCATAGAATCTCAGTACTTTAACACTATATTATGTTTCCTGTTCAAATGTTTTTCCATTTATGATACTAAAAACCTCTGGACCCTAGAAAACGAAATTCTGCTGCATTTATTCGGAATCATGTAATAAAATTTTAAATATAAAATGAAATATTTCTGCAATAAACAATGCACACTTCTGCAGTTCCTTTCTCCATCAGCTTGCCTAGTTTGCCTAATTACTTAACAGGTTACACATCTTTACCATTAATTCTCAAATATACATGCAGCAGATATGAGAGTTTGAACAGAGGTGTACCAATTTCCCATGAAAGCACTACTCATGCCAAAGATTTTAAGTTATTGGCTATTTTGTTCTTCTGCTTACTTCTAGATAGTGCAGCAATTACATTTGTGGTTTGCTTTCACACATTCGATATGCACAGTGTACAGATTGCTGTAAATACTTCTAACACTTAACGCTAGAAAGTCAGGTTTTCAGTTTTAAAAGTCCACAAGTGAATACCATTTAAAGCTAGTACATTACATACCATCTGATTGCCTGCATTCTATGATATCTATGTATCTTAGCACCAGCTCTTTTAGTTGGTTTCTTTCCTGCTCACTGAAATGTCTTCCTTTTGGCATATTTTTGACCTAACTAATGTAACTGTATAACGAATACTACAAACTTCAATTAACCAAGTTTACAATCTACTTATTTTAAAATGAAGTAAACTAGTTAACAAATGTACTACTCAAAACTCGCAAATCACCATGGTCAACAGCTCTTGTGAACTAAACAACAAATATGGAAATAGCGGTGGCTGCGAAACAGCTGAACCATGTTGCCACATGTGCTTCGGAAATAAGTAAGCGTTTAGTGCTGCGCATATAAATACTGTCTATGTATACCAAATGGTAATAAGCATTTCCTTTGCTTAAGCGTCTCCTTTACATATAAGCGACGACTGTGAGTTCAGCCCAAAAGTTTTTTTTTTGGTGAGATGGGAGGGATACACATCAAACTAAATATAATGCATGTTGGATTTCAGCTTATCTGCTCTTACCAGAAGCTCTCAGCCAAAGATGAAATGGCGAAAATTGTCAAAAAAAGAAACTACATTGTTAGTTCTTTATACAACCTTATACACTGGAATTTTCCCTTTAAATTGATTTGTCATTTTGTATTTGAATTCTGCATCACTATACAAAAATAATATCTGATGTGATAGATTCACATAACTTTCTCAACCCTCTATCTTAATTAATTGCTATACAAACTATTCTTACTAAAGCTTATTTGTGTCTACTACATTTAATCCAAATAAACCTTTGCAAAAATAGCTACATTACACATTTTATTATAAATACAAAGAGAAGAGCGATAGTCAAATGTTTAAGAATTGCACGCTATATGCTGGTCTTAAAATTCCCTCTTTCCATGCAATCACTAGAAACAAATAAAATCTGTAATACTCCATCCGGCACCTTGCTACCTAAACCGGGACGTGTATTAGCAAATTTTTAGTTTATTAATACAATACACTTACATTATCATTGTACAGATAATTAGAATCAATGGGAATTGAAAAGAACGACTGAGTATTGAACAATTTGAACCTTTAATAACAGATACCTCAGAAATGACTTATGCCACAAAAAAGAAACAAAAACTTATTTTAAGTAAATTATGTTTTGAAGAGATCTACATTTTTTGTACGGTACGCTTTCATCTATCGCTTAATGTGTACTGGTTATACAGATTTATACAAAATTCCTTTTGAATGAAGAAGACTTCCTAGGTTATTTCCAAAAAATTCAAGGTATACGTTTTATTTGTCATGTAAATATATTTCATATATGGTACTTTAATCAGAATTGTTGGTAATTTTTTAAAAAATCAAAACTTTTCAAAAAATATTCCATGAAAAGGTTAGTTGGGGGAGTAGGATTTTATTGAAAATCTTTGTCACATCTTTGGAGGGTACTGAACCTAAATACTAAGTGTGGTATTTATCCAACTTTTCGTTTTTGAGTTATGCTGTTCACAGTTGCACACATGAACCTTTCTCTAAAATGTTTTTTTTTTAGTTCAGGGCCTCAAAACATGTATTTCCGGTAAAATCTCGGTATTGAATTTTTGCATGGAATGCAATACCTTCTCTACCTACTATGTGTGTGGTAGAGGAGGTAATAACTCCTGACACTTTGGGGAAGAGAGGTAAATAATAACACTTTCTTTTAGGGGAAGTTTTGTTCTACAAATTGGTACCACTGTTAAGTATGACACTTTCTGTGTGTCATGTGATTTCATTTTTTGCAAATACATAAAGTTTTTTTCTCCATTTATGCTTTGAACGGTTTTTTCTGTACATGACATTTTTCCAAAAACTACTGAAGACAGCTAAATCAAATTTTAGGACAATGAAAGCAACCTCTTAAGTGAACATCTAATGTGATGTTAATATGTCTGGTTATTTTTTAAAACATAATTGCTAATAAATGTTAATCAAAAGATGGTATAATTCAGAAAATATCCTATCTAAGGAAAAAAATTCATGGCATGACAATATAAAGCATTGAACTTAGAAGACATACATCTAGATCCTGTATCTTAAGTAGTTTTTGAGATAATGGGTCATGAAGTTAGTGAATTTAACATTAGTGGGATAGACCTTTTAATTTCCCTTAAATAAAATGTTTCATCATTTGATTTGTGCACACAATGTACCTTTGTGTAATGATATTATTGAAGGCTGAACTCACATTGACCACCTTACATGCACTATACTAAAAATGTTTGTTGTTACAATTTTAATCTCTTTCTGCATTTACTCATCATTGACTTCTCAAACTGCTCAACTTTTCCTAGTCTGGCAAAATTATCATACCTAGTATGGCAGAAACAGTAAGCTGGTTTTACAGTGGAAAAAAAAAAATAATTCCTAATATTTACTTATATTTCTATTTCATTACCTCAACACCAGTAGAATCTTGATTTAAATGCCCTTCTGGCTACATTTAAATCCCTGTACAGTTGCACAAGTCTATTGTAAAGTTTAAAAATCCATATAAAATCAACCAATATTATTTCTTTCCTGGAATTTTGCAAGATGATGCTGGAAGAATTCACTTAGTAAATCTCATGGCCTAATATGATTACTGGGTGTGATAGATCTCAAAACAGTTCTCTAAATGAAAGAAGACAATAATTTTGCATTGACAAGACATTTCGCTATTATTCCTTTAAAGCAGCATACAACACACTTTTTCTCTTTCCTTGTTGTCTGTGGGTGTGTTTTAGCTTGCAGTCTCAATGGGGTGAAGGTCAATCTTCAACACTGAACTTTGGTTGTGATACTTAGAAGTAGCTGATGGGTGAAATTGGTTCTACAGTCTGTGTAGTTTTAGCAATCATCTTGTGAAACAATTGAATAAGCCCATGTCTAGCATACAGAAAAATGTTTTCCTATAACCTTTAGCTGTGTTTGCATTATACAAAACAAACCTGATCGTACAAAGTGACACGTATTTGCTTCTGGTACTCAAGGGAACACTGATTTCTTTATCTCCTCTCTTGGTGTCGTAACTTTCCTTCTGCTCAGCAGCTTCATACTTCACTGTAGGAAATAATAATAGATTATGATACAAGGGGTAAAAATAAAACCACTTTTAACACGTGTAGCATGTACTATTTTTTAGACAGAGCTCAATTTTATAAAATATTATTAATATTATACTGATTCACAAAACTAACAGATATCACGTTCTTGAAACAAGGGAAATTATGTTAAAAAATGTAAGATGTCAGACCCTTTGTTGATTCACTAGCAGTTATTTTCAGTGAAATTATTTTCACCATGTTTTGCCTTACACCAGGCAATGAAGTGATTGAATGCTATATCATATTGCTTTCTGGAATTTTTGGGTAAGTATATCTAGTATTATTTTTTCTGCTGCTTCTGTAATTTCATTTCCATTTCAATACATAATTTCTGCCATTTAATCTTTATGTAGGTTAGATAAAAGAGTACTATTTTATATCAAAGAAAGCTGTCAGTATAACAAATAGTGATAAAGTGAAGTATGGCGATTTATGTTGTGAAGAGATAATGCTAGCACCATTATAAAATAATTAAGTGAAGAAAAAATATAATAAGAATAAAACCTAATCAAGTCAAGTTGTTAAACTTGTGCAAATACAAAGAGTACTTGCCATGGGATTGGACTTGAAACCACAGTTGCTGACAATACAGATTATCATTGCAGTAGTGTGATAATTAAAACTTTTAGCTCATGTGCACTGTGTTGGAAGTTCTACATTTAGGCCTGCAGCCTAAAAACATGTTTTATACTTTCATTTCATAGAGAGCACATTCACTGCAAGCCATGATTCATATTTGCCTTGTTTCACTTTATTATGAGATTATATCGGGCAATATTCTTATTTGCATTATGGTACCAACCACACTACTTTTTCTGCTATCATTAGTCTTCAAATGAAGGTCCTTTTAATGCCACCTGTTAATTGAAAATACAAATATCTCTAGTTTTATTGTCCAGCATGCACTTGCGAGCTATGCTTGCCATTATTAACTTATGTGAATCGATTACAGTACAGTTCTTGGAGATTTGCCTCACAGTTCGGTCCCATAGGCATAAAGCAACTGCATATCTCCTTGCTATTCAGTATAGACTCATGTTGTTGTAGGTAAAAGTGGCTGAAGTGATAAATAAACATTTTGTTTGTAAAAGACGCTGTCAGTTGCCACGATCATATAGCGCCACCAGTGTGCCAGAATTTCAACCTGCAGGAGTTCCTTTACATTCTAGTAAATCTACCGACATAGGCCTGTCGCTTTTAAACAGACTTAAAAGCCATCTGTCTGGGCCACATGATCTTGGGATTACAAGGCCAGTGCCTAACCAACTGTAGTGAAAGGTAAAATAATTATATGTTGACAATGAAATTTCATACTCATTCCATAACATCACGAGAAACAACTGAATGGTGACCATATAAAAGTTATGAAATATTGGAAATTCAAAGCAATAAGAGGATGCCACCCTGAAGATACAATTTTATAAAATTCTCAACCAATTTAGCTGAAACGTTATTTTCAAGGTTGTGTTATGAAAGCAATCAATGGTTTTAAATTTCAGCTTGATATCTATTTCACATTCTGAGTAATTGCATTTCAATGCTTCACATGACATTTTAAAAAAGACCATTTATTTAAATGCCTAAGTTCTTTATCTGAGTATAAAATACAGAATCATATATTTTATTATTATTATAATTTGTTTTTACTAGCCTTAGTCCAAAGGAAATATTTCTTAAAACCTTGTCCTAGTAAATTTCTAGCTTTAAAGTTTTGTATTTCATTAAAAAGGAATTTTCATAACAAAAGTTATATATGTCAGCTTTAATTGTTTGTGTTTTGGGAATCTGGATGAAAACTACATCATGTGTAAAATTTTGAAAAAGTTAATGTGCTTAAAAAGCAGTTTAGAAAAACCTCAAATTATAAATTGAAAAAAACTTTATTCCAGATTTTTAATCTACTTTATATAAATATGGGTATTCATAATATCACAAATCAAAATACATTTTGAAATTATAGGGTCTAAGCAGTTTTTTGGTCATAAAATACAAATGTCAGTTTTTGTGATTTATACTACATTTTGTATAGCAAAATTTTGCCTAAATCTGTTATGGTTTACTAGTTACAGAATTCATTCTGAATGAAGAGAACTTCACAAATTATTCCATAAAACTCATAATATATGTTTTATCAGCCATACAAATATCTTAAATATGTATATGGTAATTTAATCAATACTGTTGCAGCAATTTTTAACAAATTCAAATTTAACAAAAAATATTCCACGTAAAGGGTATTTTGGGGTTGGGGATTTTCAAGTTATCCTTAGAACAGTTTGTTTAAGTTTTCTTTCATTCTTGATTTGTGCTGTTTACAGATGGAGAACATAGAGATGCACACATCCCAAAGAAATCTCTGAGAAAACTTGCACAGGAATTTCACAAACTTCTACTTGGAATGCCACTTTAAAACTTATAGGATAACTGTAGTCCAGGAATTGCAACTACAGAATAAAGGCTGGTTCACAGTAACCAGAATGAGAACAACAATGTTGAAATACATGTCCCACAAATGGGAAATAGGACTTGGCCAAGTTTTAACGTTCTCATTTCTGGACGTGGCATATTAGACTCTTTATGGTTGATATTATTATAGGCTGCCATGACACCAAACAGCCACTAGTGCTCTCTACAGTTGCAAGCTGGAAACATGAAACTGGAAGAAATTAGTAGTATATGTATTTCCTAACCTCAGATTCTAACACCCAAAGATTCACTGACTGCTGCTCTTCTAGTGAAAGGGCGATCTGTATTTTGTTTATATGTAACTCAAAACTGGCTATTGTTTAAAAAGAATAGAAAAAGCTAAAAGGAACAGTGACAACTGGTAAAATTAACAACATTAATTAAATAAAGGAATGAAAGCTTGGTATGATTAAAGGAATTACAAATGTAATGGATATGCATTTAGATAATATTAAGTCTATTGAATACTGACATTGGCTAAACCACATTGTTGGCTGAATTGAAAGCAGGTGTAAAAATAGCATTGGTCAGTTAAAACAAATGAAATCTCAATGTACAAAATCGACATTCCTCTTTGTGATTAATATGCATTCCCGTTCTCGTTACTGGGCTATGTGAACTAAAATTTTGTATGCTACATTGCTTCCCATTCTCGGGTTGTGAATCCGCTTTAATGTGGGTAGAATTAATTTCTGTAATTGGCTGTTGGGCATTTAATTTTTCTTATACGTGAAGCAGATGTTACATGACCATGAAAAATTAATGAGTCTTAATGCAAATTTTCTTAAAATGTGTAAGAAATGTGTAGCAGCACAAGAACATATTTCCAACATCATATGTGATTAAGCTATCTGGTCTTGTAGTTATAATTTGCATGAGTAATCTATGCGCTTTAATTTAAAGGGCTATAAATATCCGAAGCAATGCTCTTAGTGCCAAAAAAATTCCCAGTAAGTCGGTAATATGTCCAAATGTAGGTTCTGTATTACTGATGAATAAATGAGGCGAGGCCCGTAACTTGGAACAACTCGCTTCCGTTAAGATCCTACTATAATAAAACTTTGGGGTCTCTACTTTATTCATTATTTTTGTTGATACTTTTATTGCTTTTGGGACTCATGAATCAAATTATGTCTTTTTAGATGTGAAAATCGGCTAAAACGCTTTTCACACATATCACACTTATGTGGTCTTATGTCATCATGACACAAATTGTGTCTTTTTAAATGTGAAAACCTGGCAAAGCCCTTCTCACAAATGCCACATTTGAAAGGTGTTTCCCCACCATGAATCAAACTGTGTGTTTTTAAACTTGATAACTGGGTAAAATCCTTCATACAAACATTACACTTGTGTGGCCTTTTGCCCTCATGAATTAAACTGTGCATTTTCATACTTGACAGTGAGGTGAAACCCTTCTTACAAACATCACATTTATGCGGCTTTTCACCCTCATGAATCAAACTATGTCGCTTTAAATGTGATACCCAAGAAAAAGCCTTCTCACAAATGTCACACTTATATGGCTTTATGCCTTGATGAATCACATTATGTCTTTTTAAATGTGAAAATCTAGTAAAACTCTTCTCACAAACCTCACACCTGAGTTGTGTCTTGACCCCATGAATTAAACTGTGTGTTTTCAAACTTGATAACTGGGTAAATTTCTTTCCACAAATGTCACACTGATGTGGCCTTTTACCTTCATGAATCAAATTATGCATTTTCATACTGGACAATGTGGTAAAACCCTTCTCACAAACATCACATTTGTGCGGTTTCTTGCCCTCATGAATTAAATTGTGTGTTTTTAAACTGGCCATTGTAGTAAAAGCCTTCTCACAACTATTACACTTGTGTGGTTTTTTTCCCTCATGAATCAAATTGTGTGTTTTTAAAGCCGATAACTGGGTAAAATCCTTCCCACAAGTGTCACACTTGTATAACTTTATACCCTCATGAATCAAATTATGTTGTTTCAAATGCCATGACCGGATGAAACTTTTCTCGCAAATATTACACTTGTATGGCTTTTGGTCCTCATGAGTCAATTTGTGTGTTTTCAGATTTGACATTTGGGTATAACTCTTTTCACAAATATGACACTTGTATGGCCGTACTCCCTCGTGAATCAAATTATGTGTTTTCAGATGTTGCAGCCGGGTAAAACATTTCTCACAAACACCACATTTGTATGTCTGTTTGCCCTTTATCAGTGCTGAATTGTAAGTATCATTTTTATAACTGTTATGTCCATGTGTACCACTCTGCTGAATTAAATTATTCTGTTTCAAGCATGGAGTTGTGCTGTCCATTTTCCCATCAGCTGGGTATAACGCTTCTTCTATTGAAGGTATTTCTACAACAGCACTTTCTTGATTTTTGCATTCTCTTCCTGCTTCACATTCAGTACTATCCTCTGTTATAGTGTAGTTTATGCCTTTTCCTAAGCTTTCATCAGAGAAAAAAGCTGATTTACCCCTGGAACATCCCTCAGTGAGTAATCTGAAATGTTGATGAAATGTCATCAGTAATTATAAGTGTGCAAGAATGAAAGTAAGTTAAATCTGAAAATGTGCTCTTTTTAGGAGATTAAGGACAAAGTTGGGCATGCATACAATTGAACGCAAAACTGTGAATAGTGCTACATAAAGAAAACAAAGACCAATTTGGAAATAAGAAATAAGGAACACTGCAGGCAATTAAAATATACACAATTACAAAAAAACTCTGGAGTCACAGCTCATTTTTGGACTAAAACATATAAATCCTATTCCTATACTCTTAAAATAGCCAACAATGCAACAGGTACTGACCACTTGGGAGCAAATCTTATTATGGAAAAAACAAAGACAGAGTTTTCAATTTTGAAATTCTTCCAAAATATATTTTTCGTGAGTTCCTGTAAGAGGGGCTATAACTTGCCTACATCAACAATGAATCTGCATTCAAACATAGGCTAAGAAGAGAAGACTGATCTCTGAAATATGTGTCTAGTTACTAGTTTAAGTGGAGTATGAAGCTTACTAATCAAATCAAATTCTTCCCAAACTATTAAGTCTGAAAAGTTTATTTATAAAGGGTACTTATTCAGAAGCAAGACTTTAATACCTTATAAACATCAGCTTTAACGTTTGTCATATAGCTCTCTGTTCCAAGTTTCATTATAACTAAAATAACATATCATTTCCTTCATCATGGTAAGGAGTAGACAAAGCAACCATAATTTAACTATAAATATCCACAAAAATGTTACACTAAACCAGATGACAGTTCTGTTGAAAATGTCAAGCGGTTATCCATTAAGATGAAAAACCAACATGTCTTCATTGAAGAGCTACAAAGAATAGAGGTTTCATGTGCCATTCAGCAGGTTTATTGTTCAACACTTAACACTAAAAGGGAATAGGACAGTGTACCTGGAGAGAGTCAATGATATAACTTGATCAAAGAACTATGTTACACTCCTTATGTTCATACAACAGTTCCATATCTAACACTAATACAAAATATGACAATGCGTCTGGAGATTAGTCACCAATACAACATGATTAAAGAACTATGTGACATTCCTCATATTCAGAGAATGGTTCCACACTAAATAGTGAATATGACAATCTGTCTCAATATAGTTACTGATACAACTTGATCAAAAAGCTATTACATTCCTTATGTCCAGGAAATATGACAATCTGTCTCAATATAGTTACTGATACAACTTGATCAAAAAGCTATTACATTCCTTATGTCCAGGAAATATGACAATGTGTCTGGAGATAGTCACTGATACAACTTGATCAGACACCTACACTTTACCCCAAATGATTAAAAAAACAAGTTCTACCAATAAAGTGCAGGGAATATGGAGAGGTAATTATGAAACATTGGGGAAGTGAAGGATGAATGATGATAATAGAAGTCTTACCCTGGTGATTCTACTGAAAGAAGGTCCTCTTTGCTCTCAACCTGTAACAGAACAGTTCATACTTCCTAAGGTTACCAGAATACTCTTCCATAAGCTTGCACTGATGGTCAACAAAATACAATACATATAAACCAATTAAAAAAAATGAACATACACCTGCATTAAGCATATAATTTAAATAAAAGTGTTCTCAAAAATATGTACATTTTCTTGGAATTAAAGTTTATAATAAATTACCACCAAAAATTAAATCAGTAAATTATATCTGTATGTATAAAATATGACATGTCCAATATCAACTGTACTGATAATTTGGATGAAATAAACATAATTATTCAGTTCTGTCTATGTTTATCATCAATCAAGATATGTAGTTTACAATAAAACAATTGCATACTGTGTGCTGGTTGCATAAACGGTAACTTGTTTAAAACCATAAGACACTAAAGACACTTGTATAACTAAACCATGTTTTATTCAGATACATATTTTCATTGCTTAAGGAAGTGTGGAACATCTTTCATTACAATCTTTGGTGGTTTCTATCAGTTGTAATCCAACTTTATTGTGGTCAGTAAAAGCTTTGCTTTAAGAGTTGTTTGTCTCTTGTTTTACAAACAAATCAGAGCCAAAAACTACTCTGCTGAAAAACAGAACATGCTTTCCATCCAAGTGATTGATAGTGGACAGAAATGTTTATAATAATGGGTTCTGAGGAAAATTGTTAAAATTCCTGTTTATGTAAACAACAGCCCTATACACAGAGAACAGGTAATTCCAATGTGGGTGCAATGCCAGCCATTACTCAGGGAAAATTATCCTTGAAACAATAGAACAACATAAATAAATAAAATATAGTTGTATCATTCTATTTCCAAAGTGTATAACAAGTAGGCAGAATAATATATGCAGGAATTAACGCTTACCCGGAAAGGAAAGTGAAATCGTTTTTAACTAATGGCAGCTCCTCATTGGGAAGTTTTATCATCCTTCCTCTGTTACTGTTGATCACAGGAAGCATGTGGTCTATAATCCTGCATTAATGTGACCATTTACATCATTGTGTTAGGGCAGAAGGGTGTAGTACAGTTTTTGTAATTTTACAAGAAACAAAAAGTAAATTTGCAATCCACCTTGACAAAATGTATACAAAGTAATCAGATTTGTTCTCTTGCAGTATGTTCCCCCAATGTTTACTTCTCCTTAATTCATTATTTGTGTTCTCTTGCATAAATGTTCTATTAATTTCATAACATAATTCAGGGGATGCTGTTCAATTTTCTTGAATTATATATATATATATATATATATATATATATATATATATATATATATATATATATATATATATATATACCGTTATGCTTTCTTTAATTATAACATATTTGTTTGTACTATTTTATTTATCTTTTAAATTAAAATTCTTTTACGTGCTGTAAATGTACAACACGGGACCATCGGCTTTACTTCCCTTATGAAGGAAGCCATGCTAAGGATTTTAATGCCCGAAAAAACACATGCTACCCCCACACTAGAAAAAGGCCATCATTAATTTGAATTGCAGATAAGAATCGGAAAGGTGTCACTACTATGCACAGAATCACTGCTTTAGTTCTGCGCAGCTGAGATGGAGAGAAGGCAGTTTCTCTGTGGCTCTTAACCATCTCACATCAAATACTGTGGATGTGAAAATCCATTGTGGTCTAGGGGTGCCATGGTAGCCTCTAGTTCCAGAGGTCACAGGTTCAAATCCAGTAGAGGGTGATGGACTTTTTTCATGCATAAAAAATCCTTAGTATTGTTTCCTTCAGAACAGAAGTTAAGTTGGTGGTCGTAGTTAAAGAACCTCAAGCCTGATAAAGAGCCCTCTGAGCAAAATTTCCAATCTTTCACATCCAGTATAGAATGGGATGCTAAAAACCATGGTAGTTAAAAGAGTGTCCATAAATAAAACTCAATTCAATTTATGTGCCAGGTTTTTGCAAGCACTTCACAAATAAACATTTTCAAACCAAAATATATTTTACATGACGTGTGAATGAATTCGTACCCTAATTAGTGGTTTGCCAATGCTTTTTGCCAAGGCTTAGCACAACTGCTAATACTGGATATGAACATGCAAGTTAAAAATTGGTATTTCTGAAAATGCTTGCAGAACCAATTAATTTTAAATTTACTTAACAATTCTGTTAACCTGCGTAATGCCATCTATGGACCTAGTACACCAAGAATGCTTATTATGGAGTTGTAGGCTGTTCAAGGCTAACAAAAGGTGTTTTGCTGGAAGACCTGGTCAGTGAAAAAGTATTTGTAATCAACAAAGCATGAAAATCAAATGACTTGGAGATTTCTACTCATTCTAAGATATCTAGTAGACCTCAATCCAACTCAACTCATAAAACAGAAGTTGCAAAACGCTTAACCCATGAAAGTTGAAATACCAAGAAACTTCTTGCAAACAGCTCTTTGCATTATATACAGAACCTTTGTTTGGATGTGTGGCTGGACTAATGAGGATTTTCATGGCATGAGGAAGCACGCAGTTTACCAGCGGAACAGATATTAACAGTCCCTTAAATTCAAACATAGATTTGTAATGCAAATTATAACTACAATAACACCATATAAGTTATGTATAAAAAGTATCGAACCTTTGGTCAGCAAAAATACATTTATTGATCCCTTCAAAGTAGTCTCCTTGGAGACTTCTGGAGTGTTTGGAATGGTGAGCAGCCAGGCAATCACATTCCTTATGTCTTTTCTTGACTCAAATTGGGTCCCTTTCAGCTTGGGAAATAGCCAAAAGTCACACAGAGCCATTTTGGGTGGGTAAGGAGCCTTACGAACCACAGGAAAGTTGTGTTTGGCAAAAAAAAGCCTGAAGGAAATGTGCAGAAGGGCAGGGTGTTATAATGATGGAGCTGCCAAGTTTTTCTGCCTGCAGATCCAGTTGTTTGCACTGCACAGCATCATAAGGCAACAAAGGAACACCTGGTAGCAATTCTTTGTGATGAGTTGGCCTTCTGGTGTGTACTCTTGTTGCACCACACCACAGGAGTCAAAGAAAATGGTCAACATGATCCTGACTTGTCATGCTTTCTTTGGCCTCAGGGATGATGGATGTTGCCACTGTGATGACATCTTGTTTTCTGGGTCGTAACCATAAACCCATATCTCATCACCCCTGGTCACAGTGTTCAGGAAGTTGGGATCACTATTTGCATTGGCCAACATGTCCAGACAGCATTGTTTCTGCTCCATTGATAACAGCTTCAGTATGAAGTTCGCGGACACTCTTCTCATGCCCAAATCCTCGGTCAAAACTGAATGTACTGATTGAATGCTTACTGCTATTTCATTCGCAAGTTCTCAGGCCGCGATACAATAGTCCTGCAATACCATAGTCCATACCTGCTCAATGACATTGTAATTTCGGCCTTTCTAAACATGGCTCGGTGTCCACTGATGTGCAGCCATCTTTGAAGCGGTTATACCATTCCTTTATCTGAGAGATGCTCATGGCATTGTCCTCAAAAGCCTGTTCAATCTTGCCAATGGTTTCCACTCAAGTATTGCCAAGTTTTTGGCAATCGCTGCTCAAGCTGTTCTGTCATTTTACAAAAACTGAAATCTGACGACCACTCACTACAAGTCTTCATTTGTAGGCTGAGTGCCAGCGATTGATGCTTTCTGTGGATGGGAAAAAATTCACAACTGTGCATGAATATCCCCTCTACATCTCCAATGAAGCAAGCCTATCATACTCCATTGGTTTATACAGGAAAAAATGAGCTTCGATACTTTTTGAACACACCTCATACTTTTGCCACAGAAGATATTCAAAATATTCTTGCCACCACACATTTCATACCTTTTAACAAGATTTGTATTAAAACTTATAAATTCTTCATCGCCATGTAAATAAAACCATGTGGGCCAACACAGCCAGTCATCATCCAACATTATTGCATGGTTGCAATTCTTGAACTTCAGTTATCTTATAGGTTTTAATTTTAAAAGTATATGGGCATTTCAAGCTGAGATTTATAAAAAATTTTGATTCCTATGCAAACTTTCTCAGAGATTTCTTTGGGCTTTGTTTTAAATTTTCTCTGATGTCATTGAGTTTTTACTCTGTAAGAAAATGGACTCTTATCAACAATAGCTGCCAAATCCCTAAAGCTATTCGCAAGACTGTAAACCATTTCTCTGCGAGGCGAACAAACAGCAATACAATCAGTCTCGCTTCTCTATAAGAGTCTGTTGTCACATAGGATTCAGACATGAAGATACTGTTTGACATTATAAGAGCACTAACACGCTATTACACTGGAGTATGTGGTCTCATAACATATCAACCTCTGTACAGAACAGACTTAACGTCAACTGACTAGGCAGGACAAGGAGAGGGAACACAACTAGTTTGAACTAGGCAGTGCAAATAAATAAATGAATATTTTGTGTTTTAACAATGCTGTCAATTGCAAGGATCACAGCAGTACCGCCGGTGTGCCAGAATTTCGTTCCACAGAAGATCTTTTACATGCTAGTGAGTCTACTGACATGGGGCTGTCACCTTTAAACACACTAAAAGACCATCAGTCTGGGCCAGGTATGGACCTACGACTTAGGATCAGAAGGCTAATAAGCCAGCCAGACTGGCAAGAGTGCAGTGCAGGGCAAACAAATACCTGTAATGCAGCCATGTGTTGAAACAAAGGCTCTGTAATGCAGAAAGAGAACAAATATATGTGTAAACTTTAGGAGTAAATATTGACAATTTATTAGTGCCACTTGTCTCTAATTTGGTCTTAGATATAAAATTTACCTATTATGATGCAACAGGTATGGTCCAAGGTTATAGGGAGGTTGGCGCCAAACGGTCCAAGTAAACAATGATAACAGTGCTTGTCACCGTAAACAGTGGGTGCACTACCGGGAAATAACTACAACTTTATGGAAGCTTATCTTCCCCCCTCTTCCAGAAAGTATGTCAAAATAGTTCTAGAAAGTTCAAGAACCTTCTAAGGAAGATTCCACTGCCTACATAAGCAAGTGCTCTTGCAAGCAGTCAGTCAGTGCAGGTAAGCAGTCATGAGTTGAAAGGGAGTTGAGTGTGACAGAGTGGAGTCAGTGTATGTTGAGTTGAGAGTCATGTGCAACTATGTTTCTGGTGCAATATCAAGAGCAACTTGGTGACGCTAACGTGACGTGCAGCAAGTGTTACCACAAAGCGACAGTTGTGTTTGACTCCCAACTGAAGTAAAGTGTCTGGCATGAAGAGGCTACATCACAAAGGAAGTAAACTGACTAGCTCACCTGAGTGAAGTGACATTGCAAAACTGGACAAAGTCACACTATTTTATCACCTCACCATGACATTCGCTATAAACTTAAAGTTTTAGTCATTAATATGAAAAGAATGTGTTATACTCAACTTTTACATTTACTTTATACTCCACCACAAGAACAGAAGGGCCAGAATTAACCCAAAATAAAACTTTCTTATTGAATTCTGCCTTCCAAATATGGCATATTTACTGGTTTTCAATGCATCATTCATGTATCATATAAGTTTGTTAGCTAGAATATTTATAAAATGTTACAGTACCTATAAAAATTATCCTTCAAAAATTTGGAGGCAATTTAGCTTTTACATTTTCTAATTCACAGAACTAGCTGGTTTACAATAACCTCAGAAGAGAAAGGAGAATGGGAAGAAAAATAACAAATAACAGTTTCGTTCACAATGCCTCAGAAATTAGAACAGGAATGCATATCAAAAGCCATATTGATAGCAAAGTGGAAGGCTGAGTTTGCGTATTGGGATGTCATTTGTTTGTAACACATCAGTGATTTTTTGCACCTGGTTCCAATTCAGCATAATGCACATTAGCTAATGTCAAAATTGCATTTAGCAAACATTTTTGTAAATGCAGATCCATTATTTCCCAATTCCTTTATTAATAGCATACAATTAAAGTTATTTGTTGTTCTTTATTAGATTCTATCAGTGTTTGCTGTTCTTTGTAGATTTTGCTACTGTTTTTTTTTTTGTTTGTTTTAGAGAATATCCAGTTTTGTGTTGCATATAAACAACCTACACATGACTGAAGGCAGGAAGAACATTTGCTGGAATTGTTTACGTTTTTATTTTCCCAGTTTGTGACTAGAGAGTTTTAGCAACTGTTTTATCAATTGTCACTGCTACAGTAGTGTAAATGCACAATAAGGATCCAATGTGCCATGTCCGAGAACAAGAAAGTTAAAACTCGACCAAGTCTTTCCTATTTCTCAGATCCAGAAAAGAGCTGTGTTAATTGTGAATACTCACATTATAATAATGTATTTTAACCCTGTAGTTATTCTGATTTCTGCTCATCATCCTACATGGTCTGCAACTACCTCTAATTCCCAAGGTCATGGGTACAAACCAGGCGGAAGGATCACAAATCCTTAGTGACTTCCTTCAGAAGGGAAGTAAAGCAGATGGTCCATTTCATAGATTTATGATACATAAAAAAGCCTCAAGCCTGATAAAGAGGCTTCTGAGCAAAGATAAAGAGGCTTCTTTCATGCCCAATATAGAATCAGAAGCTAAGAACTACAGCAGTTGAAGAGTATTCATAAATAAGATTCAATTTAATTTTGGTTTCCACTCTCGGTTGTGAAACAGTAGCATAGCCAGAAAAATATTGAGGGGGTTACACATACAGATCTGTTTTTTAAAACATTCTTATCAATTCAAGTGATAAATATGAATTAATCCCCAGTTGAAATATTTAAAAAATCAACTTTTTATTCACGGATTAAGATGCAACAATTCGACTTACAATTAGGATAGGATGTTTTGTGTCTTCTAAGCGGCAAATGTATGAGAATTAAAATTAAATTGTGACATGAGAATTAATAACCACTGTGAAATATTTTATACTACCACTATAGGCTATTTTATTTCATTACAAAATAGGGTTTCTAGTTATGTTCTAAACTGGGAGATATTGCACTTGTTGGTATACCACTCAAATTTAGCATTGGAATAAAAACATGCCCTTGATACCTTAACGTGGTTTTCCCCATGCAATCTAAAGTACAGTTGCTCTTGCAGTCACTCTTGGTAATACTGCTTGAGACATGCAAGGCAAATATAGCGCTACCAGTGATACGATCAGAAAGATGCTATTACTTTAAGGAAAAGCTATTTTTGCTATTAATTTTTAGAGTTTCCTTAACAAGATGGGGTGGGTCCAATCCCCAAAATCCCTCCCTAGTTACACCTCTTGTGAACTAGTCTTCAATGGAAGTTTGTTATCTGCTACATATTTTATATACAAGTACTATAGCGAAACAAAAAAATAAAAGCAAAGCTCTCAATAAATTCACTGAATTTGACTAACACATTAATGATAGATAAAGCAGGTAATATTATCAAATTCTTAATAACACAATTGGGAGCCTGTGACACAGGTATTAATGCATTACTTCTGTGTGTTTATTTAAAGTTATCCACCAATTCTGTAACTTTCAATCATTCATGTTTGAGCAGCAAAGTTTACAATATTGCATGCAGGCAAAATAAATACTTCTGCCCTGAAAACTGCAGGCGACTATGGAATGTAGTGGGGAAAAATATTTGATATATTACATTCACATGACTTTCTCTACCATTCTGCAACCAACTATTCTCACAAAGTATATACTTCTATCTAGTTATTAATTGAGATAAATATTTGAAGAAATGGTTTTATAACATATTTCCTTGTTGGTATATTGGGAATAAGAGAATACCATAGGTTTAAGCAAGTCAAATCTTTTAAGAGCTGGTTGCTATGTGATGGTGAAATCCCATTCTGTTTGCATGATCAGGAGAAAAAAAAGACTTTCCATTTGTGAACAGTACAAGTTTTTGAAAATTCAAAGCAATAGCAGGGGGAATATCTCAGATATAGTTAATTGAACAAAAAAAAATAAATAAAAAACAAATTGAAATATCAAGGTGATTCAAATGTACACAGTAATTGAGACAGTATACTGAGCAAGCAGTTCTGAGCTGGACAATGGAGTGGGGGTTGAAGGTCAGTTTGTTAGGGAGCAGGAACCAGCTTGGTTGGCTGCTTCACTCTGTTCTGACGTCAGTAGAACTGTGAGTGAATAAGAGTGCCTTTGTGTGTTGTGAAATGCATTATTATAAGTTTTCAACCAATGAAGGAGTTAAACCCTGTGACATTTTAACTATTTGAAGCCATAATCTGGAGATGCTACACTATCCTAGAAAGAAGGGTTTATTTGGGTCAGAGAATTTAAGGGCAGCCGAGAACTTGTAGATCATACTTGATGGCTAGGTCAAGTGTCACAGATGACAACATCAGTTGTCATTCAAGAGCCTATTGAAGGTGATCACTGGTGCACTGTTGAAGAAACTGCATCAGAAGTTGGTTTTAGCATTGATAGTGCTCACACCATTATCACTGAACATCTTGGCTGAGTGAACAGCAAAAACATGTCAGGTTGCAGATCTGTGAGAGTCTTCTGAATTGTTTCTAACAAGAAGGGGAAGATTTTTTTGAGGTGCATCATTACATTCCGGAATCCAAAATTGCGTGTAGAAGGTTATGTAGAGAGAAGCTGAAGGTGTCACTTAAGTATATAATTAATCAATGAACATAACGTGTACTCACTAGCAGTAGAGCAGTAAAGGAAAATTCATCTTTTGAAGCTTTATTGTGCATACGTTAAAAGTCTCAAGGGAAGGTGTTATACAGTAAAACAATAGTTAAATGTTAACAAACATCATGGTACTGTTCATTATTCACTTACAATAATATAGCATTTTTAAATTTATGTTTGAGCTAACAGGTTACAAAAACACCTATTGTTGACTGCAACATGTCAGTAAATAACCAGTGTTTTGCCAGTACTTGACCATTATAAAAACAAGTAAGACTTGAGGTGTTTAAACACAAAATATGTGCCAATACTCACGCGGTCCATATAAAGCAATGTTGTAACCAAGATTGTATCCTGTAAAACCCACAAGTCTGTAGTTATAATTTTCCTGCGATTCATGAAGAATACACTGCACCATATACTCACATGCAGTATCAATATCTTCTTGTGCTGGCAATTTGAATGCATCTGCAGATACGTGCCAAGCAAAGAAAACTTTCAAACTCTTTTTCCCTGTCTTCATCACTTTCCCCACAAAGTAGCAGCAGGTTTTCCACAAGGACCCAAAATTCTTCTTTCTCTTTTTTTTTCACCCTCTCCATTATTCTCTTCTGTCTCAGAAACATCATTGAAATCCATGTCAGAATCTGATGTGTGTCACTCTAGCTCTAACTTACAACTATCTGACAGAAAGTCCTCCAATGTTTGTTTATTTGTTTTTTGCAATCAGATCTTCATTGACTACTTCCACCTGTTTTTGTTGCCTCTTTTCCTGTTTTTTTTTCGTTCTTCTTGTCAGCATGCAATTTTTCATGAAATTAGTATGCGCATAATTAAGGTGCAGCCATCTCTTACTTGTAATACCATATGGTAGACACATTTTTCTTTTTGACTTGACTGGTGATTCCATTGGACCAAACAACTTGATTGAGAGATGCAGGGCTAACTGAGAGTGGTGCACTTCCACTTGCAATTGGAGACTCAATTGTGCAGGAACTCTGGTTTTCTCTATTCTCCAATCTGCTGCACTTTACATATCATCTTTGCTCCCTTGCACATCTTCAGTCTACTGATTTCATTTTCATGCACTTCCTCTACTTGCTGGATCTAAATTAAGTTAAACTGAGTTTTATTTATGGACTCTCTTTAACTGCTGTGGTCCTTAGCGTCCCATTCTATATTGGATGTGAAAGATCGGTAATTTTGTTCAGAGGTCTTTATCAGGCTTAAGGTTCTCTTACATGCCGTAAACCTACAACACAGGACCACCGGCTTTACTTCCCTTCCGACGGAAGCCATGCTAAGGATTTCTACACCCGAAAAAATCCATTGCCCTCCGCTGGATGTGAACCTGCGACCTCAGAAACTAGAAGCTAACGTGGTAACCACTAGACCATGGAGGACAACTATGCTGGATCTCAACACTGTTTCCAGTAAAAGTTAACGTGGCATCAGGCACTATTATCATTAAGACCATTGGTTCTTCCTATGCTGTTGTGAAAACTGTTGCAGGTCCCATTTTTCTCTCCAAAGGCACTCTGACTGTCAGTTTATTAATAAGAGTGGAATGTAGTATTTCTTATTGTCTTGCGGCTTGTCAAATTGGAAGACAGCTGTTTTTAACATGATTTATTGCATTATTTAATGCTTCTGTGTATTTGAAGAATTGCCTCCTTTCCATTTTGAGATCTGGATAGTAAAAGATAGTTACCATATTTTAAAACAACTCTTAGGCAGCATAGATTGTACAATAATGTTTAGTATCACAATTTTAAGTGATGGACAACTACTGAATGTTACATGATTTTACACTGACTACTCCGGTCAATTACTGAGGCTTGATAAAAATTAGCAATTAATAGATGGCGACCCATTAAGTTACTCTTATGAATCTTAAAATGTATATATATATATACATATTTCCTATTACTTATTTAAGTGGCAAAACCTACATTTATATTAGATAATACAGTCATACTGAAATGTTTGTAACTTACCTAACAGCAAGCACCACAAGAGCCTTGAAGCAAAGATAGGATCTTTTTCTAAAATGTTTTAATTTCTGTGTGAACATTACTTGCTACTCAGCTGTTACCACATTGCATAAAGATACTTCAAAGATTATATACAACTAAAGAACTATTTCACAGTGTTGTCCAAATGCTTATTTTTAGTGAAAAAATACCAATGTTGTCAACCACTGGGCCCTAGTCAACTACTGACAGATCACCCTTTATATTTGAATCACCCTCATAAATTGTCGTGATTTAATGAGATTAAATATCTTAAACATACAACATTTTAATCAAAATCTTTAGGGCCATTTTTGAGATATTTCAAATTTCAAAATATTTTCCATGTAAAGGCTAGTTTGGGGTGGGAGAATCTTCTTGAAAATCTTCATTGGGGCCCCAAAACATATATTTCCGGTGAAATCTCGACACTAAATTTTTGGGTGGAATACAATACTTCTCCTACTGATTATAGTAGTAGTAGTGAAAGTAAAAAAAAAAAAATAGCTAAAATAATTTTCCTACAGAATTTACCTTAATTTCATCACCAACAGATGGAACTGCCGCCCACCACACATCATCTCTAATTTCAACTTTATTATTTACTTCATAGTCTTTGTTAGATTTATCAACTTCCATTACAGGATGTTTAGAAAAATCTCTCTTGTTTTGTTTATAAAAGTCTGGGAAATGTGCCAGTAAATCTTCTTTGACTTCAGTTTTGGTATCTATCTCACAGTCACTGCTACTTGTAAGAGTTTCACTCTTGACTTTCTTTAAAAGATCTTCGGGATAATATTCTCTCTCATTATGTAAATAATAGTCTGAAGAAGGTCTCTCTTCTTTGACTACTAATTTGGTATCCATTTCACAATTAATGCTACATATTGTAACATCATTTATCATCTTCACAGGAAGCTCTTCAGATAAGGTTTGTCCCTTGGGCTGCAAGGTAACTTTCGAAACTAGAGCGTTGTCTTTGATATCCATTTCCTAATAACTGATGCATTTGACAGTATATTTCTTGAATTTTAGTAGCAAATCTGTGGAAAGAGAAACATATACTTGTTGGAAAAGTGTTAGCTAATTGTGAACAGCTAGATGATGTTGATTTCTGTTTAAGGGTGCTCAACTGCAAGGTCATTAGCACCCTTAGAAAAACAGATCATGGCAAAGGCAACAGATAAAGATCAATATAAAAATCATACCAAATGCCAGAGATAACGATAAGTATATAAAACTAAGTCAAGAGGTACGAAAATGTGTAATAAAATGTAACTAAATTGATTTGAAAGTTTATCTTTGATAAAAGCTTAAAAACCTTTTCGACCACTTGATTATCATCTGTTAAGACATATGCAAGACTGACTGACAGTTGCAGAGAGCCCCATAAAGGTGCTAGAGAAATACATTCCAGTTACATGTGACAGACCTTTGCTACGCAGTGGACAAATAGGAGCAGGGTCACCCTTAAAAAGGTAACTGTGTGTAAAATTGCAGTTGCCAATATGAAACCAAGCCAAAATCAGCTGAAGACAAAATGCCAAGAGGAAGTTACCCAGTTTATCGGAATATGCTTCACTACTCTAAGTTTATTTCTGCAGAGAGCTAATCACTCTCTGTGCCAGCACAATAACTCTCCTCTCTGCATAATAAGCCTAAAGTCTTCCAACATTACATGAGATGTTGCAATACTGGGTTCTGTGGTTGCCGCCTTAGCTGCCAGATCTGCCCGTTCATGCCCTGGTAAGCCATCACCAGGTATTGAAGCATATTCATCATTAATACCAGAAGTGCATAAAACACGGAGGGCATCCTGGGTAAGCTGTACAATAGGATGATAGTTGTACAGCTAACGAAGGCTCTGAAGTGCACTAAGGGAATCACTCAAAATGAGGCAGTCGCCCACACATCACAGATACGAGATAAGACACAAATCGAAAGTGACAATAAAGGAGCCTTCGTTTGGATGTGAGTCCATCTTATTGGGAGTTGCTTGTCCTACACTGTACCGTTTGTCTAAATGGTTCTGTTCTCTCTCTGTGTGCCAGCTAATCAGTTGACTTGAAGTCTGGTGATACATTGTAAGACCATGTCTTTCGGTGTTACAGTATGTTAGTGCTATTATAATACCAAAAAGACTGTATACTTTAATATACAGAATCTTCAATATATGATTCCTATGTGACAACAAACTCTTGTAGAGAAGTGAGACAGATTCCCTGCTGTTATAATACCAGCATACAGAATCTTCATGTATGATTCCTATGTGACAACAAACTCTTGTAGAGAAGTGAGACAGATTCCCTGTTATAATGCCAGCATACAGAATCTTCATGTATGATTCCTATGTGACAACAAACTCTTGTAGAGAAGTGAGACAGATTCCCTGTTATAATGCCAGCATACAGAATCTTCATGTATGATTCCTATGTGACAACAAACTCTTGTAGAGAAGTGAGACAGATTCCCTGCTGTTATAATACCAGCATACAGAATCTTCATATATGATTCCTATGTGACAACAAACTCTTGTAGAGAAGTGAGACAGATTCCCTGTTATAATGCCAGCATACAGAATCTTCATGTATGATTCCTATGTGACAACAAACTCTTGTAGAGAAGTGAGACAGATTCACTGTTGTTATAATGTCAGCATACAGAATCTTCATGTATGATACCTATGTGACAACAAACTCTTGTAGAGAAGTGAGACAGATTCCCTGCTGTTATAATGCCAGCATACGGAATCTTCATATATGATCCCTATGCGACAACAAACTCTTGTAGAGAAGTGAGACAGATTCCCTGCTGTTATAATGCCAGCACACAGAATCTTCATCTATGATTCCTATGTGACAACAAACTCTTGTAGAGAAGTGAGACAGATTCCCTGCTGTTATAATGCCAGCACACAGAATCTTCATCTATGATTCCTATGTGACAACAAACTCTTGTAGAGAACTGAGACAGATTCCCTGCTGTTATAATGCCAGCACACAGAATCTTCATCTATGATTCCTATGTGACAACAAACTCTTGTAGAGAAGTGAGACAGATTCCCTGCTGTTATAATGCCAGCATACGGAATCTTCATATATGATCCCTATGCGACGACAAACTCTTGTAGAGAAGTGAGACAGATTCCCTGCTGTTATAATGCCAGCACACACAATCTTCATCTATGATTCCTATGTGACAACAAACTCTTGTAGAGAAGTGAGACAGATTCCCTGCTGTTATAATGCCAGCACACAGAATCTTCATATATGATCCCTATGTGACAACAAACTCTTGTAGAGAAGTGAGACAGATTCCCTGCTGTTATAATGCCAGCATACGGAATCTTCATATATGATCCCTATGCGACAACAAACTCTTGTAGAGAAGTGAGACAGATTCCCTGCTGTTATAATGCCAGCACACAGAATCTTCATCTATGATTCCTATGTGACAACAAACTCTTGTAGAGAAGTGAGACAGATTCCCTGCTGTTATAATACCAGCACACAGAATCTTCATGTATGATTCCTATGTGACAACAAACTCTTGTAGAGAAGTGAGACAGATTCCCTGTTATTATAATGCCAGCACACAGAATCTTCATGTATGATTCCTATGTGACAACAAACTCTTGTAGAGAAGTGAGACAGATTCCCTGCTGTTATAATGCCAGCACACAGAATCTTCATGTATGATTCCTGTGTGACAACAAACTCTTGTAAAGAAGTGGGACAGATTCCCTGCTGTTATAATGCCAGCACACACAATCTTTATGTATGATTCCTATGTGACAACAAACTATTGTAGAGAAGTGAGACAGATTCCCTGCTGTTATAATGCCAGCACACAGAATCTTCATGTATGATTCCTATGTGACAACAAACTATTGTAGAGAAGTGAGACAGATTCCCTGCTGTTATAATGCCAGCACACAGAATCTTTATGTATGATTCCTATGTGACAACAAACTCTTGTAGAGAAGTGAGACAGATTCCCTGCTGTCTGTGTGCGTCAAAGAGAAATGGTTCATAATCTTGTGAGTAGACTTGGGGAAACAACATATACTCTTGATAGGTAACCATTTTGTTTTTACAGAGAATAAACTTGACATTGAAGAAAAGTTAAAATGAAGTGCAAAGGAATGTCTAAGACTTTGTCGATCTCTTACAGTTTACCAGTTATACAGAATGAAGAGAAAATAGGCCCTTGCAGCAAGTCACATGAATTCTCAAGAGCTAATTTTAATATACTGTGATGCGGCAGCTAATGGCCTAAGGTTACTGGAGCAGTCTGAGTAAACAATGAACATGGTTTAGCCAGGCATGTATTGAGGGATAACTACAACTTTCTGGAAGTTTTGTCTCCTTCTTCCCCCAAAAAGTATGTTGAAATAGTTCTAGAATGTTCAGGAAGCTTTTGTGGAAGATTCCACTGCCTCTATAGGAGTGTTCTCACGGGCAGTCAGTGCACATTGAGTTGAGAGCAACACAATGGAGATGAGTCAGCCAGAGTGCAAGCGACTGTGATTCTGGTGCAACATCAACAGCGATTCAAATTAAATTAAACTGAGTTTTATTTATGGACACTTTAAATGTGATGAAGGTCACTTTCAAAGTTTTGAGAATGGGCAACAATGAGTACTGGTAAGCCAAAGCAGCTTTTCCTAACTTCAGACAGCAACATGTGCAAGTCTGGGTGCGCTCTAACAATGTGCATCATCAGCACCGATGATAGCAGGTGTTGCTATGCCATACACTAGGATGGATGTGAAGCAAGAGCATTTCCGTGCTATGATTTTAAAGTTAGTTTAGGGGAGAGGGAATGACTTGAAAGACTGCATTGTGCATTTGTGGATTTTTGCCCTTCACAATCCATCATTTATCGATGGTATGCAGAGGAAGGGTTCCCTTAAATATGAAGACCAAGCAGGATGGCCAGTTACAGCAACAAGTGATGAAAATGTGGTGAAAGCAGAGCACATGTTGTGGGAAGATCATCGTTGCACATATGGTGAGACTCAAAAGGCCCTATATATTAGATCGGCAGCAGTGAAAACAATCCTGAAAGAAAAACTTGAGGTTAGGAAGCTCTGCAGTCACTGGATCCCCCACCATCTCACAAATGAACAGAAAGAAGCACGTGTGCAATGGTGCCAGGAAATTATTGAAAAATTCAATGGAGGAAGATCCAAAAATGTTTAACATTGTAACAGGGTACAAAAGCTGGATTTATCAGTATGATCCAGAAACTGAAAGGAAGTCATCAGTGTGGATCCTCCCAGGAGAAGATGTCCCAACATAAGTGAAGCGAATGAGAAGTGTTGGCAAGAACATGATCTGTTCCTTCTTCTCAGCAAGTGGCCACACTGACAATTCTGCTTGAGGGAGAAAAGACTGTTACTGCCAGATGGTACACCACAAAATGTCTGCCATTAGTGTTCAATGAGCGGAGAAAAAGCTGTCCTAAGCATAGAACTTTGTTGCAACATGACAATGTCTCTGCTCACACTGCACAAGAAACAACCCAATTTCTGCAGGAGTCAGATATTTGTCCCAACATCCCTACAGTCCAGATCTGGCCCCATGTAATCTTTTTCTATTCCCCAAAATGAAAGAAAATATTCGAGGTCAATGATTTGAGTCACCTGAAGCTGCAGTAGTTGCTTATGAAGAATGTATTTGCACTCTCTCCAAAGAATAATGGCGTTCAGCATTTGAAAATTCGTTTGAAAGGACGAGACAGTGTATAGAATGCAATAGAGAATATTTTGAAAAGATGCAATGTTCAGATCTAAGTTTTTAATATTTTATTGCATCCATTCTCAAAACTTTTGGAGTGACCTCGTATGGTTCTTACAATCCCATTCTATATCGTTAAAGAAACTAATGTATACAGCCTAGTATAAAAACACTTAACTCCTCTTTTGATCCTGATGAGGTCAGAGTTTTCTTAGGCGTATTACTACTTTCTCTATCCTCATTCATTTATTAATGGGTATACAAACTCAAATTGTTCCTACTAAAACTTATCTTTCTATCTACCTCATTTTTATCCAAATAAACCTTTGCAGGAATACCAACATCACAAATTTTGTTAGGATACAAAGAGAACAGCAATAGGCAAATGTTTAAGAACTGAGTGCTATACACTGGCTTAAAATTCCATAATGTTTCCACACAATCATGAGAAAGAACTGAAAATCGATGAGACTTTAAAAGAATGACAAGTATTGAACAATTAAAACCTTTAATATCAGATATCTTGGAAATGGCTGATGCTACAAAAAAAGCTATTTGAAGTAAATTGTGTATTTTAAAGAATTACATTTTTGTGTGGTAAGTTTTTGTCTATCGTTTAATGTTTATCAGTTATACGAGATCACTTATGAATGAAGAGGACTTCACAGGCTATACACAGAAAATTTAAAATATACATTTTATTTGTCAAGTAAATTTCTTTAATATATGATATTTCAATGAAAATCTTAGAGCCACTTTTTTAAAAAATAAACATTTTCGAAAAATGTTCCATGTAATAGGTAGTTGGGATGGGGCTTTTCTTAAAAATCTTTGTCACATGTTTGGATGGTATTGAACCTAAATATCAAGTTTGCTATTTATCAGACTTTTTGTTTTTGAATTGTACTGTAAAACAAGAAATATGCAGCACAATTTCGAAACTGATGAAACATTATAGTTATTAACAAAGCACGCAAAATATGTATTATATGCAACATCAAATACTCTTTAAATAGTTGGAAATCTAGTAACTAATTGTCATACCAAATGAGCATATTTTCTGGCTGCAGAGAAAAAATATGCATTTGCATTAAAATCCTCTATTCTAAAGTGAAACCAATATGTTATCAACAATTTCAAACTTAATTCTGGGGGCACCTCCCCAAAGACCATTCAAAAACATAATAGAAATGGAGTGGTATGGGAAGTGTTAAGTTAGCTCTTTCGACTCTGGTTCAGTAATGGATTAAGGGTGAAATGAACCTGAAATACTTAGGAATTCTATTTTGAGGGGAATGGTTGCCAACCAAAGACAAAATATTGCTAAGCGATTGGATGATTGAGATTTAGCCTCACAGTTTCTTTGCTATGCTCTGTTGTCCATTTCTCTACTTCTAAAAAGGCATCCTTCAGCTACGCTTTGCAGTTTAGGGTCCTCAATGCTAGTCTGCACCTTGTGGCGCACTTATAATGCCTCGGATGAGTTGCATGTGATGGGAGTTGTTTAACACAGTGAATGTGGCCTATATTTCGATATTGAATGTTTTCTACATTTTGTAAAAGAATTCCCAGATATACTGCAGTATTGGATTATGGGAGAAATCACTATATGCATGCATACAATGTACTGATTTTATTTCTTTAATAACATCATTACACATAACCAACAATAACAAATCTGGTACTTAAGGTATTTTCATGAATTTATGGCATATTTTGTCACTGTTGTTCCATATCACACACTATCAGAAGTCACATTGCATGCATCTCACCATGGCATTATGGAAATGTTTGTTGCATTGCCTTTCTGCTGCCAACATTTGAAAGTCTAACATAACTGAAAATGTGATTGAGGGGCTAAGCTGCATAGCATGATTTTTAGAAGTAGAGGAGTGTAGCAACGACAAGGCGCAACCGTAGGATCTGCGCGTCTAAAACCTGAATGATTCACTTTGGCAGCACTTCCTTCAAAATGTTGCCAGAAACCACTACATATGAATAAACGCATAAAAGGGTGGGCTCAATAATTCTACCACAGCAACACCTAACACACCAAAACATTCCTCATAACACAAGGAACAACTCTGGATATAAAAAAAATCCGATTTCCTAAGTAAAACATCTAAATTTAGCCCAAAATTCCATACTGCAGTAAAATAGAATTCCCTCTAAAGACAAGCTAGATGCTGCATAGTAAAACGGGATTTATTTTGGTTGCCTGTACTCCTAATGTCCCCAAAAGCAGAAATAAGCTCCTTAAATGTTGGGCTAGTTTACAATTCCTGCGCAGACTGGCGTATCTCTTATTACTTACTCGAAGAATAATGACATGCTCTTTGGAATGGTCTCTTGACATTTGTAACGTGCTGGCCACTCAACATAATTGCGTATTGCAAATGACAAAAGCAGGCGTATTTGGTGTCCAATGTAATTTCTTATCTCCATATCAACAGTGTGTGCAAAATACTTATGGGCTAATACAGGTGATAGAACACTTATCTGTCCCTAGCAGACTGTGAGGTTAGTTTTCACGTTACGTTCTATTTCTGTTGATCCGCCAGGTATATCAATTAATTTTAGGCTATATTGAATTGCAGCATAACAGATTCTTACCAAAACCATTTATCCGGTTTCATAAAACTGTTAGTGAGGTAATTTAATGTATTTTCATGTGGTTACTATGAAAATAAATACAATTGGAACATAATTCAACCATTTGCAATGCAGCCAACAGTTAGAAAATTCCCAACAATGTTTCGCTATTTATTTTACTTGAAGTTTTACGTGATATAAAATGTTAACACCATCAAATCAACACATTAATTTTGCATTTTAAAATAAACTATATTAGACGGGACGTAAGTATTAAAATTACTTAATTCTTATTTGTAATGAGAGAATTTTCAAGCAACGTGAGGACTTATTGGAGATCGAACCGTGTCATTTACACTACGAACTGGGAACTAGTTCATTCACAATAATTTCGTTGTATTTAATCAATAGGTCATATCAAGCACAAGAAATGGAATGACTTATGTTTCGTGAATTTCTGGCGACTTTTCGTCCACTTTCGTAAAAAAAAAATGGATTTTTCGGCTCATGGCAGTTAATTACATTTCTGTTTTAACAAAAGTATGAATTATATTTTTGATTCCGTGAGGCACTTAAGTCGGTAATCCCATTCTGTTCATGCTAGTTAACTATATTTCTGTTATAACAAAAGTGCGATTTACATTTTTGATTCGGTAAGGCACTTAAACTATAACAATATATTACCCCCCCCCCAATGAATGATGGCGTCTATATAAGACAGGTCGTAGCGGCTAAACCTTCCGTAATAAAGAAATCTGAAATCTGAAACGTAGCCAGCAGGCTAAACGCCCTGGAAGAGCGTCTCAGCGCGCAGTTCACGGAAGTCGCCAACATCATCAACGAATCACACGACGTCACGAAGAAACAAATCAACAACATCAACAGCCACTTCACCGACCACGCAGATTCCATGGACAGCCTGGACCAACACTACACAGAAATCACGAAACAACTTGCACAGCAGCACAAAGAAGCACTCTACAAATTTGCAGAGCAGCACAAAGAGGCACTCAACACCATGAAAGAAAGCCGCACCCAAATTACCGACGCAATTGACAGGCTTGAAGAAGCTAACAAACACATGGAGGCAAACTTACACCATCACCTCGACGCACAGTTTGACAGACTGCATCCACCTCCTCACGCAGCACATCCTCATCATCGTGCCCGGAGGTAAAAGCCCGGGTGCGGAACCACCGACGCGCCTAACGCACCGAAGACACCAGAGATCCAAGGTCCCTGTCAGGGCTTGCCATGGCAGTTACCTCTACACCACAGCGGAGACTCCGCAACACTTAATTATCACCCTCGACCCTCCGGAGCGCTTCGGCGGAACCGGACACCAAATATGCCACAATAAATAGTGACACCAAAGAATAAGGTCCTTTCTATTCCTCTTCCTTTTTCCTTCCAAATACCCTTTACATCTCGTTTATCCCTTATACCTTCCTGTCCCCCCAAAAAACCCTTGTTTCTGTTTGTTTGTTCATTTGGTCCCACTGTGAGCAACGCTCAGGGACGTTGAACACATCATACAATTATGAAATATGCAGCATAACTAATAAACATACCCAGCATCAAGAACTTGTTTAACTAATAACATATCCAACACCAAGAACATTTCTCCCTCTCCTTCTCTCTCTCTCTCTCTCTCCCCACAGCCATGCATTATTTAAGAAGTGAAAGTTTGTAAACCATCACCATTCCAAGAGTAAACATCTCAACATGCATTACAGTAGGACAATAACAAATAAGTGTAAGTCACCATCATATTGAATATTTATATGTTGCACAACATATTAAAAAATTCCTCTATAGTTTATGGGGGTCTTTTAGAGAGACACTACCTCTTTCTTAAAGATGTTTATGTTGATTAAGCTTGCCTAATACTTTTAAGTAGCATTGTTACTGCAGAATAGTAACATCCTTTTTGGAACAGTTTTAAGCTATTTGCTGGTCTATTCAAATCGCCTGCATGCCTTGTATTGGGGTCATGCAAAGCAAGGTTCATTGTGAAGTTATAATTATCTGTAAGGTAGCGCTCAAGAGAAAATATACGTATTCACCAGTGAGAGTATGAATTTTTTTGGTTTTGAACAAGGGTCTACAGGAATGACGGGACCCACTACCACAGATAATACCATAGCTTTTTTTTTGTAATATAAATACTTGCTTGCTATGTGCTGAAATACCACAGAACATTACTCCATATCACAACAGGGAGTGAAAGTAGGCAAAATATGCTGCTCTTAAGGCATTTTGGTGGAGCAAATTTTTTAAGTTTCTTAAGACAAAGCAAGCTGAGCTGGGTTTTAGCAGCATGATTTTTATTTGTTTTCTCCAGTTGAGCTCTCCATCTATTTGAAGCCCAAGAAAGTTTGTATCAGATACTTATTTAAGGTGTAATTGTTGTACTTGATTGTTAATTCACTCACTTGTTTACACTTCGTTTAAAATAGAATAAAACTTGTTTTATCATAGTTTAATGAAAGCTTATTAGCTTCAAACCAAAAATTGAGCTGTTCGAAAACTTTATTGACAGAGTTTCTTTATTGCTGATGTGACTTTTCAGACATAAGTACACTGGTATCATCTGCAAAACGCACAGCTATTGAATTTTCGCTGAGATAATATGGCAGATCATTTATAAATATTAAAAATAACAAAGGGTCAAATATAGAACCTTGCGGGACACCTCTAGTAGTAATACCTGGTTCTGAATCACAACCATTGATTCTGGTTTTCTGGATCCTATTTGTTAAGCAACATGTGAACCATTTTATAGATATCACTGAAGCTATAAGCTTTTAACTTTTGCAGCAAGATGTTGTGATCTATGCTGCCAAATGCCTTAGCTAAGTCACAAAATATTCCTAATGGTAGTTCCTTTTTATCCAAGGCAGTTAATACTTCAGAAGTGAGTATGTATGTTGCACTTTCTGTTGACAATTTTTTCCCAAATCCGAACTGGGATAATGAGACAATGTTGCTGAACTCCAAGTATTTTATAACCCGATTATATACAGCTTTTCCCACTACTTTAGAAAATGCTGTCAAAAGAGAGCTTGGCCTATAATTAGAAGCCAGGCTTTTATCTACTTTCTTTCATAAAGGCTTAACAATTGCGTTTCATTTGTTTCAGAAATATCCCTGACATGAGGGAATGATTGCATATATGACTAAGAGTCTTGCTTAACTCTTCTATGCAATATTTTAAGAATTTGGTACTTATCTCATCCCATCCATGAGAGGTTTTGATTTTCAATGGGCTAATTATATTTTCTATTTCTCTTGGTGTTATGGAGTCCATCTTAAATTCACAATTAATTTTGAGATGTACCTTTTTTTTAGCATTTTAAGTGCAGCTGGGTTTGGGTCAGATCTGTTTATTTCGCTGTTTGCTGCATTAAGGAAAGATGTGTTAAAGGCATTAGCAATTACTGACTTCTTTATTTTTAGTAGTTATGCGAGTAATATTACTATTTGAATGAATTCTCCGTATTTCAGTTTTTTTATATTCCACATGTTTTTAATTTTATTATTGGAATCATCAATGGCTAGTGAGTAATACTTCCTTTTAGCTTCATTAATTACTCCTTTAAATATTTCACAATATATTTTGTAGTGTGCTTAAATGTTTGAATCATTACTTGTGTGATACAGTAAAAACGAATTTCTTTTATTTGCACAGGACTTCCTTATACCTGAAGTAATCCAGGGTTTGACCTTTATAATAATAATAATAATAATAATAATAATTATTATTATTTATTTTTATCCATAATAACACACACATGTTGTCGGATACGTCAGAAATATATACATTTGTTTATATTACAATTCATCCAACCTATACAAACATTTTTTGTATTAGATGTTTGTTTAGTTCATTTTTAAAAAGTTTTCCTTTTTTGTTTTTACTGAAATCGGTAATTTATTGAACAGTATTTTCCCCATTATTAAGGGATCTTTATCTGTTGACTTCTTATTTACAGTTATTCTATGGTAATTGTTTTGTGACCTTGTTTCATGGTTATGATAGTGCTTATTTAAGTTACCTACTCCGTCTTTACTAACTACAAACATGACTACTTTAAAACATATAAAGATACTACCGTTAGAATTTTGTTATCTATTTCTACATGATTCTCTTCTATTTACATTATATACATCTTAAACATTTCTTCTGTAAAACTAGTAATATGTTCATGTTAGTTATACAAGAGCTGCCCCAAACCTCAACTGCATATTGTAGATGTGGATGTATTCTTCTACAGTAGGTCAATTTCAGATGTTCAGAATTTAAGTAATTTGCTAGGTTCCTTATTAGGTAGAGACTTGTACTTATCTTCTTACATATGTAGTCAATATGGTGTCTAAAGGTTAGGTTTTCATAGATAATTACCCCTAAGAATTTTATTGTATCTATTTGCTGGATAGGTTCACCATTTATCGTTAC
Source organism: Deroplatys truncata (assembly GCA_030765065.1). Lineage (NCBI taxonomy): Eukaryota > Metazoa > Arthropoda > Insecta > Mantodea > Mantidae > Deroplatys > Deroplatys truncata. Next base: position 204,732,354 of record CM060988.1, read on the forward strand.
ATTTATAGGACATTTACTGCTATACCTGTTTTTGTGGTGTTGGAACATTACTGTTTTTGTTTTTTGAAGATTAACTTTCAGGCTATTGTTTGTAAGATAATTCTAAATAATTGGCATTTCTGTGGTTATTATTTTCTCCATTTCGTGTGCTTGATTGAGTCCAAATATTAATGAGGTGTCATCTGCATACGTCACTGTTTTGGAGTGTGGAGTTATTGGAAGATCATTTATATAAAGTAAAAATAATATTGGCCCTAGGACAGATCCTTGAGGTACTCCCGCTTTGACGTTTCCATAATCGGATGTGATAGATTCTATTGTGTGTTTACTCTTGGTTCTGACTACTGTACATTGTTTCCTGTTTTCAAGGTACGATCTTAATACTGTGTGAAACTTTCCTCTTATGCCACATTTCTGCAGTTTATTCAGCAGCATTACATGCAATACACTGTCGAAAGCTTTAGATAAGTCAAGGAATATCCCTGTGATCTTCTCGTCATTTTCAATCCCTTGGACTATAGTATGATATAGCTCTGCTATAGCAGTGGTTGTGGAGTGATTTTTTCTGAAACCATGTTGGGATTTACTTAGTATATTAAATTTATTTAGAAAATTCAGTAATCTATTATTAAGCACTTTTTCAAAACTTTAGCAAAGACAGAAGTTAAGGAAATGGGCCTAATTTTCTAATTTTGTTTTATTGCCTTTTTTAAATATTGGCCGAACGATGCTTATTTTTAGACAATCAGGAAAAGATTCCTCAATTAGTGATGTATTTATCAGGTGCTCCAGTATATCTAGTAAGGCATATTTACAATGTTTTAGTGTTTTTGTGGATATTTCATCCCATCCTGTCGACATGTTATTATTTAGTTCGTTTATTATTTTTTCTAATTCTGTTTTAGTGGTTCCTTTTAGATAAGATAATAGTCCACTTGTCCCCTGAGTGGTATCACTAATCTGACTGATTTTATCGATTCCTATTTTTAAAAAGTAATTATTGAAGATCTGACAAACATCTTTAGGATTTTTTACTACTTGCACGTTTTCTTCTAAGGTTATGTTTTCAAATGTCTTATTGTTTATGTGATGTTCTTTTACAATTCCCCATATCATCTTTGCCTTATTATTTGATTTTATTATTTTTTCACTAAATTGTTGTCTCTTTAGATTAATCAGTTCTTGGGCATACTGCTTTTTTAGACATTTATATTTATTCCTATAAATAACTAAGTTTGTAGATTTATAGAAGGTATGGTAGTCCTTCATTTTTCCCTAATCTTTTTTTACTTCAAATGGAATTTTAAGATTTTGGTTACGAGGTTTTGTAACCCTTTTGTTTTTGAGTGGACAGTATTTATCTAGGTGCCGTTTTATTGTATCAAAGAAGCAGTCCCATTTTTATTGCTATCCTGCAATGTATATACTCCTCCCCATCTCTCGTTGCTTAAACTGTCTAGAAGCTGGTTCAGATGTTAGTAGTCATTTGTCTTAACTTCATAAATTCTGTTTAATCTAATTCTTCCCGCATATGGCTAATATCAATAATTTGGGCACTATGGTCCGAAATGCAATAATCTATGATTTCTGCTGTGTATTTGCCCTCTTCAATATTCGTTATAATATGATCTATCGATGTGGCCGAGGTTGGTGTGATTCTAGTTGGCTCTTTAATAATGTCTTTTAAATTGTAACTTGTAATTAAGTCAAGTAGGTCTTTATAATCTGTATTATTTGTAGTAGTATTTATATTTATATCCCATATTAGTATTAATTTGTTGTTTATGCCAATTTTTTGTTTATTTAGCATGTTTTCAAGAGAGCAAAGAAGTACTTGGCGATCTGTACAGACAAATTATTTGCAGGTTTAGATTTCCTGTTTGTATTTTTGTTGAGGCTACTTCGCAATTTTTTTCTATGCTGAAATCCTTCTCCCAGTTTAATGCAGTAAAGTTAACTCCACTTTTTATGAATATAGCTACCCCACCCTCTTTATGATTCTGTCTGGAATAGTGTGCTAGCAATTTATAATTTTGTAATTGAAGGCTTATTATTTGCATATTGTCCAGTCCATGTTGTGTTAACACTGCAATATCAGGTTTATATTCGTTTAATACTACTTCTATTTCTTCAGCTTTGTTGGATATGTATTGCACATTTTGATGAAATATTCGAATTTTTTTATTGTTCATAGTGTTTGTATTTGAAACAGTATTCTTTTGTTTATGTTTAGGAGTGTAGAGCGTTTCAGTAATTGTGTTTATACCATTTGTTTTTACATCCACCACCTTAATAATTAGTTTTCCCTTAGTACTGAGTAAATAGCCCTGTTCATCAGGTTTCCAAATTTAAAAGACCCCCTTCTGTTTAGGTGTACTCCGTCTCTAGCAAAGTCACTATCGTCTAGCCAGAAATTAGCATCAACTAGAAGACAGTCTTTCTTCTCACAGCCAGTTTATTTCTTGATTTATTTTCATAATTCTTCTAACATTTACGTCCCATCTTGTTACCTGTGATGAGGTTGTTTTCTTAGGCAAAACAGCTTCAAATGCTAATAGCACTGTTTTAAGGATTAATCTGTCATTTACTTGAGTGCTGGAATAGACAGGAGCCCATTTTTCGTTTTTTAACACTAGTTTAAAATTATTGATAGGTTCATCATTAATTATTCTTGTTGTAATTTTACTTTTTGTATTAATAATCTGTTTGCTGGCTAAGACAGGCACCAACAATACCTGAGCATCATGATCTGACATGCCATTTACAATAGGAACTATGGTATAATTTGGAATTTTTTCTAAGTCTAGAAATATGCTGGGTATAGCTGTTGCAGTGTTCATATGAGTTCTGGTGGGAAAGTAAACCACATATTCCAGTTAAATGTGTGTAATAGGGAAGTGAGATTAATTTTCATTTCACTGTCATTAAATGTGTTAACATTAACATTTCCACAAACTATTATTTTAGCACTTTGAGTGTAAATGTACGAGATGGTTCTTTCTAATCTATTTACAAATCCTTGTAAGTCCCCTGTGGGAGCTCTGTGTACTGCTAAAATGGCGTATGTCTCCCTACCAAATCATATTTTTACTGAACAGCATCAAATTCCTTTTCCTCACCAAAGGATGCAACATTTATACTGGTGAAATTTATAGTGCTTTTAGCAAATATACTCACTCCTCCATAATTTAATCTACTTCTGCAAAAACTGGAACATAATGTGTACATACTGAAAGTACACACCTTTAAGCTCTGCTTCTGTCATGTGGTGATCTGTTGCGCAGATTACTGTAATATAATTTATATCTTGATAATGTAAGCTTAGCTCCTCTACTTTATCCTTTAACCCTCGTATGTTTTGATATAAACCAAATTAATTATTTTATATTGGAAGGGAGGCATCAGTGATTCCATATGCAACGGATTTTACCCGTGTGGGCATTCATTTCACCTTCTTCCTAAAAAACACAAGATCTGGCACCCACAATAACAGGGGGTGCATGATTGAAAATTGAATAAAAAAAACGTTTTCTTGGTTAATTAACACAACCAGTACAAAGCTTTTATGGCCAGCAAAGCACATACCTATAGGTAATTATTTATAAAGGTGAAAAGTTGTCCGTGTGCTGTTAATTCCAACGATGAGTGGATAAATCATTTTGGTGTTTCGGTTTTATTTCCGCTGGAATGAAAATACATGTTTTATATTATTATTAGTTTAGATTTCTGATAAATGCTATGTGCCAGGCTGTAACAGTAATTACGATTCTGAGAAAAGCAGCTACGTAACTGTGTTCAAGTTTCCTGTTGATCCTAAAATACACAGTATGTGGATGAAACGGATTCCGAGAAGGGACTGGAATCCAACGAAGAGATCTGTAGTATACGTGAAGAATTTTGAAACCGAAGATATGATTATCTACGAGGTTTATCATGATTCAGAATTAATTCCCACGTGCTCGACCAAAACTAACGACCTGGAACAATACCGCTGATGTTTCCTAGCCTGCCCACTTATTAAAGCAGCCCAAGAAATGAAGTAACACGAAGGGATCTTAATGAAAGGGAGAAATAAAATAAAAGAAGAGGAAACATTAAAGGAGAAGAAGAATGAAGCATGGTTGACCGAAGATGTTATTACACGTGTCCCCGATTTATACAATGACTTTCTTCAGAAGCTGAATTATCTGGTGTGGTGTTGAGCGATGTATGTTTTTATCAATTATCTGGGGGAGGGTATCCCTAAAATTGCAGCAAGTGTATAAGTGAATTCTGATATGGTAACTCAAGTGTGTACAGACTCGGCTATTGAGTGTCAATGAATTGAAATGGATTTTTCCCAGAAATCTCAAAGTTACATGGTGGTCACAGAAAATACCCGATAAACTTGATAGTGGATTATGGCCGGTGTCACCATACACTGCGTAACTTTTATTGGTTTCAACCAGTGGCGGCCGATAAAGGGGGGCTGCGGGACTGAGCCACCCTAAAGCAAATTTAAAGTTGTTGCCTTAATTGAATAGATTACATCCGTATATATAGTATTTTTTCGTCATTTATAGCAAACCCCTGTTCTATCACGAACATAATATGAGCACCATTAGCATAATTCATTACAACTTGTTCATATCAGGCTGCGCGCAAAGATCATATGTGAAGCCGCTTCTCCCTCGGAGGACTGCCAGTACAACTCGCTAACATGCTGCGTATTGCTTCCATTTCCCTCTCTGATTGCTCCGCTACACGTTTCAGCTTACCGCGCATGCCGTCGTTTAGTGAACTCACTGGGCTGCGATGTTTGCAGTCCCAAAAGCGGTGTTAAGTGCAATTTCGTGCGGATTTTCGTGAAATCAGACTGTTTGTGAATATTTTCACGGCGATTCAAATATATTTTTGTTTCCTGACAGTAAAGTACAATCAAGTGTGATTTTATATACTTGTGTCAATGGTGTGCTTGTAACAATGAGTAATTCAGTCGAGTATTTAAAGTCGCCTCGTTTTGGCGCTTTAACACTGCAAGAGAAATGTGACATTAAAGTGCGTGGAAGACCAACTCCTGTGTTAAATATTATTCAAACTGCAACAAGCCGCCAAAAACAATATAGTATGTGTTTCAGTCCTGAAATTTACACAAAATATGAGTGGATATGTGGATGTAAAGCCAGCAATTCCCTTTTCTGTTTTCCTTGCATTTTATTTGGAATTAAAGACGACGCAGCCAACATTGCATGGATTCAAAAGGGGGTTTCAGGCTTGAAGAAACGATATGGAAAATGTCATAAACATCAAATGTCCAAAAACCATGTTAATAATATGCTTAATTTTGTTTCACTTGGGTTCAGTAAATGTACAGGCATGTTTAAGCTAAGTCTGTAAGGAATCAATAGACCGTCACAACGATCAAGTCCAAAAAAATAGGGACACTCTTATAAAAAGAATCAACTGTGTGAAAGTTTGTGGTTATCACGAGCTACCTCTAAGAGAGCATGAAGGATTGCAAAATCAAGGGTGTTCAGAGGGCTGATTAAATATATAGCAGAAATTGATTCCCTATTTAAGTGCCATCTTAACCATTCATGTTTTAAAGGAACTTCTAAGACAATACAAAATGAGTTACTTCAGTGTATTCCTTAAGTTTGTAAAGAAAACATTTTAGAAGAAATTGAAGCAGCAGACTATGTGTCTATTATGGCCGACGAAACTACAGATATTGTTGACGTGTTCCAGCTTGTAAGTCTTAAGGTATTGTAATGCCCTAGGTAGTCCTGTTGACCGATTCTGAGGATTTTTTATTCCGAATGGGCAAAATTCCGATGCAATTGCAGAAGTTCTAATTTCTGAGCTTGGTAATATATTAAAAGATAAGGAGAAGCTCATAGGCCAAAGTTTTGATGGTGCAGCGGTAATGAGCGGGGTTATCAATGGAGTGAAAGTTAGAGATGTGCACCCTAAAGCGTACTTTGTACATTGCTTAGCACATCAATTAAATCTGATAATGGAGAGAGCTGCCAGGCAAAACACGAAAGTTAGAATTTTCTTTTCAAATCTTTCTGCTATACCCACCTTCTTTTCCCGTTCCCCACACAGATCATCACTGTTAGATTCGTGCGTTGAGAAGAGAATACCCAGTGGTGGATCAACGAGGTGGAATTACAAATCCAGGACTGTAAATGTTGTTCACGAAAAGAAGGAGGCATTGAAGGAATGTTTTCAAATGTTGTCAGAATCAGAGACTTCAAGCAGTGCGACAATAAATGAGGCATCTGCTATATTGGGGTATCTTCAAAATAATGAGTTTCGTTTCTGGCTTAATATTTTCCATTTAATTATGCCTCATGTAGAAATACTGTACAGTCAACTACAGAATCGCCATATAGATGGTGCCAAAGTTGCAGTGTACATATCTACTTTCACTGCTGAAATTACAAAAGTAAGAAACATAGTGGAGTCCTGTGATTTGGCAGCAGAAAACCCACACAAAAGAAAAATTCTTTCAAACACACAGACCAGAGCAGCAGCAGCAGCCAAGGAAGTATGTGATGTTATACTGTCTCAATTGAATCTCCACTTCCAGTTTAGAGAACATTTTTTTGTGTCTTCCCTGCTACAAGAATCACAGTTTGAGAAATTTAATTCAATATTTCCAGAAAATGCGTTCAGTGAATGCGTAAAAATGTTTGCAGTGTTTGATAAGGACAAACTACATGCAGCACTTTCAGTCATCTATTCAAGAGAAGAGTTCAGGAATATTGGTGGTGCTGTAAAATTGCTTCAATATCTTGGAACTAATAATATTTCTTCCACTTTTTCTGAAGTGTTAAAACTTTTGAAAATAGCCATTACTCTGCCTTTAACAAGTGAGGTAGTATTTTTAACACTTGAATAATTTCAATTAAACTATATAATATGTAAATTCAATGACAGCCCGCCTTGAAGCAATAGGTATGTACTACTTTATAAAAATGTATGTAACAGTCATTGCAAATGCTTATATTATTGTAAACATGTTTAATGTTATGTGAATGCATTAATTAATTTAATAATGCAAGAGCTGTGAGAATAATAAGTTTAACGTTGCTAACAATGAAGTAACCTTGAGGCAATAAGGAGTTGGAATACTACTAGTCATGATTAGAGCAACGATAATGTAAGTTTTGTGACAGTTTAAAATTAACCAATCAACACCCAGAAAAAGCTTTAATTAAATGCAGGTATTCTATTGGATTATGAGTAGCCAATCAGAGACTTGAAATACAGAAGCTTACGGGTTTGGATGGTTGAAATATGTTCAGTTGCCTGTAGATCTTGGTAGTAACCGGATGGAAGATGTGTTCTCTAGAGAAATGTTACGTATTCGTGTGAAACGAAAATTAAGTATACGCGTTAACAAAGTGCAAGTATTAAATAAAAGAATCTCTCAGCTCTTGATATCAGTGTAGTGCTATTTAATTTGTGTCAAGTATTAATAAAAAGAAGTGAATTAAAACTTAAAACCTGTGTAAGCCTGCATTCTTGTCGCATTACGCCCTGATTAAGAGAAACGTGTCTCTAAAACAATACTGACGCAGCCGAGGCAAACATAAACATAAATACTATCTATAGAAGCAGTTTAATAACAAATTTAATAAATATTCTTTTAAACTTGGAGCATAACGACAAAAATACATCTTCAAATCGGCTTCTCATACGTAACAGCATATTACGTAAGAAACAATTTTCTTCAAATTGACGTTTATACGTGGAGTTAAATAAAATAATAAACTCCAACGTAAAGAACAATTCTACTTCAAGTTGACGCCCAAAGCGTGGTGCAAATACTGTTACTACTTCAACAATAATACTACTTCACAAGTGAATCTGAACGCTGTTTCTCTACACTGAAAAGAATTAAAACATTCCTTAGGAACACTTTGGAGAAGATAGACTAACTGCACTTGCTATGTTGTCCATAGAAAAGGAAATGATAGAAAACATCCCGAAGTTCAACCAGAGAGTGGTGAATAAGTTTGCTACAAAGAAGATCGCCGTATGCAATTCATCTTCAAATAACTAAAGTAAGCTAAAATTCCAATAATCAGTGCAGCCTCCCTAGATATAGGCAGCACATCATTACATGTACCAAAGAACAAATAACATGGTGCTTTAGTTATTTTCATGTATAATACCATATTTTGTTCCATATTACTATCAGAAGTCGCATCCCACCCGTGGCATCATGGGTACGTTGGTTGCGCTGCCAACATTTGAAATCGCAACATCTGAAACCACTATCGAGGGCCCTAAGCCGCAAGGCGTAGCCGAGGGATCTGCGTGTCTAGAACTCAAATGATTCACGTTAGCAGTAATTCCTTCCAAAAGTCGCCGAAACCCGCAAAAAACGACTATATAAGGAAGATCGCATAAATGGTAGGCTGGGGGGTCCTCCAACCAGGCAGTTTGCGCCTAATGACTACTTTACGCTCCTAGCCCCAAAATTCCAGTGCAATTCTAGCCGGCGACTTCAGTGCCAAACATCCGCGTTGGCATTGTGGATGCAGAGGCAATGGATTAATTAGCCTGATCGACGCGGACCCATTGCTTCAAGTGCAGGGTCCCTGGCAACCCTCACACCATCCGCGAGGTGGACTACCCTCAGTCATCGACTTCGCGATCACCAAGCATTTCCCACATCATCTCACCCTCACGTCAATCAACGCACTACTCGTAACCCGTGTTGGCAGAAATCAACATTAGGGTTGCCAGCTACGACTCGTTTCGCACCCAAGAAGTCGACTGGGTAGGCGTTAGGAATTGCCTTCGCACTTCCATACCACCGAACCACAGACATCCCAACCTTGGAGGCAGCGGTCTCTTCCTTCACCTCCATAGTGACGCAAACTGCACACAACCTTCAGTCTTTGCTCCAGTCCCCCTACATCCCAACGTCCTTCCAGTGGACCTTATTATTCTGATCCGCCATTCCTGGGCTGCACGGAGACTGTAGCAGCGTCACCGCACAATCGGGCGCTCTTGCGGCGTCTACGCCGATAGGTTTGTCTCGCCTACGTGATCACCACGTGAAAGCGTGGGAGGACACGATGGTCGGATTGCGCATCGATAGTGACGTGTGGAGGATAGCAAAAAGCCTCCGAAACCGTCGAGGCCAATACAAGGCCTCGCCTATGAACCCCAGGCCAAAGCAAATGTGTTAACCGACTATCTTGAACGTACTTTACGCCCAAGAAACGATCCCCAGGACATCTTTTCCGAGCACGTTCGTCCGGAGGTAGGCCGATACTTTCGACTATCCGATGGATCGACTATCCATCATTCGCCCGAGTGAGCTCCATGGCGCACTCCTACGTCTCAACCCCAAAAAGGTGGCCGGACCTGATGGGCTAGCCCCTTTCTTGCTCCGGCACCTTCCCTTCAACGCCGTACTCTTTCTTACCCGAGTGTTCAACATGTGTCACTTTCCACGAGAGTGGCGAGAGGCCCGGGTGATATGCATCTTGAAACCGGGGAAAGATCCGGTACATCCTTCCAACTATAGATCCATTAGTCTCCTTCCGACCCTCTCGAAAATCTTCAAGAGGATGATCCTCAACCGCTTGTCCCCACTTTTGGGGACATTCAAGCCATCCCGGACCATCAATTTGGATTTCGTCCTGGGCATTCGACATCTGAGCAGCTGCTGCGAGTGGTGAAGACAGCCGCCCTGGATTTCCAGGAGGGTTGCTTCACCGCCGCGGTATCGCTGGATGTCGAAAAGGCCTTCTCAACGACGTGGCACGCAGGTCTCCTGTATAAACTCATCCACCTGGAATTACCAACACATCTTTACAACACCATACAGTTTCATACGACACCGCATATTTAAGGTTTCAGTCGCGGGGAAATCATCTACACTTAGGCCAGTCAGAGGCGCAGTCCCTGAAGACTCTGTATTATCCCCCACGCTTTTTAGCGTCTTTATGGCAGATTTTCCAACACAGCAGCCCAGTATGCTGACGACGTGCTGCTCAAACAAAAACCTGCTCAGAGCCTTCAACCCAATAGACACACACCTCCGCCTCATTTAGCAATGGTGCCGGTGTTGGCGCATGCCCGTTAACGCGGACAAGAGCCACGCCTTGCTGCTAACAAAGCGCCACATCCCCGCAAACTGCCCCACATTTCAATTTCGAGGCCGAAGGATTGAATTCTATGACCTACCTGGGAATGAAGCTGGATAAAGCACATCCATGATGTCCCGGCCCGGGCGCAGGGGACAATTCCCTCCTTGTACCTGATGCTGGGATCCGGGATGCCTGTTCGCTTACAGTTACACATTTTCCGAGCCCTGATAGTCCCCCTCATGCTGTATGTCTGCGAGGTCTGGGGCATGGCCACAGACAGCTGGCTGCTATGGCAACAACGGGCGCAGAATAGAGCACTCCGGTCCATCTTCTCTGTCGGCCGCGCCTTCCCCGTGAGACTACTACATGAAGCCTCATCTCTTCCATGTGTAGAAGATGAAATTAGGCGCCGGGCTACTAAATTTTACGCTAGTTTACCAAATCATCAGAATATCCTGATCAGATCTCTTGGGGATTACAACCCTAGAACTCGCCATCTTCTGGTTCCCCACATGACATGCGGGCACACCGGATAACGAAGGAGTAGCACCTAACAGCAGCTAAAGCTGACCTCCATAGTAATCCAATCCAAGAGATGATTGGTCTCAAAATTCAATCCCAGCCAAAGAAAATTGAAAACTATTACACACACACACACACACACACACCAAGGTATAGAAGGGCCGCTGCATCCTAGCAGGTAGCTGTCGAGGAGCTACATGCTACCTCCCTTCTTTCTATTCTATCTAAAATAAAACCGACATCCTTAACCATAATTTCCTATATCATAGTCATCCTGCATTTAAACCCTGTTGAGGGTGGGTATGCAGCAAATTCACTTGGGCTAAAACTTAGCCTGCCAGCAGCGTCGGAATCGGAGGCTGGGTGGGCAATACATTACTGCTGGAGCAACAGCTACTACACCTAAACCTTCCTTATTAACCAAGGATTACTCTGGAAAGCAAAAAAATCCCGATTTCGTAAGTTAAAAGCTTCTATTTTCACCAAATTCAATATCAATGTAGTATCAAATATCCTAATAAGGTATATAATAAATGACAGTAAAAATGGTGTAGAGATTAGTAATACTGAAACTTTGGAAAAACTTAGAGAAAACATTAGATTTTTGGACACTTCAGGATTAGATGAAAGAGGAAATCATTTTCAGTTAGATTTCCTAAGTGAACACCTACTAGTATGCAATAAAGAAAAAGAAGAAATTCTCTGTAAATATAATCTGTGCACCTTAATATTTTTTAATAGTCCCATGATGCTATAACAACAAACAGGCTTCTGTGTTTACCTCATCCAAAACAATTGCAGAAGTTTATTTCTTCTTTTGGTGTCACACCAACTAGGGATTCAAACAATCTGCATTTTCTAAAATCTGTGGCTAGCAGGTTATCTGAAAGGCAGAATGTAGTAAACCTTCAATTGGACAAGATTTATATAAACCCAAGTTTTCAGTCGTTATTGGTTTGGCAGGAAACTTGTCATGTAACAATGCAGTATAAGTTTTCCTTATGTCTGCAGCATTTGGCAATATGAAGCAAATTGTCACTCTGTATCCAGTTAAGAATATTTCTGGTCAGCAGCTGTATGAGAAAACTCAGTGTTAGTGTTAGATTTGATGTTTTCATGTAATTTAATAGTTACCACAAATATATGTGATGACAATTCTGTTAACAGAAGTTTGCATCTTAAACTCACTGCTGAATCACATAGCAAACTATACTTCAATTTCCATACAGCTAGTGATGTTTCAAGATTTTGTCCTGTTTGATACAGTTCACTTATTTAAGAACATGAGAAATAATTGGCTAAATTTACGCGATACTGGTAAAACCGGTGCGTTTTCCTCATTTGATGTTGAATCTAGCGAACTATTGGAGGCTAACTTTGTTGATTTGAGAAATTTGTATAAATTGGATAGCATTTCCAAAATTGAACAATAAAACAGCTTACTCAAACACCATGGGGCGACAAAACGTAAACCTGGTAGTAATTGTTTTCCAGGAAACCACAGTGGCTGCTTTGACATGTTTTGAGGCTAAGAGTGAGGGCACCAGAGTTTTTGAAAAACATTAGCAATCGGTGGCAAATTGTAAATGTCAGGCATTCAGTAGATGGAATTGTGAATAATGATTCAAGGGTGCAGTATCCAAGGGAATTTTTACAGTGACTTATAAAATGGGAATTGCTAAATGAGAGATCATCCTCGCCTACAAGGGAAATGCACACAGCACTCACTGAATAAACTTTTGTCATAAGCATTTTGAAATTCTGTACATACTGACCACAAAGTCTCAAAATGATCTGGAGGGGAGATTTGGTTTATATAGACAATTATCTAGTGCCAATTATGTGCCGTTTACACAAGTAATGGAATCAGAAAAAAAGATCAGAGTAAGAAGTTTGCTAGGATTACATTCTTGTTGCTATGGTAATAAATTTTTGTCCTCAAATTTTGAGTGAACTGTTTCAACCTGCAGTTACTTGTGATAAACAAGATATTTATGAATTTTAAAATAAAGAGAGTTGAACGTTGTTACACATGACTAAAATGTTCTTACTTGAACACATTTCGGGAGATGGTTTGCTCCGATCGTCAGCATGTCCTCAACTGAACATACTGACAAGGACATGCTGACGATGGGAGCAAACCGTCTCCCGAAACGCATCCAAGTAAGAACATTTTAGTGATGTGTAACAACGTTCAACTCTCTTTATTTTAAATTATGATACATTACTGTTACTAGCTCCTCTAAATCTTCAAAATTAGTTAATTTATGAATTTGTTGGAAATAATGAATTTGAAGAACTCTGTCTTCATATCACAGAAAGTAGTGATTTGGTAAGTAATGCCCCAGCTTTTGCATATGTAGCTGGTTATGTTGCACACAAGGCTGAAATATTGTTATGCTGCAGTAATTGCACTGAGGTATGCAATAGCATACACTTTGAAATTCTTAACAGAGGAGGTTTTACAGCTCCATCATTAACTATGTTAAGGCAAGGAAATGGGGAAGAGAAGGATATGTGGATTATTGTAATACAGCAGAAAAAGAAGCGTTTGCATGGATGAGAATAGGATCAATGTATCTGAGAGGGCTAAGAGGCAGAAAAAACGAAATTTGCAAATTATCCGGAGGTAGTGAAAGCACAGAGCATTAGATGACAGAATGCAAAAAATTAGCTAAATGGAGACAAAATGTAGTATGAGAGGAAAAATAGTAGCAATCTAATCTTATCTAATCTATTCCATCCATCCTATTAAGGCTATGCCATTTAGTTGGGAGTATAATGGCAGCTTTCTTAACACAAAAGTTTGAAAATATCTTTTCTGAGAGTTCCAAACAAAAAACTATTGTTTATAGAAGTTTTGAAATATTTTGTCTGCTCCAACCTTGCTCTCTTGTTTTTTCTTGGTATTTGCTTTTGTGGTATTCATTTAGCACTATATATGACTTGAAGGTAAATTCCCTTGCCAACATACTATTAAAACAATTTCAAAAAACATTTAAATTATACAATAAATCCCATACATAACTCTGTAAAAAGAAGGAAATTGCTTGTATTTTTGAGGAAGTGAAATGTTGTATGGAGATAAAACACAACATATTTTAAAATGCATTTATCCTTATTTGTTATAATCTCATATTTTCCAAATGATGTTTTTGTTGTTGTGGTAACTCATGTATGACTAGCTTCTACACTGATAAACAATTACAAAACTAATTTAAATTATGCGATGTTACCAGCCTTAACTCCATCAAATTAAGGAAAATGCCTGTATTTAAGAGAAAGTGAAGTAATCCTGTATAATCCAGTTGTATAAACATGTATATAAGACAATATCTAAAAATTATTAAACTTTATTTTTAATAACCTTTAATCCAGATCTGACAAAAAAATACGGCATGATTAAGTTGCTGGTGGCCAAGTGGTTAGACTGCTCGCCTCTCACCAAGGCGGCCCAGGTTCAATCCCAGGGAAGCATATGTGGGATTTGTGGTGGACAAAGCAACATCTGGGAAGTTATCTTGGCGTTCTCTCGTTTCCTCCGCCATGTTTCATTCTACTGGTGCTCCACCATCCACTTCCTTGCTCTCACCCTGCCATGTGGTCATCACCCACCCTGGTCTCTCACTCTCTGATCCCAGACCCTCTGCTCTGGGCAGTGAGAGTCCTCGGTTCGGGCATGCATAAAGCAGGGAAGGCTCAGGCCCACTTGGGCTGTTTCCAACTTGAAGTTATAATTCAGTTTCTAAAATGTTGACATAGTTCATATCTGTCACAGCTCTTGCACTGGTGTTGTCAGCAATGCTTGCAAATTGTATTACACCTGCAATTTTGTAATGTTAAGGAAAAGTTATTGTTTAAATAGAAGCAAAAACAGCACACTAGGTTTAAAATTTCCTCATTTGTAATTATATTCATGTTAAATGGTGTATTTTTTGTTGAAGCATTACCAGAAACACCACATTGTGATGTTTTAAAGCATACGTAACTGTACAATTCATTACTGCAGTCTCTGATGAATTTGTCCAGTGTGGTTGTGAAGCTGGCATTCTCAGTACATGCTAGGTGATCCAGCTGTTCTATAAATCCGTGGAGGAGCTGCCATATTTAATTGTACTACCAATTTATAGAGCAGATCTTCTCCCTAAAATATGCGCTATACCTTAATCCAAAGTGCATGGACTTACAATTTTTTTCTGTGAAATGAGGCAGAATTCACGGCTCAAAATGGCAAATTGTGCCTATAATTATAAAATATATATTAAATTAAAGCGAACATTTTAAATAACAACACCGAAAAAAAAGGAAAAATAATAAAAAAAAGTCATTTTTTTACTTTTTCACCACATAGCCTCCCCTTAATCTCACAAGTAACAATATATATATTTAAAATGCTAAAACATTGTAGAAAAACATAAGAGTTTACTAATATTATATAGAAAAACAAAACTGACCTCATAAAAAAACAAATTAAAGGAAACCGCTGGATATCTATATTTATTTATTTGTGTTAAGCTACTGCATACTGAAGTATGACAGGGTATTCAGCCCAGGCTCTTTGCCCATCATACCCATGCAACATAATTACTTCTACACACATTTTATAATTCTCTATAGCTATAAAAATGTATGTTAACTCAGATTCTCTTTGTACATACCAGTTCCTTTTTTTTTAACTTAAAAAGTGACGTAAGCTTCTGCCATCCTCCTCAACATTGCTTTAGTATCCCACTTAGCCCATTTCTGCCCATAGATCTATTCCTTGGCATTCAAATACTATATGCTCAAGATCTTCCTTCCCTCCACAAATGGGAGGGACACTGACTCTGTGAGATGTCCCTTCTTATCCCCCTTAATCTCCAAACACCAGTTCTTATTCATGCTATTCCCTCCTTTGCTCGTTATGTACCTTATCAACATATGTATCCCCTTCCCATGATTCCTTAATTGGTGTATAGTATACCAGAGACCTTTTCTTCCATTATCCCACCAAAACGTTTTTAGATTTCTATGTTTTCAAATCTCTTCCTTATTATTTTTAAAAATTCTCCTTCAGTATTCCCCATTCCATTCACTTCCAGATGCTATTAGTCCAACCAAAGTTCCTAACACTCTTTTCCTGATACTCAACACACTGCCTTAACAAGTTATCTAAATTCAGGATCCCAAGCCAATATTTCAGTGCTCTTTCTATAATCATACCCTTCCTCTCATCTCCATCTGCACTACTACTTGTGTCACCGCACTTGGTAAGTGCAATACTTCCCTATGGACCATGTTGTCTCCTTATGAGATTTTCCAACAATATCTGGATATCTCCCAATCCTGGGTTTAGCTCCACTCCTCCTATCATTAATAGTATCATAAAACCACTTGCTACTAGTGCATAGCTTGTTACCATACAACCTCCAGGGTCCCTTTTTCAAAATGTCATCTGCATAACAGTACAATCCTTGCCCTATCCACTCCCATAGCTACTTATACCACTCTTTCTCACTTCCGGAGCTTACAAGAAACACGGCCGTTCTCTTCCCCTGCTTGTTTAACACCTGATATCTTTATACAATAAAATGTGTGTGCATCGTTATAAATCCATTGACTAAGTTGAACTATAATCTTTAGCTCTGAAGAAGCCAAAGCTTTCACATCTAAAACACTCAAAACCGATTTAATAGGTACACATTTTTTTCCCTTCTTTAACTTGATATTAACTTCATAAATCAAATGGATAAACATTTTGAGGAATTTGCACAAGATATCATATTCTTCATAAAATCATAATAGCCATGTTTAGACTAACTGCAGGTACTCAGTTATGTCTATTAGTTTCTCCAAGTGTTTATGCTAATTGTTTAATATTCCTTTTAACAACTCGGAGATGCTGACTGAAATGCATAAAATGAGTCAAGTTTACTAAGTTTAAAGTTAGCCAGCTTTTATCTTATGAGGATAACAGAAAAGTTCAAAAACGAAAAACCCAATCTTAAACAAGCAACTCGCTCTTGACTAAGATTTGAATACAGTCTTCAAGGTTGAATGGTGCCACACCTAAATACTGAAGTAAGGATTCCTTAACCCATTTATGTTGTATGACGTGCTCTACACTTAGTAAGCACACTTAAATCGCAAGAAGAGCACAGTTTGCAAGTGTGCGCTGGCCAATAAACTACATATACTTGCATTTTTAATTAACAGATGGCATTCAAAGGATGTGCATATCTGTCTAGAAGATTAATGAGAACAACTAATGTTGTTGGTACTGTGAGAGCAAATACAAAGGATGTTGTCTGATATATCTCACAATAAAGCGAAACATGGTGAGTATGAATCATACTCTGCAAAAAATGCGACTTGTGAGAAACATAAGAAAAACAAAGATGCTAATTTTCTATCAGTGAAACACAAAGTTGCTGACATTACAGCAACAGGCAAGCTGAGAAGGATAGGTCAGAACCCAGAGAGGTACGGAAACCAAAGTGTGCCGTTGAGAACCAGAAGCTGCTGACATTACGGTAACAGGCAAGCTGAGGAGGAGCAAAGGTGAGAACCAAGACAGGAGGTAAAGAAGCCAGTGTGCCCTTTAGTATCAGAAGTTGCTCACATAGCAACAGGTAGGCTGAGAAGAAGGAAAGGCCAGACACCCAGAGAGGAGGTAAAGAAACGAAAGCATGCCTCTGAGTACCACAACTGAATGGAAGGTGCCAATTTGTAAGATGTACTTTAATTCCTATAATGTGACACACAACTGAAGCTTACTGGAAATTATTTTTCTAACTGCTAGGCTTGTGGAGTTCAATTGTTGCATTGTGTTTCACATGTTGGCTGATAAGATACAGACCAACCACAGGCTTCAGAACCAATGTTGCTCATCAGCTGCTTCAAAGTGTAACACTACCAGAGTTCAGTGTAGAGGATGAATTACATCCCATTAAGACTGCAACCTAAAACATTTGCCCCTTTTCCAATGCAAAATGACTCACAGACAAAATATACAAGAATCTTGTTTATCTGGCCCTCATTAATTATTCATTTTTTGCTTCCCTTTCCCTTTTCACCAAAACGTGCTGTATATGTTGGTACTGCAGGTAGCATAAAGGTTGCCGGTCTCACGCTACTAGCTACTGTTACTACGATCAGTGTGTATCTGTTCCTTACAGAGTTAAGAAACTGTACCGGTATTGTTTTGTTCCCATGTTTTGAGTGTGCACAAGTGAAATAATGTGTCATGCGGAGGCAACGACCAGCTGGTAAAACTAATGGTTTGCCTAGAACATCAGTCGGAAACAACTCCAGCTCAGCTGTTAGTGAAATATCTACACGATCGTGCTGCTCTCAAATCCCACACATGTTTGAAACAAAACAAACTTACATACTATATATTTAAGTAAATAAACATGAATAGACTACAAGTATAGAGTTTATGTGCCAAAAAACTGTTTCTTGTTAGTGCCAAAATAAAAGGTTTGTATATCGTAGTACATATTACAGTTCTTGTAATTAGTAGAATATTTTTGGATTATACAGATTAACAAAAATCCAGATAACACGTTCTTGTGTAATGGAATGTTAAGAGGTGTTATATACAGCAGTAGGGACAAAAAATGGCAAAAGTGTTGTGTCGTCCTTCATTTGAAGAACTACCATACCCAACAACCATATTATGCCATAAAAATTTATGAATCAATGCTTCCACTGTTATGCAAAGAACATTTCAGGAAACAAATTATATAGGTTTTATAAACTCTTAAAACACACTTGCGCAGTTGTACAGGGATTTAAATCATATTTCTGAAAAAGCCAGAAGTATTTAAAAAAGTTGCCAATGGTTAACAGTTGTTTTCTTTACATCAAGCTGTGAAGAAGAATCAACTATTTAAGACAGGTACTTTATTCCTCACTTACATATACATAATTTGGGCAAAATCCCTGTAAACTGATGACTCGTCAGTTTAACAGAATTTTGTCTAACATTAGAGAAAATAAGATAAAAAAGTTACAAAAGTATTTATACATACAAACTTACACTATTAATCTGTTTGACTGGTTGCACTATAACTAGATTTTATTTATGTTTAAATGGTTAATGCTCTCCTAGAGACTGTCTTCCGTATTTTCTTCTACTGAATAGTATGCTCATTCTGTGATGATCCTTTTCAATGCACTGAGAAATGCAGTTTTTTCTTTTATTTCTGTATGCTTTTATGGTAATCTATTACAAATGTTTACTCCAGAATAGGAAGAATTCTTTTCAAATGATGTGAGTCTGCGCACAGAAAGTTTAAGGCAATTTTGAGTTATAGTTTCATGGTTACATATATTATAGTATTTATCAAAGTTTTCATAAATATGTTTGGCTAACTCATAGAAATATTGTGAAGGCCGTGAAGTATGTTTTGTTTTCTAAACAAATTTCTGCAAGAATTTTTGGGACTGACATGTGTCATACTACAAATAATTTTCTCTATATTTTATATATATTATCCCAGCCTGTCGCTGCTCCCTATAATATAACATCATATGCCATGATGGAATGAAAATAGCTGTAGTATACTGTCCTCTAGTTGCTAAATTTGTAACTTTTGTTAGAAAATGCATAGTTAAAGAGGCACTGTTTAGTCTTTTACTGATACACTAAAAATATTCTTCCCATTTTAGATGTTCACTTATACCAGGTAAGTCAGCTACCCCTAGGTATTTGTATCTCTGCAACCCACAGTTTGTATTGACCCTTTTAGCAAATAAACTGTTATTGTAGCTCAGCCCTTCTATTTGGTACTATACGCAATCCCCATTTAATGATTAAAAGCCTGAATGAGAACCAAAGAGCTGCAAAAGCCTTAAAAAAAGAAGCATTTCATGGATATAATGCTTGCAAGGAGATAGAGGAACATTTTTCTGAAGAGCGGGATAGAAACATGGGTTCTGGCCAAGTGGTTTAGCTGCTGGAATGTGGCGAAGCAAAGGTTAGCTTTGGAGGTTCAAATCTGATGCAAACATAAAATTGTTTTGGTTGTTTTATTTTTCCTCTCCTTGTGTTTATTTTATGTATTTTAGTGTACTAATTTATTTATCTTTGTTACTGGCTCTCCTGTAAGCCAAAGACATATGAATTACAATCAGATAATTGTGTATCATGTTTACCCTAATAATCTGTACCGTATCTGGTGTTGTAAACAGTGTTACGTAGTAGCTTTCATGCTTTTAGGTGCATATCAACGATATTAAATCGAACAGTTTTTTGTTTCATGTTTAAACCCTATGTTTCACTTCTTCTATTGACAAAGGAGTTGTAAATGTGCTAATTTCAGGGGTAAACAGAATAATAAATTGTTAAAGAGTGTGGATTTCATCAAGGAAGTAAATGTTCGAAATGACGACCCCCTTCATCAATGCACATTTGTGTACGTTTCCGGAGAGACCTTCTTGCATGCTGTAACATGCACGGTGTAATCTGCCTGCATTCTTCACGTATGACTTGTCGTAGATGATTTGGGCTTTGTGGCTCTTGAGCATAAACCCGTTCCTTTAAATGACCCTACAGAAAGAAATCCAGTGGGGTGAGATCAAGTGATCTAGGTGGCCATGCGATTGGGCCTTCTTGGCCAATTCATTTTTGCGGATATGTTCTATGTAAACGATTCCTTACAATCGGTGACCAGTGTGGTGGAACTCCAATCTGCTGGAACTACATTCCTGTCTGTTTCACTAGTGGCACAATCTTCTAGGAGCAATGGCAATTCTTCTTGCAGAAATGCAAGGCACCGTGATCCTGTGAGGTTGCCTTCAAAAAAGTACGGTGCAATTAGCTGGTCTCCTAATATTACGTATCAGACATTGAGGCTCCACTGTACCTGGAATGCAGCTTCTCTCATCCAGTGAGGACAGCCTATACTCCAAAAGTGCATATTATGGCGGTTAACAGTTCCATTATTGTGGAATGTGGCTTCATCACTGAAGAGAACACCTCTTAAACATTCAGCATCCTGTTGTGCTCGCTGCTGTAGCCATTGTGCATATATCACTCGCCCTTGAAAGTCACGTCCGTGGAGAGCCTGTGTAGTTGTAGGTGGTACGGATGATATTTATTACAGTGCAATATGGGCGCATCACTGAGGATCTTCTGCTATGGCTCTTGAAATGGTATGTGGATTGTTTTCTATTGCATTTTGCACAGCTTCTTCATTGCCTCCAAAGGTTACTGGAACTTCGCGAGTAGGCGGTGCTCTTCCAAATGATTCTGTTTCGTGAAGGCATCTTTCAACCCTTCGAAATGTGTGTGCAGTAGGTGCCCTCCTTCCTGGAAACTGTTCTTCATTCAGGTACTTTGCTGACACCTTGTTTCTCCATAGATTAACAGCATGTCAACATACTGGTCGTTTGTATACATTATGACAGCAGCTGTCTCTCGTAGAAAGGTTTCAGATACTGAGTAGATAATGGAGAGAGACTTATTTATTCACGCAGGCGCAAATAGCTAAAGCCACTTTGCATGTGTGAAGTGTTTTAAACTTGGATGAATGGGTCAAGCTAATACCGACCACAATAAAACACCTACTACGAAGTACAAATTATCCACCTGCTAGTGGAAAACATGGCAATTATTCTATTTTGTACACACTTATAATGTTATCAAAAATGTTATTTATATTATAATATCAAATTATAGGCCCAAAGAAATAAAACAAAAGGTAATTAAAAGTTTGAACTTAACCCGAAGGATTTGAACCCAAACTAAAAAGGGACAGTGTTAAAGCAACCATGATAATACCATTCAGCCAATGCTATCTTGCAGGCTGACATTCCTATATGAATTAGTAATCGCAGAACTAGACCCCACCTCGAATCTTTACATGCTTTTTGCAGTGCCATACAGCGTTTTGAGCTCGGTTTGGTAGTTTTAATTCAAACAAATAAACTGCATCAGCCATTACAATTGCTGTATGATCTCAAATATGGCATAGTTTGTGAAATAAGAGAAATTATCTACCTAATACTTAGCATTTTTGACAAGGCTGTACAACATTTATTAACAGCTTAAATCCAATTGGTCGCATTGCGTAGATGTACCATTTTGTTTTCAAGTGGTTTTGTCAACTGATTCATGTGATAGGTTGTTTCCTTCAGGAGCATTTTCAAAGGGGTGCATGGATGTATGCTAAAGAACAGAAGTTTGTAAAATTGGCTAAAAGTGCTACTGCACCTCCCAGTGTCAGAGTGGGATGTTTTTTTGCATCGAAATACATAGCAATTGCATTCTCTCCCTAAAACGCTTATGCACTGAGTTATGTATCCCTCCTCTATAAACTGTTATGCAAATCAGCCATTAGAAGACATTCAAGAAAGGTGTGTCACATATGTTGCTTAGCACGTTGCATAAATTTAAAAATAAATAGGCGCAGCTGCCTCATTTAGTATATATCCCTAAGATTTTTCCTGTAGATATACGGCTTATTTGCATTATTTATGGTGTTATTAGTTCTTACATGTGTTTTGAGCTGAAAAGCAGTTTTTATCATACTTAATTTTAGCCCATTATTTTCAATAAAATTTTTCAGTACCAATAATGATTCATTTGTGTTTTGAATACAATTGTGATGGTTGGTACCATTTAATAAGATGGAAGTATCGTGTGCATACATAATTAGTTTAGCCTTTGTTGTTTGGGAGGTTGTTTGTATACAGTATGTATAGGGGTTCTAAAACGCTTCCCTGCAGAACCCCTGATTTTATATTTATCCAGTTTGACTTAACAATCTTATTACCAACATTTAAGATTACCCTTTGTTTACAATCCATTAGATAAGAATTGAACCATACTAATGATTGATTCTTTACGAGATTTAATTTTTTTTAACCAAAATCTCATGGTTTACACAATCAAATACCTTGAATTATCCTATATTAATACTGACGTCTGTCGACTTTCATCAAGCATCTAAAAAATTTAATCTATGTGGTTTATTAATGCGGATGTGGTTGAGTGGTGTATTCCTAAACCCATGTTGTGAGTCCATTAATTTGCCAAAATGTTTTAAATAAAAAATAAAGTTGTGATTTTACAATTTTTTTTCAAGGATAATCAAGAATGTTAGAACAAATGAGATGGGTTGGAAATTTTTAAATTCACAGTTTCCACCTTTGTAAATGGGTTTTATCTACATAAATTTCATCTATTCAGGAAAAATGCCCATATCAAATTACTGGTTTATTATTTGTGTAAGTTGTTCATATTATTTGATATTTAATTTCTTTTATAAGAAAATAAGTGAGCTCATCCCATCCTCTGGAGGTTTTTGGCTGTAATTTAATAATTTCTTTACCTATTTGTCCATGCCTATACCAGAGAGAAAGATACTAACATAACACCATTTTTAAATAATTTTTCTATAGCTTCATTTATTGATGGGGAAACTTTGCAACTATTTCCATCCAACTTCAACAAAATATTTCTTTAATAATTCAGCAA
Organism: Deroplatys truncata; assembly: GCA_030765065.1. Lineage (NCBI taxonomy): Eukaryota > Metazoa > Arthropoda > Insecta > Mantodea > Mantidae > Deroplatys > Deroplatys truncata. Next base: position 204,755,439 of record CM060988.1, read on the forward strand.
TCAATTTGGTGTTTATACTTTGTGGTCTCTTGACAGGAAGATATGTTTTTACTTTGTTTAATCATAATTCAGCTTTTACTACTTTCCATGTTGCCTTACTTTTATTTTTTAAATTAACAATCAATAGCCATTCATTTAGCTTTCCTTATTACAGCTTTGTATTTTTTATAATAATCTATTAACTAAGGATTTTTTGATTCCACATATTCTGAACATAACCACCTTTTATTATACTACTGTCCATTCGAGAGTTCTCTCCAATATAAACAAAAGCATGAGCTTGTCATGAGCCTAAGCACATACTCTTACGTCAATGTAAATAGTTCCTTCATATATGTATTTTATTATTTTGTAGGAAAGGTATTGAGCTGCACATTTTATTGTGGTTATCATAAGAACTCACTGCTAAAGGTAATGAATATATACCAATTATTATGATATTACAAAACATAATTGTCATAATGCTGTCTGCCACTGACTAACGCTAAGAGTATCTTGCTTGTTAATTACCAACTATATGTATGATTGCCATTGTCATGCATAAATGAAAAATGCAGCAATAAATTCTCAGAAGTGCTATCTGAGTGCTGAATAAACACTTTGTGTAACACAAGAAATATAAGTGAACTCAGATACAATACGGTAGCATATGTATGCTCAGCTCAGGTCAAATCTTGCAATTTAATCAGTTAGGATTGGAATTCTCATGGCAGAGGAAGGTGCATGTAGTGCAAATAAACTGTTCAAACACAAAGGCGAGTAAATATTGAAAAGTGACAAAAAAGAAATAATACTTATGTGTTCGACTCACTATTACAAAAATACCTGATGCTTGCAGTAGTGGATATTACAAAATTAACAACCGAGTTTATAGGTATTTCAGAACAAAGTGTAACCAAAGTGCACACAGAATATAAACAGACATAACAGAACATAATAGAAGAGGAGAATAAAATGAGGGAACTCGATTTTGTATGCATAAGCTTGTCATTAACTTGGAGGACAATTCAGATTCCAATATGGCAACTGAGTCATCTTCAGAGGATTCAGATTTGGGGTGTTGTACCTTTGCCTGAGGATTGCAATTAACATAAGTAAAATGTTCATTTCTGCATGCTTATAGAATCGATTGTTACCTTAGGTTGCATTTTAAACTGATTTTCATGCAAGGCACTTTTTTGTAGATTGAAATAATGTTCAGCTGTAATGGACAGTAGATACCCTTATTCACTTTGTGCACTAGTTTGAGTATTTTTTAATTATTTGCTTACAGGTAAGTTTTGGAAGGCACTCATTATGATAATTTATAAGTTCTCAAGGAAAATTATTTTACATGATGATTAGTGTTTAAGGGCGCTCAACTGCAAGGTCATTAGCACCCTTTTAAAACAGATCATGAAAGAGGCTAGAGACATAGATCACTACAAAATATCATGGAAAAGACCAGAGATCAAAATGAATATAAACATCATAGCAAAAGCCAGAAATAGAGGAAAATATAAAAATCAAAGGAAAACTTAGAAATAAATATGAATATATATAAAACTAAACCAAGAAGTATGAAACACTGAATTCACCCTAACTAAATCCGCATTTGGAAATTTACCTTCGACACAAAATTGAAAATCCTATCAACCGCTTGTTTATCATCCGGTAAGACCTCTGCAAGACTGGCCAGCAGTTGCAGAGAGTCCCGACGATGTGCTAGAGCAACACGAGACAGACCAATAGACCTTCGCTACAAAGCAGACAAACAGGAGCGGGATCACCCCTAAAAAGATATTCGTGCATAAAATTGCAGTAGCCAACACACATCCGAGCCAAAATCACCTCCTCACGAGATACACAAGAGAAAGTTATCCAGTTTATCGGAATGTTTTTCAATACTCTAAGCTTATTTCCGCAGAGAGCTAACCACTCCTCGTGCCAGCACCGCTCTCCGTACAACAAACCTAAAGTCTTCCGATGTTACTCGAGATATTACAATACTAGGTTTTGGGCTTGCCACCTTAGCTGCCAAATCTGCAAGTTCATTCCCCGGCAAACCAACATGACCAGGTATCCAAGCACACTCCACATTAATGCCAGAAGCATATAAAACTTGAAGGGCATCCTGGATTCACTGAACAAATGGGTGATAGATGTACAGTTCACGAAGGCTCTGAAGTGCACTAAGGGAATCACTCAAAATGAGACACTTTCTCAATTTTTGATGAAACACATACTACATGGCTCAATATATGGCATTCAGCTCTGCTCTATAAATGGATGTGCTATCATGAAAACCAAATGTATGGAGTTTGGTTCCATTAACATAAGAACATCCAACACCGTTGGTGCACTTAGATCCATCAGTGTAAATCAAAATTCGGTCACTGTAACCGGACAGGAATAGAAAAAAAAACAGCTGCAGATACTAAATGTTGGCATTGTAGACTTCTGGTATACCGTCATCCCAAGGTCTACGTGAGATTTCATGTAACCAAGGGGGGAACAGTCTCCCCCTTAACAAACATGCTAGGCATTCCAATGTTGTGCTTTCTAAGAAGCTCCTGGAAACAAACACCTGCAGGTCTTGGATTATTCCTATAACATTTGTCCAGCACAGTATGAAAAAAAGAAGCGAACATTGGATGTTTTCGTATACATTTAAGCGCACAGCCATAATTTCCTAAGAGGACATTATGCCGATATTGCAGAGGTGGTTCTGCCAATTTGATAAAGACTCATAACTGGGCTAGTGGGAAAAGCACCGATAGCCACTCAAATGCCCCAAATATGTACTGTGTAATCTCCTCAGCACAGATGGTCTTGCTAAGGAATAAAGATACACCCATAGTCCATTTTTAATTGGATCAGCGAGTGATACAGTTGCAGCAAAGCTGTCCAATCCGCTCCTCAAGATTTCCCATTTAATAACCGCTAGATATTCAAAGAACAATCACATCCCACTTTCAGCTGGTCTAAATGCGATGACCGGCTAGGTTTCCTATCAAAGGTCAATCTCATAGAATCACTGAATGGTAGTAAATCTGGACCAAATCAGAGCAAGGGTGGCAATCGTCCCCTACGGCATCAGAAGTTCACGCAAACTGACTTCTCAGTGAGAAATAAAAACCATTTTTACAACTCCATTCTTGAAGATTATTTAAACATTGCTGCATAGGGCATTCCAAAGCTGGCATATGCTGAGAATTACAGTAAATAGCAAAGTTGTCTATGAATAAGCATGGCAATATCCCTGGAGGAACACATTTCAAGATAGAATTAATCGCTATAGTAAACAGTGTAACGCTTAGTACCGAACCCTGAAGTACACCGTTCTCCTGAACAAAAAACTTATAAAAACTGAGCCAATCCTTACTCGGAAAATGCAAACCTTCTTAAACTACTGAATGAATAGTGGTATGCATACACATGTTTCAGTCATGTAGGGAGCATAATATCCCTGCTCATCAACATGTATCAATGCTTCTCAAGGTAAAAAAAATATTGCAACCATTTGACAATTCTTCATGAATCCATTCAAGATCTGTGTCGATGACCGAAGGTGGTCCAATGTTGATAGGCATCTTTGAAAACTGCACTGGGTATTGGTCAGCAGGTTATAAGTTTCCAACCATCATACCAACTGTCCATTGGTAATGCGTTCCATCACCTAGCAAGCGCAATTGGAAGGGAAATAGGACGATAGCTGACAGAAGATGACGGCCTTTTCCGGCTTTCAAAATGAGTATGACAGTGGCCTCCCGCCACATTTCTTTACCCAAACACGATTATAAACCTCGAGTAGGAAAGCCTTACCTGCAGGAGAGAACTGTTGCAACATTTGTACGTGGATATAATCTGGTCCTGGTGCTGAGTCACCAAGATCAAAGAGTGTGTTTTAACTCTGCCATGGTGAAAAGGTGATTGTAATCTTTAAGATTTCCTGAACAAAACCAGAAACCTTGAGATTTCATTGAGTCTTAACAGGAAGGAACTCGGGCGAGTAGTTATCTGTGTTCGATACTTGAGCAAAAGCACAGCCAAATGTGTTAGATAACGTCAAATATATCGATTTTCTGGCCACACCCCTTAAGTTATTCCAAATGACAGAGGAAGGAATGTCTATTAAATGAAGCTACAAGCTTGCTCCATGATATCTTTTTGTTATCCTTTATAACATGCCTAGACTTGGCACGCATTTTCTTGTATTCGATTAGGTTAGCCAGTGTGGGGCAACACTGGAAAACCCTAAGAGCATGCCTGCAAGCAAGAATGGTATTTCAGCATTCTTCTGTTCGTCAAGGAACTGGAAATTAACAGGCATTGGCAATTGAACGTGGAATAGCGTGCTCAGCAGCAGAAAGAATCTTTTGTGAGATGTTCGACCAAAACTTCCAGTCATGCTCATTGTAATTAAACACAGCCAAATGGGATAAAAGGCTCCAGCTGGCTCGATCCAAGTGCCATCCAGGCAAAAGTGTGGAACACACATCTTGTGTTAAGAGACTAATAAGACATGGAAAGTGGTGGTCACTAGAGTGTAAATCAGGGATGAATGCCATTATAAGGAAACTGCTAACTGAAATTATTCTAGGTTATATCCCCTGATACCAAGAGGCTAAAAGGGCATTTAATGTTTTTTTAGTTTTTCTGTAAAGGCTACAATATTTTTTATACTATACACAAGTTTACTTATCAATTGATTTTTCTACTTCTGGTAGGTATGCAATGACTCCTTTCTGGTCTGATATAGTTGACTTAATATCTGACAGTCTCCAGAGGCATATATTTTGTTTATAATAATGTGAACTATGCTGGTGGATGAAGATGTTGTGATCTGTTGCGTACTTATATAATTAAAATATCATGATTATATTACTAGTTGTACACTTGCTTTAACTGTACTCCCCTTTACTTCATTTATATTTATTATGCGTGATTTGAGATCAACACTGCAGTCAGCAGCAATTATTGCCCTTTTTTCACTTTATAACTAGTTTAATAAGTTTATTTAAAAGAGTTTAAGTGTGAAATGGTAAGGAACTCTATAAATTGAGATTACTATTATATTATTAGGCTTGCAATTTCCATAACACATTGTTCAAATGTATTATCTTCATTTAGGAGCTCAAGGTTATCTTGGCCTCTTGTTTAATTCCATTAATTCATTTTCCACTAATTTACATAATCTTGTTGCTGTTTCCTGACAGCAATATGCTACAGTAAATCCATGTAATTTATTTCATAGTTCCATCTCCCCATTATGCAACCAAATGCTCATTTCTGCATATTACTGATGCATTTATGTTTATTAATGATTAAAAAAATGTTAAGTTAATAAATTTTTCCTGTTATTTCTTTAATGTTTGGATGAAACAGTAAAAACAAAATTAAATTGAGTTTTATTTATAGATGCTCTTTAACTGCTGTGGTCCTTAGCATCCCATTCTATACTGGGCGTGAAAAGCTGGAAATTTTGCTCAGAGGCCTCTTTATCAGGCTTGAGATTCTTTTAATTGCTGTAAATCTACAACACTGGACCACCAGCTTTGCTTTCCTTCCAAAGGATTTTCATGCCCAAAAATATCCATCGCCCTCTAGCAGGTTTGAACCCACAACCTTGGGAACTAGAGCCTAGCATGGTAATCACCACACCATGGAGGACAGCAGGGTGAAACAGTGAGTTTTCTTTATGTAATTATTGTTTGTTTTCACAATTTTGTTACTATTAGGTCTTGGTTTACTGCTTTTACCCATTATAACACCCACTGTTTCTGATGTTAGTTTTCCTGCCTTGAATTATAGAATATGTTACAAATTATTTAAGATAGTATATAAACGTAATGGGCAACTTAAGAGATGACTTCATAAACTCCTTAAAAAAAACCACACACACATGCATTAAATACTGAACTGACAATTTCTTTCAGATTTCTATAACATATTACTAGCGATTCAAATTACTGCTTCTTTGCAGAACTGGAGAAATGATAAACTAACACACATGAATATATTAAGTGTTTCATGGCTTTCTGCATTCTGGAATCATGTTACACAATTTCAGATACCATATCAGAGATATGGTAACACTTTTAACCAATTTCAAACTCGCATGAATTTTTTTAATTCTGGAATAATGCAAATAATGCATTAATCTGATAATCAGTAAAGCCCTTTTCACAAATTTCACATGTAATCACTAATTAAATCTCTTCTCATTAATTTCATATTTGCCCTCATGAATTAATTTGTGCCTTTTCAAATTTGAGAAGTTAGTAAAACTCTTCTCACAGATGATACATTTGTGTGGCTTTTTGCCATCATGAATCAATTTGTGTCTTTTTAAATCTGACAACTGAGTGAAACCCTTCCCACAAGTATCACACTTGTATGGCTTTATACCCTCATGGTTCAATGTGTGTACTTTCAGACTTGACAAGTGAGTAAAACCCATTTCACAAGTATCACACTTGTATGGTGGTTTGCCCTCGTGAATCAATTTGTGTGTTTTCAAACCTGTAGAGTGAGTAAATTCCTTCTCACAAATATCACACTTGTGTGGCTTTTTGTTACCATGAATCAATGAATGTCTTTTCAAATCTGACAATTGAGTAAAACCCTTTCCACAAGTATCACACTTATATGGTTTTTTGCCCTCATGATTCAATTTATGTATTTTCAAACTTGACAAGTGATTAAAACCCTTGTTACAAGTATCACACTTATGTGGCTTTTTGTCCTCGTGAATGACTCTATGTTTTCTCAAATGTGACGAACGAGGAAATCTCTTCTCACAAATATTACACTTGTGCTCATAACTCAAGCTATTTTTAACTAAAACTGCCTTGAATGTCTTTTCTTCTGGTGGAGATATTTCTGCTTCATCACTTTCCTGGGTTTTGCATTTTCTAGCTGCTTTACATTCAGAAATATGCTTTCTTTTATCAAAGCTTATGTCTTCTTCTAAGTCTTCATCATACAATAAAAGTGACTCATCCTTGGGAACTTCTGTGTATAACCTGAAATGTTGGAGGGAATATCATCAGCAATTATAAGCAGTAAAAAGTGATTAATATTTATTTATAACAGGTGCATTAGGCATATGAGTAAGTCATCAAATATAACTTAAAATTCCACATACCATCTAGATATGTAGTTCATTATCACTCAATGGTTATGTTAATCTGGAAGATCAGTGCTCTAGCATAACTAGGTGTTTAATCTAGATTTCAAAAATTCTCATGCAAAGCACCTTAATTTACATAATAAATTTGAAGATTCTCAAACACATCAACACAACTCCATAGTTACATAACTAAAAGCTCTGAAGTGAAGTGCTAGGCTTGTTTCCATTTAGATGCTTCACCAATGAAGGATGTGAGTAAATTCCAAATTAAGACAAAAAGAAAATACTTTCTTAGCAATTCTATCCAATGTCCTTTTTCTCATGTGTATTATGGGAAAATATCTGAATTGGTGCACTCACATGATTTTATCCACTCGTTCTTCCACAAAGAATTTTGAGAAAAGCTTAATTTATACATATCATTGCATTAGATATAACAAAGATACATTAGGCTAAACCAATGGTCAGATTTTTTAAAAAATGAATTCCTATGTGATGGTTTTAAATTCCATGCTCTTTGCAAGACCACAAGTAAAACCGAATGGTAACATACAACTTGAAAAAAGTATAAATATTTGAAAATTCAAGCCAATAAGGAAAAATATCTTGGAAATGGTTAACACCACAATAAATGTATGTGGCATAAATTGTTTGCTTTTATATGATCTTCATTCTTTATAGTAAGATTTTGTCTGTATCTTATTGTTTTCCAATTATACCATAGCAATTCAGAATAGAGGACTTCAAATGGCAATTTTAATCAAAATCATTAGAGCTTTCCAGAGAAAACAAAAAGTAATGAAATTTTTCCATGTATATGGTACTTGGAATGGGGAGATTTCCTAAAAAATCTTTGTCTTGCATTCTTGGAAGATGAACTAAAATACCAAGCATGGTATTTAACCTACCATTAATTTTTGTCCATAGCCACACACACCTTTTTTTCTCTAAAAATGCCATTTCTGGATTCAAGGAGTCTCAAAACATGTTACTCCCAGTGAAATCTAAGTGTAGCATTGTTGGTAGAATGGAATACTTCTTCTACTTACTATTAATAAGCAGTAGAGAAAGTAAAAATGATTAACGCCTTTCTTACTTGTATGGCTTTCTGCCCTGAAGAATCAAATTATGTCTTTTCAAACTTGAAAAATGGGTAAAAACCTTTCACACAAATATAACTGTTGTGTGACTTGCCACCCTCATGTTGTTTTAAATTTGACAACTATCTGAAACTCTTCTCACAAATGTCACACTTGTGTGGCTTCTTGCCCTCAGGAATCAAATCATGCTGCACCAACTCTGACAAATGATTAAAATCCTTCAAACATGCATCACACTTATTCAGCTTTTTAGCCTCATGAATCAAATTATGGTGTTTTAAATGTGACACATCAGTAAAACCCTTTCCACAAGTGTCACACTGGTGTGGCCTTTTATGACAATTGACTAAATCATTTTTGCAAACATCACAATTATGTTGCCTTTTGTCTTTATGGATTAAATTTTGTTTTAAATGTGAAGAATCAGAAAACTGCTTGTCACAAACATTGCACTTGTGTGGCCTTTTGCTCTCATGAAATAACTTATGCTATTGACTACTTTTGAAGATTTAAAAGCTGGTAACAGTGATGTGTCATAATGGAGGTTGCCTTTGGAGGTTCATCAGCCCAGCACCAGAGAACACCACAAACCACACACATCCCTCAGACGATGACCGGCAAAAATCAGTTGAGAGAAAATGCTGACGATGGGAACAAGCCGTCTCCCGAAACGCGTTCAAGTAAGAATATCATAGTGATGTAGTGTAACAACCCTCAACTCTCTATTTTAACTTATGCTATTTTAAATTTGGCAACTAATTAAAACCCTCTCATAAATATCACAGTTGTACAGCCCTTGTGAATAACCAAATTGTGTCTTTTCAAACTTTACACTTGGTAAAACATTTCTCACAAATGTTACACTTGTATGCCTTTCTGTGTTCACAGTTCAGGTTATATCCATTCTTGACTAATTTCTATGTAGAGTTCTTAAAAATATCATTACCATGTACGCTATTCTCCTGAATCAAGCTATTTTGTTTGAAGAATGAAGTCATAAAGTCTATTTTCCTATTATCAATTGCTTTTTCCATTGAACATATTTGTGTAACATATGTTTCCTGACTTTTGCATTTTTTCCTGCCTCAGATTCAGGATTTTCCTTTCTTGTATTGAAGCTTATATTTTTTTTCCCAAGTCTTCATCAGGGAACAAGGCTGATTTGCCAATGCAAACTCCTGTATATACTCTGAAATGTTGGAGGATATATCATTGGAAACTCCAACAATCCAGTGATAAGAAACATATCAGAAATGAATACCACCATTTACCTCAATATGTCCATGCTGAAACTCATTTCTGCACATTATGGAATACTGTTATGTTTTTTTTTGAAAAATGCAAATTCCCTTCACATAGTCACTTCTCATAATGAGGGTTTTTAAGATATAATAGTACTGAATAAAAAATGCATATCTATACAACATCGTTACAGTATGTACATATAGCTAAGATATTACAAGAGTATAAATTCATTAAAAATTTACAATAAATAGTCTACACTTCAATAAGACTCTCATCTTGTAAATTACCTCTATCATATGGCAAGTTGCTAAAGCAAGCAGCTTCAGTTTTGTTCTCTTTTGTTCTTTGAGTCAATAAATGGTTTTCTTCTTCCATTAAATAGTTTCAGCAGTTTTGAAAGTGCATTAACCCTGTCATGGATGCCTAATGAGGTGAGGTGTATTCCTCTTGGGGAAAGAATAAAAATACAAATTTTTTTTGTTATTTTGGGGCGCGAACCTCTATGTTACATAGCCATATCATGTCACAATGCCTTAAAACGCTTGGCCATCTAAACATGATAGTTGCAGCATTGTCTGATCTCATTTTCAATCGAAACCCATAAGCATCTAACCATGCCATCACACCGCTTGCTTTAGTTGGGCCCTCCCCATCCTTTACCACAGATTTTAATTGAATGCAGAACATGCATTTTACCGGGTTTCGATCCTACGATCCTTGGTTTTGATAAGTGAGCTATTCCTATCGTGCCTTAGACTGCATGGCCATAAATCTCAATGTCGAAGTCACGTAGCTTCTAATTATTTCGCAGTTAGTTACATTAATTATTTAAAAAAGCTGCACAGAACATCACGTCCATATCGGTGAAGGGGTTAAAATAAGTTTTATCTTTTATATACAGACTATTTTCAGTCACTCTTAACATTATATCAACTCAGTAAAAATGACTTCCCGTTTTGTATTAAAACCTCTGAAGTTTTGTTCATAAGTGTAATATATTTTTGATGTAACATTGCTACTTGAGAAATGTACATAGCATAAATAGTAAATATCTCATAATCAATTAATATTTTACATTAACTTCCTGACTTCACCTTGGGTAAAGTTCTTAAAGATTACTTTTGAAGTACAAATACCCTATCCATATGAATTTTGTAGGCACTATACCATAAGAGAAGTGTATAGGAAAGGTAAGGGAAAATTAAACCATAATACTGTCAAATGCGGTTATAGTGAATTTCTGGAGACTATACAATTCATTTCGTTGTACTGAAATTTCATTTAAATGATTATTAAATATTTCTATTTTAAATGGACCAAAACTGTGGCTTTTAAATCTAATTCGATACTGTATCTATTTTTTTTTAAATTTAATATTGTAAGTGTTTTCTTGTAATGTTGATGCTTGTGATGTTTACATCACGTGTTGAAGCCATCTTGTGACGTCATTCATTTGTTCGGTTTGTAGCTCCATCTAGTGTTAGCAATTTGTGGTATTATTAGTGTTTGAAAGAATTTTTAAGTTTTGTTTACTGTCCTCCGGCTAGCTATTATTTCTCAGTCGAACATGTCTCTTGATCAAGGTGTGTAAACGGAAAGGAATCTTTTATCCAAAAATTACACTGATGAAGAAATTTGTTTTACACATTTATTGTCGAACACGTTAACTATCACATTTATACATTGATCTTAACACTCGCCAAACTGAAACTGTTATAACAACTTCTTACTGATAATTCTTTTAATCCACGTACTTCAACTTTTTGTATAATTAACCTTACAACACTTTAGATTATTCATAATTCTGCTGCGCGTAACTTATGAATCGATACCCGACGTTTGCCGTACAAATACTTTCGACGAATTGACTGACTGAAGACGACGTGTAGTGTACACAGATTTTTTATGAACTGAACGACTGAAGGCGACGTGTAATGTATTGAGATTTTCGATGAACTGACCGCGATCTACCTCTGACTTGGCTTTTTATACACCCACTCCCCGATATGCCTAAAGATTATAACTGAGCTGCAATTGGCTAATAAAACGCGCCAACATTAGCGTCTATTTTAATATCCAATGAAAATTATGAATACATATGCTTTAGGGAGAAAATATTCCAGAAGTTTCTACCGAAAAACGCGCCAACATTACGTAACTTCCTCGTTTCCAATAATGATAAACAGCTCACCCCCTCGCTGCATTATTGCGCGCTATTATTGAGTTTCAGTAAGGTCGTATAAACTTACTTATCAACAATAATTACAATCAATAAACATCTTAAATCAATGTCACATAAAAATGCGTATTCATATTACAATCATTATTTACATTTAAGTAATTTGTGATACAAATTACTGCATCAATATCTATGGAAGGAAACTATACAGTTTGAAATTGACTACTAAAGTAATTTCATATTTAAAACATTAAACTTGACAACATTACATAATTAATCTGTACTAAGTTTATATACTTCTAACATACTTTAAAAATGTTTTCATTTTGAGAAAAAGTCTGTAATTTTTTTCTGCACAGAAAACTTATAATTAATTCTTCCAAGTAGTTTACAAGGCAAGCTGCACTTTTTGTCACATTACTGACATAAGATTTTTAACTTTTCTTTTAGAAAAAACTCCTTTCTTTTAGTTTTCCCTACTCTGTTGGTTGATACTGTTAGCCGACTTTCTCTAAGCACAGTAAAATTCCCACCATATGTAGGTTAAACCAACTACGTGAGAACATGAAGCAAAAGTTTCCATTTAATGGTATTTTTTAAACAGACTGCTGGACTATGGAATTCAATTAGACAAAAGAGACCTTTTAGGACAAAAGCTGAGGCAAAACATTGTATGGTGAACTACTCTCTGAACCACGAAACGACACTGAAATAGTTGTTCAGTAAGTCAAGAGAATGTTTTAAAAATTTGTTCAGTCTCATATAATCATTAAAAGGAATTTCTTATTTTCGCTATACTGAGACTTTCGTTGTGCCGATGTTCTTACAAATGAAATAATTTAACATATACGCTTATAGAGATATAAAAAGGGATCTCAACTTTGTTCACTAAACTAAAATATTCATTAAAGTGGCATTCGTTAAAATGGTATTTGACTGTATATAATGAGGTGGTTCTCTATACTTGAATTGGTTTTCATTAATCTGGGATATAGCATTTAACATAACTATAAAGGTAAGAAATGCACACATTTCAAAAGTTTCAAACGTATAACCCTAGAACTCCAAGAGGGGGGGTGCAGGTTAATGAAATATGATCTTTTATACATAAAAATGCATATTTTGTTACAAAAACCTTAAGTATTCTTCTCACAACATTAAAAGATGCTACATTCTGCCAAATCAATATTATTTATACTAGCATTACTGAAAGCAGTGCATATTTATACAAAAACCTACCTCATCACTAATAATAACCGTGTTACAACACATTTAAACAATCATTAGGCAAAGCTTTGTGAGATAATATACTGTTCACCATTCAAGAATTGGAAAATAACATTTAAATGGAAATACAGTTGACTTGGAATTATCTGAGCTAATTCAGACAGACTACCTTGGATATGGAAAACTCAGATAATATAGAGTTGAGCTAATAGATAACAAATGATGAAAAAGCATTTAAAATGGCATAGTAATTGTTTATTACATCATCATCTCTTAAAATTTACACAAAATACTTTATGTATGTAAGTATGTAGTTTGTTTGTACATATTCCAAGTTACAAATTTTGTTATATTTATTTTCATACTTCTACTTTATGTACATGCCTGGTACCCTACTTTGTGTTGCACAGCCAGTGTAACTCCCTGGCTTTCAGCATTGCTGTGCAACCTCTACTTTTCTTTGCTAAAGATTCATTACAATTTTTTTCGTTAACTTCCTCTCCCTCTCCCCCTTCTTCTTCTCTTTGACTTTCCACATCAATTTCTCTTTCATTTTCATTAAAAAATCCCCATCTTTCCTATTTATTCCTTCCTGCTTGCTTGTCAGCATTTTCAGTGCAACTAAATCACCTCCCATATTATTCCATTTTTATACCAGATTTTCTCTCTTCGTTTTTTTTAAATCTTCACATATCTCTTTATCATTATCTTTTAAGCCATTTAAAAATATTGTTCCCATTCTCATCCAAGCTAGCCTGTCTTTTTCTCTTTTATTACACTGCTCTATATATGTTTCTCTTCTCCATTCTGTTTTTATGTTCCTATAAAATTTCAAAGTTTTTGTTTTTCTATATTTTTCCATATCTCCTGCCTTTCAATTTCTTCCACCCTTTCCCCCACTTGGATACAAAAACCTGGACTGTTCCTTTCCCTAGATCTTTCATTCCTATTTCTTCAAACAATTTCTTAAATCCTATTCCACAACTGTTCTCATGTTTTTATATCCTCCTGCTGTACCATACAGCTTCTTAATATATCGCCTCCCTCCCTTCCTTGTCAAGCATTTATGATATATATCTTTATTGAGTGTTGAGCTAATACAATACATTTGGGCATGATCAGTGTCGAGCCCTGGCTCCTTTTGCTGATCGTACCCAAGCTTCCGCATTTACAAAGCATGTGTGTTGAGTTAGCTTCATATCGCTAACGTTTCTCATTTAAATTCACTATACTGCTTAGTGATATTCTCCCCTTCCCATCTCCTTCCCTTGCTTCCTCTGTCGTCTTTAAAACTCCACTATCAGCGGGAAATGGGAACTATGCAATTTAGAGAATGCTTATTTGTACCCTGTACTGATTGTCCATAACAACACTTGCTCGTTCATACTAAGAAATGTACCTCTCCCTCCTAGCCCTCTCCGTGTTTACTGTCCTTTATATCTAAATCATTCACTTCACGATTTCATATAAATCTATCACTGCTTATCAATGCACTTGTCTTTACTTTGTTTAATTTGTTCCCTTCTATTCATTCTATAGTCACCCTCCCTCCCTATTCTATTTACTCCCCCATTATTACTGCTTCTGTTTTCCCATACTTCTCACAGAGCCTGCACTATTTCTATACGTAGTGCACACTTTCCAACTCCATAAATCTATTTCTGTTGGCTCCTTTAACAGTCCCGCTTTGTTTCTGTCCAAAATCTGTAAACTCCCATTGGTTGTCAACACAATGCTTTCTTCTACCACCAATTCGCCACTCTGAAACCACGCCTCTGCCCTGCCCGCAACCATATCACGTGGCGATTGAACTCCCTCCTCCTCGATGATGCCACTTTCCTAACTTTGCCAGCTGTTGCCCATACATAACTCTGATCTGACGTCACTGCCTCGGCTCCTAATCCCCTCTCTGACTCAGCCATCTTCTTCCTGCCAGCCCCACATAGCAGTGACGTAACTTCCATTTTCCTTGTTTCGCCAGCGTATGCCCTTGCGTCACTCTGATCTGACGTTCTGGCCAAGCATTTATACCAAACTGTTGTCGTTGTCTCTAGCACTATACTTTTGCTTCTTGTTTTCCCTAATTCCAGTAAAACGACTTTCTCCAGGGCTGATTGCAGCAGACCTAATGGTTCTTTACAAAATACCCCGTCCACCTTAATAGTTAAATATGCGACCCCCCCAAATTTCCACTCCATACAACATTCTTGCTTCCATCATAGCCATATATACTCTCTCCAACTATTTTGTGGACATTTGTAATTTAAATTTACATTTATCATAGCCACTTTGTTTTTTGCCACTATCCCAATTTCCATTACTACTTAGTTGCACCCCTAACTAATCGAATTCCTGGACTACTTCCAATTTTTTGCCACTTGTTCATCTTTCCTGAGTTCCATACCTTTTTTAAAAACCATAACTTTGGATTTATTTATACTCACATTTATTCCTCGTTCCTCGCAGAATTTTTGTATCTCATCTATTGCTTTCCATAAACCTATCACTGTTATGGCCCCTACCGTTATATCATCTGCATATAACAGTCCTGGTATGTCTTTACTATAACTGGGCAGTGCCTATTCCTTTTTCCTATAGCTGGGCAATGCCAATTGCTTTACAGCTTTGTATATTTTCTCTACTTCCCCTATGAATATCTCAGTTATCCCTTTCATTTTCAAATCCTCTGTATTTACCGTATCAAAAGCTTTTTCAAAGTCCGCATGTACACTCTACCATTTTTCTTGCTTAAATATTTGTCCAGCAAAGTTTTTACTATCAATATGTTGTCCACCGTTTGTTTTGCTTTCCTGAAACCGGCTTGAAAATTCCAACAACTTTCCTTTTTCCCCAGTCCAGTCTCGTAAACTGTCAGCTAGCATCCCAGCATAGCAGACTTATGCCTCTATAATTTTAGGTTTTGTTCATTCCTTCCATATAGGTACTACTATACTCATTTTCCAGCTTACTGGTATCCCTTTACTTTATTCAGCATCTTTGTCAAAATTTGTAACAATTTTTTTTTCAGCATATTCCTTCCAAAATTCCCCTAGTATGCCATCCGACCCTACTGCCTTCCCTCTTTGGACTTTTCTTAACTGTTGGTATACCTCTCTTTCTGTGACTCTGCCATTCAGTTTCTTATTTTCCCAATCTATTTGAACTATCCTGGCCTTGTCTAATCTTTTTTTTTTGCTGTCATTTCTATCAGTCTCCTGAAATACTCTAGGCACTCCCCTGGCATGATCTGTTTTCATTGTTCCATTTTTGCTTGCCCTTTTTACTAATTCCCATAGCTTCCTGTAATTCTTAGTTTTCTCCACCTCTTTTATTTTAAGTATCAATCTTTCCTGCCATTCCTTTCTTTTATTCTCTAATAGGCATTTAGACCCCCACTTGCTGACCACTCAATTTTTCCTGTTCTGCTCCCTTTCCGACCCTCTCCATCTCATCAGATCTTTATATACCTCCCTTTTGACTTTTCTACATTCGTCAAACTAATCTTCTATTACTTGTTTGCTACATGTCCCCTTGCATCCCCTTGGCTGCTCTCACCAATTTTTATAATAATTATAATGCTTTTATTGATATAATTTTTTGTAAGCTTTAGCTCAATTCCTCTTTCTATTATCTTACTAACTTCCGAGTTTAATTCCCTTCTGAAGTATTCCCCTTTCTCCTCCTTCCACTTAAATGTATTATATTTCTTTAATTTCACCACCTCTTCTGATCTTACATCTTGCCCTGCTACTCTTGTGTCTAAAACTAGTGGGAAGTAGTCACTGTTCACTATCTTATTTCTGACCCTTTAATCTTTCCACCCTTTCTTCTATCGCTTTACTCACCAATATGTAATCTACAACACTGTCCATTCTCATTTGTGAATGTAAATTCTCTCTCTTTGTTTCCCTCCTTTGACTCTTTATAGAATGCTTCTCTCACAAAATTCTTACACCTTCTTCCCTTCAATGTTTATGACACAGTCTCTGCTAGCCCTTTCCTTGACTTCTTCCTTTTCCACCCTTCTAAGTAGTTTCCTCGACCCGTCTGACCTTCTCTTTCACAATTCTAGGGTTCAGGTGTACCATCATAATAAACTCAATGTCTGTATATTAGTTTTTAAAATTATCCACATCTTTCTCAAATACATTATAGAAATTATTGTTGTGGAGATGTGAAGATAGTGACAGTTTATACTGCCACTGCCACTACCCCAATGGCTGTTTCCAACACTTCTTCAATTGTTTGCTTGACTAATAACCATATCACATTTTTTGAGTTACTTTCCTTATCTATAGACAACTTTGGTTTCAATTCTGCCTTTGAGAATATTTCTAGCCCTCCTGACCCTCTACCCCTATTGCTATTTCCTCATTGTACACAACTTTTCACTTCAACTTTGTCTCATTCTTCCAACCATGTCTCTGCTACTGCTATTATATCAACCTCTTTCATCACCTGTTGCGTTTCTCTGCTTATCACTTTCTCCTTTAAACCCTCCACATTCCAGAACATAATTTTCACAGATAAACCTTATTTGTCTCTGTGTTTCTCCAATAAACCCCTTTGCGTTGTTAGCCTCTAGCCTTGGTGATGGCACTTCCTCTCACTTGTATAATACTACATTCACTTCTTGATATTACTTTTAAGTTTTCTCTCCGTATCAACTCGTTTGTTTCTTCGCCCATCACAAACCTAATTTCCCCCAGCTGCTATTGCACTTTCCCGCTTCTCACTCCCCAGTCTTTCATCACACATGTCACTACTTTTATTTGCCGCCATTCCCTCTCCTACAACGGTTTCTTCTGACATCATTGGCTTCTCCTTCCAAGCAGCTGATCCTTCATCTTCCCCTCTTTCCTTCCCCCTCTCTCCCTGTTGACTGCCTTCAGCATGATTCCCTTCATATAAAAAATTTGCTGTCATGTCTATCAACCTCATAATTTTGCTGATTCTGTGCTCTGTCCTGTTCATTGATCCTCAGGTTCTGGCCCCATCTCTCTCCTTTGATGTACAATTATAAACCTTTTACAAATGTTTTTTTTTTTTCTGACAGCCCTGGCTTCCATAATTTTTTGTATTAATTCCTTTTTCATATTTCTTTCTTCCTTACTATAGTCTCGCTTGATGAAAATCCTGGTACTTTTTAATTTCCTTGTGTTTCTCAACGTCTCCCACTTGATATCCATTGTCGTGAACTTTACCAAAATTGGGCAATCCTCTGCTTCTTCTGCTAGTTGAAACACATCTTCTATTTCCCATCCTTATAGCTTCATTTCTAGTTCTCCTCCTACAATTTCTCTTACAGTTTTGGTGGGTCGTTTCATATAATCTTCCCTTGCTCCATAGAAAATTTAGTTTTTCTTCCTCTGCTGACTCTTATATCCCGTCTAAATTGTCCAGTCTTCTTTTGCATTCGTCTTGAGTGTCTGTCTCATTCTTTTGCTCTCTTATCATCTCCTCTATGTGTCTTGTGTTCTTCACCATTTCTTTACCCATCTCCTTCACTTTTCCCCTAGTAAACTCAGCAACATTTCTCTTATCTGCTACATCTTGACTGGTCCTGGGTTTGTTTCCACTCCTATCATCAGGAATATCACTATTATTATTGCTGCTCCTATTTCTGTTACTAATCTTATCACTACTATCTTTTATTTTCATCCTTCTGAAGCTTTTAATTCTTGCTCTGTACGATCGTATGCCAATCCCCATTTCTATCGGTCGACCGCACTATGCGACATCTCTGCTCTCTCTTGCTGCCTACACCAGACTCACCTAAATACTTTATACAGTTTTATTAAAGGATAAACGGATAATAATATTACTTTTTGAAGAAAAAAAAACCTTTCATCGCATTTTGGGATAACCTTTTGCCTCTTTCATCCTCCATGGTCTAGGGATACCATGCTAGCCTCTAGTTTCTGAAGTAGTGGGTTCAAACCTGGTGAAAGTCAACACTTTTTTTTATGTAAAAATCCTTAGCATGGCTTCCTTGGAAGGAAAGTGAAGCCAATGGTTTTATGGCACATAAAAAGAACCTCAAGCCCGACAGAGGCTTCTGAGCAAAATTACTGGTCTTTCATGCCTAATATAGAAAGGTATGCTAAGGATCACAATAGCTAACAAGCAATCATAAATAAAACTCAATCCAATTCTTGCCTCTTTTGGATGCAATGTCAACACCATAAGGGCAGTAGTGCAAGCAGCATACACTCTTCTTGCTGGTCAATGTAGGCTATAGCAGCCTTGATCACCTTCAGAGTATGATATTTTTGGGGTGCTCCTCTTTAGGACTGATGACTAGGGATGGGCAGTAAAGGCTACTTTGTGACGGTTACCAAAGTAACGAATACAAAATAACTAGTTACCCAATAACACTTACCAAATTAACAAATACAAAGTTACTAGTTATCAATAATGGTTACCAAAGTAACTACTACAACTAGTTGTCCTGCTAACAGTTACTGAGGAAGAAGAACAGTTACTGAGACTGGATGACATCATTCACTGCATGTTTGCAACATTGGTTATCACTAATCGGAAACTAGTTACCTCAATTCATTTACAACTTAAGTCATCCTCATAGAGGGTTACAAGGACATATTTGTTTATTACAGCACATTGCTTATCGCTTTGAATATAGGTCAGAGATTATACAAAGATGCTTGTATTAAGATGGTTATTCACATATGATTACAGGCGCACAAGTTTTTATACATTACGGATGGATGGTTATAAATATACTATTAATGCTGTTTAGTATCAGAATTTGTGCAGGCCGCTAAGCTCAATCATCATCATTGAAATTGAAACATACTTTAATCATTGCTGATAACCGTTAATGAAATGTAACTGCAGCAGTTATAACCATGACTCGAAAATAACTGTCACATCACTACTGATGACATCAACAGTAGTGCCATGAGCAGCAACCCTTTTATTAGACTCACCTTTATCTAACCTTTTTATTCCATTAAATTTTGTTTCCAGAGAAACCACACACCTTTTCCATTAAATACTCATACTGCACTATTCCCTCTGGAATAGGCCTACAGAGATTTAGGCAACACTGTAACAACCGGATACACTGACAATGTAAGAGAGACTTGATTCCAACAGACAGTAAACAAGCAACATCCGTGCATCACTACAGTACCATTCAGCTTCATTCACATATCACACCTATCACTGCGCTGATACAAAAAATATATATGTTTATTTTTATAAAACTCCCTCATTTAACCAGGAGCCTTGGTTAATCACTAGCCTATTATATAACCATTTTATACAAATTAAATAGTTTAGGAATTAAGACTGGTTCACAATAGCCCGAGAACAGTAACCAAAATCGAAGCAATGCAGAATACAAGATTTTGATTCACAGCAGCCCAGTAACGAGAATGGGAATGCATATTAATGATAATATCGATCACAACATGAAAAATCTATTTTATACGATGCGATTTCATTTGCTTTTAACTGACCAATGATATTTTCTCACCTGCTTCCAATTTAGACAACATAAATCAGGTTAGCCAAAGTCAAAATTGGCTAACATTATTGCATTGAACAACAACATTACATGATTCTCACTAAGAGAGTAAACATTATAAATGTAGATCAATTACATTTCTGATTCCTCTAGTTGTATCAAGCTTTCATTCCATTATGTAATGGCATACATTAAAATTGCTTAATGTTGTCTGTTAATTTCTATTGGTTTTTGCTGTTCTTTGTAACTTTTGTCCTTATTTTTGAGGCAACAGCTAGTTTTGAGTTGCATATAAACAAACTATAGATGACACTTTCACTAGAAGAACCAATGCTATATGGATCTGCAGGTGTTAGGAAGCACATATACTAGAATGTCTTCCAGTTTCATGTTTCCAGATTGCAACTATTGAGAACACTAGTAGTTGTTTCATATCACGGCCAGCTGCTTCATGAAAGCTTCCCATCAATTGTGAATGCTTCCATTAGAATACACGTATTTCAACTTCCTCTTTCTCATTCTGGTTACCAATCTCAGTTGTTGTGAACAAGCCTTAATGGGAATGCCAAAAGTTACTGTAATCTTACTTTAGTAACAGAACACAAGAAACTAAATTTGATGTTCAAAATATTTCTGTACATTATAGTGCTTGTTCCCACTAAAACTGGTACATCTAAATGCCTCACTTCCATTTGCATAAAAGGCATGTGTGACCTTGTTAGATTCCTTCCTATATAAATAGCAGAAGTGCCGGAAGTTCCATCCAGACATTGTTGCACATAACGTTCTGATTAACACATAATTCTTGAGGAGAGATTCTTTATCATCCAAATGGCAAAGTATGTGCTTTCCCTAAATAAAAAAACACAGGATGTTATGTCTGGCGATTGCAGAGGTCACAGATATTTGCTGACAAGCTGTTTTAGGAAAACACTTCCTTGAAACTGGCCATAATCTGGTTGTATGTATGGGACGTGGCACCGTCTTGTTGAAAGATGCTGTACTCTTTTTCAATTTCTGTTAATCATGAACAGAATGACAGATGTCTAGTGTTGTTGATCTTATTGACAAAAATGAATCCAATAATGCCTATCTTCTCTGAGTGAAGAGGTTCTTCATGCACTGTTATCATGCGACCAATATCTGCAGGCTTCATCTGTCATAAAGAAGAGCTGGTTGTGAGGAGGTTGATACCAGGGTATTTTGCCACATACCATACTTTAAAACTCCTTAATGGTGCCTGCCTTTACGTAAAATGCCTCAATATCAATTTAGTGTTCAAGTAAAACCGCACCATCTGTCTCGCTACACCTTCACAATATTCATGACCATTACTGTTCAACTCAATTGCCAAACTCTAAAAATTACATAACTTGAGCGCAGTGTAGCCAAATTCTTAATGAGGTAGTGAGATGTAAATCTTAACATCAGAATGGCAGTGAGGCCAACATCTATTTATGATGCAGTGAAGAGTACCAGTTTTATGTAGGACTCTGAATTTCTGATTTATTGAAAACAGATTTAAAATGTTTAATGAATCTCTACTCTCACATGCAGATAACATACTTGTGTTATTTGAAGGAATACCTAAGGCTGGAAAGATAGAATCAGACTGAAAAATTCAATGCCATAGCTGGGATTTGAACCATGGATCTATGTTCAGTTGCTCAGTGGTTCGAATCCCAGTTATGGCATTCAATTTTTCAGTCTGATTATAACTTTCCAACCTTTTCCTACACACAAATTGTGTGAAATACAATTAGTTGGCACTCATCAACTTAATATTGATTAACTATAAAGCCCAAAACTTAAAAATGCTTGCCATTGGGTTACGTCATCTCAAAATAGATCTGAGATCTGCTTGTGGTTTCTAGGAAAAACATTCATTCATTCATTCATTCATTATCTGTTTACCCTCCTCTTATGTAGGACTTACACCCCCCAGGACTTACAAGCGGGTGCCTGGGGTCAGAGGCCCGTCGAGGAGCAGACACTCATGGATCAGACAGAGCATCCAGGATGGGTGATCAGCCCGATGCCTGGTATGGGATGAAGGAAGGAGATGAAACGAAATGTGGGTGAAATGGATGAAAGGAAAAGTGATGATGGAGCAGTTGGTGGAATGAATGGCGGGGGAAACCGGAGAACCCGGAGAAAACCCGCCCAGACGCCGCTTCGTCCACCACAAATCCCACTTGCAGGTCCCTGGGATTGAACCTGGGCCGCCTCGGTGGGAGGCGAGCGGTCTAACCACTCGGCCACCGCCGCCTCTAGGAAAAACACGAGACAGAAAATTTAATGCCATGCCAGCATGTTGTCATGGCAGCTCAGTTGATATGAGCAACCAAACAGAGATCAGAGGATCCGTGCATTCAATGTTTCAGTCCAACCTTGTCCTACATACAGCTTGTGTCAAAGAACAATTAATATCTAAGGATGTCGGAATCTGATGGAATCCAAGAATTTGCAAAATACTGCTATACCTGCATTCAACAAAATGGTGAGTCAGTGTGTAATCCAAGTATATTGTTTGTTTAATAAATAAGCATGCTGATGTAGGAGTCTTACCTTGATGATTCTGCTGAGCAGAAGGCATCTGTATCATCCTGTAAAAGTATAACTTACTTGCAATTAACAGTTTAATGTTTTCACAGGATCACAGTTGTTAATGCCCATAAAATTGGGAGAGAAACACTTGTGAGTAGACCATATGCAAAAGTAAATTACTTTCTTAAAAGAAATATTTTCGTTTAATTAAAATTAACTGAAAATAATTCTTAAGACAAAGATTACTAAAATGTTTGATACATACAAAACATTTCATGTTAGACTAATAAAATAAAGTTGCCTTTAACTCCTGTCAGATTTCATTAATTTACCTTGTAAGGAATTTATACTTTAAAAAAATTTGCACCTGGACAAAACAATTCAATCCTTTTAAACTGAAAAAATAATTTCTGTAATTTTGCTGATAAAATATTGTGCAACACTGAACTATAATGACAAAAAATAATTCAAAAGAAAGTTACATAAACATCTAATACAGAAGCAGCATTGAAAGTGGAAGTTTTGTTCACGTTGAATTTACAATGAGTCAGACTTTTCTTTACGCAAACTTTGACTTGTTAAAACTGAAACTTTTCAAGGGCATTAATCGTCAGCAGTTGGTGATTGAAGCACTTCTTTCTTCTCTTGTATTCTTCCCATCCCAACTGAGTTTGATCCTGCTAACTTCCCTCACTTTTCCCTAACAGCCTCCTCCACTCCTATGCAATGCCTGGCAACCCATATTACCAAGTTTAAACTTCTTCCTGCACACTTTACAGTAGGCTTCAAATTGATTGTCAGTACATCACCAAGCTGCTCTACAAACTATGAATCCAGCCACTGATAGTTGAAGTTGTTTGTTTGGTGGGAGCCAAAGTTTTATAATGGACTACATCAATCTGAACAACCTCATCTCTATAACGTGTGTGAAAGCATATATAGATATAGTTCCCCTGCATTTAACTTGAAACTCATCACTTCAAAGGTCGCAAGGAGATTTTACAAAGCAAAAAATGTTGTAATCCTCCTTAACATGTAGTTTTTCTTCGGTATGAATTACCAGACTTGTGATAACTTTGAACCAATTTCCCTCACTTTCCTTGACACACACAGATTTTCAAATACTCCTGACCTTTCAGGTCACTGGGAACGCTGTCCTGCTGCCATCTATTGGTAGGGTTACAAAGCTTCAATAAACTACTTAATGCCAGGATTTTAAAGTTCATGACATTATGAGGGTGACACTGAAATTTTTTAGAAAATCAAACAAGTATTAGTTTTAAAAAATTTAAATGATTTTATTGTTTTTCAAAATATTCCCCTTTAACATCAATACATTTTTGCATTCGATGAAACCAGTCCTTAAAGCAATGATGTCACTCTTCCTAAGACACTTCAGAAACCAATGTTCGCTGCTTTGCCTGATAATGAAAAAGTGATTCCACGCATTTTAACTTCAATTTTTGGAAACAAAAAAATCACAAGGTGAGGGCTGTGGTGCTGACATCCCGATACTCACTTGTTAGTTTTGCTGTATGCAATGATGTAACATTATTTCTCATGAGCTTTTTAAAAAATTTGTGGTAAACATACATTTGTGTACCAATTGGCAGTAACAGTAGGTCTATCTTCTGATGATATAGTAGCAATATGACCCTTTTCAGGAAAAAAAAAACTAACAACCATCTTCTTACCAACACTTCAAATTTGTTGGACTTTTGTAAGCTTAGATTATCTTCAAAAGAGAAGTGCCGCCTTGGAATTTTAGTTTTTCTGTACTAATCAATGTGTTGTTGTTTTTGATTGAGAGCGAGTTTATTGGAGTCCATCGACAACAAAGTTTTCTCATCTGTAACTGCTGATGTAAAATGATCTGGATTTGACTCATACCAATGCCCAATGATCTTCAAGCATTGCTCAAACATCACCAATATTTTCATCAGTAACAGCAGTTCTTGGGCATCCTTCAAGGAATTCAGCACTAAAAACAACTCTTCTAACTTCATTGTAGCAATTATAAACTGCCTTAGAGGAGCTTCTTCGCCAAATGCATTTCTAAGCCTATCTTCACATTGTTTAGGCATTAATGACAATTTAAAATCATAAAAAATTATAGCCTGGAAAGGTTCTCTAATAAAATCATTTCTGGGTGATCAGAAATCTTTAAATGATAATGAACTATTAAAAAACATTGAACAAACTATATGGCAATTGACGCAGTAATTTGTATTACAAATTATGTAAATGTAAAGAGTGATTGTAGTGTGAATATGCACTTTTGTGTGACATTGATTTGAGATGTTTGTTGATTGTAAGCATTGTCGAGAAGTGGGTTTATACGGCCTTACTGAAACTGACAATAATAGCGTGCAATAATGTAGCGAGGGGGTGAGCTGTTTATCATTATTAGAGACGAGCAAATGACGTAATATTGGCGCATTTTTCTTAGAATTTGCTGGAACATTTTCCCTAGAGCATATGTTTTCGTAATTTTCATTGGATATAAAAATAGACGCTAATGTTGGCGCGTTTTATTAACCAATAGCAGCTCGGTTATAATCTTTAGGCATATCGGGGTGTAGGAGTATAAAAAGGGCTAGGTCAGAGTCAAATTCGTTCAGTCTATCGGAAACATCTGTACATTACACGTAGTCTCCAGTCCATCAGAAACTTTTGTGTATTACACGTCGCTGAATACATTGCACAGTTTATCGATTCGCAGGTTACGCGTAGCAAAGTTATAAAAAAATCTCAAGTGTTGTAAAATTAATTACACAAAAAGTTGAAGTACGCGAATTAAGAATGATCAGTAAATAAGTTATTATAACAGTTTCAGTTTGGCGAGTGTCAAGATTAATATGTGAAAGTGCATAATATGTTAAGACAATAAAAAGTGTAAAACAAATTGTTTCATCAGTGTTATCTTTGGATAAAAACTCCTTTCCGTTTACACACCTTGATTAAGAGATTTGCTCGACCAAAAAGATCATAGCTAGCCGGAGGACAGTGAACCCAAAATTAAATAAAATAACAGGCGCTCAGTAAAAGATAACACGAAGTGACCACGACAAATTGTCTTTTATACGTGCGGCAAAGAAACAGTAGCATTCTTTCAAACAAACAGTAATACCGCTGCACAATCAACTTGCAAAACATCAGAAAGTAGTTGTCAAATATAAAAAAACACTTTGTTTTTAAAAGCATGGTATTTTAAAAATGTTCAGCATTGCTCTCATATCAGCATTATTGATAACAAATATTTTCACTCAAATAGTCAGCTCTAGTGAAGAGGTAAACAGTTTTATGGCTTGACCAATGTTTTTGTTCTCTGGCAAAAAGTGATGTGATACAGCAGATTTATCTATCTTTTCTGTTTTATATTTATCTGGTGTTTTTTCAATCTAATGCTCAAATTTCTTTTGATTTTGCATATGTAGTATATCTAACACAATTGATCTGGTAAATTCCAGATTTCAATGTATCTGGGATTGTGTTTATGAGTGGTTATTTCAGCACAGTATTCAGGTTGTATTTATTGTGGGACCAATTGGATGTTGTATTTGTTGAAGACAATATTTCTTGCCAAGAATGTTGACAATGCCATAAATTTTGAAATCCTGCCATTAAGCAGTTTGTTAGAGCTTTGTAAGATTACCACTAGATGACAGCAGGATCAAATCCAGTCAGAAGAGAGGAAAGGTTAATAACCTAAGAGAGTTATACATAAAGTACCATTTGTTTATTTTGTAAAAAAATGTGAATAAAGTTGCACAATCTGTTTCACAATACCTTGAAATTACACACACTAATTTATTTTTCCACTGAGTTTACAGCCACATTGCCAAACTTGTCATAGTGTTTGACAAGCTTTGAAATTCCAGTCATAGAATTCACCTGTGACTGAAGCCAACCTATAACACTGGTTTTCAACTCTTTGTCATTGCCAAAGCTGCTCAATCAAAGCCCGTTCTTCCTGTAATGAAGAGATGGTAATTGCTAGGTTACAAGTCAGGGCTGTAAGGAGGGTGATCCAATATTTCCAGGCTAAAGTCTTGCAGTTTGGTTGTAGTATGCAGCAGATGTAATGCAGGAAAACCTACCCAGAGCTCAATGTACTCCGACTTTCGCTTATATGCAATAAGGAGAACAGATGCCATCTTGAATAAACTGCCTACAATGGAAGCTAATGATAATAGCGACATCGTGGAGTATATGAAGTTCATAACGACACAGTTCTGTGCAGTAATACACGATATTTGTGTGATATGCTGAATCTACTTGAAACGTAGTGATGCTGAATTTAAGAAGCAATATCGGTTTGCCAAAGCTGCTGTTGTAATAATCTAATGCATCTGCTAAACAACGTAACCTTAACAGAGATTATGAAGTCGCAAATGAGACAGGCTTACTTGAAAAGATGAGCATAGAATCTCAGTGCTATAACACTATATTATAATGTTTTCTGTTCGAAAATTTTACCATTTATGACTAAAAACGTTTGGTCACTAGAAAACTAGCTTCTGCCGCATTTATTTAATATCATTTAATAACCTGTAAAACTAAAATGCAGAAATATTTCTGCAATAAACAAAGTACATTTCTGCAGTGCTTTTCTCCATCAACTTGCCTATTTTGCTTAATCACTAAGACTGCAATGGATCACCTAAAAGACAGACTTCTTTAATATGCATACATCAGATTACCAGTCTTGAACAGAGATCCACCGATTTCGCATGTAAAACTGCTATTCAAGCCAAACACAGTAAGTTATTGGGTACGTTGTTTTTCTGCTTACTTCTAGCTGCTGCAGCAACTGCATTTGTGTTTGCTTCCATGCACAGGGCACAGATTGTTATAAATACTTCTAACAGTTCATCCTATCCTAGGGGACTTCGCTTCGAGCTCTCGCCGAGTCAAGATGGGCAGGAAGAAGACAGCCGCAGCCTCCAAGCTACCTCCTCGTGAGGAAGCCACCACCAGCGCCGTCACCGTCGATGAACAGCTTCCAAGGGGACTTCGCTTCGAGCTCTCGCTGAGTCAAGATGGGCAGGAAGAAGACAGCCACAGCCTCCAAACTACCTCCTCGTGAGAAAGCCACCACCAGCGCCATCACCGTCGATGAACAGCTTCCAGCCTCACTGCCACCGCCGCCAGTCGAAGCGCCATCTCTCCAGCCAGCGCAGCCAGTCACACGCCGCTGAACAGTGTGCCTACATGCTACTCTGCAGTCATCCAGGGAGTGCACCGTCAGCTCCCTGACGCGCTACTACTCACCGCCGCTCAACGCTTCTGCCCGTCTGCGGCCAAGGCATCTCAAATTCGAAATGACAGAGGTCCTACACCGCTAGTCCGTCTCACATTCTTGGCCGCTTCTGCGCCTCCTGTGGGGGCAAGGGGCACTACACTGGCCAGGCCGTCTGCCCACTCTATCCTCGTAGAGCCACGCCGCACTTCTCAGAGACACCGCAGATCCTCACACCTACGACGCAGATCATCACTTCATCACAGGTCCAGACTCAGATAGCAGCTTCAAACCAGCCACTCCTTGATGCCATCCAGGACCTGCATGCTGAGGTGCTTAACCTAGCTGGCAGGCTCAGCGCGCTGGAGGAGCAACTCAGCGAGCAGTTTACTGGAGTCACCGACACCATTGACAAGTCACACGACGAGACCAAGAAACACATCAGCAGTCACTTCACCGAGCACCAAGAATGCTTGGAGCAAATAAATGCCAGATGCACAACCCTGGATGAGCTCAAGTATTACTTCAAGTTTGTCCATGGCTCCAATCACACAGAACTGAATGCACGATTCGACGAAATACTACAACACCTACCTCTCCCAGCTCATCATCAATGATGAACCAACTCCCGGAGGTAACAGGCCCGGGATTGGAGCATGCATCTCCTGTTAATACAGTTAAGTCACCACCGATCACAGGTCCCTGTCAGGGCCATCGCCATGGCAGATACCTGACCTCCACAGCGGAGAACTCCGCCACTTCTAGTTGTCACCCACAAACAGCGGGTTTGCTTCGGCGGTACCAGCCATCATGTTCACCACGATGCCCCAAATAAATTGTGCCATCACAGTATCACATCCTTCTTTTCCTCCTCCTTTTCCTTTCTATACCTATACTCATACTCTTGTTTTTCCTTCAGACCTTTATTCCTGTTCCCCCCCCCCCTCAAAAAAATCCAACCCTAGAAAGTCCAGTTCTCAGTTTAAAAGCAGTCTACGAGTGAATACTATTTAAGGTAAGTACATCACAGCATCTGATTACCCGCATTCTACAATGTCTTCATATCTCAGCCCCGACTCTTTTAATTGCTTTCTTTTCTGCTCACTGAAATGTTTTCCTTTTGGCATATTTTCAACCTAACTAATGTAACCGTGTAACTAATACTACAAACTGTAACTAAATTTACAATCTTATTTTAAAATGAAGTAAATTAATCAATAAATGTACTAATCAAAACCTGCAAACTTTTAGCATGTGGTCAACAGCTGTTGTGAACAAAACTATGAATATGGAAATGGCAGCTGGCTATGCATGTTTATTTACACATTCCTTCGCACATTTCAAGTGGCTGTGAAAAGCTGAACCATGTTGTCACATGTGCTTCGGAAATAAGTAAGAGTTTAGCACTGAGCATGTAAGTACCATCTATGTAAACTAAATGGTAATAAGCATTTCCTTATCAAAAGGAAATACTTATTACTTAAGCATCTCCTTTACGCATAAGCGACGACTATGAATTCAACCCTAAGTCTCTTTCTTAACAGGAATGGCGTCAATGAGGATATGCGAGGGAGTTTCTTCATCCTTGTAGAGTCGTACTTTACATAGATGTTTCCTGAAGTACCATGTTCAGAAATTAATCCAATTACTTTCCTTATTCCTGTTCTATCCAATGTCAGGAGAGAGTGTTGCATGGACCTAAGAACAGTTTCCTGAGCTGTCCTTGTCCAGGATAGGTTTGCCAACTGAGTTGGTGTGCTTCTCTAATCCATGCTTTTACTGATGTTTTGGCAGTAAGTATACTGATTCCAATCACGGGTTTAGCTCTAACATAGGATATCTTCAGTACCTGTTTTTGCAAGCTGTTCAGCCTTTTCATTTCTATAGGAGCCCTGGCACCCACCACATTTCAAGCCTGTTGTGAGATGATAGTGCAATCAGGACATTTAAGCATTTCCCAACCGGTATTGATTTGACTTGGTCTGAAGAGTGCTTTTGAAGCACTTTGAATGATTCATTTATTATGATAACCTTTCTCAAGTCCTCTTAGAGCACAACTCAAGATAGCAAATATCTCTGTGCAATATTTCCCAAGGCTCATACTAATATTTGTTGTTGGAGATAGGCCATATATGCCTGTACCTATATGGGATCCAGCTGTGAACCACACAAGTTCGTCACATTCCTTCCATCCAGTCTTCTCAAGATTCAAGAGTTACCTTAAATGGAGGGAAGGAGCAATTTTGAGTATTCATTAGGTCAGACTGTGTACTCAGTGCTGGTATATCCAGAAGTTTAAGATAGATGTGTGCCCAGTTTTTGAAAAGTCTCTCCAGTTCCCTGCTACGACACCCAAGTCTCATTTCCTGTTACAATCTGATTGAGAAAAGCATCACCTTCTCTTTCGTAATGCTCAAGAAAGGACAGTGCTCCTCCCATCTGTTGAGCCTTTTGTTTCTCAGAAAGGAATTTAGGCACCCATCTGGCACAAAAGTTCTGATAGCCTAGATCTTCAGTAATCAGTTTATATGTGATAAATCTGAGGAAAATGATCAGAAACCTCCAAGGGGGTCAATTTGCAGTTTTCTGTAACCTTTTTGTCAACCAATACTATATTCACGATACTCAGTCGACCACTTCTCTCTTCACTATAGACATTTGTTTCTCCATTTTTTAACATCAGCACCACTGTCCTGGTAATTTTACTTAAGTGAAGAGTGTAAATGAGTTTTCCTACTCGTTCATTTTCATATGTTAATTTGTTTTTATGCATATTTTAAGTGAGTTTTGAGGGTAGTGAATGTTTTTGAGAAGAATAAATTGCAAATTATGGAAGCAATAAAAATGTTTTCGCTGTGTGTTTTATTACACACATGATTAATGATTGTCGTCCTCCATGGACTAGTGGTACCGTGCTAGCCTCTAGTTCCCAAGGTCGCAGGTTCAAACCCGGTGGAGGGCGATAAATTTTTTGGGGCATAAAAATCCTTGGCATGGTTTCCTTCAGAAGGGAAGTAAAGCCAGTGGTCCCATGTCATAGATTTACAGCACGTAAAAGAACCTCAAGCCTAATAAAGAGGCCTCTTAGCAAAATTCTAGGTCTTTCATGCCCAATATAGAATGGGACGCTAAGGACCATAGTAGTTAAAGAGCGTCCATAAATAAAACTCAATTTAATTTATGATTAACGATTTCCGATAAAAACAAAATGACGAGTGTACTGCGTATTATGAGTATAGTAGAGGATTATATCTTTGGCGTATTCAAAATGATTTGAATACAGTAGGTGTTTGCATGCAACAAATTTTGAGTTGGCCATTGTTTAGCAATAATTGAACTTCTTTGTTAGTGATGCAGAACTGTTGCTCAGATAGCTTGATTTGCATTTGTTTTCTGTTGTTTTAGCCTATGGTGCTAATCATTTTCTTAACTTGTTGACTCATAAAAGGTTAAAGCAAAAGTGGTATATTGATATTAGTCATTAAATGAATAATTTCTAAAGCATGAAGTTAAGAACAGTTTAATCTAGTGCCTTTAAATCACAGATGCCGAACTGTTCAGGTACAACTTTTATTTGTCTACTCTTAGTATTATGTGTTAGAGGTTTAGGATGCAAGGCAAAATATAGGGATAAGATATACAATGTTTAAAAGCTAATGATCCCCAAGCTGCGCAATATACTGTATTCGCATTCTGTCTGAAGCAATTTCCTCTCACGTCATCCTCCATGTGGTGCTGCCATGTGCTCGGCGGAGTGATACATTTAAGTTTTGTTTACTTCAGCTTATAGTGAAAAAGGTATAGCCTTTAGTTGAGAATGCCATGGAGCAGTAAAAATAGTTGTTATTCCACAGAATATAAGAACAAAAGTTGGTTATATTTCAGTGCAAGGAATATACATAGATGTCCATGATGTAGCACTTCAATAAACAGAACACGGAGTTTAAGAAGCAAAAATTGATCATGTGTTATATTTATCTCTTTAATTGCCATTTATCAAAACCTGCAGATGTGTGTAATGAAACAGTGTCAAAACCAATGAATAACCTTTATTGTAATTCTACAGGTATATTGAAGTTTCTGGGTACCTAAACCTTGCAATAACCCTCATGCAAGAAAGTTTTGCTTTATTTTGTTTGTATTTATATTGTAATAGTTCATTGACAGGGCATGCTAGATAATTGTATAAAGAGAGAAAACTGCTAACATTAAAAATTGGTGAACCAATGTTTCTTGGTGGCCTGTGAGTGTGGAATTTTATTTCGCTAAATATGTTAACAGTTTCTGCATTATTTGAAAAATTATGTAGCTTTTGCTATTAAATTACTATGGGGCCAAAAAGAAGGTAGAAAGCTTTAAAATTTAACATATTATAATTATCTAATAGGGGAATAACATTACTATCAAATGTTGGAAAGATTTTCACAGGGATTTTAGCAAATAGGATACAAAATGGGTAGAGGAATATAATATCCTCTCGGAGTTTCAAATGGGTTTCCGTAACAGGAGAAGAATGGTAGCTAACTTATTCATAATTAAAACTCTGGTGAATAAGTATTTAAAAGAAAAAAGGGGTTAATTGTACATGGCATTTGTTGATTTGGAGAAAGCGTATGACTGCAATGATTTAAATTTGTTGTGGCACAAACTCTTGAGGAAAGGACTAAGTCAACAGATGGTGAATTTACTTAAAGCTCTATACAAGGAAAACATATTTTGTGTTAAAGTGGGAGTAGGATTGGTAACATAAGAAGTAAACCAAAGGAAGGCATTAGGACAAGGATGTAAGTTAAGTCCAGTGCTATTTAATCTGTATATTGATGATATCCTCACTGAGATAGGAGGAAACAGTAACTGGTAGCTTGTGATAAATAAGGTATCAGTTCCTGGGTTATTATTTGCTGATGGTTTAGTGATAGGATCTGTTTCAACGATTGGCTTGAAGCAGTCCCTACAGCAAATGAATAAATACTGTGATGAATGGAATCTGAAAGTAAACCAAGAGAAGACTCAAATCATCGTGTTTAAGAAAGGTGCCAAACTGGGCAAGTATGAAAAGTGGAAGAATGGAGAGAAGGAATATAAAGTGGTCAGAGATTGCATATACTTAGGGGTCAAAATGGATGGGGTGGTAAATGGGAGAAACGAAGAAACTGGTATTGCGAAGGGGAAAGGGGCAATGTCAGCAATTAGAGGGTGCAAATATAGAATACCACATATAAATGTTAAATGGCTAGAGAAAATATATAACACAGTAGTTGAAGCAAAAATGTTATATGGAAGTGAAATATAGGGAGTAGGAGGAGGCTGGGAAGAAATAGATATGGTACATAGGAGTTTTTGTAGAGAATTTTTAGGCCTGCCAAATGCCACAGTAAAGGAATTTGATATAATTGAAATGCAGAGAGTGGGAAGAAAAGGGGTAATAATGGAGAGAGCTCTTAAATATTGGTATAGACTATTAAATTTGAAAGAGAAAAACTTATTGAGGCAGTGTCTGAAATTTCAAGAAAAGAGCTTAAAGAAAAACGGGTAGAGTTATAGTATACAAACTAATTTGGAAAATAGTGGTCTGGGAGAAATTTGGAGAAGGAGGGAAAATAATGTTAAGGGTTTTTGGAAAGAAGCTAGGCAGAGGTTTGAACATATAGAGATACAAAATTTATTTAGTAACATTGGGAAGAAAAGTTCCTTGGAATCATATATATTAATAAAAATGTATGGGCTAGAGAACAGTATGTGGATAACTGAAATAAGGAACAAAGAGAAAGTATTGCCTGGGCACGAGCAGGTGCATGGAGATTAATAGGAATAAGAAATGGGTTCCCACAGAACCAGTGTCCAATATATGGGGAAAGAGAAGATTTAAAACATATCGTGTTTGATTGTAAAGGTACACAGCATTGGAGAAAGCAAGCTATAAATGGGAAATGGTTAAAATGAACAGGAAAGTAGCCTTAAGCAAAATTTTTAACAAGGACAATAAAAAGAGGAGAGTACCTACCTGTCCAAAGTAAAAAAGAAATGGTTATGGACAATAAAAAGAGATGTGAATTAATTTCATCATGAGATGTTAAGATATGTAATTATGTTATCATTATTATAAAATTAGTATTATTAGATTATCATTTTGGTATTAGTACTACTATTATATTATTATTATAATTTTTATGTTACAAAGAAAGAAAGTAATATGGGTAGAATATGGCAAGATAACAGCTTGGGCTGATGTATAGCCATATTCAAAGGAAGATTGCTAGCACAAATAAATATAAATAAATAAAATTATTTAATAAATTACTTGACCATTCTGACCCAGGATTCTTCCACCGCCAAAGGATATTTATGCGCTATATCACATTTCCAAAATTTGGAAGACTGTCGGGGGGGAGGCTAAGGAAGTAAAACGCTCCACTGATTTTCACATCATTTTGCATGAATATCTTGTGATTTTTCATGTTATTTGGAATAGTCAGGATTGTATCAAATTTCAATTATTAGGGATAAAAGTGAGGATTCACTATAAAACCTTCTAAATCAATGTGCAATAATTTCCTAAAGAAGGGGAGGTAAATGAAATTAATTAGTTCCTAATTGCAGCTTAAAGAGCTAATCATGCAACACTATGTAAGGCAGTTACTTAAGAAGAATTCTGACTTTTCTTCCAAAATAACAAAGAGAGAATGTAAGAGAATCTTACAAGTTTTCTTGTTTTCTTCAATATCAATTTTTCTTGTAGCTCTGGACACATGTCAAGCCTTGGGCTTATTGAAGTTTTCTCTTACATATTTACTTATTTCATACACAGTTTACAATTTAGCATAATGTTTTATATAATATCACATAACTGTCATTTTAATCATTTTTATATTTTTGTTGTGTTGGTAACTTAGGAAGTGGAATTTATAGTAACGTATTAGATTTTCCTGCTCGAATACATTAAATAACTTTTTTAGACAGCAAGGCCTAAAAGTAAAACTTTTAACACAGTGCACACGAGCTAAACACTTTAGATCATACTAGTGTGATAATCTGCACTCTGACAAACTTTGGTTTCAAGTCCAATCACATAGAAATTAACCTTTGTATTTGCACATGTTTAATAACTCAACTTGGTTTGATTACGTTTTATTTTTCATAAAGTCATTTCACATGATTAATTTCTCATTGTGCTCGCATTATCTGTTCACAATACAAATTGTCATACTTCAATTTATCGTAATTCGTTGCAGAGTTAACCTATACATTATATTGGCAGCTTTCTTTGATCTAAAACATCACTCTTTTATCTAACCTGCATAAAGATTAAATGGTGGAAATTATGAATTCTGAAGAAACTGAAATGGACGTGAAATTACAGAAGCAGCTGAAACAATAACTTGTCCAAAGAATTTAGTAAGCAATATGATATAGCATTTAATCGCTTCATTGGCTGGTGTAAGGCAAAACATGGTAAACATAATTTCACTGAGAATGACTGTTAGCAAATCAACAAAACATTAAAACATCTTGCTTTTTTAGCGTCATTTCTCTTGTTTCAAGAATGTGTTCTAAACACTGTTAGTTTCAGGAATCAATATATTACTCAAATTTTACAAATTCAAGTGCTGTCTAAAAAATAGTATATGCCACAGGATTGCAAAACTTGGTCTACAAACATTCCTACTCGCAAAATAAAACCCTACTTTTACCCCTTGTATCATAATCCACTATTAAAGCAAGCTTTGTTTCAACTGAGTACTCAGAGCAATGACTAATGTAGTATAAATTACCAACCCTGCCCTCCAGAAATACTATGCAATAATTGAAGTGTGTGCTACTGACACATTTCATGTCAAAAACTGAAAAATATCTTCTATTTAATTTTAAAGCTAATTTTTAGATTCTGCGAACCAGAATCTAACTTCTTCACAGCATTTCTTTCTTTCTTTTTTTACTGTATAATTTGCATTTCCATCAGTTATATATTACTTTAACAATGACATGCAAATACACTTGACATATGGTTCCAATCCAAATGCTGCAGATGAAAAAATAACTTATGTGCTTATTTATATGCAGATATAAGGATATAAAATACCCAAAAGTTGGTAATAAATATATTGAAGTGTGAGTCTTTTTAAACATCTATCAAATATTATAGCTTTATTGACTTTCATTTGTAATTTCACATAAACTTGGCCAGCTGGAATGCCATAATGGAAGAGAGTTTAGACTACAAATGCTATGATCCTTATGACCTTGGTTTGCTTTTGTCCCTCTCCAAGACATTCTCATGACTTTTTTCTACCCATTATGATTTATTTTTGTATCTCTTCCACAAACCATTCTTATGAGAGCTTATTTTTCTATTTACTGCATGTTAATCAAGATAAGCATTTGCAGAAATAGCTATATTACTTGATTTGTTTTGGCGATTAACATCCTTTACCGAGTAGGCCTTATCAGATGGTGAATGAATGAAGTGATCCTCAAATGGATCCACAGCCCTTAGAGCTTAAGGCTGGTTCACAATAGCCCAAGAACATGAAGCAATATAGCATACAATATTTTGGTTTACAACAGCCCAGTAACAAGAATGGAATGCATATTGTGATGCAGCCGAGAAATTACAGCTGATTTAAACAATTCTGAGAAATATTAATAAAATTCTAGTGGTAACACATA
Organism: Deroplatys truncata; assembly: GCA_030765065.1. Taxonomy (NCBI): domain Eukaryota; kingdom Metazoa; phylum Arthropoda; class Insecta; order Mantodea; family Mantidae; genus Deroplatys; species Deroplatys truncata. The sequence goes on from CM060988.1 coordinate 204,792,252, forward strand.
CTAACTTCACTCTTTCAAGATAATTACCTTGTACACATTTCGAAGACACCTTGTCTTCATAAGCTAAGAGCCACTAACGAGTCTGTCGGTTCCGGTGTAGAGGTCGCCGTTGTGCTTCCTGACGTTAACGTCATTTTCGGCTTGATGTATTTAAAGATGAGATCCTTTTCCAGAGGGAAATTGAAATTCATTAGATGGCTTTTGCTTTTTTGTACAAGGAGTTTTTCCCATATCGTCAATTCTATTGGATTTTGGATCAACTTGATTAGATTTATTTCATTGTGGATGTTTGGTTTGAATTCCAGAAATAATATGTGATAGCAAATTTTCAGTTTCTTTGTGTCTTATATTTCTAAAATGTTCTTTCAGTCTCACCCCTATGTTCCTTTTTGTTTTGCCTATATATTTAAGTTTGCAATCACTACAATTTATCTGGTAAATGCCTGGCACTTTAGTTCTAGGAATTTTATCTTTTGTGTTTGTTCTTAATATGTTATTTAAACTATGTTTATTGATGGGTGCTATTATGATGGTCCACTGCTTGAATATCTTTTGGAATTTTTTATGTGCCCAAGGATGAAATGTGAACTTTTTAAAACTATTGTCTTCTGTTATTTTTTTGTAGTGTGGTAATTTCCTTTCTAGATTCATCTTTTTAAAATTTTTGGATTTTCTTGTATACTAATTCTTTTTAAAGCCATTTTTGTAGGCTACTTCTATGATGTTTTGGAGCTCTTTCTTATATTCCTCATCTTTCAAGGGTATGTTTACTAATCTAAGACCAAACTGTTGAAAATTGCACGTTTATGTGGTCTTGGGTTATATCCTTTGTTCTTTATGTAATTATCAGTGTGTGCAGATTTTCAAAAATTCCGAATTCTAATTTATTGTTAGTTCTGATGACTATTATATCCAAGAAAGGGAGTTTGTTATCTGATTCTATTTCCATTGTAAATTTTACCGAGGTATCAAATTAAGTAACTTCACGTATCTTCAGCAAATGTCTTGTTAACTACTGCAAAGATGTCAGCATATCTCAACCATCGTTTAACTAAAAATGAGAATGCATTTGTTGTGTGGGTCTCCAGAAAGCTCATGTTCAAATTGGCTAGAAATGGGGGCAATGGATTTCGCAGTAGTGCTACTGTTGTGTTCGACTCCAGAGTGAAGCGAACCATCAGACATGGAGAGGCTGTGTCGTGAAGTGACAGAAATGAAGGAGAACTACATAAAAACGAGATACTGACAGTGAGAACGGAACAAAATGATAGTAGGGAAACTGGAAAAATTCACAATATCAATGATCATAAAGAGGAAAGTGGATTTTATGCATTCGGATTTCATTTGTTTTTTAACTGAACAATGACATTTTTTCACCTGCTTCCAATTCAGCCAATGTAATGCAGGTTAGCCAATGCCAAATTTCATAGAGTAAATATTATCTAAATGCTGATCCATTACACCTCTGATTCCTCTAGTCGTACCAAGCTTTACTGACATATTAAAGCTGCAGTTGCTGTTTGTTAATTTCCACTGCTTTTTGCTGTCATAACCAGTTTTGAGCTGCATATAAACAAACTACAGATGAGCCTTTCACTTGAAGAATGAACACTCAATGAATCTGCAAGTGTCACCAGAGCGTTAGGATGCACATTTTCTTCCAGTTTGTGACTATAGAGAGCACTAGTGGCTGTTTCGTTCCACGACTAGAATAACCTCTACAGTAAGTGTCTAATATGGATATAATATGCCATATTTGGGAATGAGAACGAAAAAGTTAAAACTTGGCCACATCTTCTTTCCTGGGGGCCAGGAAAGCTTTCTGTTGCTCCCATTAGAATATATATGCATTTCAATTTTGTCATTCTTGTTCTGGTTACCATTTTCCGTTGCTGTGAACCAGACTTTAGAGTTAGCCAATATTCATTACCCAGGTAATTCACCATAATGAAGATTCGAACTTGGGATCTCTTGAATGTAAGGCAGACTAGCAACCCCCACACCAGAGGGGTGGACCATTACCCATTTTGTTCTAGATACCAGAGGGATATAGAAGGCTGAGGAAGCACTCAAATGTTTAAACAGCAGGACATTACATGCTGACTTCGAAATTGCACACACTTTGCAAGTCATCACTAGGGCCTGGATTTTTAGGTGGAATAAACTTTCATTTTAGGTTTCCTCTAGGCTTAAAACAGGTTGTTTTTAGGTTTTTCTTCATTAAATTTTTTTTTATGTTTCACTTCTTGGATCAATACAGGTATCAATAATTTTGCTTTTCTGATACTTGGTTGTAAGATTTATATTTTGGCTTGCAGTAGATAGTTGCATACATTCTCAAATTTTTTGGCATAAAAAATTACCTAGTATCATGTAATACATTCTTGTATGAAGAAAAGGTTCATTCAATGGAACATGACGTCATTGGAGCATAGAACATAGATGCCAGTGCAGCAGGTTCTAAGGGTAGTTTTCCTGAATACTTTTCTCCCTGCAATACTGAATTGATTATTTTCATATCTTCAAAACCAGGATTTCATTCAGGAATCTTCTGCAACTTCGAAGAACATGCAACGCCCACTGGTCCAGGTATTTCTTTACTGGAAACATTGCCAATTATATCTAGAGCATCTTTCACTGACAAAGTTGTACTTTCCGACCGGAGAGCAGCTTCAAATGTGTCTTAATGTATGCAAGGGAAGCGGCAAGAGTGGGGCACTCCAGTGATTTCTTAGCCTTGGCAATGCAAGAAGCTTTTGTTTCATCTAATTCATTGACAATAATTTTAAGATCTTCTCGGCATAGTAAATGGCAGCAGACAGCCAAGTCCTGACCTTCTGTCAGCTGTATGCAGTGTCACCACGTCACATGTGCTGTGTTTAACTGTAGTAACTGCAACTATCTACTGGCTATAAATGCTGGAAATAATTTTACAATGAGTTTCAATCAGAAGATAACATTCTTCATTTTGAAAAAGGAAAAACAGCTATTTAGGTTATTTTAGGTGTCAACACTCCCTTTAGGTTTTTTTTAGCTGTAATGAAATTCGCATATTCTGCTCCAGGAAGTGTGAAACGAGCATATATCTTGAAATGTGTTAATTATATAGCGAGGAAAAATATAGGTTAAAACCTAAAAATCCGGGTCCTAGTCATGATAAATACAAAACAGAATGCTGACTTGCAACTTTGAAAAATGCATACTGATTTGATATCGAGAAATGAGTGAAATGCATGGAAAACACTAAGAAATGGAGGTTCTCTTAATATCCAGAGTGTTCCTTGGAGTGTGTGAAGCTGTTCTACATACCGGTTGTTGCTTGAACAAAGTCACTGGGTCCGCCCACCAACCCACACTTTCTAGTGCCCGTCCTTATATAGCAGAAACTGGCAACATTTTGTGCTGAGCATTGCCAACCTAACATAATAAAGAAAGATTAGCATCTAGATGTATGTGCATCATGTGTATAGTGAAACTGGCCTGTTTTCTCACACTAAATAATATCCCAAAATTGTAGCACAAGGTATGGCAAAGTTAAAACCAATAGCAAACAAATAATACTTAATGCCACATAAAGGTTTACATTAACAAATTAAATTAAGTTTTATTTATGGACGTTCTTTAACTGCTATGGTTCTTAGTGCCACATTCTATATTGGGCATGAAAGACCAAAAATTTTGCTCAGCGGCCTCTATATCATACTTGAGGTTGTTCTACTTGCTATAAGTCTATGCTTTATGTTCTTTTTCCAAAGGAAGCCACGCTAAGGATTTTTACACCCAAAAAAATCCATTTCCCTCCACGAGTTTGAACCAGGGACCTTGGAACTAGAGGCTAGCATGGTAAACTTAAACCACGGAACATTTGCATGAATCTGTGTTTTAGCAAGATTTAAATCTTTTTGGGCATAAATTTCTGTCTCTCTATTATGATTCAAAATTATGCAAACTTCATTCAGAATGAAGAGGACTTCACAGAAAATTTAAAACACAAGGTCTGTTAAAAAGGTAACCAACCTTATTTTTTCCCGCATAAACCAATGAAGCCGAGAGACTTCCTTTGGAGAAGATTTACAGGGGACATTCATGCGCAGTCGCAATTTTTTTCCCACCCGCAGAAAGCATCAGTTACTGACCATTGGCCTACAAGTGAAGACGTGTAGTGAGCGTCCATTGGATTTCAGTTTGTAAAATGACAGAAACACTTGAACAGCAATATTGCATTAAATTTTGCCAAAAGCTTGGTGATACCCAAGTGGAAACCATTTGCAAGATTCAACAAGCTTTTGGCAATGATGTCATGAGCATCTCATGGATAAAGAAGTGGTACAACCACTTTAAAGATGACCACACATCAAGGGACAGTAAACCACTTTCACGAAGTTCCTCAACAAAGTGAAATGACAACGTTATTCAGACAGTATGGATGCTGGTCTTGGAGGACCGTCGTATCACAGCCCAAGAACTTGCGAACAAGATATGGGTAAGGATTGGATTGGTACATTCAATTTTGATGGGCATGAGGAGTGTCTGCAAACTTTGTACCGAAGCTACTAACAATGGAGAAGAAGCAATGGCATCTGGACATCACGGCCAATGTAAACATGCTGCCCAATTTTCTGAATACTGTAATCACAGGCGATGAGACAGGGCTTTATGGTTATGACTCAGAAACCAAGATGCAATTGTCACAGTGGCAACATCCATCATCCCAGAGACCAAAAAAAGCATGGCAGGTCTACAGCAGTCAAGGTCATTTTGACCATTTTCTTTCACTCCCATGGTGTGGTGCATCATGAGTACACACCACAAGGCCAAACCATCACAAAGGATTACGTACCAGGAGGTCCTTCGTGATGCTGTGTGGTACAAACGACCGGATCTGCGGGTAGCAAAAGCTTGGCAGCTCAATCTTGTTAATGCACCCGCCCATTCTGCGCATTTGATTCAGGCTTTCTTCATAAAACACAACATTCCTGTGGTTTGTCAGGCTCCCTACTCACACATAGCTCCATATGACTTTTGGCTATATCTGAAGCTGAAAATGTCAATGAAAGGTACCTAATTTGAGTCAAGAGAAGACATCGTAAGGAATGCGATGGCCTGGCTGCTCACCATTCCAAAATCTGCATTTCAGAAGTGTTTCCAACAATGGCAGGAGCGCTGGGAGAAGTGCGTGCATCACCAAAATAAAAATTGAGTTCTATTGCTGCTATGGTCCTTAGCGTCCCATTCTATATTGGGCGTGAAAGATCAGTAATTTTGCTCAGAGGCCTCTTTATCAGGTTTGAGGTTCTGTTACGTGCCATAAATCTATGACACGGGACCACCGACTTTACTTCCCTTCCAAAGGAAGCCATGCTAAGGATTTTTACGCCAGAAAAGTCCTCCGCCGAGTTTGAATGCGTGACCTCGGGAACTAGAGGCTAGCATGTTAACCACTATACCACGGAGGATGACGTGCATCACCAAGGAGACTAGTGTTTCAGACTTCCAAAGTAATAAATGTATTTTTGGCAACCAAAGTTCGATACTTTTGAATACATCTCGTATAAAATTTATTAATACTGCAATTATTGTAAACATACAAGTTAAAGCCATTTATGAGAAAATAAACAATAAGTCAGATGTTCAATGTAAAGAGTAGTTTGGAATGGGGGATTGGGGTCTCTCTCTCTCTCTCTCTCTCTCTCTCTCTCTCTCTCTCTCTCTCTCTCTCTCTCTTGCACACATACATATACAATATGTACAGACCTTTTTCTTGTCATTGAAATCTTGATATAAAATTTTGGACCAGAATGCAATATTCCCTCTACCTACTACAGGGCAGAAAAAACTTAAAACAGTTTCTCTGTTAAGCTTACCTTAATTTCATTGTCTTCTGTTGAACTTCTTTCCAGCAAATCCTGTTCTTCTTTAATTTCTACTTTGGTATCCACTTCACTGACCACATTGTGTTTACTTACGTTTATTAAAGGATCTTCAGAAAAAAATCCATTCTCATATTGTGAATGAAAGTCTGTAACAAAAACCTGTTCGATTTCAATTTTGTTATCCAATTCACTGTCAATATTAGATATTTCATTCTTCACCATTTTTGCACTGTTTTCAGAAAAAACCTCTCTGTCATTCTGTAAACAGAAGTCTGGAAAACAAGACACTTCTTCTTCTTCATTATACTCTTCCTTGATTTCTACTTTGATATCCATTTTAGTATAGTTGCTGCTTCTGACAGTTGTTCTTAAATTTCATTAGCCAGTCTGTGGAAAAAATAAAATAAAACCACACATTATTAACATCATGAAGTAAGTCTAGGAATCATGGCTGCCTTACCTCATGGATGGGGTAATCTGTAAAGTACAGAGCCTTCAGTTGGACACAATTGTAATTTTCTCCTTCCAGCCATTACTAGTACTGAAATAAAGTCTCTGCAATGAATATATAATATAAAACTGTATGTGAGTATTAAACTCCAGCATAATCTGGAATGCCTAAAGCAATTTCAACCAAACTAGGTAGACAGGTGGCTTACAATCTGGAAAACAATACGTGGGGGTGACATGTAGAGCTAATAAAAACTGACCAATCCATAGTCCTCAAGGTCACACAAATGATTTGTGACACTTCAGATTCCAAGTTCAGTCCCCATTAAAGGCTGTTTCACAATAGTCTGAGGATGGGTAGCAATGCAGTATACAAGATTTTGGTTCATAACAACCCAGTAATGAGAACAAGAATGCATATCGATGACAATACTGATCACAAAGTGGAAAGTCAATTTTGCGCATTAGAATTTCCTTTGTTTTTAACTGGCTCATGATATTTTTTTCACCTCCGTCCAATTCAGCTAACATAATGCATTGATATTGTAATGAAAAGAAGCTAGAAACAGTGATGTGTATTGAATTTATTTAAAGGTGAGTCGGAACTGTTACACTAACATCACTTAAGTTTACTCACTTAACATGTTTCGGGAAACGGTTGTTCCCATCCCAGAAGTTAATTCGACTGGCCCGTGTTGTTGGTGTTTCCGTTTTTTGGACTGGATCCTGTGGTGGCATCTTGTGGTGGAGAAATGTACTTCCAGAGAGGATTTGGTGGCGGCAAATCAAAATTCATTAGATGTGTGTTGTGTTTTAGAATGGTGATCTTCTCCCATGCATCTAATTCGGCTGCAAATTTGGCTGGTTTGACTAAAGTAATATTGGGTTTGATGATGTGATTAGTGATCCAAAAATGGTGTGAAACTGCAGATTTGTCCATTTGTTTGTATTTAATACATCTCATGTGCTCCTTTAGCCTAGTTTCTAGGTTTCTTTTTGTCTTACCTATGTATACTTTATTGCAATCTGAACAATTGATTTTATAGATTCCAGCTTTTTTGTCTTGTGGAATGGGGTCTTTTAACTTGTTACAAAGTAATTTCTCTATGTTAAATTTGTTCTGTGGAGCTAGGCTGATGTTATGTTTCATGAAAATCTTCCACCCGGGAACATTTCACAAATTTAAGAAGATTTTCATGAAACATAACATCAGCCTAGCTCCACAGAACAAATTTAACATAGAGAAATTACTTTGTAACAAGTTAAAAGACCCCATTCCACAAGACAAAAAAGCTGGAATCTATAAAATCAATTGTTCAGATTGCAATAAAGTATACATAGGTAAGACAAAAAGAAACCTAGAAACTAGGCTAAAGGAGCACAAGAGATGTATTAAATACAAACAAATGGACAAATCTGCAGTTTCACACCATTTTTGGATCACTAATCACAACATCAAACCCAATATTACATTAGTCAAACCAGCCAAATTTGCAGCCAAATTGGATGCATGGGAGAAGATCACCATTCTAAAACACTACACACATCTAATGAATTTTGATTTGCCGCCACCAAATCCTCTCTGGAAGTACATTTCTCCACCACAAGATGCCACCACAGGATCCAGTCCAAAAAACGGAAACACCAACAACACAGGCCAGTCGAATTAACTTCTGGGATGGGAACAACCATTTCCCGAAACATGTTAAGTGAGTAAACTTAAGTGATGTTAGTGTAACAATTCTGACTCACCTTTAAATAACATAATGCAGTTTAGCCAATGCCAAAGTTTGATATAGTAAGCATTATCTAAATGCAGATCCATTAAATTTCCGAATCCTCTAGTCGTACCAAGCCTTATTTAATGGTGTACATTACAGGTTATTGTTCTTTGTTAATTTCTACTGGTTTTTGCTGCTATTTCTAGCTTTTCCTATTGTGTTTGAGACAACAGCAGTTTTGAGTTGCATATAAACAAACTACATATGATCCTTTCCTAGAAGAACCAACACTCAATGGATATGCAGGTGTCAGGATCTGAGGTTAGGAAGCAATAAGCTACAAATTTCTTGCTTGTGACTACAGAGAGCACTAGCAGTTGTTTCAGGTCATGGCTGCCTAGAATACCCTCTACAGTGAAGAGTCTAATAAGCACAATATAGATCTAGTATGCCAAGTCTAGGAACGAGAAAGTTAAGTTCTTCTTCATTACCAGGGCCCAGGAAAGCTTCCCATTAATTGTGAACACTTCCATTAAAATACATGTATTTCAACTTTGTTGTTCTGGTTACCATTCGCAGTTCTTGTGAATCAGCCTTAACATGCGGGTAAGCACATGTACAAAATTATCCAGATTAGTGCCAAATACAAATTTTCAAGATTGCTAAGTTGAACGGATTTCCTCCTCATAAGTTTGAGTCCAGTTCACACACATCTTAACCTAATCTCGGATTGAATTCTGAAACCAGAGGACCCTGGGTAATTATGTAGAATTTGGGCCGCTAGTATTTTCTACAGTGACTTAGGTCTGTTTTGAACACTAACAGGACAACTGTGGGAATGAAGGGTTTTGGGTGGGGAACTGTCATAACCAAAAATTAACTCCTACTTTCTCATTTTCTCTCCTTTCCCCCTTGTCATTGTCTTTCCTCCTTATTGTCCTCTCCTTTCTTGCCCTTTTACACACTATCTTACACATACATACATTATTTTACAATTCAACTTAACCCTAGAGGACTCGATCTAACAGCATAAATTTTCACTTCCTTTCCTTTATTTGCAAAATTTCAGGAAATCGTAATTTTACTTCCTTTTAGCTTTCAACAGCAGTTACTCAAATCGTTGATTTATTTTACCCTCTGTTCACTAACTTTCCATATGCATGATACGTCACAAGGTCAAAGAGCAACATGTGATGACCAAACATGAAACTCCCTGACAGATGACACATAGCAGTTACATTTGGAAAATGCACTTCAGAAAGACGGCTTCAGTTCCAGCAATGGGTGTGTAGTTACAGCTATTAGATTTATACAAACCGTGTAAAATATAAAAAAACTATGGTCATATCTCATATCTTGCAGAATTTATATTCAAGCGAGCATATCCAGACCATCACCACCATCTTCATACATCTTCAAAGCGGCTAGACAACTGTATCCTCTACACCATTTGTAAAAGGTAAGTTTTTGGCAGAAAGCTGAAGCTCATATTACACAGTTTAAAAGTAGGTGTGATAATTAGAAAAGCCTGCAAACCACCTGCCCTCCATGTTTACCACACTTTCTTATATACGAAATAAATCATTAAATAGCAATGTCTGTTACAACTATGCATCCGTGGAGGAAAGTGCCAACCCATCAATACTAGTGAAATCCGTGATAATAGTAATTTTTCAAAGTTCTTCCAAACACACTTGTTACCATCACTTCATAAACACACACACACACACACTAACCTTGAGGCTAACCTCAGGTTAAATGTAAAAAACACACACTGTGGTTTGCTACAGCCCAAAGGCCTCCACTTGCATCCTACTCGTTTTAAGGCTAAAAGTAAGAGCTGCCAACAAGGTTCCAAAAACTTAGCAAAACTGTCAAAAGAAACGGACAAAATTCTGTATACGTAAAGGATCCATGAATCTTTTCAATGAATCAGATCTTTTGAATGATCCTTCGATGTGTTATTTATAGTAAACATTTTAACACACTTTAATCACTTTTCGTACAAAAAAGTCTAAACTGATGCTAACTTTATGTAAATTTATATATATATATATATATATATATATATATATAAAATGAACCTAACACTAACCTTACCTGAATTCAGGAACTTAAGCTTATATAAAAAAGAACTAACCTAATGCTAAACTTCCATGAATTCTAAAACCTACGCTTATTAAAAAAATAAAAAGACTAATCTAACCTTGCATGAATTCAGAAACCCCTAATTTTTATATACATATATATAAATAACCTAATGGTAACCTTCCATGAGTTCATTTTCTCTCTCTCTCTCTCTCTCTCTCTCTCTCTCTCTCTCTCTCTCTCTCTCTCTCTCTCTCTCTCTCACACGCATGCACGCACGCATACACAAAAAAACCTAATCTCCCATAGTGCTTTGGGTGCAATTCGAGTGTATGAAAAGTGTTTAAAATGTGTTAAAATCTTCACTATAAACAACAGATCAAACAATCATTCAAAAGATCTGATTCACTGAAAAGATTCATGGATCCTTTACATATACAGAATAACAGTAAAAGGAACATGTTCGTAGCAGTACAACAGTAAAAAATAAAAAGGAGCCATCTTAAGCTAATCTAATGATTTCTTTAGTCTCTCACAAGAATTCTTAGGGCTGATTGTACAAACTCGGAATAAATCTTGGAATCCGCTATCAAGGGTATAAATGTGGCGACGAGTTGTACGACGCAATTTTATGCCTTAATAGCTATTCGAGTGTTTACAATTAAAAACTAATGTTAGCTTCATTGCGAGCCATTCATGCCAGCTTGATAACGTTAAACTACCTTGTTTTGCTGAAACTTGTATAGCAATTTGCATTGTTTCCACAATCAACTGCTCCTACACTATCATTATTATTGTTACTTTTGAACTGTTTACGGCACTGTGAAATAGTTATTAATGCTTCCAAGTATGTTTGGATGCAAAAATATGATTTTAGAACTACATTATAAAAACTACATGGACAGATGCTATGATTTATTGCGATAGGATAAGGGTATTTGAGTGTATAACCTTATATTTTGTGCAAAGCTGCAACTTGTGCTGATACTATACCAGTTTATGGTATATTTAGTTTTCTATGCTCAAAACAGCTAATGCACTTAACCTGACTTCTGTCATTGCATTCCTTAAAATAACTTTTTAATTTGAGTTTTGGAAACTCGTATTTTAACTATTTTAACACTACTGTCAACTTAAGATATAACTGAATTGCTGCACTGAGATCAAGTACCTAAACTGTTAGCTAAGCAGGTATTATTAACCAACAGAAATGTTAGAATACTTAGTACAAGTAAGATATTAAGAAAACCTCCCATTACAGCTCGCACTTTTTTGATGGCAATACTCAAGTGCAACAGCTAGAAATTATCAATCAAAGCAATGACATCAAGAGCATTATTATTTTCTCTACTACGTATAGTAAATAGGGGAAGTATTGTATTCCACCCAAAAATTTGATACCGAGATTTCATCAGAAATACATATTTTGAGACCCCGTGAATCCAAAAAAAAAGCATTTTTGGAAACATGTCCGTGTGTGTGTGTCTGTGAACAGCATAACTCTGAAACGAACAGTCGGATAAACACCAAACTTGGTATTTAGATTCAGTATCTTCCAGGGATGCAACATGAAGGTTTTCAAGAAAATCCTCCCACCCCAGATTACCCTTTACGTGGAACGTTTTTCGAAAATTTTAATTTTCTCAAAAATGGTTCTAACGATTTTGATTAAAATATCATATGTTTAAGATATTTCATGACAAATTAAATGTATATCTTGAATTTTCTGGGAATTCCTCCAAAAGTATTCTTCATTGTGAACAACTTTTGTATAACTGGTATACCATAAGAGATAGACAAAATTTTACTACACAAAAAATGTAGATCACATTAAAATATGCAATTTATGTCATATACATTTTTTTTGTTGAGTGAACCATTTTTGAGATATTGCTTGTTATTCCCTTAAATCTTCCAATACTTATACTTTTCCTCAAATTCGTTATTCATTTTTTTTTGTCCTGGTAATGCAAAGAGAATGGAATACTCCATATAGCAACCAGCTCTTAAAATATTTGACTATCGCTTAAAGCCTAGCAATTCCCCTTGCATCTACAAGAAAATTAGCAATAAGATTAACATCTTGATATCTCGATTAACATGAAGTAGATGGAGAATAAGCATTTGTAAATATAGTTTGTACAAGAGTAGAGAAAGTCATGTGAGTGTAACACATCAGATTTTTTTTCACTAGCCGTGTTCTCTATTCCGCCAAAACTTGTTTCTAATGTCATCCAGCTGCTTTGTTTCGTACCCAGAAAAGCGACAATGATAAAACTGAGTTTATCTCTGCATTCGTTTGGAGTAAACCCACTTTGTAAGCACCCACAAGTTGTGATTTTGTTCTCAAAAAACTTAAACTTAATATTGCATTAAAATATGGGAGCTCTGGAGGCCTCTACTAGGTTGGTCATCACTGGCAACTGCTCCCCACAGCGTGATCATTAGCTTCACCATTGTTAAACATACACATAATCTCCAAATACTGAATATCGCACAGAATAATCACACTTGTAGCTATCTTACATTTTGAATGATGTTTTTGAGCTTTATGAAGTAACCAGTCCTTTGTGTATCATCAATAATAACTTTACATCGCCGCATGTCATAGTAGTGAAGTGCTATACTGTAGGCATTTTGTGTTTATCTTGGGTAGTATTTAACTTCACTGTTTCCATAAACCTAATATTTTGCTGATATTGTAGGCACCTTACACTGTTTTAAATAGTAACCTTATTTTATCTATCCTCCTATCATATGTTTTAAATAACCATCAAATTATCTCAGAGCAATATCTTTTCTCAACTTAAATCTCATTACCACCGTATTCATTTATCGAACCACCTCTACAAAGGATTATGCTAAGATTTCTGGTTCTCAAAAAATATAAGGAAATTCATCATTTATACCGGACAAAATTGTGTTCAGTGCCCAAGCAGTCATTTTCCTTTTTATATGCTATTCTGAAAATAATGGCTTATCCCAGGATAGAATGAGAATAAGTTATTCTATGATTATTCTCTTGAGAGCCTCTATACCAATGTCGTACAACACAATTTAGCACATAACGATGGAGTAACGTCTAACAGGGGTTTATTCTGACTTCGTACAAGTGGCCCTTAACCAAAAGTACACGCTACTAGCTTCACTGAACACCTGCTAAATTAAGTGGAGCAATCCGCAGTACAGTAGGCAGCCTCAAGCGACAAATGTCGTTGTTGCAGAGCGTAACATTGAATGTCTTCCGCCGACAGTGAAACTCAGGTTTTAGGTAGTACTTCAAATGCAATATTTACTATATGTTTACACCTCAAATGTAACATAATGCTTCTTTATCCATATCCTGCTCCCTCTAGACAACATTCTTAATAAATACATGCAAATAAGCGCTGCTACGTGCATGTAACCTATTACCATCTACCTCCATTATGGAACCTTTCTGACAAACAAAATTGGTAAGAACGTAATCAGTATTAAAGAATCTATCATTAACGCCGGAATTCATTGATTTTTTTCGAGCAGTCCTAGTTCTGCATAATAACCAGACCCTGTTGTCTCACTGTGCTAAAAGAGACAACAGGTTATATTCTCCAACTGTACACTAATGGTGGCAAGTACATACAAAAGCCCTTTACTTGTATTCATAAGAGATTACCCACAAAACATGTAGTTCGTTTTATTTTTGTTCATTTGTCTCTGCATATTTTTTACATTTTTTGTGTATTTGCATGCATATTTAACTATTTGATTATGAATACAAATCCAGGCTCAACTCACATGACCTCCACCGTTTTATGCACGACATCAACCATCACTCCAAACAGAGAACTTGCCCACTGACTGTTTATAGTTGAATATTATCAGGTGTGCGCAGTGCTTGGTGTGATGAAACAGCAATTTGAAAGAGTGGGATGCTCAACCTGTGCATGTGGTAGTTAGTCTGAGTTTAACTTGCCCGTTTCAGTATCACAGATGAGAAAGGGAAAAACATACAAAATACCTACTGGGTCGATTCAATTGATTATCCATAATAATCCAGGATGAATTATGGGTTATGCAGGACATGATGTTATGAAAGCAGTCACTAGGCCCACCACCATCGTCTTTAAGCAACAGTGTTATATAGCAGAAACCGGTGACATTTTGAGATAGATATTGCCAAATAAACGAAGCAAAATTTTGTGGTGGTGTTAGTTGTGACATTATTTATTTATTGAGCCCCACGTTTGCGAGCCAATTTGCGATGGTATTACTATTGTATTTGTATATTTGTGTTTACTCCGCGTGGTGAAGCCATCTTGTGACGTGATTCATTTGTAAGGTTGTTAGCTCCATCTGGTGTTAGCAATTTGCAGCAGTATTAGTGTTTGTTTGAAAGAATGCTACTGTTATTTTATTTAATTTTGGTTCTCTGTCCTCCGGCTAGCTATTATCCTTTTGGTCGAGCACTTCTCTTTATACAGGTTGTGTAAACGGAAAGGAGTCTTTTATCCAAAGATAACACTGATGAAAGAATTTGTTTTACACTTTTATTGTCGAACACATTTACACATTGATCTTGACACTCGTCAAACTGAAACTGTTATAATAACTTCATTACTGATCACTCTGAATTCGCGTACTTCAACTTTTTGTATAATTAACTTTATAACACTTGAGATTTTTCATAACTCTACTACGCGTAACCTATGAATTGATAGCCGACGTATATTTCTGCTGGACTGAAGGCGACGTGTAACGTGCAAATGTTTTCGACGAACTGACGGACTGAAGGACTTTACCTGTAACCTAGCTTCTATTTATACTTCTACACCCCGATATGCCTAAAGATTATAACTGAGCTGCTATTGGCTAATAAAACGCGCCAACATTAGCGTCTATTTTTATATCCAATGAAAATTATGAATACATATGCTTTAGGAAACATGTTCCAGCAAATTCTAAAAGAAAAACGCGCCAATATTACGTAACTTCCTCGTCTCTAATAATGATAAACAGCTCACCCCCTCGCTGCATTATTGCACGCTATTATTGTCAGTTTCAGTAAGGCTGTATAAACTTACTTCTCAACAATAATTACAATCAACAAACATCTCAAATCAATGTCACATAAAAATGCATATTCACACTATAATCATTCGTTACATTTAAATAATTTGTGATACAAATTACTGCATCAATTTAGACTTATGCAAATCTGGATCATTCAGGTTTAGCCTCGCAGATCCTATGGCTACGCACCGTGGTTGTTCTGGAGACTGTAACTTCTTCACTCCTCTACTTATAAAAGACATCCCTGGGCTACGCTTTGCGGCTTAGAGCTCCAGGAGCACAACACAAGCAAAACTCCCATAATCAGATGTAATGTGTGTGATTGGCTTTATGTGACGTGTTAGTAATGGACACAAGTGACTGCTGCACTCAACATAAATATGTTACACATAAAGTTTCCACATGTGTTAATAACTGATATGTGTGTGTGTTTCTTATGTGCATTTACTCATCTTAAAGTATAAGAATTCATTCAGATACGTCCGTGTCATTCGCATAGCATTCACTCGGATGCGTATGTGCCATTTGTATAGCATTCACTCAGATGCGTCTGTGTCATTTGTATAGCATTCACTCAGATGCGTCCGTGTCATTCGCATAGCATTCACTCAGATGCGTCCGTGTCATTCGCATAGCATTCACTCAGATGCGTCCGTGTCATTCGCATAGCATTCACTCAGATGCGTCCGTGTCATTCGCATAGCATTCACTCAGATGCGTCCGTGTCATTCGCATAGCATTCACTCAGATGCGTCCGTGTCATTCGCATAGCATTCACTCAGATGCGTATGTGCCATTTGTATAGCGAACCCGGCTTGTTCTCACGTGCCGTACAATGACCAACCTGCCTCAGTGACATTAGGGAAATGCAAGATCATTCTCACTATATAACTTATACTATGTACAGTTATGCTCAGATACACTCAACAAAATACATAATGGTACATACCGAGAGGGGAAAAGCACTACAATACTTGCCAAATAGATGAAGAATTCCCACAATAACTCAGAATCAATGAAGAAGTATTTAAACACGATATGTTGTCACAACGAAGTCATTTATACCAGCCATTCGTCCTTTCTATCTGTTCCACTTATTAAACAGAAACTGGCATCATTTTCAGATGGAAGCTAGTGATGTGCCGCCAACAGAACGGGCAAAACGTCCCTAATTGAAGTCGCCAACATATAGGGGTTTAGCTTCACTGATCCTATGGCTACGTCCTGTTGTGCTTTACTCTTCTACTTATATAAAAAAAATATATCCCTCGGCTACGGTTTACAGCTTAGGACCCTCAATCCTGTTCTATACTTTGCGGTTTAGATTTCCAAATAAGTAGTAATGATCCGCTCCCGTGTTGGCAGCACCTTCCGCTATTTTCGGATTGGCAATGTTGGCAGCAGAGGATAAAACAAGCAACATACTCATAATGTTTGGGTCGATGTTTGTTTTTCTTTATTTAAATTTATTTATTGACGCTATGGCTCTTAGCGTCTCTCCTGTTCTATATTGGACGTGAAAGATCGGGAATTTTGCTCGGAGGCCTCTTTATCAAGCTTGAGCTCTTTTGTCTTTTACGTGGCGTAAATCTACAACACGGGCCCACCCGCTTGGCTTCCCTTCCGTAAAGGAAGCTATATGGATTTTTACAGTCGAGAAAAAAGAAGTACATCCCTTCCGGCGGGTATTAACCCGCGACCTGTTGCGATAGCTTGTTATAACAAATAAAGGTGGCAATAATTGACATAAATGTCAAGATATGTTATGTTCAACGTTAATTTGTCTTCCTGATGGTGATCTTTTATTAACTTATAGACTTTTTTGGGGGGGGGGGCAATTCTCAAGCCTTGTCAAAACAACACATTTACAATTTATTTAGAGTTCATCTATTCTACACAAGCACTTTTTTTTTAACTAATATTGAAGCTTCCTTCGAAATAAATTAGCACTTAACACTTTAAGTTAATTTGGTAGCTTGTTGCACAAAATTTTGTCCATTGTCAGGTGATCCTTCTAGTAATTATTTTGTGTTATTGCACTATATTTATGACCATATTTTACCTGCACAGCATTTTTATTTACAGACAGTATTTGCAATAAAATATAGTCTACCTATTTGCAGTCTTCTTGCACTTGACGTATGTTTCTCCTGCACCCCAAATTCATACTATCGCCATAATTTTACGTTAGTGACACCAGGTGATAGCAAAGTACCATATGAGGTAACGTGCTCAAGTGCAGAAACTTCTGCTTTCTCCAAACCACCAATACTGTCAACTATAATTTAATTAACATATTACTTCATTCTTGCCCTAAAATACTATACCTAATTATATTTATATACACAGCAACAAACGTCCTTAAAAACAAGCCTTTCCTTTGTCAGGCATTATCATTGTTTTGATCCCAAAGTTGCAAGTTCAAACCTGGCCCAGGTATGCAAGTGACAGTTCCACATCAGTAGATTTATTAGCATGTAAAAGAACTCCCACAGGACAATACTCTAGCACACTGTTGGCATTAATATAATATTGACAGCATGTTATTAAAAAACAAAATTAGTTATTGTTGGGAGCACCTGCAGTTTATTCATAATCATGAGTATTAGCAGCAGATGATGTTTCACATTTTCAAAGCTGTCTGAATTTAAAATTTTGTGAATGCCCATTTTATACTCACGGCTGCTCCTGTGTATTGACAAAATGTGCATTTTGAATAGCCTATGAAATCTTCATTTGGGTCAACAGTTTGTTTGCAACTGGAGAAACCTAAGTGGTAGATGAATTAAAATTAATCATTTTGAAGTATTCCTTATATGCTTCTATTTTTCCATAAGTGTATTATCCAATTGAAAAAGTTTCTTTCTTTTCCTCTGTATAAACTCCTTACTGTTTTATTTGAATTCATTTCTTCTATATGAAGTATGCATTTATAGATTGTATAGACTAGGCAGCAGGCAAGGTCAGCATATTCTGTGCTAGCAAGTGGGTATTGCGACACATTGTTTGTTGGAGTGCAGCAGCCGAGTGAGTGGTGTCGGCTCGTGTATAAATAGGAATGCAAGTTCTTAAAGTGTGGCTATCTCATCATCCCCATATATATTTCTGTCTGTTTGGGAAGAACAGTTTATGTTTATAGTCATAGGTAGTGCAGCAAGGTTGTTCAAACAATTAAAAAATATAACTTATAATGACTCTACGCTACTTGTAGCAGTGAATACAATGGTTATAAAGGAGTGGAATATGCTGTAATGATAGAGAAGCTCAAAGACACCATGAGTACTGAAAATGATCAGAACCATAAAATCAGTTAATCGGCTGATGATCGGGAAATGAAGGAGTCCTTTGTTCACAAACAAGTCTGACTGACTTGCATCTAAAGTTTCCTCAGTCCCAATTTCCATGACTATACAGATGCTGCTTGCATAGTAAGCATGTTTGGATCTACTTACATGTGTGATTAATGAAACACTGTAAACCTGGTCACAGAAGCCAATTATCTAATAAAAATTTGAAATGGCTTTGTACAACAAAGACAATTACTCCAATTATTGCAGAGATAATTAGGGGAAATGGCTACAAAAGGCTCAATATCTGGATCAGGAATGAATACAGTTGCAAATATTAAATGTAGTACTGGTATGTAAGTGGCGGAGGAAGTAAGAAATGGAATGTTAAATTTCCTCTATTAAGCACCCAGTTGAATGTAATATGAAATATTATTTCTATTTCTCTTTGTATACATGGTCCATATTATCAATAAATGTTCAAATCTTCTCATATTGCAAATCATGCAACTGTGTTGACCTTTTCTACGTGCCTGCAGACACATTGGGGCTAAAAGCTGTATGTCACTGCACTGGTATATACAGTACATTTAGAAATCTAGTTGGCTCTTGATACCTTAGTCCTGGTTCTATGTATGGAATTCAGCCATTAAAATGAATCTCCACATTCCAAACCGTGTGCCTTCTCTTTCAGTTCCTTATCCACTTAAAAATGCCCCTACTACAATTTCCTCTTCCCTTGTTCCTCCTAGTGTTTTAATTGTCCCTATATCATCCTGTAGATTACTTAATCCCATATATTAAGTCCCTATCTTTTAACCATTTCACATTCCAGTAGACAATGCAACCTAAACTAATACATGCGAATAGGACAAGGTCTTCAGCCCAGGCTTTTACCCAGTCATATTCAAATGTAATTCCTATATAGAGTTTGTAATGGCTTGTTTAAAATTATAATATATTAAAATATACAGTACAATTATGTTTGTACTTCTCTTTTAACATACCAGTTTTTACTTTCTCTGCCATGTATCTATTAGGTACAGAAGGTAATGAATTCCACCCAAAAATTTGATACTGAGATTTCACTGCAAATTCATGTTTTTAAGAACCTCAATCCAAAAAAGCATTTTTAAAAATGGTCTGTGAACAGCATGACTTAAAAATGAAAAGTCGCATAAATTCCAAACTTGATATTTAGCTTCAGTACTTTCCAAAGCTGCTACATGAAGATTTACAAAAAAAATCTTTCCCCAACTACCCTTTACATGGAATATTTTTCGAAATTTTTAATTTTATAAACAATGGCTCTAACAATTTTGATTGAAGTACTGTATATTAAAGATGTTTAAATGACAAATAAAATGTATATTTTGAATTTTGTGGGAATAGCCTGTGAAGTCCTCTCGATTTGGAAGGAATTTTGTATAATCTTGTATAACTGGTAAACATGAAATGATAGATGAAAACGTACTACACAAAATATGTAGATCTCTTTAAAACACACAATTTGTTTCCATTAATGTTTTTGTGTAGTCAGCCATTTCAGGGATATCCATTATTAATGGATCGAATAGTCATTCTTTGACTTCATCTTGTCGATTTTCAGCTGTTTCTTGCATGTTATGGAGAAAGTATGGAATATAAAGGCCAACATATGGCATCCAGTTCTTAACATTTAACTACTGCTATTTCTTTGTATCTGTAATGAAATGTGTAATGCAGCTATTTCTGGGAAGATTTATCTGGATTAAAATGAAGTAGATAGAAAAATAAACATTCAAAAAATAATTTGCATACCCACTAATAAGGAATAGAGGGTAGAAAAACTCATATGAATGTAACACACTTTGCTTAAGAAGTATTCCTATGTTTTTACAGCAGTTTCTGAAACCCTTTTATATATAGTTGAAACCATTTCTGATTTATTATGTCTTTTCTCCACAGTTAAAATAGTATGTGTTCAATATCTTCACATACTCCACAAACAGGGCACTGATTCAGTGAGACACCCTTTCTCAGTCCTTTGAATCTCCCTGCACCTGCTCTTACCCAAGCAATACCTTCACTTTGTTCTTTATTTCACTTTATTTTAACAAGCTTATGTTGGAATATGCTACAACGGAAAAACTTGTGGGCAATTTTACTACTGGTATCCACAAATTTGAAGACATACATAGACAAAATCTGTATGCTGCTACCAGAGAGAAATGTTCCTTGGTGCTATTTCGAGAATTAAAAGAGGGAGGGTTATATTGAATGTAGCAAGAAGGAACAGGAGAGGTTAGCATGGATTAGGCTAGGAATATGAATTAGGTCAACAGAATGGTTTTCTGCAGGGTGAATGCCCTCTGTGTGGGAGTATAGAAGATGCTAAACATATCTTATTTGAGTTTAAGGAAACAGAAATGTGGAGGAAAGGAAGATTTGGGATGGAATGAATAGGGACATGGAAATGAAACCAATCTTAGATAAGAATTATAAGTGCATACGTCTTTATCTAGAGAAACTGAGGAAAGGAATGACATTATATGACTGTAAATGTAAGAAGTGAGAACATTGTAACTTTACGTATTTCGTACCTTAATAGTTTGCCCTTCTAAAATTTTAAAGGGCAGTCTTACTTGTGTGATAACTTAAGGGCTTAATAAATATTAATGGTATCCAGTGGTGGAGAAGGAAGGAGAGATGATTATCATACATCACCTTCTAAGGGATAGAGAAAATTGTGTGGACATGTTTGATAAAACAGCAAGTGAAGGCTTTGTATGGGCTAGAACAGGGATGTGTTGAAGTTAAAATGGTTAAGAGCAAGGGGTGATATAGGAAATGCCCATTTTGTAACCAATATGAGGATAACTGGCATACGATACTAGAACATGAGAGAAACCAACATTCTTAGGAGAGAATTGGGAAAGAAGAAGTCATCAGATCTACCAAGAGAAACTAGGTAAAACGATTATAAATGCAAAAACAAGTGCAAGCAAGTCAAAATAGGAAACTATTTAGGTCTAGTGAAAACTAAATGGATCAGGAAAATCAGAAAGGAGAAGGAAGAAAGTTAGATATTAATAAGCGATATATATATAAGTAGTAAATGGGGCCCAATAGCCTGAAAAAAACCACTGGGTTTGAAACTATGGACCCCAGGGAATTCAGCAACTTAGTGTAGTGTTTTATAAATTATGTTAATAGAAGGACTATTGTAGAATCTCAAATATAAGTTTCTGATTTATAGTGTAACTAATGACCTAACATGAATTCTAATTGAAGTGGAAATAAAATAACATACTGGTATCCAATCGAAACATTGGACTCTCATTAGTGTTCATGTTGTTAATATGCAATAAAAAACAAACTTGAATTAGGATTTTCATATATCTTTACATTATATCAATTAGATCTTTAGTGATTCACCTGCTTATCTTGTAGACTTTACTTCACTCATTCGGTAAAAAATGTTATTCATCAAAAGTACTATTGGAAAATGTCAAATGTTTGCGTAGTGGAAAATTCAATATAAAACTGCATTTTTGGGGTCAGGAGCCCCCAAAAAATGCATTTTTGGTAAATCTCTACATAAAATCTTTGGGCAGAATACAATAAATATTTTAGTTACTGTATTTAACAGGAAAAGTAAAAACAATCATTTATTCATTACCTACATTAATATTATAAACAGAAAGAATTTGTATGTGAAATCAAACTGAGGTTTATTTATGGACACTCTAGCTACTATGGTTCTTAGCGTCTCATTCTATATTGGGCACCAAAGACCGAATTTTGCTGAGAGGCCTCTGTATCAGGCTCGAGGTTCTTTTGCATACTGTAAATCTACCACGCAGGACCACCGGCTTTACTTTCTTTCTGAAGGAAGCCATGCTAAGGATTTTTACAACTGAAAAAAATCCACTGCGCTCTGCCAGGTTTGAACCCATGACCTCAGGAAACACAGGCTAGCATAGTACCCATAGACCACGGAGGAGGACAAATTTGTTTGTGGATATGCATCTGTAAGGTAATCCGTAAACTCACTCAACTCATTTTGATAATTCTTCACCATTGAAGAGTTCAAGTCTTCAAAGACACACATGCACCTTTTTCTAAACATGCTCTTTTGTGATTCAGGGGCTTCAAAACATGTGTTCATGGTGAAATCTTGGTATCAAACTTTTGGGTGGAAGATAAAGTAAAATATGCTTTGCATTACATTAGCAACCAGTTGGAGTTTCATGCAAGGCAGAAGTAAATTTCCTCTTTAAACAGTACTAATCCAGTCTTTGTTGCCAACTGGCAACAATTTTGTGTATATTTCTAAACCAGGATACTGATTAATGTGATTAAATTCTGTGTAACTCTGCAAAGTCCCTCCTGAAATATTCACTATTATGCCAATATTTCAAGTAGGTTTCTTTTCTTCATTTTCTTGATCTTCTTACAATCTGGTTTATGATTCCTTTAAATAATTCTACCATTCCACTCCATTTGTAATGCATCTGAGCTTTTCTTCCTGGTTTTATCACAAGTAGTAAGCTTTTTATATCCCTGATTACAATGTAAAGTAACTTTGTAATACTATGCTGTTGTAAGTAATTCCAGAGTGTCAAGTTATATAACTTAGGAAGGTTACTTTGGCAACAATGTTCCCATTTTTTATGAATCTGTTTATTTTTGGAAATGAGAAGTATAGTATATGACATTTTTGTTTTGTTTTCCTATAGTAATTATCACAACCATACATGCACAATGAGTCATTTTAAAATTGGAGCTGACCCAAATTGGGGAAAAAATCTTATTATATGTTATTATGAAACACTTTATTTGATTGTGAGTATCTTCTTATTATGAAACCCCTTTATTTGATTGTGAATATCTTATTATTATGGAACCCCTTTATTTGATTGTGAATATCTTATTATTATGAAACCCCTTTATTTGATTGTGAATATCATATTATTATGGAACCCCTTTATTTGATTGTGAATATCTTATTATTATTATGGAACCCCTTTATTTGATTGTGAATATCTTATTATTATGGAACCCCTTTATTTGATTGTGAATATCTTATTATTATGGAACCCCTTTATTTTAATGTGAATATCTTATTATTATGAAACCCCTTTATTTGATTGTGAATGTCTTATTATTATGGAACCCCTTTATTTTAATGTGAATATCTTATTATTATGGAACCCCTTTATTTGATTGTGAATATCTTATTATTATGAAACCCCTTTATTTGATTGTGAATATCTTATTATTATGGAACCCCTTTATTTGATTGTGAATATCTTATTAGTATGGAACCCCTTTATTTTATTGTGAATATCTTATTATTATGGAACCCCTTTATTTTAATGTGAATATCTTATTATAATGAAACCCCTTTATTTGATTGTGAATATCTTCTTATTATGAAACCCCTTTATTTGATTGTGAATATCTTATTATTATGGAACCCCTTTATTTTAATGTGAATATCTTATTATT
The DNA here is from genome assembly GCA_030765065.1 of Deroplatys truncata. Taxonomy (NCBI): domain Eukaryota; kingdom Metazoa; phylum Arthropoda; class Insecta; order Mantodea; family Mantidae; genus Deroplatys; species Deroplatys truncata. Next base: position 204,816,216 of record CM060988.1, read on the forward strand.
ATGAAACCCCTTTATTTGATTGTGAATATCTTCTTATTATGAAACCCCTTTATTTGATTGTGAATATGCTCTTATTATGGAACCCCTTTATTTGATTGTGAATATCTTATTATTATGAAACCCCTTTATTTGATTGTGAATATCTTATTATTATTATGATTTTTATGAAACCCCTTTATTTGATTGTGAATATCTTATTAAAACCCTTTATGTGATTGTGAATATATTATTATTATTATTATTATTATTATTATTATTATTATGAAATCCCTTTATGTGATTGTGAATATCTTATTATTATGAAACCCCTTTATTTGATTGTGAATATCTTATTATGAAATCCCTTTATTTGATTGTGAATATCTTATTATTATTATTATTATTATTATGAAACCCCTTTATATGATTGTGAATATCTTATTATTATGAAACCCCTTTATTTGATTGTGAATATCTTATTATTATTATTATTATTATTATTATTATTATTATGAAACCCCTTTATTTGATTGTGAATATCTTATTATTATCAAACCCGTTTATTTGATTGTGAATATCTTATCATTATGAAACCCCTTTATTTGATTGTGAATATCTTATTATGAAACCCCCTTATTTGATTTTAAGACATTAAGACTCTCATGTGCAAATGCAGAACTAAAAATATTTTATCATCTTGCTATAGAATTCTTACTGACCAAACCAGTAGTTTAGCCGAAATGGCTGCATTTATTTTATACTTATAACCTGTGCTTTTATGCTATACTATTAGTTTTTCAATATCGACAATTTTAACACTACAAATGGCTACTGATTGATCCTTTACAACTTAGGTAAAGTACCACATTCAACTTGAAATTGCATTTTCCTCTATTCCTTTTTCTTTCTTTTTTTCCCAGCTCTTTTCACAGTTCAAAATGCTCCTTCAATGACTGCTTATAACTTATCTGCTTAAAATCTTCAAAGACAGCTTCAGGAATTATGCATTTAAAAATTTGTGCACTAGTTAAAACATATTTAATAGTTCAGTTAGATTATTGTCCATAACATAAAAAGGTTTAAAAAGTTGCAAAAAATATTATTTCACTTAAACTAATTAAAATTAAGAAATACCTGCAAAAAATTTCTTTATATTGGTATGCTAAAATAAAATTAAAAGTTTGGAAGCAATCTGATAAACTGTAGTGTCCAAGGAGCATTTCATATTATGATATCAAAAAGTGATTCATTATGAACACAATTAATATCTTAACAATGGCTTGACACAGTTCATTAAAATTTAGCGTGCACTATATTTTTGTTTTGGGTAAAATAAAATGTTAAGGCAACCAGAGGAAAACTGTGAATATTTGAATTTTCACAGATGCATTGCCTTAAAACCCTTCTCACCTACACTGCCACTCAAAAGTTTCCAGCCACCCACTGAAAGTAATGAAATTCAGTGTTTAGCTTGAATTGTTATTTATTCCACATAACTACAAGCAACCCAAAAATCACCATTTAAAATACATTAGTTTAAAAAGTGAATATAGTAAAATGTTTTGAAAATTTACAAAACAGGTCTCACACTGGGTGGTTGTACTGACCCGTCATCATCCAGACATGCTGTACCATTAATTATTTAACCTGGGTCCACCCCATCCTAATCTACAGGTGAGACAGAGCACCCGGCGGGTCTAGCCACACTCCACCAACAGCATGTTTCTGGCCGACATAGAGTGGAAGCAGCTCAAGTATCATACGAAATGACTTGCAGTTTTCAGCCAATATATATATGGCTGAGGAGTACAATCAGTCTTCAGTTATAATCTAATTAAAAATTTGCTATACTTTCAGAGAGAAACAAACATCTATGGTAGCATATAATAATGCAACTAGAAAGTTTCATTAGAGAGGTCAGGTGCTAAGGTTACAGAAAAAATCCAATTAAATCCATAACTCTTATCATTTAGGTGTTAAAATTACAGAACAAAAGTACAACAAAATAGCAACAGCACCTTTAAATAATTACAAAGTATTAAAAAATTCTAACCAATAATAATGTTTATTTTGCAAATGGCTCATACCAGAAAGAAAAGAATACCTTGGTCATTTATTTCTTAGAATAAATAAACTGCTGGAACAAATGAAAATGAAATTAAAACCAATGATTGTTACCACATTAAATTTTGATAACACAATAAAACATGTCAGGATTTTTGCTTCTTTGTTTCTTTAAATTACCTCTGTATTACACTTACTATCCTGAGTGTTTGGAAACTTTTGGCCAGCAATGTATCTCTCACACTTGTATTCCTTTACAGTGCCATGAATCATAAGCTTTGCACTTACAAATATCACCTTTAAATGACTTTAAGCCTTGGTGAATCAAATGATGGATTTTCAGAGTTTTCAACTGAGTAAAACACTTCTTACAAATCACATTCATTTGATTTTTAGCTTTCATGAACCAAATTGTCTTTTAATATTTGAAAATCCAGTAAAACCTTTCACATATATATCATATCTGTATGGCTTTACATACCAATGAATAAAAATATGTCCTTTAAGACTTGCAAGTGAACAAACTACTTCTGACAAATCTCATACTTGTACAACTGTAGCCTTATGAAACAAATTATGTTTTTCCAACTGGTCAAATGAGTAGAATTCTTATTACAAATTTCACACTTATGATTGTTTACCTTCATGAACCAAATTATGTCTTTTAAGAGTTAATAAACGGGTAAAAACCTTCTCATAAATATCACATCTATATGACTTTACAACCTCATGATTCAAAATGTGTCTTTTAAGACTTTGCAACAGGGTAAAACCATTCTCACAAATGTTGCACTTGTATGGCTTTATGTCATTATGAACATATATGCATGTCTTTTCAGACTTGTCAACAGTGTAAAATTCTTCTTACAAATGTCACACTTGTGTGGCTTTATACCCTGATGAATCAAAATATGTCCTTTAAGACTATGCAATTGAGTAAAACCCTTTTGACAAATGTTGCAATTGTATGGTTTTACAGCCTCATGAATATAATTATGTTTCCTCAGGTTCGTCAAAAGGGTAAAACGTTTTTCACAAATATCACACTTGTGTGGCTTTTTGCCTTCGTGAATCAAAGTATGTGCTTTTAAAGCTGACAACTTTGTAAAACCTTTCTCACAAATGCTACACTTGAATGGTACTTCGTCTTCATGAATTAAGTTGTGTGTTTTCAGACTTGACAAATGTGTAAAACCCTTCTGACATACCTCACATTTGTATGCCTTTGAGTTCTCAGGACTGAAGTTATATCTTACCAAGACTGACTTGTACACTTGATTCTTCTTATAAACATCACATGCCTTTATGTTGTTCTGCTGAGTCAAACTACTTTTATTGAGGCTTGAATTTGTGCCATTCATTTCCCCACAATGAGGTTCATCTGAGTGAACACAGTTTCCTTTTGGAGATATTTCAGTGATATCAATTTCTTGACTCCTACATTTTTTGGCAGTTTTACATTTTAAACTATCCCTCCTCATGCTTTTTGTTTTTCCAAAGTCTTCATCAGGGATTATAGCTGGTTTACTACTGGAAACTACTCTTGTCAATAACCTGAAAAAAAACAATATTTATACTAGGCATACACTTACAGATATCCAACTTCTACGTTATGAATGATGGTGACAAAGTTAAAGAGTTAAATGCTTAGTTATAATCAAATTTAATTTATTGATTTGGAATATCAATGTTGACCTAATTGGTGAATGAATTTGTGCATATACAAATTGACAAAAGAAAATTAAACTTGCTGCCATCTTTTATATCACTGTTTTTCTTCCTATTATAAATTTCCAATATTGCTGCCAAATCTGAAAACACACAACACACACAGATGATAATGGTTATGAGTCATTACATTTTTTTAAATTAAGGAAATTAATAAGTATATTGCCGGTAGAAAGAAAATAGTGAAAAACCTAATATACATTACATGCTTTATCGATGGTAAGAATTAAACAAATATGAAGAGACCAACAGTTCTTTTAACAGAAGCTATAAACCCTTGAAAGACACTAGGGGCATGACAAACAGTTATTACCGAGTAACAGTTATATGTAACTGTCACAGTTACAATGTGTTAATGGTTACATGTAATGGTCACCAATAATGATTAAGTTATTTGTTTTCATGGTTATTAAATTCCCAGTTACATTACGGTTATCAGTAGCAATTAAGTTGTTTCTTTTTCATGACTACCACATTCACAGTTTTAAAAGACAGCAGAGACTCGATGAAGAAGATAAATTAAAAGCTAAAGATTATAAGAATATTAAAGATAGAGTTGATATACAAAAAATGCCAAGGAAGACTGCAGTGGCCTTATTTAGGATGGCAACTGGCCACGATTGCCTCGCAGAACACCTCTACAAGATAGGATGCCTACCTATACCCAAGTGCACTCTCTGTGAAGAAGATGTCATCCTGAACAAACAGCATCTCACCAAATGCAAAGGTCTTAAAAGTGATAACTTACAGACTTTATATTGGGAAGCCAGAGGGAAAATGATGCAGATCAATTAATCCCCAGTGCTATTGGTGAACAACAACCACATTCACAGTTATAATACATGAATGGTTACCAGTAATGATTAGATGTAACAACATTTCAATATGAACAATGTAGATACAGATTTACTTTGTTATTTGAGGCAATCAAAAAAGCTTCTCTTGCTGTGTCAACACTTAGATTGCTATGGTGGCTTATAATCACAAAATGGATTTGCACTTACTTTTGCATTCTTGCATATACATATGTACTACATATACTAGTACATAGCCTTCTCCCTATTGGCTAAGCCATTTGAGTCACAAGTGTGCGATTGTTTTACTTTTTTAGATTCTCATTTCTTCTGCTTTTTTTCTTACTTTGCTTCTCCTGTTTTTCCATTACCATGTTTCCCCTGTTTTACTTTTTACTGTTTATTACCATAATTACTGTTGTACATAAACACATATAGAACACAGAGACACAAACACCCATGTCCATGACAGGACTTGAACCCATGACCCTCAGCTTGGCAGAGAGCAGAAGCTATACACTCCTGCGATCACGGCTATGAGGGCCAGTGCTCTTACCACATGCAGACGGGAAAAGCCACTAGTAAATGAAAAAAATTATTAAATTCAAGCAAATCAAAAGCATGCAGTGGCAATATTAATAAATAATATTCAACTTACAATTAAGCTGTGTTTGGTAATGAGACAGACATTTCAAGTTCAAGGTTTGATTTGGGAAATACAACCCATTTCATATATCTGTAGGCCTTTCATTGTTCTTGCCCATGAAAAGTTAAAGGCTAAATATCCATTTTAACAAGTCAAAAGAGTGGAACCACACACCTTCACATACACTTTTTGAATTTGAAAGTTGAAGAAATTTCATGTTTCTTTAAGCAATGTTAGAGGGTAAACGCTGAAATTGTGAAAATCTGGATCTTGATTCACTACTGTTAAAATATATGTACTGCTGTTTGAGCTTAGTGGCCCATGTATATCACTAAATAGAGTTAATTGTTTGTTCACACTGTGATATATAAAAGTTCGTGCAACTATAATTGTATGTGAACAACTATCTTATGCAGTGCTTGCACCTTTGTTACCTGAGTACCGACCCTGTCATATGTGGTCTGTGACCTACATTCGAAGCAATGCGCTGTAATAAACAAATTGTACTTGCAACTGCATGTGAGGAACACTCAAGTTGCACACCAAGACGTGGCCTTGGTTGACATTACTAGTTCCTGATAAGCAATACCATTGCTGTGCACATGCATGAATAATTCAGCCAGGCTCAGTAATCATTAACACGATGAGTAGTTGTATTTCTTTATTCAGTAAATGTTATTGGGTAACTAGTTACTTTAATAACCATTACATTAAGGTAATTGTTACATTTTCTGGCCATTTCTGCAAGACACCATTAAACATAATAAAATGTAATTTCCCTTGTAACCAGGAGGTGGTTAAGTGAAAAGCAACACACTCAAACTGTGTTACATAGCTTATGTTCAGAGAACAGTTGCAGTATCTAACACTAACAGGGAATATGTGTCTGGAGAGATTCACTGATACAACTTGATCAAACAACTGTGTTACATTCCTGATGTTCAGAGACCAGTTGCAGTATCTAACACTAACAGGGAATATGTGTCTGGAGAGAGTCACTGATACAACTTGATCAAACAACTGTGTTACATTCCTGATGTTCAGAGAACAGTTGCAGTATCTAACACTAACAGGAAATATGTGTCTGGAGAGAGTCATTGATACAACTTGATCAAACAACTATGTTACATTCCTGATGTTCAGAGAACAGTTGCAGTATCTAACACTAACAGGGAATATGTGTCTGGAGAAAGTCACTGATACAACTTGATCAAACATCTATGTTACATTCCTGATGTTCAGAGAACAGTTGCAGTATCTAACACTAACAGGAAATATGTGTCTGGAGAGAGTCATTGATACAACTTGATCAAACAACTATGTTACATTCCTGATGTTCAGAGAACAGTTGCAGTATCTAACACTAACAGGGAATATGTGTCTGGAGAAAGTTACTGATACAACTTGATCAAACAACTGTGTTACATTCCAGATGTTGAGAGAACAGTTGCAGTATCTAACACTAACAGGGAATATGTGTCTGGAGAAAGTTACTGATACAACTTGATCAAACAACTGTGTTACATTCCTGATGTTCAGAGAACAGTTGCAGTATCTAACACTAACAGGGAATATGTGTCTGGAGAAAATCACTGATACAACTTGATCAAACAACTGTGTTACATTCCAGTTGTTGAGAGAACAGTTGCAGTATCTAACACTAACAGGGAATATGTGTCTGGAGAAAGTCACTGATACAACTTGATCAAACATCTATGTTACATTCCTGATGTTCAGAGAACAGTTGCAGTATCTAACACTAACAGGAAATATGTGTCTGGAGAGAGTCATTGATACAACTTGATCAAACAACTATGTTACATTCCTGATGTTCAGAGAACAGTTGCAGTATCTAACACTACCAGGGAATATGTGTCTGGAGAAGGTCACTAATACAACTTGATCAAACAACTGTGTTACATTCCAGATGTTGAGAGAACAATTGCAGTATCTAACACTAACAGGGAATATGTGTCTGGAGAAGGTCACTAATACAACTTGATCAAACAACTGTGTTACATTCCAGATGTTGAGAGAACAGTTGCAGTATCTAACACTAACAGGGAATATGTGTCTGGAGAAAGTCACTGATACAACTTGATCAAACAACTGTGTTACATTCCAGATGTTGAGAGAACAGTTGCAGTATCTAACACTAACAGGAAATATGTGTCTGGAGAGAGTCATTGATACAACTTGATCAAACAACTATGTTACATTCCTGATGTTCAGAGAACAGTTGCAGTATCTAACACTAACAGGGAATATGTGTCTGGAGAAGGTCACTAATACAACTTGATCAAACAACTGTGTTACATTCCAGATGTTCAGAGAACAATTGCAGTATCTAAAACTAACAGGGAATATGTGTCTGGAGAGAGTCATTGATACAACTTGATCAAACAACTATGTTACATTCCTGATGTTCAGAGAACAATTGCAGTATCTAACACTAACAGGGAATATGTGTCTGGAGAAAGTCACTGATACAACTTGATCAAACAACTGTGTTACATTCCAGATGTTCAGAGAACAGTTGCAGTATCTAACACTAACAGGGAATATGTGTCTGGAGAAAGTTACCGATACAACTTGATCAAACAACTGTGTTACATTCCAGATGTTGAGAGAACAGTTGCAGTATCTAACACTAACAGGGAATATGTGTATGGAGAGAGTTACTGATACAACTTGATCAAACAACTGTGTTACATTCCAGATGTTGAGAGAACAGTTGCAGTATCTAACACTAACAGGGAATATGTATCTGGAGAGAGTCACTGATACAACTTGATCAGACAACTGTGTTACATTCCTGATGTTGAGAGAACAGTTGCAGTATCTAACACTAACAGGGAATATGTGTCTGGAGAAAGTTACTGATACAACTTGATCAAACAACTGTGTTACATTCCAGATGTTGAGAGAACAGTTGCAGTATCTAACACTAACAGGGAATATGTGTCTGGAGAGAGTCACTGATACAACTTGATCAAACAACTGTGTTACATTCCTGATGTTGAGAGAACAGTTGCAGTATCTAACACTAACAGGGAATATGTGTCTGGAGAAAGTTACTGATACAACTTGATCAAACAACTGTGTTACATTCCAGATGTTGAGAGAACAGTTGCAGTATCTAACACTAACAGGGAATATGTGTCTGGAGAAAGTTACTGATACAACTTGATCAAACAACTGTGTTACATTCCAGATGTTGAGAGAACAGTTGCAGTATCTAAAACTAACAGGGAATATGTGTCTGGAGAGAGTCACTGATACAACTTGATCAAACAACTGTGTTACATTCCTGATGTTGAGAGAACAGTTGCAGTATCTAACACTAACAGGGAATATGTGTCTGGAGAAAGTTACTGATACAACTTGATCAAACAACTGTGTTACATTCCAGATGTTCAGAGAACAGTTGCAGTATCTAACACTAACAGGGAATATGTGTCTGGAGAAAGTTACTGATACAACTTGATCAAACAACTGTGTTACATTCCAGATGTTGAGAGAACAGTTGCAGTATCTAACACTAACAGGAAATATGTGTCTGGAGAGAGTCATTGATACAACTTGATCAAACAACTATGTTACATTCCTGATGTTCAGAGAACAGTTGCAGTATCTAACACTAACAGGGAATATGTGTCTGGAGAAAGTTACTGATACAACTTGATCAAACAACTGTGTTACATTCCAGATGTTCAGAGAACAGTTGCAGTATCTAACACTAACAGGGAATATGTGTCTGGAGAAAGTTACTGATACAACTTGATCAAACAACTGTGTTACATTTCTGATGTTCAGAGAACAGTTGCAGTATCTAACACTATCAGGGAATATGTGTCTGGAGAAAGTTACTGATACAATTTGATCAAACAACTGTGTTACATTCCAGATGTTGACAGAACAGTTGCAGTATCTAACACTAACAGGGAATATGTGTCTGGAGAAAGTTACTGATACAACTTGATCAAACAACTGTGTTACATTCCAGATGTTGAGAGAACAGTTGCAGTATCTAACACTAACAGGGAATATGTGTCTGGAGAAAGTTACTGATACAACTTGATCAAACAACTGTGTTACATTCCAGATGTTCAGAGAACAGTTGCAGTATCTAACACTAACAGGAAATATGTGTCTGGAGAAAGTTACTGATACAACTTGATCAAACAACTGTGTTACATTCCTGATGTTCAGAGAACAGTTGCAGTATCTAACACTAACAGGGAATATGTGTCTGGAGAAAGTTACTGATACAACTTGATCAAACAACTGTGTTACATTCCTGATGTTCAGAGAACAGTTGCAGTTTCTAACACTAACAGGGAATATGTGTCTGGAGAAAGTCACTGATACAACTTGATCAAACAACGGTGTTACATTCCAGATGTTGAGAGAACAGTTGCAGTATCTAACACTAACAGGGAATATGTGTCTGGAGAAAGTCACTGATACAACTTGATCAAACATCTATGTTACATTCCTGATGTTCAGAGAACAGTTGCAGTATCTAACACTAACAGGAAATATGTGTCTGGAGAGAGTCATTGATACAACTTGATCAAACAACTATGTTACATTCCTGATGTTCAGAGAACAGTTGCAGTATCTAACACTAACAGGGAATATGTGTCTGGAGAAGGTCACTAATACAACTTGATCAAACAACTGTGTTACATTCCAGATGTTGAGAGAACAATTGCAGTATCTAACACTAACAGGGAATATGTGTCTGGAGAAAGTCACTGATACAACTTGATCAAACAACTGTGTTACATTCCAGATGTTGATAGAACAGTTGCAGTATCTAACACTAACAGGAAATATGTGTCTGGAGAGAGTCATTGATACAACTTGATCAAACAACTATGTTACATTCCTGATGTTCAGAGAACAGTTGCAGTATCTAACACTAACAGGGAATATGTGTCTGGAGAAGGTCACTAATACAACTTGATCAAACAACTGTGTTACATTCCAGATGTTCAGAGAACAATTGCAGTATCTAACACTAACAGGGAATATGTGTCTGGAGAGAGTCATTGATACAACTTGATCAAACAGCTATGTTACATTCCTGATTGTCAGAGAACAATTGCAGTATCTAACACTAACAGGGAATATGTGTCTGGAGAAAGTCACTGATACAACTTGATCAAACAACTGTGTTACATTCCAGATGTTCAGAGAACAGTTGCAGTATCTAACACTAACAGGGAATATGTGTCTGGAGAAAGTTACTGATTCAACTTGATCAAACAACTGTGTTACATTCCAGATGTTGAGAGAACAGTTGCAGTATCTAACACTAACAGGGAATATGTGTCTGGAGAAAGTTACTGATACAACTTGATCAAACAACTGTGTTACATTCCAGATGTTCAGAGAACAGTTGCAGTATCTAACACTAACAGGGAATATGTGTCTGGAGAGAGTCACTGATACAACTTGATCAAACAACTGTGTTACATTCCTGATGTTGAGAGAACAGTTGCAGTATCTAACACTAACAGGGAATATGTGTCTGGAGAAAGTTACTGATACAACTTGATCAAACAACTGTGTTACATTCCAGATGTTGAGAGAACAGTTGCAGTATCTAACACTAACAGTGAATATGTGTCTGGAGAAAGTTACTGATACAACTTGATCAAACAACTGTGTTACATTCCAGATGTTGAGAGAACAGTTGCAGTATCTAACACTAACAGGGAATATGTGTCTGGAGAAAGTTACTGATACAACTTGATCAAACAACTGTGTTACATTCCGGATGTTGAGAGAACAGTTGCAGTATCTAACACTAACAGGGAATATGTGTCTGGAGAAAGTTACTGATACAACTTGATCAAACAACTGTGTTACATTCCAGATGTTCAGAGAACAGTTGCAGTATCTAACACTAACAGGGAATATGTGTCTGGAGAAAGTTACTGATACAACTTGATCAAACAACTGTGTTACATTCCAGATGTTGAGAGAACAGTTGCAGTATCTAACACTAACAGGAAATATGTGTCTGGAGAGAGTCATTGATACAACTTGATCAAACAACTATGTTACATTCCTGATGTTCAGAGAACAGTTGCAGTATCTAACACTAACAGGAAATATGTGTCTGGAGAGAGTCATTGATACAACTTGATCAAACAACTATGTTACATTCCAGATGTTGAGAGAACAGTTGCAGTATCTAACACTAACAGGAAATATGTGTCTGGAGAGAGTCATTGATACAACTTGATCAAACAACTGTGTTACATTCCTGATGTTCAGAGAACAGTTGCAGTATCTAACACTAACAGGAAATATGTGTCTGGAGAAAGTTACTGATACAACTTGATCAAACAACTGTGTTACATTCCAGATGTTGAGAGAACAGTTGCAGTATCTAACACTAACAGGAAATATGTGTCTGGAGAAAGTTACTGATACAACTTGATCAAACAACTGGGTTACATTCCAGATGTTGAGAGAACAGTTGCAGTATCTAACACTAACAGGAAATATGTGTCTGGAGAAAGTTACTGATACAACTTGATCAAACAACTGTGTTACATTCCAGATGTTGAGAGAACAGTTGCAGTATCTAACACTAACAGGAAATATGTGTCTGGAGAGAGTCATTGATACAACTTGATCAAACAACTATGTTACATTCCTGATGTTCAGAGAACAGTTGGAGTATCTAACACTAACAGGGAATATGTGTCTGGAGAAAGTTACTGATACAACTTGATCAAACAACTGTGTTACATTCCAGATGTTGAGAGAACAGTTGCAGTATCTAACACTAACAGGGAATATGTGTCTGGAGAAAGTTACTGATACAACTTGATCAAACAACTGTGTTACATTCCAGATGTTGAGAGAACAGTTGCAGTATCTAAAACTAACAGGGAATATGTGTCTGGAGAGAGTCACTGATACAACTTGATCAAACAACTGTGTTACATTCCTGATGTTGAGAGAACAGTTGCAGTATCTAACACTAACAGGGAATATGTGTCTGGAGAAAGTTACTGATACAACTTGATCAAACAACTGTGTTACATTCCAGATGTTCAGAGAACAGTTGCAGTATCTAACACTAACAGGGAATATGTGTCTGGAGAAAGTTACTGATACAACTTGATCAAACAACTGTGTTACATTCCAGATGTTGAGAGAACAGTTGCAGTATCTAACACTAACAGGAAATATGTGTCTGGAAGGAGTCATTGATACAACTTGATCAAACAACTATGTTACATTCCTGATGTTCAGAGAACAGTTGCAGTATCTAACACTAACAGGGAATATGTGTCTGGAGAAAGTTACTGATACAACTTGATCAAACAACTGTGTTACATTCCAGATGTTCAGAGAACAGTTGCAGTATCTAACACTAACAGGGAATATGTGTCTGGAGAGAGTCACTGATACAACTTGATCAAACAACTGTGTTACATTCCTGATGTTGAGAGAACAGTTGCAGTATCTAACACTAACAGGAAATATGTGTCTGGAGAAAGTTACTGATACAACTTGATCAAACAACTGTGTTACATTCCAGATGTTCAGAGAACAGTTGCAGTATCTAACACTAACAGGAAATATGTGTCTGGAGAAAGTTACTGATACAACTTGATCAAACAACTGTGTTACATTCCAGATGTTGAGAGAACAGTTGCAGTATCTAACACTAACAGGAAATATGTGTCTGGAGAAAGTTACTGATACAACTTGATCAAACAACTGGGTTACATTCCAGATGTTGAGAGAACAGTTGCAGTATCTAACACTAACAGGGAATATGTGTCTGGAGAAAGTTACTGATACAACTTGATCAAACAACTGGGTTACATTCCAGATGTTCAGAGAACAGTTGCAGTATCTAACACTAACAGGGAATATGTGTCTGGAGAAAGTTACTGATACAACTTGATCAAACAACTGTGTTACATTCCAGATTTTGAGAGAACAGTTGCAGTATCTAACACTAACAGGGAATATGTGTCTGGAGAAAGTTACTGATACAACTTGATCAAACAACTGTGTTACATTCCAGATGTTGAGAGAACAGTTGCAGTATCTAACACTAACAGGGAATATGTGTCTGGAGAGAGTCACTGATACAACTTGATCAAACAACTGTGTTACATTCCTGATGTTGAGAGAACAGTTGCAGTATCTAACACTAACAGGGAATATGTGTCTGGAGAAAGCTACTGATACAACTTGATCAAACAACTGTGTTACATTCCAGATATTGAGAGAACAGTTGCAGTATCTAACACTAACAGTGAATATGTGTCTGGAGAAAGTTACTGATACAACTTGATCAAACAACTGTGTTACATTCCAGATGTTGAGAGAACAGTTGCAGTATCTAACACTAACAGGGAATATGTGTCTGGAGAAAGTTACTGATACAACTTGATCAAACAACTGTGTTACATTCCGGATGTTGAGAGAACAGTTGCAGTATCTAACACTAACAGGGAATATGTGTCTGGAGAAAGTTACTGATACAACTTGATCAAACAACTGTGTTACATTCCTGATGTTCAGAGAACAGTTGCAGTATCTAACAGTAACAGGAAATATGTGTCTGGAGAAAGTTACTGATACAACTTGATCAAACAACTGTGTTACATTCCAGATGTTGAGAGAACAGTTGCAGTATCTAACACTAACAGGAAATATGTGTCTGGAGAAAGTTACTGATACAACTTGATCAAACAACTGGGTTACATTCCAGATGTTGAGAGAACAGTTGCAGTATCTAACACTAACAGGAAATATGTGTCTGGAGAAAGTTACTGATACAACTTGATCAAACAACTGTGTTACATTCCAGATGTTGAGAGAACAGTTGCAGTATCTAACACTAACAGGGAATATGTGTCTGGAGAAAGTTACTGATACAACTTGATCAAACAACTGTGTTACATTCCAGATGTTCAGAGAACAGTTGCAGTATCTAACACTAACAGGGAATATGTGTCTGGAGAAAGTTACTGATACAACTTGATCAAACAACTGTGTTACATTCCAGATGTTGAGAGAACAGTTGCAGTATCTAACACTAACAGGGAATATGTGTCTGGAGAAAGTTACTGATACAACTTGATCAAACAACTGTGTTACATTCCAGATGTTCAGAGAACAGTTGCAGTATCTAACACTAACAGGGAATATGTGTCTGGAGAAAGTTACTGATACAACTTGATCAAACAACTGTGTTACATTCCAGATGTTGAGAGAACAGTTGCAGTATCTAACACTAACAGGAAATATGTGTCTGGAGAGAGTCATTGATACAACTTGATCAAACAACTATGTTACATTCCTGATGTTCAGAGAACAGTTGCAGTATCTAACACTAACAGGGAATATGTGTCTGGAGAAAGTTACTGATACAACTTGATCAAACAACTGTGTTACATTCCAGATGTTCAGAGAACAGTTGCAGTATCTAACACTAACAGGGAATATGTGTCTGGAGAGAGTCACTGATACAACTTGATCAAACAACTGTGTTACATTCCTGATGTTGAGAGAACAGTTGCAGTATCTAACACTAACAGGGAATATGTGTCTGGAGAAAGTTACTGATACAACTTGATCAAACAACTGTGTTACATTCCAGATGTTCAGAGAACAGTTGCAGTATCTAACACTAACAGGAAATATGTGTCTGGAGAAAGTTACTGATACAACTTGATCAAACAACTGTGTTACATTCCAGATGTTGAGAGAACAGTTGCAGTATCTAACACTAACAGGAAATATGTGTCTGGAGAAAGTTAGTGATACAACTTGATCAAACAACTGGGTTACATTCCAGATGTTGAGAGAACAGTTGCAGTATCTAACACTAACAGGGAATATGTGTCTGGAGAAAGTTACTGATACAACTTGATCAAACAACTGGGTTACATTCCAGATGTTCAGAGAACAGTTGCAGTATCTAACACTAACAGGGAATATGTGTCTGGAGAAAGTTACTGATACAACTTGATCAAACAACTGTGTTACATTCCAGATTTTGAGAGAACAGTTGCAGTATCTAACACTAACAGGGAATATGTGTCTGGAGAAAGTTACTGATACAACTTGATCAAACAACTGTGTTACATTCCAGATGTTGAGAGAACAGTTGCAGTATCTAACACTAACAGGGAATATGTGTCTGGAGAGAGTCACTGATACAACTTGATCAAACAACTGTGTTACATTCCTGATGTTGAGAGAACAGTTGCAGTATCTAACACTAACAGGGAATATGTGTCTGGAGAAAGTTACTGATACAACTTGATCAAACAACTGTGTTACATTCCAGATATTGAGAGAACAGTTGCAGTATCTAACACTAACAGTGAATATGTGTCTGGAGAAAGTTACTGATACAACTTGATCAAACAACTGTGTTACATTCCAGATGTTGAGAGAACAGTTGCAGTATCTAACACTAACAGGGAATATGTGTCTGGAGAAAGTTACTGATACAACTTGATCAAACAACTGTGTTACATTCCGGATGTTGAGAGAACAGTTGCAGTATCTAACACTAACAGGGAATATGTGTCTGGAGAAAGTTACTGATACAACTTGATCAAACAACTGTGTTACATTCCTGATGTTCAGAGAACAGTTGCAGTATCTAACACTAACAGGAAATATGTGTCTGGAGAAAGTTACTGATACAACTTGATCAAACAACTGTGTTACATTCCAGATGTTGAGAGAACAGTTGCAGTATCTAACACTAACAGGAAATATGTGTCTGGAGAAAGTTACTGATACAACTTGATCAAACAACTGGGTTACATTCCAGATGTTGAGAGAACAGTTGCAGTATCTAACACTAACAGGAAATATGTGTCTGGAGAAAGTTACTGATACAACTTGATCAAACAACTGTGTTACATTCCAGATGTTGAGAGAACAGTTGCAGTATCTAACACTAACAGGAAATATGTGTCTGGAGAGAGTCATTGATACAACTTGATCAAACAACTATGTTACATTCCCGATGTTCAGAGAACAGTTGCAGTATCTAACACTAACAGGGAATATGTGTCTGGAGAAAGTTACTGATACAACTTGATCAAACAACTGTGTTACATTCCAGATGTTGAGAGAACAGTTGCAGTATCTAACACTAACAGGGAATATGTGTCTGGAGAAAGTTACTGATACAACTTGATCAAACAACTGTGTTACATTCCAGATGTTGAGAGAACAGTTGCAGTATCTAAAACTAACAGGGAATAAGTGTCTGGAGAGAGTCACTGATACAACTTGATCAAACAACTGTGTTACATTCCTGATGTTGAGAGAACAGTTGCAGTATCTAACACTAACAGGGAATATGTGTCTGGAGAAAGTTACTGATACAACTTGATCAAACAACTGTGTTACATTCCAGATGTTCAGAGAACAGTTGCAGTATCTAACACTAACAGGGAATATGTGTCTGGAGAAAGTTACTGATACAACTTGATCAAACAACTGTGTTACATTCCAGATGTTGAGAGAACAGTTGCAGTATCTAACACTAACAGGAAATATGTGTCTGGAGAGAGTCATTGATACAACTTGATCAAACAACTATGTTCCATTCCTGATGTTCAGAGAACAGTTGCAGTATCTAACACTAACAGGGAATATGTGTCTGGAGAAAGTTACTTATACAACTTGATCAAACAACTGTGTTACATTCCAGATGTTCAGAGAACAGTTGCAGTATCTAACACTAACAGGGAATATGTGTCTGGAGAAAGTTACTGATACAACTTGATCAAACAACTGTGTTACATTCCTGATGTTGAGAGAACAGTTGCAGTATCTAACACTAACAGGAAATATGTGTCTGGAGAAAGTTACTGATACAACTTGATCAAACAACTGTGTTACATTCCAGATGTTCAGAGAACAGTTGCAGTATCTAACACTAACAGGAAATATGTGTCTGGAGAAAGTTACTGATACAACTTGATCAAACAACTGTGTTACATTCCAGATGTTGAGAGAACAGTTGCAGTATCTAACACTAACAGGAAATATGTGTCTGGAGAAAGTTACTGATACAACTTGATCAAACAACTGGGTTACATTCCAGATGTTGAGAGAACAGTTGCAGTATCTAACACTAACAGGGAATATGTGTCTGGGGAGAGTCACTGATACAACTTGATCAAACAACTATGTTACATTCCAGATGTTGAGAGAACAGTTGCAGTATCTAACACTAACAGGGAATATGTGTCTGGAGAAAGTCACTAATACAACTTGATCAAACAACTGTGTTACATTCCAGATGTTGAGAGAACAGTTGCAGTATCTAACACTAACAGGGAATATGTGTCTGGAGAAAGTCACTAATACAACTTGATCAAACAACTGTGTTACATTCCAGATGTTGAGAGAACAGTTGCAGTATCTAACACTAACAGGAAATATGTGTCTGGAGAGAGTCATTGATACAACTTGATCAAACAACTATGTTACATTCCTGATGTTCAGAGAACAGTTGCAGTATCTAACACTAACAGGAAATATGTGACTGGAGAAAGTTACTGATACAACTTGATCAAACAACTGTGTTACATTCCAGATGTTGAGAGAACAGTTGCAGTATCTAACACTAACAGGAAATATGTGTCTGGAGAAAGTTACTGATACAATTTGATCAAACAACTGTGTTACATTCCAGATGTTGAGAGAACAGTTGCAGTATCTAACACAAACAGGAAATATGTGTCTGGAGAGAGTCATTGATACAACTTGATCAAACAACTATGTTACATTCCAGATGTTGAGAGAACAGTTGCAGTATCTAACACTAACAGGAAATATGTGTCTGGAGAAAGTTACTGATACAACTTGATCAAACAACTGTGTTACATTCCAGATGTTCAGAGAACAGTTGCAGTATCTAACACTAACAGGAAATATGTGTCTGGAGAAAGTTACTGATACAACTTGATCAAACAACTGTGTTACATTCCAGATGTTCAGAGAACAGTTGCAGTATCTAACACTAACAGGGAATATGTGTCTGGAGAAAGTTACTGATACAACTTGATCAAACAACTGTGTTACATTTCTGATGTTCAGAAATCAGTTGCAGTATCTAACACTATCAGGGAATATGTGTCTGGAGAGAGTCACTGATACAACTTGATCAAACAACTGTGTTACATTCCAGATGTTGAGAGAACAGTTGCAGTATCTAACACTAACAGGGAATATGTGTCTGGAGAGAGTCACTGATACAACTTGATCAAACAACTGTGTTACATTCCTTATGTTCAGAAATCAGTTGCAGTATCTAACACTAACAGGGAATATGTGTCTGGAGAGAGTCACTGATACAACTTGATCAAACAACTGTGTTACATTCCAGATGTTGAGAGAACAGTTGCAGTATCTAACACTAACAGGGAATATGTGTCTGGAGAGAGTCACTGATACAACTTGATCAAACAACTGTGTTACATTCCAGATGTTGAGAGAACAGTTGCAGTATCTAACACTAACAGGGAATATGTGTCTGGAGAAGGTCACTAATACAACTTGATCAAACAACTGTGTTACATTCCAGATGTTGAGAGAACAATTGCAGTATCTAACACTAACAGGGAATATGTGTCTGGAGAAAGTCACTGATACAACTTGATCAAACAACTGTGTTACATTCCAGATGTTGAGAGAACAGTTGCAGTATCTAACACTAACAGGGAATATGTGTCTGGAGAGAGTCACTGATACAACTTGATCAAACAACTGTGTTACATTCCAGATGTTGAAAGAACAGTTGCAGTATCTAACACTAACAGGGAATATGTGTCTGGAGAGAGTCACTGATACAACTTGATCAAACAACTGTGTTACATTCCAGATGTTGAGAGAACAGTTGCAGTATCTAACACTAACAGGGAATATGTGTCTGGAGAGAGTCAGTGATACAACTTGATCAAACAACTGTGTTACATTCCAGATGTTCAGAGAACAGTTCCATTTGTAATACTAACGAAAGTGTTAGGAAAGCAGCTCCTGATCTTACCTTGATGATTCTGCTGAAAGAACGTTATCAGTCCCATCCTGTAACATAATAATTAATATGTATATGACAGTTATTATAGCTTCCATTTATTAAGACATAATTCTCTTCTAAAACTGGGAGAATCATAAAATGAAAATCTAATGGGTAATATTCACATTACCTTCTCTATGCATTCTTGAACAATCTATTACAAAACGTTTATTCTTCTAGCTACTTCATACTAATCAAGATAAACATTTGTCTTATTTCATCTTTCCTTGTAGGTACAAGGGGATTAGGGAATACTGTGGGTTTAAGTGACAGTCAAATCCTTTAAGAGCAGGGTGCTATGTCATGGCTTTGAAATTCTATTCTCCTTGCACGACCAAAGGAAAAAATCAAAAAGTTATTTACCTTTTGAGAAAAGTTTAAGTATTTGTAAATTTAAACCAACAGCAAAGAATATCTGAGAAATGAATCTGATGTGCAACAAAAATTTTATAGATTTTATGCTTTAACCAGGCGGCGCCGTGGCTGAGTGGTTAGACCTCTCGCCTCCCACCGAGGTGGCCCGGGTTCAATCCCAGGGACCTGCATGTGGGATTTGTGGTGGACGAAGTTTTCTCCAGGTTCTCCGGTTTCCCCCGCCATTCATTCCAGCAACTGCTCCATGATCACCTTTCCTTTCATCCATTTCACCAACATTTCGTTTCATCTACTTCCTTCATCCCATACCAGGCATCGGGCTGATCACCCATCCTGGATATTCTGTCTGATCCATGAGTGTCTGCTCCTCGACGGGCCTCTGACCCTAGGCACCCGCCTGGGGGGTGTAAGTCCTACATAAGAGGAGGGTAAACAGATAATGATTGAATGAATTCTTTAACCCAATCATGTCATATTTAAATCCCCTAGCAGTAATAGTGGTAACAGCTTAATGCTTAAAAATCATTTAATATCAACCAATAAGTGTTTTTTACTGAAAATTTGTGTACACAATATTAAAAACTTAAACTCGCCAGTACTGTTGCCGTGTGTGACAGACCTCAAAACAATCCTTTAAATGAAGAGCCACATCATCTTTTTAACTTACAATTGGGCAGCCAAGGCATCAGATTTTGAACCATGAATATGCAATTTTCATACTTGAGACATCAAAATAATAATTTGGGCCCTAATTTCATTTGCCGTAGTGTTAGACCATTTTTTATCATCTTTCAACATTTTCGTATTAGACTGTTGCACAAGCATTAGTTTTGTCAAAGAATTGTTTATGTATTCCAAACAAATTGAAAGTGCAGATGTCATCTGTGATGCATGCCTGTTCAGTAAGTCTTTAAAACACCACTATTTGCAGTTAAAAGGTAGAGAACAGGGTTATTGTCACTTTTAGTCCAATTCAGTAAAACTGTTCTCCCTGCATCATAATACAGATGTGTTTGATATTCAGAAAAACCACCACTTTCACTGTCACTCTCTAATACACTTTGAATCAGTTTTCTCAAACCCTCCTAGACATCCACATGGATTCTTTTTCGTGGCCATGTTGGCTACTGACGCAAGTGCAGGAAGAATAAAATTATTCTTTCTTTGTTGAAACACAGAGGTGAGATCATACTCTGGGAATTACAAACATCATATTTCAGCACTTCATTCAAAATGTGAGAAGGAACTTAAACTACATGTAGTTATGTAGAGAATTGCTAGCTGAGCTTGTCATACAATTCATGTGTCGAAAAAGCGTGTGGAAGCCCTGGTCATCAAATGATGCAAATGGGTTAACAAGATCTACATTTTTTGTGTAGTAAGATTTTGTTTATGTTTCGCATATACATTACAGAAGTGCCTGATGTATAAACGTTGCAAGAAATAATACTTTGAGCCGCAGAAGAAACAAGTATTTCATAGTTTAATTTGATGATCATAGGTCACCCTGTATAAGCATGCATCCTCACAAGTTAATGAGACAGCAATTGCAATTATGGTGCAATAATAACTGTGCTGTTGCAGCAAGTCTTGTGTTCGACTCCCCAGTGAGTGAACTGTCTGGAAGTATTGGCTACATTGTGCATTATGCTGCTATGTCAAGAAGAAAGTGAAGTCACTAGTTTACATTAGTGAACTGATATTGAGAATTTGAACAAGTGACAGTGTTGCAAAACAAAATCTGTTAGAGATACATGTGTCCCTGTGATGACCCATTATATGTGGAACCTTACTTTCACGTGTATCATAGCAACAAGAATTACTGAAATCAAACAGACAGCAAAAGGTCATAATAAATTCTGCATATCTCCAAAACATACTACGAATAGACTGAAATAAAGCATGGTGCTCCACAAGATTGATTCTGAGTCAATCATTGTTTCCTGTATAAATCAATGATCTCCCCAGAGTAATAAATAAACATGCTCATCCAGTTCTCTTTGCAGATAATACAAGGATTATAATTAAAGGACACAAAATTAGTCACCTCTCACAGTTATACAATAGTGTTTTCAGTATGCTAAATAATAGGTTTCACGTAACAAAACTCATATAAATTTTGAAAAAATTAAGTATATTCATTTTTGTGCAAAAAATAAAAGTATTGTAGGCATTGGATTAACCATGAAGGCAATAAAATCCTGAGACTTTTAACAACATTTTTTGGATTTATTTAAAGGTGAGTCGGAATTATTACACTAACATCCCTTAAGTTTACTCACTTAACATGTTTCGGGAAACGGTTGTTCCCATTCTCAGAAGCTAGTCCAACCGGCTGATATTGTTGGTGTTTCCGTTTTGTGGACTGGATACTGTGGTGGCATCTTGTGGTGGTGAAATGTACTTCCAGAGAGGATTTGGTGGCAGCAAATCAAAATTCATTAGATGTGTGTAGTGTTTTAGAATGGTGATCTTCTCCCATGCATCTAATTCGGCTGCAAATTTGGCTGGTTTGACTAATGTAATATTGGGTTTGATGTGATTAGTGATCCAAAAATGGTGTGAAACTGCAGATTTGTCCATTTTTTTGTATTTGATACATCTCATGTGCTCCTTTAGCCTAGTTTCTAGGTTTCTTTTTGTCTTACCTATATATATATTTTATAGTAATCTGAAAAATTGATTTTGTAGATTCCAGCTTTTTTGTCTTGTAGAATGGGGTCCTTTAAGTTGTTACAAAGTAATTTCTCTATGTTAAATTTGTTCTGTGAGGCTAGGCTGATGTTGTGTTTCATGAAAATCTTCTTAATTTTTTGGTCTTATTATAGATCATAATATGAATTGGAAAGACCAAATTGACTACATCCTACTGAAACTAAGCTCTGCATATTTTGCAATCAGATCATTGATTCATTTTACAAATAAAAGCATCCTAAAAACAGTATATTATGATTATTTTCATTCAATTATGACTTACGGAATAACGCTGTGAGAAAATTCAGTAAATGCTAAAAAAATATTTCTTTTGCAAGAAAAACTAATATGTATAATGACAGGTGTAAAAATAACTCATTGTATACCACTATTCAAAACTTTTGGAATTTTACTATTAGGTTGTGAGTATATTCCAGCTCTACTTTTAATTGTAGTCTACCACCCACAAGTGTTCATAAAAAATTGAGATATATATAACGAACAAATTAGACTCACGCCAAGCAATAATCTATGGGTATTCCAAAAAGCAGTTTACTACAATGATGTAGTGTTATTTAATTTACTTCCATCATATATAAAGGAACTAAAAACTAATAAAAATAAATTCAAATTAGCATTAAAAAGATACCTTATCACTCATACCTTCTATACAGAGGAGGATTTCGTTCATTCAAAAAATAACTGCTTACTAAGTTTACTCCAAACATTAATCCAGTTTTGTAAATAATAAATATAAATATTTTTAGTGACCACTATAAATATTTTTGTAAATATTTTAAATCTAAATAGCATTGTTTTGTAATTTTTAGCTCTGACATACTCTACATAAGGTTAAAATTTAGTTTCCAAATGTGCACAATGTGATGATGTAGTTTTGGTATAATCTACATCCTAGATTAAATTAGCTCTCTCTTAAAAATTAAATTGAATTTTATTAATTTATTTTGAAGATTGAGAAGCTAGTAATGGTGATGTGTCATAATTTAAAATAAAGAGAGTTGGAGGTTGTTACACTACATCACTAAAAGGTTCTTACTTTGAACGCATTTCAGGAGAATGGTTCAAAGTAACAACCTTTTAGTGATGTAGTGTAACAACCTCCAACTCTCTTTATTTTAAATTGAATTTTATTTATGGGCACTCTTTAACTGCTCTAAGCATCGCATTCTATATTGAAAGACGGTAATTTTCTCAGGGGCCTCTTTATCAGGATTGAGATTCTTTTACATGTCGTAAATCTGTGACACAGGACCACCGGCTTTACTTCCCTTCTGAGGGAAGCCATGCTTTGTCAAGTAAATCCCTCTGCCAGGTTTGAACCCACGACCTCGGGAAGTAGAGGCTAGCAGCTCTCTCTTAAGCTGGCCTAACTCACTATAGGATCTACAGATTGATATGTTATGATATGATACATAGTCTTTACACGACATGGAACATTTGAGTGTTACGGTTATGAAGACCACGCATCACATCTTTACGTATATTTGTTGATAGTTGAGCATTCTTTATGATTTACAGAAGTTAATATAAGAAAGTACATCTCCATAGATAAAGACGAATGAAACCACATCAGGAAACCCTTGGTACTGTTCTGGTTACTTCTAGCTACTGACTTTGTTTCCTCAGCTAGCTGGCACAAAGTACAGTCCCAGCAGAAGCAAACTATCTAACAAGCTTCTCTGCATATTAAGTACAAATTACGTACCTAAGTTTTTGAATAATAATAATAATAAAATAAGTAAAACTTCATTTACCAATGTCAAATACAGCTGCAATCAATTACATTCACATGACTTTCCCTACCCTTTATCATATATAAGTGGGTATACAAACTATTCTTACTAAAGCTCTTTTTTCTATCTATTTAATTTTAATCAAGATAAACCTTTGCAGAAATAGCTACATTACGCATTTCATTATAGATAAAAAGAGAACAACAATAGTCACATGTTTAAGAATTGGATGCTTTATGCTGGTCTTAAATACCATATTGTTTCCATGACATCACAAGAAACAACTGAATGTTGAACTTTAAAGAATGACAAAGTATTCAACAATTTGAACTCTTAATAACAGACACTCAAAAATGGCTTATGGCATAAAAAAAAAATTATTTGTAATAAATTGTGTGTTTACAAGAGAGCTAATTTTTTGTAGTACGCTTTCATTTATTTTAAAATAGAGAGTTGAGGGTTGTTACACTACATCACTATGATAATCTTACTTGAACGCGTTTCGGGAGACGGCTTGTTCCCATCGTCAGTTGAGAGAAAATGCTGACGATGGGAACAAGCCGTCTCCCGAAACGCGTTCAAGTAAGATTATCATAGTGATGTAGTGTAAGAACCCTCAACTCTCTATTTTAAATTATGACACATCACTGTTACAAGCTCTAAATCTTCAAAAATTGACGCTTTCATTTATCACCTAATGTTTTCCAATTATAAAAGATCACACAAAATTCCTTCCAAATTAAGAGGACTTCATAGGCTATTCCCAGAAAATTCAAGATATACATTTGGTCAAGTAAATACCTTTAATATATGGTATTTTAATTGAAATTATTAAGAGCCATTTTTTGTATATAAAAACTTTGAAAAATGTTTCATGTAAAGGGTAGTTTGGGGTGGAGGATATTTTCTTGACAATCTTCATCTCCCATCCTTGGAAGATACTAAACTTAATTACCTAGTTTGGTGTTTATCCGACTTTGCATTTTTGAGTTATAGTGTTCACAAACACAAACACACACACACATGGATCTTTTTCTAACAATACTATTTTTTTTGGATTCAGGGGGCCTCAAAACATATATTTCTGGTGAAATCTTGATATCAAAATTTTGGATGTAATACAATACTTTCCCTACTTACTATATATAGTAGAGCAAGTAATAATGGAATAATTTGCACCTCAACTACATGTGTAGAGTTAAATTGCCGACTGAGTTTAAACCAATATTTACTGATGTACAGCAGTCAGACATGCCTTAAATGATACTGAACAGGTTAACTGAAAATTAGTTTGAGGCATGCAGCAGACATCCATCAATTCATGTTAAGGCAAATAAGAATAGCTTTACAAAATTTTGCAGTACTTGTGCAGTTTCCAATTATTGAAGTTTAACGCAATATTTGGAACATTTCTTCTTGGTAGAGTAAGAATTTTTTGTAAACTACAATTCCCTTTTAATACATTGGAGTGGATGGACAGTAAAACTATTATCTAAAATGGTTTTTCTGTGAATCTTACTTTAATTTGACTACAAAGACATGGAATTTCCTTTGATGATCTTTCCAGCCACCATTCTTCCTCTTTAATTTCTATAGCAGTATCCTCTTCATAGTCTTTGTTGCATCTATGAAAATTCATCACCGGATCTTCATTAAAAAGTTCTCTGTTATTTGATGAACAAAAAGTTGGATGAGTTTCTTCTTTGATTTCTGCTTTATTATCTAAGATATTGTTCATGCTGCCTTCTTCACTCTTGAAATTTTCCTTCATTTCTTTGGGAAAGAAGCTGTTGCTCATTCTGCAAAAAGAAGGCTGAAACAAAAGATTGTTCTTTGAGTTTTAATTGTTCCATACAGGAGCATTATTACTGAACTTCACTGATATGGCTTTCCGAAAAATTTCTTTCAGTAACATTACCTCTTCTTTGATTTCTGTTTTTATATCCATTTCGCAACAGTTACTGCATTTGACAGTCCCCTTTTAAAATTCAGTACCCAGTCTGTGGAAAAACAAAGACAGTAATAATTGCACAAAATGTTTAGTTTTTACTAATTAGAAAATAGCAACAAAAGAGCAGCTCCATGATATAAAGAATGGAACAAGTCAACAAACTGAAGTCGTTAATAGATTGCGGCAAAAGGAATAAACTCTTTATGCAACAGTTTTTATTACAAGCATGTCTGACTACAAATATACAGGTTGTTAACAAAGTAATAGCTGCCAGAGTGCGGTAGATTATGTGAGAAACAGACACCGAATCGTCAGGCAACAAAATAATAATAATGTAACACTAAACTATGTTATAAGCAATATTGAAAATGTTGACCCTTAGCAGTAATACATCAATGATATCTGCATATGAAATTCCTGTTCACCTCCATTAGGCTGCTGAGGCATAATTGCAACAATTTGTTGTATGACATTTGCTTTTACATCCTCAATTGTATGGGGTTGTTCTGATACACCTTGTTCTTTAAGATACATGTATATTTTTTGAGAAAAAAATTGACAGTTTCTGGTCAAACACCGATTTTTTTGTCATGAAGTTCTTGTGCATTCAAACAGATTTTTTATGGTATTAAAATTTACAGTTGGGTTTTATATCATTATAAAATTTCTTTCTTTATGTAAAAAGAGTGTTTCCTGTAAAACCTCATAGCAAAGTCAATTCTTAATCAATTTTTATGATTCTTTCACTGAATTGCTTATAATTGTATGCAAAACATTGTGAAGAACTGCTAACTTCTATTAATTTATCAAACATTTGCGATTTTTACTGTATATTTTGACTGTTTTTAATTGTAATTTTTACAATCAAGCATAATTCTGTTATCAGATCTTTAGCTCAACCATTCTTGTTTTCTTCAGATTAAATTTGGTATATACAATTATGAGGATTGGCTGATAAGTCCTGGGCCTCACACAGAGATGGCACCACTAGGCCAGTTAGACAGTAGCATTATATAATTTTACACTAGACTAGCTTGTATCCATAGTTACAGGTCAATAGCTTGTTTAGTTCTTGAATGAGAGCATTTTAAACAAGACAACTTTAGAGTTTTCATGAAAATGGAAGATTTGGAAATACGAGCAGCGATTAAATACTTCTATTTGAAAGGCTTAACACCTAAAGAAATCAAGGAGAAAATGGACAGTACATTGAAAGACTCTGCCCCTTCATATTCAATGATTAAAAGGTGAGTTGCAGAGTTTAAAATGGCACGTACGAGCACTAGTGATGAGCCTCGCTCTGGACGTCCTGTGGAAGTCACAACTCCAGAGATGATTGAAAAAATTTGTTTAGCACTGGAAGACTGCAGTTTAAAGTTGTTTGAGATAGCAGAGGCTGTAAACATATCAAAAGAATTTGCAGGTAATATTTTAAGTAATGTTTTGGGCTTTCACAAGGTCTGTGCGAGGTGGGTGCTGCGTTTGTTGACACCTGATCAAAAGAAAAACTGTTTTTGTTAAGAATGTGGAGCTCTACCGTAAAAATTGCAATGAATTTTTGAGATGGCTTATTACCATGGATGAATCACTACACTCCAGAAAGTAAATCACAGTTAAAAGAGTGGATTGCGCCAGGTGAACCAACTCCAAAAAAGGCAATGTCAATTTTGTCAGCTAACAAGGTTATGGCGAGTGTTTTCTGGGATGCACAGGGAATTATTTTTATTGATTACTTGGAAAAGGGTAAAAGAATCATTGGTGACAAGTATGCAAGCTTACTGCAATGTTTGAGTGATGAGGTGAAAAGACGAAGACCTCATTTGGTAACAAAAAAAAAGAATCTTGTTTCATCACTACAATGCTCCGGCCCATCGTTCAGTCATTGCAATGGGGAAAATTTGTGAATTAAAGTTTGAATTGCTTGAACATCCACCCTATTTGCCAGATCTAGCACCCAGTGACTACCACCTGTTCCCTAATCTCAAAAAATTTCTTGGAGGACGAAGATTTCACAGCAACGAGGAGGCTATTGATGCAATAAACAGCTATTTTGAGGATCTTGATGAATCACACTACAGAGCTGGTTTAATTAAATTAGAACACCGGTATGACAAATGTATTAACCTTTCTGGAGATTATGTTAAGAAATAAAAACAAAATTTTAAATGTTGTTTTCATTGAGAAGCCCGGGACTTATCAGCCAATCCTCATAGTGGTTTTCTTAATTCTTAGAATGCTATTTTTGGTCTTGAATGTCACTTATGTGGAAATTTTTAGTTTTGAGAAAATAAGGAATTAAAGTTTATCATATTACTGTAGTTCTGTACTCACAATTTAATCAGCTAGAACTCACCTACTTGATACGTGGGAACCTCCTCTTCAATATTTTTGTTGTTTTAGGGTCGAATTCATAGTCATCACTTATTTCAAAAAAGTCCTTAAGCAGCAATTTTCAATACGGAGACATTACTCTTTCAGGCAAATAAGGAAATGCTTATTCATATAAGGAAGCTCTAACATCTGCTTTTATGTAATAAGGAGAGCCAATACGATCTTGCATCAATTGCCTACAACAGAGGTTAATGATAATAGTGATTTTGTGGAGAATATGGAATTTCATAACGAAATTGCACCACACAATAATAAACGTATTTGTGTGATTTCTAGAATTCACTTGAATCATATAAGGATGCTGAATTTAAAGAGGCGATGTCGGTTTACCAAAGCTGCTGTTGTAATAATCTAATACCTCTGCTAAACAACATAACCTTAACAAACAGGTTATGAAGTCGCAACATGAGAGAGGCTTACTTGAAAAGATAATGTATACAATCTTAGTGCTATAACACCATCCATATGTTTTCTGTTCACACATTTTCCCATTTATGTTGTTCAAAATCCTTAGGTCCCTAGAAAACAAGATTCTGCTTCATTTATTCAGAATCATTTCATAAAATCCTAAAAATAAAATGAGAAAATATTTCTGCAATAAATAAAGTACATCTCTGTAGTGCTTTTCTCGATCAAACTGACCATCTTGCATAATCACTACGACTGCAATGGGTCACTTAAGTCACGCTCTTTACCATTAACTCACATTGAGTTATCCAAATCTTGAACAGACGTTTACCAATTTTGCATGTAAAACCACTGTTCAAGCCAAGTAAGTTATTGTAAGTTATTGGCTACTTTGCTTTTCTGCTTACTGCTAGTAATTGCATTTGTGGTTTGCTTCCAAGCATGCACATCACAGTGCACAGGTTGTTGTAAACAGCTACTAACACTTTATGCTAGAAAGTCAGGTTTTCAGTTTTAAAACAGTCCATGAGTGAATACCACTGAACGTCAGTATATCACACAGCGTCCGATTGCCTGCATTCTATGATGTCTTTGTATCTCAGCACCAACTCTTTTAGCTGGTTTCTTTCCTGCTCACTGAAATGTCCTCCTTTTGGCTTGTTTTCAACCTAACTAATGTAACCATTTAACTAACTCTACAAAGCCTTAACTAAATTTACAATCTACTTGATTTTAACTACAGTTAACTAAGTAATAACTTGCAAACTTCTACCATGTGCTCAATAGCTGTTGTGAACAAAACAACAACGAATATGGCTATGTTGGCACCTGCATGTCTGTTTCCTCTGCACATCCGAGTGGCTGTCAAGCAGCTGAACCATGTTGCCACATGTGCTTCAGAAATATGTAAGCATTTAGTGCTGAACATATAAGCACCGTCTAGAGGTAACAAGCATTTCCTTATCTCAGAAGGAAATATTTATTGCTTAAGCTTCTCCTTTTCACATAAGCAACAACTAAGAACATGACTCTTAATACCTTATGAGTGCAACTGTGCCATGCCCCATTTACTAAAAAATGCAATATTACTTAAGAAAAATGAGTATAGTAATATGTTTCAAAAATATGCTAAACAGATATCACACTGGGTGCTTCTGCCTGCCCTGTCAGGTAGACATGCCCCCTTTTAGTGTAACAGGTTCCTTTTAAATCCCTCTCAATACATAACTGTACTTCAGATTCAAATAAATGATGAGGAAGGTGTTTTGTTGGAGTTGTTTATTTATTTAGCTCCACGTATGGACGCCAATTTGAGAAAAAGTTTGTTGCTGCTACGTACGGAAAGTCAGTTTGAAGTAGTTGGTTTGTTACGTTATTTGCACCACACTTTGGGCATCAATTTGAAGAAGTAGTTTGTTATAGGAGTTGTATTGTAGTTCTTATGTTGGGGAGCCGAACACTTAAAGTAGTTGCAACCGCACGTATATTAAACAGTTTCCGGTAGCCTCCACCCCAAATGTATGTTTACTGCTTCTTTAAATATTATATTTATGTTTGCTTCGGCTGTGTCAGTATTTATTTTAGAGACATGGATATCTTGGCAGGGCGTGATGCGACAAGAATGTAGGCTTACACAGATTTTAAGTTTTAATTCACTCCTTTTTATTAATCCTTGACACAAATTAAATAGCACTTTACTGATATCGAGAGCTGTGAGATTCTTTTATTTAACACTTGCAGTTTTTAACACGTATACTATTTTCGTCTCACACGAATACGTAATTAATTTCTTGAGGACACATCTTGCATCCGGTTATGAGCATTGCTTGGAAGCAACTGAATTGATTTCAACCGTCTAAACTTATAAATTTCTGTATTTCAAGTCTCTGATTGGCCAATCCTAGTCCAATAGAATACCTTCATTTAACTAAAGCTTTTTCTGGTTGTTGATTGGCTATTTTTTTTAAACTGTCACTAAAATTACATTATTGTTGCTCCAATAATGACTAGTAGCATTTGAACTTTCAAATTCATTATTGCCTCAAGGTTACCTCATTGTTAGCAATGTTTAACTTATTATTCTCACAGCTCCTACATTATTAAATTACGTAATACATTCATATAACATTATTAAACATTGATACAATAATATAAGCATATGCAATGACTGTTACATACATTTTACAAATTATTACATATACATATTGCTTCAAGGCAGGCTGTTATTGAATTTACATATTATATAATTTGACTGAAATCATTTAAGTGTTAAAAATACTGCCTCAATGATAATCATTTGAAAGTAGAATAAATCTAAAATCTTGGTGTAAAAACTAAAAAACAAAATTTTAGTTAATAAAAGCCATTTTAAACATACATGTATACCTTAAGTTTCCCACAAATAAAAATCACAAGGCATCAAATCAGGGCTAAAGTGGGCCACAACCCAGTACTAATAACTCTTTGTAAAAAATCTCAGTAACCAAATCAGGTGTTTTGAAAGCAGTGTGTTGTATTGAGCAGGACTCAGCTACTGCACACAGAAGCCATCAATGTACTGCTGCTGAGAGAGACAACATTTTCAAAATTACTTATAACAAATATTATTGTTATTATAATTTTCAGTAATGTGTTCAATAACATATTACACCTGATGATTTAGTGCCTCTTTCTTGCTTAACTTACCATGCTTTGTCAGCCACTACTGCACTGTGCACAGTCTGTAAAACACTGCAGTAACACTGAATGCTGCAGTTGTCAACAAGAGATGTATCTCTGATGTTGCATCTTGCCCTAAAGCTTACTATCTGCCATCTACTAGCAAGTGCATTATAGTCAATTTTAATGATAATGTAAAGTAAGTATTTAAAAACAATATTGCATTTCCTCCTATTTTTACTTTCTCATAGCACTTTCTCTTAATACTAATTTTTTACACTCTTTGCATATAAGTAAACATTGTGCAGTGACAAAAGCTGTAAAGGCCAAGAGAAATGACTTTATGCTCTGTAAATGTACTAAGTTTTCAATGTACTAGAAACTTCATGCTTACTCTATATACTGGCGACCTACTGTGGAGTTCAAACCAAAGGGTAGGAAGAACTGCCTTCCAGGGCACGAGGTTGCTTACTTAGCTTGCAGACATTGACTGAATATAGATCAATCACACTCCATTCTCCTGACATGCCCAATGCCACGACCATGTTTGTCTAAGGCTCTGATGCCCCACGCTAACAAGTTGACCTTTAAATTAGTGTCACAGCAAGCCCAGCCAGAGCTTTCTTCATAAGGGATGTGTAAATATATTTAAGTTCTTGCATGTATGACCTCTCTGCCAAAAGGCCCCCAATGCCACTTCAATCTATTTAATATAGTTTTAGTTTTTACATAATCGCTGGATATTTATTTAACACTCCTATCTTTCCCGAAATCCCACCATGGACCCTTGCACCCTAGTACTGGTGGACCCTACCATCTGAGTCTATTCCCCCTTACTGTCAGCTGCCGCGAGGCAAACCCTTTTCCTACATTACCACATCTTTCAACACTTAGTGAAATCTTATGCAACTCCCTGGCTGTGGTTTGAATCCTGCAGTAGGTCAGTAAAATATTTTAGCACCATAACTTGTAATGTACACTTTATGTATGCAGTAAGTAGGACTATAGAATGTTTTATTGTGCATATTTATATTTTGTGAGTGTATATCTTAACACAAAACTTTCTTTGCACATTACTAAGAATGTAAGCATTGTGTGGTGACCTAGGCTAGAAAAGCCAAGAGAAGAGATTTTGTGTTCAGTAGCTGTGCTAATCTTTCAAGGTACTAGAAATTTGATTTAAAATAGAGAGAGTTGAAGGTTGTAACACTACATCACTAAAATGTTTCACTGTTTGTATTTTAGCACCGTAACTTCAAACGTGTGCTTTGTAGTGATTTTGCATGTAATATGTAGGAATGTAGAATATGCTTATTATTTTGTAAAGTATATTTTAACACTAAATCCTGATGCTCCTTGCATGAAGGGATGTAAGCCTTGTGCAGAGATGCAGGTTGTAAAACCCAGCAAAGTGATCTGTTTTTAGTAACTCTATTAAGTTTCAATGCACTAGGAACATTGTGTTCACAATATGTATTTTAAAACCAGAACCTGAAACCTCATATATTTTGTGTACGTAATGTATGCTTTCCAGATATTCTATGTTCAAGGTCTGTTTGGCCATTGACAGAATTCAATTTAATCTAATCTACCACATACATAGTAGCAAGAGAAGGTATTGCATTCAACCTAAAACTTTGATATTGACATTACACCATTAAGGCCAGCATGTAGTGTCAAGTTCTAAAACAGAAAAATAGCCTTTTGTAAGAATAGTTTGTATACCAACTAATAAATGATTGAGGGCAGAGAAAGTCATGTGAATGTAACATGTTAGAATTTTTTTACTTTGTGTTTCACATGAAAGATGATAATAGATAAAATGATGGAGATTCTTTTATAGATTACATATTTCATTTTATGTAACTAAATTTATACATAAAGACAAAGCTCCATAGACTAATTAATTAATTACACTTTGAAAGCGCACAATGATGTAATGGAAAAATTCAGAATTAAAAAGTACCCTCAAGTACTTTAACTGCATTAAGTTTCTTACCTCAGAAGATGTTTCAGGAGCAGTTGCTTGCCATTGGTGAGGATGCTGGACTGATGAACCAAGCTTTATATCAATCAAACAAACAGGAACATTTCAATGTAAGCAAGTCCAGCTTCTGGAAAACTAATCATGAAACAAATCAATGTGTTAAATTAGTAAAGGATATCAATAATACAGTATATCTAAGGTCCCAAATGTATACGGATTGCTAAAAACCTGTTTAAATCTGAAATTATAAAAAAACTGAGTCAGAGTTGAAGCACTTAACATCACTTACATGTTTTTGCTACTTGCTCTCATCAGAAGTGGCCAACTAGTTCCTGGTGGTGTTGCCCAGTGTGTGCTTGTTTGTGGTGACATCTAGTAGTGGTGTGATGAATTTGCAGTGGATTTGGTGGGGGCAATTCCAAATTCATTACTCAGTGTTTATGTTTTGTGATTAAAATCTTTTCCCAAGTACCCAACTCTGTTGTGTATTTTATAGGTTTCAGCAAAGTTATGTTTGTTGTGATTGGTTATCCAAAAGCAGTTTGGAACTGCAAATTTATCCTTTTTTGTATTTGATATATCTCATATACTCTTTTAATCTGGTTTTTAAACTTCCTTTGGTTTTAAGTATGTAAATTTAGTCACATTATGGGCAACTGATTTCACAGATTCCTGCTTTTTTGTTCTGAGGTATTTGGTCCTGTGATTTGTTGCAGAGTAATTTCTCTAAACTGAATTTGTTTTGTGAAGCTAGAAACACTTTTTTTTTTTAATTTTGTACCATTTCTAGTGAATAATTGATTGCAAAGTGAACTTTTGAAAAGCATTTTTTTTGTTTGTTTGTTGGGTGAGCTTTGTGATATCCTTAATGTATTTCTGTTTCTTGAAATTTGTTATTTTCTTGTCAACAGTTTGTTTGGTGAAGGCATTGTTTATAGTTACTGATTATGTGTTTGTATTCTGTTTCTGTTAAGGATATGTAAACCAATTTATGCGTCAAACTGTTTAGGACTGCATGTTTGTGTGGGATGGGGTCGAAACTATTGTTTTATGTAGTTTTAAGAATGTGTAGGCATCCTGTAGATACCAAAATTCATCTTGTTCTGGTTTCTGATTGATTACTTTAAATCTAGGAATGGTAAATGTGCCTTCATTTTCAGTTATGGAAACTGTTTGCAAACATTTCTTTATCAACAGTATACCAATGTTTTCAAATAAATATTTATGTTCTTTGTATTCCATCCAAGATGGAAACCTTGACAGCACAATAACTCTTAAATTTTCTATGGTTTCTAGCAACACATTACTGAACACCAAAACTACAGGGCCATCAGATTGAGCAGCAATGCTGCTAGCAGCACTTGGGTTGTAGACATGTGCCACTCACCTGCCAACACTTTATTCCTGCACGAGCTGTTATATGCATCACAACAAATAGGATGAATGGATAAGGCCAACCAGTATCATTATTATTTCGCAAATAACAATACTGAATGTCCCTTACATTGCTTAACTTTTCAAATATGATGTTGGAAACATTCTGCTTGTGTTCAAAGACAGGCACTGCAGTGTCTTAACAAATTATGATTCAGACAATGCAGCTCTTCTTGGGAAATGTTGGTTAGTTCTTCCTGTATATTATTTTGCAGTTCTTGTAATGTTTGAGGATTTTGGTTATACATTTTGGCTTTTAAATTGCCCCACAAGTAAACCAATGCAGGGCATGAGGTCTAGGGATTGTACAGGTCTTACCCCTATACAGATATCTCCATCAGCAAAGACATAAGCAATTGTATCCAAAGAAGTATGAGCCCTGTCTTGTTGAAATATGCCATGCATTCATTCATCTGTCAACTGAGGAAAAAAGCTGATCCAAAATTAAGGCTTGGTACCATGCAGCATTGTTTTATGAAAGAAAATAGGGCACTAATTCTAGCCACACTCACAGCACACCAAACACTTTGATGTACGAGTATGAGGGAAGTGGCAATAGTAGGGACTGGAGTCTCGGGAGGGAAGCAGCACACCTCGACCCAGCGTTATCTGATGGCACATATGAGGCTCATGCAACCTGAAAAATCTGGACTGGCTGAGCAATGTATTGATAAAGACCACAGTACCAATTTCAACAAAACCAACATAGGGTGAAACATTCAAGCTAAAGAAGCCTTAACCATCTCATCTGAAACAAATAATCCTAACTGTGATTCAGGTCTACAAGTTAGTTCAAAATTGGCACTGATAATAAAAAGCCTTAACATCCAGTTGTCTACCTATTGTCATCCAAAATTTTAGAAAAAATTTCACAGCATTTCTACCAGGTCTGTACTTGAATTAAAAAAGCATGTTGTGTGCTATAAAACGTTTTCTATCATGTCCATACTCAAGTTCAAAATATAGATGGGAGATCCTCACAGGCCAGTCCAGCTGCCACCTGCATTCTGAAAGCAAGAAGGCACAAACACCTCAGCAGACACCACTGCCACAGTCAGCATCACACTGCCAACAAAGACAGCACAAGACAGGACCTCCAAGTGAAGTTACTGAATCTAGTGGCAAAACTGATTCATCTGGTGGAGCTTGTCAAGGAACATCTGACTTCAACAAAATCATCACACCAGCAACCAGACGGCACAACAGCAACACGAATCCACAGACCTGACCCTGCAGGTTCTGGACACGAACTTCAAGGAACTTCTGACTTCAACAGAATCATCAATACAGCAACACGAATCCACAGACCTGACCCTGCGGGTTCTGGACACGAACTTCAAGGAACTTCTGACTTCAACAGAATCATCAATACAGCAATACGAATCCACAGACCTGACCCTGCGGGTTCTGGACACGAACATCAAGGAACTTCTGACTTCAACAGAATCATCAATACAGCAACACGAATCCACAGACCTGACCCTGCGGGTTCTGGACACGAACTTCAAGGAACTTCTGACTTCAACAGAATCATCAATACAGCAACACGAATCCACAGACCTGACCCTGCGGGTTCTGGACACGAACATCAAGGAACTTCTGACTTCAACAGAATCATCAATACAGCAACACGAATCCACAGACCTGACCCTGCGGGTTCTGGACACGAACTTCAAGGAACTTCTGACTTCAACAGAATCATCAATACAGCACAACAGCAACACAAATCCACAGACCTGACCCTGCAGGTTCTGGACACAAACTTCGACTTCAACAGAATCATTAATACAGCAACCAGATGGCACAACAGCAACACGAATCCACAGACCTGACCCTGCAGGTTCTGGACACGAACTTCAAGGAACTTCTGACTTCAACAGAATCATCAACACAGCAACCAGACAGCACAACAGCAACATGAATCCACAGAACTGACCCTGCAGGTTCTGGACACGAACTTCAAGGAAATTCTGACTTCAACAGAATCATCAATACAGCAACCAGACAGCACAACAGCAACATGAATCCACAGATCTGACCCTGCAGGTTCTGGACACAAACATCACTGAACTCAGAAACCAACTCTGGCAACAGGACGTATCCAGCTCGTGATGAAAGGCTCCTGCATCTTACACCAAAATCTACAAAGCTAGAACGATCCACTGCTAACCCTTGTTAATCCCTATTGTCACCATCGAACCTCTAGGTGCAATCAGGACATTTTGTCATAACTGTAACTTAGTACCTACCCTTCACCTACACCTGCCCATAGGGCAGCAGCACAGCAGCTTTCACGAACTAATACGGGTGCTATGTGGGACCGTGCTACTTTCACTTTCGATTCCTTTCTTTTTCCTTCCAGTGGAGGAATGTTTAGTGAGTATGCCACCTATCAGCGAGTCCCAACTCCCATTGGGGCTAAAGTACCTAACAGCATTTTCTCCTCCACTCAGAAAAAAAAAAGAAATGCCATAAATAATTTCCTACCAGGTCCATGCCCAAAACACAAGTTGCTACATGGCTGGAAAATTACATGAGCAAATGAGATTTCAATTTGACCCCAGTAATATAAATATGGTGATCCAGACTTTCACTTTCATCAGTTTATCCTGAAGACAAGATGATGAACAGCATAATGTTGGTTTCAAACCAAATACTTACATGGCTAGAAGCCCAAAAAAATTTAGTTATTCAGTGCACTTGTTTAACGAAATTTTTATTTTTGTTTGCAGGCAATTGCATTCAGGTATGGAATGTGCCTAAGAAAGTCAGAGAAGATTTTCATTGAAAAAAACCAGCACCTACTTATGTACTTTGATATCCAGATGGAAGACAATTTGAATTGCCAGTACGTCCAAATTTCCAACCATGACCAGTAAGTGGGACCACCAACCATTGTCCACCAGTCTCAATCAACTGATGATGTGGCAACAGTTCCTGAAACATGTTCCAAGTTAAAAAATCTTATATCAGTCCAAATACTTGTGTGATCAAACCTTTTTTATCTTCCCTGCTACTTACCTATAATAAGAAGAGAAAGTCCTGCATTGCACACAAAAATTTGATATCGAGATTTCACCAGAAATGCACGTTTTGAGACTCCCTAAATGTAAAAAAAAAATTTGATGTGATACATTCACACGACTTTCTCTATGCTGTGTCAGTTATTAGTGGGTATACAAATCATTCTTCCCAAAGTTTATTTTAATTGAGATAAACTTTTCCAGAAACAGCTGCATTACACAAATGTTTAAGAACTGGGCGCTATGTATGGGCCTTAAAATTCCATGCTCTGCATGCAATCATAATAAATAACTGAACGTCAAAAAATTTTATTGAAAAGAATGACCAGTTGAAATGTTGAGCAATTCAAACCAATAATAATGGATATCTCAGAAACGGCTTATGTCACAAAAAACTTATTTTAAATAAATTGTGTTTTAAAGGGATCTCCATTTTTTCTGTAGCGTTTTTGTCTATCGCCTAACGTTTACTAATTATACAAAATTCCCTCTGAATGAACGGACTTCAAAGGCTATTCCCCAAAAATTTGAGATATAAATTTTATTTGTCATGCAAATATCTTTAATATGTGGTATTTTAACCAAAATAATTAGCTATTTTTGGAAAATAAAAATGTTGAAACCTGTTCCTGGTTTGAAATTAGAGAGATTTCTTGAAAATCTTATGTTATATCTTTGGAAGATATTGAACCTAAATACCAAGTATGGTATTTATCCAAATTTTTGTTTTTGGGTTATGTTATTCACAGACAGACACACAGACATGTTTCAAAAAAAAAAAAAAAAAAAGCTTTTATTTGGATTCAGGGCCCATCAAAACATATAATTCCGGTGCAATCTCAGTATCAGATTTTTGGGTGGAATGCAATACTTCCCTTACTTACTATAGGTAGCAGAGAAAGTAAAGGCATTTTAATAAAAAGGTCCATGTGATCTCACTATATGCGAATAGCATAACTCAAAAATATGTTGACTAAATACCAAACTTGGTATTTAAATTCAGCTTTATCCAAGGATGTGACAAAGATTTTTAAAAAAACAAATTTCCCCACCCAAACTACCCTTTACACTGAAAACTTTTTGTAAATTTAATTTTCCTCAAAAATGGCTGTAATGATCTCGATTAAAATACCACATGTTTAAGATATTTTCTTAACAAATGAAATGTATATCATGAATTTTTTGGGAACGCCTCTACAGTATTTATTCTGAACCACTTTTGCATAGCTGGTGAACTGCAAAATATACAAAATCCTACTACAGAAAAATGCAGATCTCATCACTGACACAATTTACGTCAATTTTTTGTGGTGTTTCCAAGATGTTCTTTGTTATGGTTTGAATTTTCTGATACTTTATTTTCCCAACTGCAAATCAGTTTTTTTCTTTCTTTCATTTTCATGTTCATGCAAAGTAAGCAGAATTTTAAAGTCACATAGCAACCGGATTTGAAAAGATTTGTTGCTTTAGCTTACTGTATTCTTATACCTACAACGAAATGAGTGGTTAAATAAGTAATGAATGGTTATCTGTATTAATGAGAAATAGATAGAGTCAGCTTTAGTAAGAATCATTTGTGAAAGAGTGGGAAAGTCATGTGAATGCAACACATCCGGTTATTTAATAAAAGGTTTCTGCATGCATCTGTGAACAGCATAAGTTAAAAATTAAGTGTTGGGTAAGCATTAAACTTGGTATTCACGCTCATTATCTTTAAAAGATATGGTTTGAAAATTTTCAAGCAAATCCCTCACAAAGGAGCCACCGTTTACATGAAAAATTTTCGTTATTTTTTTATGTTCTAAAATATGCCTCTAAATGATTTTATCAAAATACAATACATATAATTATAAAAGATCTCAACTTTTATGGTAATAGCCGCTGAAGTCCTCTTCACTTGGAAGGAATTTTGTACACTTTGGCGAGTATTAAAATGTAGATAAAAATGCACTACACAAAAGATTGTAGCGTCTTTAAAAAACACAGTTTATTTAAAATGACTTTTTTGTTTACCAGCCGTTTCCGAGATATCCATTGTTATTGGTTTAAATTTTTTAAGTGCTGTCACTATTCATTTGTTTCTCATGATGTTATGGAATAACTATGTAATTTCAAGGTCAGCGTATATCAACCCCGGTTTGAAGCATCTGACTAGCGATTCAGTTCTATCTATTCCTAAGCAAAATGTGTAATTAAACTTGAGCTTCGCTTTGCAAACAATACACACTATTGCAATTAAATTACCTTTCCAAAGAGCTTCATGTACTATG
Organism: Deroplatys truncata; assembly: GCA_030765065.1. Classification (NCBI taxonomy): domain Eukaryota; kingdom Metazoa; phylum Arthropoda; class Insecta; order Mantodea; family Mantidae; genus Deroplatys; species Deroplatys truncata. Next base: position 204,856,473 of record CM060988.1, read on the forward strand.
TTTACGAGATTCTGATTCAAACATGCGGTAAAAGCAACAGCATAACCTCAATTTGATTTGTGGTTCAGTTGTTTTATTTGTGATTTACATCACTGCCACTAGATTGCTCATTATTACAGCTACAATAATTTGTGTAGCTGTTTATACACTATTGCTTACGAGATATCATTTAGCAAAGCAGTGCTTATAAACAGAACACCAAATTGTGGCCTGCCTCATATTCAAGAGGTCCCAGTTCTAATTTCGGTTAAGGCCAATTACTAGGATAATTTTTTTTTCCCTCGGTGTTTACCCCTATCCTAGATGAATTTGGGTAACAAAGCGCTCAAGGACCCCGGGCTCGTTTGAGCATCATTTCACTCCGTATAATCGTTCATCGTCCGATATGAACAACCAGGTTAAACGACATGAAAATGCTTTTGTGTTCTGTGATGAAAAGTACAAACAAAAAAAAAACATAAAATAGAACAAACTCTATAGGTGGTGCTTTATTCCAACCTAATTCAGGAGTGTTTGTTTCGCTCAAGACGCGCACGCGTCACGGCCATATGAATTACACGCTTCTAGGCCAAGTATAAGTTCAACTGTTTATGAAAAGCGGTGACAAGTGACCATTTTTATGAGAGTATATTTCTTCAGTATTGTAAGTAAAATAACCCGTTATACTTCCCTCTGATTTACTCTCATGTTTCCCTATTGCAATGAACCTTGGGATTGCAGAGTGGACTTACAAACCATTTGCTGTAAAAGTCCGTGTAACCAAGGAATTTGAAGCACGACTTAGGTTTTGAATTAAGGCTGGTTCACAACCACCCGGTAACGGTAACCAGAACGGAAACGAGAACGGGAAGCAAGAAATTTTGATTCACAACAGCCCGGTAACGAGAACGAGAATGCATATCGATCACAAAGTGAAAGTCGATTTTGCACATTGCGATTTCATTTGTTTTTAACTGACCAATGACATTTTTTCACCTACTTCCAATTTAGCCAAGCCAACGTCAAAATTCGATAGAGTAAACATTATCTAAATGCATATTCATTACATTTCCGATCCCTCTACTTATGCCAAACTTTCATTCCTTTGTTTAATGGCATACATTAAAATTGTTTATTCTTTTTTCATTTCCACCGGATTTAGCTGTTCTTTGTAGCTTTTGCCATTGTTTTTTAGGTAATAGCCAGTTTTGAGTTGCATATAAACAAACTACAAATGATCCCTTCACCAGAGGAACCAACGTTGATTAGATTTGCGGGTGTCGGGATGAGGTTAGGAAGCACATTTACTACTAATTCCTTCCAGCAGGACCCTCTGGATAACGGACCTGACACTGACATTCAAAATGGCGGCCTATGTGGTGGGAATTTGGGAAATGCCTTAATCAGTTCTTGTCTACAAGTTATGACTTCTCCACAGTAAAATACAATTAATGCGGTGCAGTGACATGTCGTTTGTGTAGATATATGCTGCTGTGCACAAAAACGCTGTATTTAAAGTAAACTAAATGCATTTTAACATTAAATGAAATATGTAACCTCAAACAACATTCATGCATTCTACAGTTTTGCATTCTATAACTTAAGAGCATTTCTAAACTACATCTACTTATTTAAATTACAAAGGACATACTTTTATAAACTACAAACACTGTAATACTTGAATGAAACAGAACTGTTGATATTGAGGTTGACACTGATTAAATTCACTCAAAATTACGTGTCAATATTTACACTGTTTATCACACTATACACAATATTATATGCACTGGATGGCAAGGAATGGTGTTGTTTACAGTAATTAGCTATTAAATTTAGAAGCTTTAGGGTTACTTTTGCTTTCACTGAACGCTTTTCATTTATAAGTTTGCAATAATTATTCAAAACTATACCACTTAGCGACTTATAGCACCCTTTACTAGTTTTTGCAGAGTCCACTCCGATAGACTGAAATATAACAAATAAGTAGTCTTAAACCAGCACTGCAAGTGAAATATATGAAATACATAACGTTAAACAGCATTGCAAAACAACATTCATGCAGTCTACAGTATTGCATACAACGTAACAGCATAAATACGATGGCTGAATTAAAACAAACTGTCAGAAATGCACCATTCTGCAGTTTAACCACTTTCTAGGAACAGTTATAAAAGAACCACCGTAACGGAATTTATCCCTTCTTATAACTAAGTCGGAAACAACGATGTATGCATACAGGCGAATCCTTCGAATGCGTAAAGTGTTTATGATTTATGTATATTAACTGTTTTCTTTTAAATCTTTATATTTTGGAAATATGAATGGCCATACTCCGGGATAAGAGAATAACTGGGACTCACTATACACATACACACTCAAATACTCATAATGGTTTTATTGTATCTCACAAATATACATAATTTAACATATTTTATAACTCAAATTAACACTGTATATAGCATATTTTAAAATATTTATCACAATTATTTGCACCTCTATTCATTATAACCAAAGTTCGATTTACATCCGGAAACATAATGGCGTTTTAATGTTTTAGGTTAAGTATATTTACAACTATAACGTCCAAACTGTAACAATTTCTTTATTTCACCACAGTAACCGTGACACAAGACTATATTCTCAAGTAGATAAATTAAAAAATGTATAATTATACTTTACATTTAATGTAGCCATAATCTACATGTAATATATTAGTAAACATAGTAACACTTGGAAAGTACACGGCACTAAAAACGCATGACTGGGATTATTTCCGTTTCCCAAATTGCTCAAATAAAGGTTTTCAAACACTATTGCTTCGCTAATGTGATTACAAACTGCCGCAGTTACTAAAATACTATAAATCACAGGCATCGAAAACACAGCACAGCAGTTAGCGAGTGTAAACACCTCAGGGAACACCACCAGCTACCGCCGCCATTTTTCTCAATCTCGAACTCAGTGTCAGGTCCGTGTTTCTAGAGGGTCCTGCTTCCAGTTTCATGTTTCCAGCATGCGACTATAGAGAGCACTAGTGGCTACTTCATGTCACGCCGCTTAGAATAACCTCTAGAGTGAAGAGTCTAATATGCACAATAGGGATCTAATATGCCATGCCCAGGAACGAGAACGAGAAAGTTAAAAGTTAGGCAACTCTTCTTCCCGTTCCCGGGGCCCGGGAAGGCTTCCCGTCGGTTGTGGACACTCCCATTTGAATACATGTATTTCAGCTTTCCCGTTCTCGTTCTGGTTACCGTTCTCGTTGGTTGTGAACCAGCCTTTAACGTGCTGCCAGTTGAAACTATTGAAACTTCCATTTAACTTGAATTAGTGTGAGCCGAATGGTCAACAGACGTGCTCTCTCTGACCAACTATCCTCAAAATGCCTATTTTGGTACTGCCTTTCGTGAATGGTATAATAGTGGCTAGTCTGCTATAGACAGCGAGGGCGTTCGTTTCCAACCAAGAAACATCAACGCGTTAACTGTAACAACAGAATTTCATAAAATTAGCTACACACCAGTGCATGTGGAAACGTCTTTTTTCCATTACATTGGTTGCTTTTGGTGAGAAATAGCTCTAGCCTATGTTTATAATTACGAATTGTGGCATTTTCTCGAACTTCGACATAACCTCAGAAATTTGTATTTACATTCATGGAAAACTAAAATATGTACTTTGGTATTCATCTACCTCTAGTTTTTGGGTTCTGCACTTTTAATATACGTATTATTTTTCTCGTGTGTGTGAATTGTAGTGTAAATATTTGTGTAGGAGTCTTCTTTGTTTATGTCCTCCTCCGTAGTGTAGTGGTTACCATGCTAGCCTCTAGTTCCCGAGGTCGCGGGTTCAAACCCGGCGGAGGGAGATGGGTTTTTTCGGGCGTAAAAATCCTTAGCATGGCTTCCTTCGGAAGGGAAGTAAAGCCAGTGGTCCCGTGTCGTAGATTTACGGCACTTAAAAGAACCTCAAGCCTGATAAAGAGGTCTCTGAGCAAAATTACGGCATTTCACGCCCAGTATGGAATGGGACGCTAGGAACCATAGCAGTTAAAGAGCGTCCATAAATAAAACTCAATTTTTTCTTTGCTTATGTTTGTTCACTTGGCCCCACTGTGAGCAATGCTCAGGAACATTGCACACATCATAGTATAATAAAATATGCAGCATAATTAATAACATACCCAACACCAAGAACTTTCAACTAATAATATGCCAACACCAGGGACTTTTTAACTAATAATATACCCAACACCAAGAACATTTTAACTAATAACATATCCAAGATCAAGAGCTTTTTAATTAATAACATACCGAACATTAAGATAATTTTAACTAATAACATGATCAACACCAAGAACTTTTCAACTAGCAACATAGCAGTGGATGATTATGTTACTCTCATTAAAAATATAGAAGACAAACCTCTCTCTGTAACAAAAATGGAATCATCTAGTTTTGTTAATACATGGGTCATTCAATAATTAGTGGCAACATTTGAATTAACAAGAAAGAAAAATTCTTGAAACAGTCACATTCTTGCTGTGCTCAGAAGTGGTCTTTTCCAACATGAATAACCTGCCTCCACACTTCAGGGAGACAATGGATGCCATCCGCAGTGTCTTGTACTAATCTTTTAACAGATAGCTCTACTGCTGCTATAATTGCCTGTCTGGTTTCTAAAGCGAATTCCTGTAAGTGTAATTTCATTTTTGCAAAAAGGTCAAAATCACATGGGCTCATATCTGGGGAGTATTATGGATGCTCCAACATTTCCCAATTCTATCTGTGAAAGAAATTAACCACAGAAGCAGCTATGTGAGAGTAATCATCATTTAGCACAACAGAATGAGAGTTCAGGAGATTTGAAGTCTCATTGTGTTGTCATTCATTTGATTGTCTCTTCAATTTTGGTTGGTAGCATCAAACCCAGGTTTCATCTTAAGGAAATGCTTGCCTTCACGTCCAGTGTTTTAAGTGCAATCTCGCTGTTTCTATTCTCTGCCACATGTTTTCCTCTTCAAGATTGTGTGGAACCATTGAGCTCAGATTTTCTTCATCTTTAACTTCTTCTTAAGAATGCGAAGAATCATACCAGGAGCATTCCCTTGCTAGTTCAATACAAGTTGTTTCAGCAGTGTTCACATGCACTTGCTGAAGTGGTCTGCCAGCTCTTCATCTTTTATGAACATCTTCCCTAGCCACAGTACAATATGGTAACGTCTCTCTACCACAAGCTTCCAGTAATGCTGCATGGCATTGTCCAACATTCTTGCCTCTTGCAATCAGAATTTTAATGAGGCATCTTTGTTCAAATTTACTAAAGCATTTTAGAACACTACAGATAACAGTCGACAAATTAAACTCACTACAGATACCTTATAAGATAACTGTCTTCAAACTCACAGATAACATACATCAGATGCTCTTATTTCTCATTGTAATCAGCTTGCATCATTTACGGCTGATAGTTCCACATACATTATTGCCAGTAATTAATACATGACCCATGTTTTCATGAACTGACAAACGGCTTGCTTATACATAAAGAAACTGAATATGGTAAAAAGTTACAATGGCTGAAAATAAAATTGTTTCGGATTCAATCTGAGGTGACATTCAAGATTAAGTTTCGCTATGGCCTAAATGAAATAGAAAATTGGAAAACTCTTGATGTACTCCATGTCGCAGAGGGAGGTAACCTGACTTTGTAACTTAAAGCAAGCATGCAGTGGCCCTCTTGCTGTAAGAAAATCTAATATTATGTAATTTCTATGTTACCTTTCATTCCCGATAACTTTTATAAAGGTTTGCTACAGGTGATGCAGAGCAATGAAAGGAAGTTGTAACACAGAATGGAGTTGTCTAATACATTTGTAACTAAATTTAGAACCAGAATGGGCCAAATCCATCCATGCAGAACATGAAAATTTATTGTTGTTTTATTTATATTAAGAGGCATCAGATCAATGGGTGTTGTGAACTAAGTTGAGCCAAGACTAGAAACTGTCAATTCTGGAGTTTGACTCAGTTTGGTGTGAATAAAAGTGCGTAATCAAAGCTTTGACTCTATGACCTTGAATTGAAGATGAGATGCACTCAGTAAGCGAGTAGAAGGGGCTGGTTCGTGTGAGTAAAAAACAACTGGCACTGACTTCTTGGAGTCAAGAGTTGAAGTACCTCAGTAGCAGAATCTAGTTGTGGGTGCAATGGCACAGAGCTTGTGCAGAGCTTTATCATGTGGCCTGAAAATATTCCAACAAAGCAGATGTATAATATACATTTGAAATTACGTTACATGAACTTCTTAATGTTGTCATCACAAGGGTATAGATGCAGGAACCTATGAAAGAGTAATCTGTCAAATGTAACAATTGTAAACAATTGCTTTATTCTCCTACATCCTGTTTAATATCATTCATAGAAGCTAACTTGTGACATGTTTATGAGGGTTGGATCATGCTGATGTTAACATTCTTCAAACATCTGCCATCAATACCAATGGCTGCATGAGTTTAGCTAGTATGCACTACTTCATGCCAAAGTGTAGTTTCTTTGTCTTTTGTGTAGGCAAAGTGTTTTCCATGCAACTTTAGGAATGAGATCAAGGAAATATGGAGGGTGTGACAAAACCTCCTATTCCTGACTGATATAGGTATTGTGTTCATGTGCAGATCCTACCTGGTGACATCATGAAGTTCATGCAACATACTTTAAAATGTATATAGTAAAGCTTCTGTGTTGGCACATTTATAGGAAACAGATTCGGTGATTAGTGAATCCACTCATATGAGTGCTGAATGTAATGTAGTATCGACTATCTAGAAGCAAAATAGTGTAAATATTTCATGTTACTAATAATGTGTGTCTTTCCACAGACTTGCTACTGAAGTTTAAAAATACAACCATCAAATGCAACAACTTATAGTAAAATGGACATCAAAGTAGAAATCAAAGAAGAGTCTTCTTTACCCGACTTTTGTTCGCAGAATGAGAGAGAAGTTTCTCCCAAAGACCTGGACAATGAAGTTAAGAGTGAAACAAGTGACAGTTACTGTGAGATAGGTGCCAAAACAGAATTCGAAAGGGTTACTCTGGTTTCAGACTTTTGTTCTCAGAATGAGAGAGAATTTGTTTCAGGTGATCCTGTAATAACATTTAATAAATCAAACACAGACACTGAAATTGATGCCAAAATGGAAATTAAACAGGAACAACTATTACTGGAAACAACTTCAATAGAAAATCTGTGTATTTATGATGAAATTAAGGTAAGCTTTGCCGAAAAAACTGCATCAGATAATTTGTTTTTAAATCATCTGCTAAATGCAGTACTGAAATGTAGTGTGTAGGCAAATAACATAAAGTTTGTTCAGGAAAGAAAGTGGACTAAAAAAAAATTGTAAATAATACATTACAAACTGCATTATCAATATCAAGCATTACCACAATATGGTTTTTCTGGTAAACTTATGTTTTAGGAAAGAAGAAAAATATTTGTAATAATTCTTGGGCTTAAATGTGCATTTTCTACTGCAAGTTTTGCAATATGAGTACTCTTAGAGACAAGGTAAAACAGAGATTTTAGTATAGAGTCAACTGAAATATTCAACGCCACGACCGTGTTCAAATCCTGGCTGTGGCATTGAATTTTTCAGTTGACTTTATATTAAAAACATGCCAGGACTAGGCTAAGGTTTATTAAAAGTCTAATTAATTGTAATAATAATAATAATAATAACAGATTTTAGATTTGGCATTTGTGACAATTACAAAAAGGTATAATACAGCAAATGCAAGGGGCAGTTAGGAAAAGTAAACAAAGAAAAAAAAAACAGTCCAGCAATTACAAATTAGATCTTGGGGTCATGGTTTGAAATGGGGCAAACCAAGTAAATGAAATACCAAGTGCAGCTGTTTGGAAGTTAAAAGTACGGTAAACTATAATAATGCTTTATTGACACCAGAACTCAAAATAGCATTAAATATTCATACATCTTGTCTTATGTAAACTTTTTTTTTCCTGTCAGCTGAGTCACCTATTAGATAATTTTGCAGACAATTGTTAGTATCAAAGACTATATTCTGTTTTATTCACATGAATTAATGTTGGATTTATTTAATCTGATGTCTTTGACTGGGTAGGTCATATCAGGTGATGAATGAAATGGGTGAAATGATGCCTGGCTTCTAAGCCAGGGAGCTTAGAAGCCATTGATCTTTCAGGATAAGGCAAAATCCCACATAATACCTCATCCAGGTAACTCACCCTGACTGAGATTCAAACTTGGGATCTCTATTGTGAGGTACACACACCACAGAGGTGGGCATTATAGTCAAATTATCAGCCTCAGTGGCATTTTGATAATCTGAACATTTAAGTTTCTATTATGACAACTTCTATTGTACTTTACACAACCAGAGGTCCGATTTTATGAAGTTGATAAATGTGTACAAAGTCTAGAAATGAGATTCTCCTACATCCATCACTTTGGGTTTCCTCAAAACTGTTGTGATAAATAGGAGACAGACAGAATTCATCTTCATTAAACAAATACCAAGAGATTTAAGGCTGGTCCACAGTAAGCCGAAAATGGGAAGCTAAACATCATACATTAGTTTGTTTCACAATACTTTGGTAATGAAATGCATATTGATAGCAAAGTGAGGAGTCAATTTTGCACATTGGGATGACATTTATTTGTAACCGACCTAATAATATTTTGTCATCTGCTTGCAGGTAAGCAAACATCAAAATTTGACAAAATTTTGTAAATGAAGATCAATTACTATTTCTGTTGCTCGTGGTTGTACAAGCTTCATTCCTTTTTTAATAGCATATATTAAAATTATTTGTTAATTTCTGCTGGCTTTTGCTCTTCTTTATAATTTTGCTTTGCTTTTGAGCAGTAAACAGTTTTGTGTTGCATATAAACAAACTACAGATAAAGTTTTCACTAGAAGAACCAACACTGAATATATCAGAGGGGGGAATCAGATGCATATATGTTGAACTTCTTCCAGTTGCACTTTCCTAGCTTGTGACTAGAGAGAGCTGCAGCAGCTGTTTCATGTCAGAGCTGCCTTGAATAATTTCTGTAGTAAAGATTCTAATATGTACAAAATGGATCTAATATGCCATCCCAAGAATGACAAAGTTAAAACTTGACCACATCTTTTTTTCCATTCTCAGGAGCCAGGAAAGCTTCTCATTAATTGTGAATGCTCAAATTATAATACATGTATTTTAATTTTGTTGTGTTCTGGTTACCGTTATCGGTTATTGGAACCATCCTTTATAACTACTAATTAAACATCGTGAACTCTGCAAAGCAAGAAACGCGAGCATTCTTTTCATTGTATGGAGAGTCAATATCCTAGAAAACTGGGGTTGTTTAGAAGAAACAGTGTTTTAATAAACACTCACATTTTATAGTATATGAAATCTTTACAGAGCATTCGTTTTATGGCTCAGCCCAGATTGCATGTATGTGTGGCTCCGTTCACTGTCTATTACACCATGGCATTTTCCATTTTAAAACTCCTGCATCACATACTCATGCACTATGAGTACTAACCTTGTTATAAGTGGTGTCCATGTGCATTAAGGCATTCCTTGTTGTCACAAGCTTATAATTCATGAATAATGGAAACTCACTCTATAAGTTGATATTGTAATGAAAAGAAGCTAGAAACAGTGATGTGTATTGAATTTATTTAAAGGTGAGTCGGAATTGTTACACTAACATCACTTAAGTTTACTCACTTAACATGTTTCGGGAAACGGTTGTTCCCATCCTCAGAAGTTAATTCGACTGATTAACTTCTGTCGAATTAACTTCTGAGGATGGGAACAACCGTTTCCCGAAACATGTTAAGTGAGTAAACTTAAGTGATGTTAGTGTAACAATTCCGACTCACCTTTAAATAAATTCACTCTATAAGGTTTCAATTTTAAAAGTTTAGCAGCTGTATGAACAGAGAGTTTTCAAACACCCAGCTGCTGTGCAACACATCTGAGAGGCTTCTTTGGAGAGCATTTTAATGATACACCAATTATTTTCTTCCATTAGAAAATCTCTGGTTTCTTAGGTTTAGCGTGTAGTGATTTCGATGTTGTAAACTTGTCAACCAGACATCTGAAAGTATCTTCATTTGGACCTGGAATACCAGGAAATGCCTTTTGAAATTGTCTACATTATTTGGTTTTTACATATGTATTGTACATAAATATTCAAGTCTGAATTTTCTGGTAGGCATTTCAGAACAAATAATAATAAAAATACTGTAAAGTAATTCAAACATAGCACAGCTGTTTGAATAAGCTTTCACTTTTCAGTTGCACAGTGAACAAACTCTAATCTAGTTTTCTGGTATCTTTGAGTGATGTATTACAAGGCACTAAATGATTTTATAAAATGCATTCAACTAATAACTCATTATTTCATTTGCATGTTGAAGTATACAGTAAATTTGAGAGTTAACGGTTTCACAGTATTGACACGTTTTCATCACCAGCATTATAGAAATAAATTCACAGTTTAAATTAATAGAACTGTTTTACCGAGGTGCAGATTTAAAACTATTTAAGAAACGTTCAATTACTAAACTGATGATTATAACCGTGTTTGATATTTGTTTTCTTTTAAACGTAAACTTAATGAACCTTAGATATCCAATGCTTTATACTACTTTACATGATATAGTGTTATTTGCTTTGATGCAAGGAGCTTATTAACAAAATTTATTTCTTTGATAAAGTAATTTGTCTTTTGTTGAAGATTCATGCAAACCACTCCGATGTTTGTGACCGTGTTTTGTTTTCTGAAATAGAATAGAAATGTGTGAAAGTAAACGTAGACTGTGTGATGTATTCTGTTGCAGGATGGAACACACGAGGGCTTCCCTTCAACACAATCACTGAGGTAAGTCCACAACATTATGATTTACCTCTCACAGCAACAAGGGTAGTCAAGGTCATTAAGGCATGGACTCTGTGAACACATGCTATGTAGTTCAAATCCATCTAGGACCATCCTCCCTGACTGAAGATTTTTCCAGGTTTGTCCCCGGTCCTCATAACTGGCAAATACTGGGAAGGTACCATAAACTTGGTCTGGAACGTTTCCTTCTGAAAATTCCTTTTGCAATTATCATTTCATATATTACCAGTGTCACCATCTGTGGTTCTGTGTGCAGTAAGAACATGCATTAAACACTTCTTAAGGCAATGCAGTTTTGTTCTGTTTATCTTGACTTTTTACCATGTACTCAGAACATAAAATTTATAGTGCATACAAAATTTTAATGAGCTATGTCAAACCATTGTTAAGATATCAATTTTTTATTCATAATTAAACACTTTTTGAAATTGTAATATTAAATGCTCCTAGGACCTTATCCTTTATCACATCGCTCCCATATTTTTAATTTGAGCTGAGTATACAAACTTAAAGAATTGTTATGCGGGCATTTCTTAATTTTAATTATTTTACAAGAAAAATGTTTTGTGTGCATGTTATTGAATTTTTTAACTTTTTCATTGTAAGTTATGGAAAACAATTAATTTAAACTGAACTATTTAATATTTTTAATTAGTGCACAAAAGTTTTAAATCTGTAATTCCTAAAGCTCCTCTGAAAATTTCAAGCTAATAATATAAACTGTGCTTCAAGGAGCATTTTGAATACTGAAAAACTGCTCAAGAAAAAGAAATTGAGAAAAATTGAGTTTTAAGTTAATGTGGTGCTTTACCTAAACTGCACAGGACCAATTAAATATCCATTGGCGAGTTTAAAATTCTTGATATTAAAAACGAATTGTATAGCATGAAAATACAAGTTATAAGTATCATAATGCAAACAACTACAAGAGTTTCACTTTTTTGCCAAATTCACTGATACGTTGCCTTAAAAGGATCGTATGTGTTGCACTCACTATTTTTGAAAAAAATTGCTCTTCTATCTTCTACTTGAAAACCCAGATAAACTTGCAATTCACTTTTGCACATATCATTGTAGGATACAATAGGTAGAGCAATAGTCACACTATTTGATGGCTTTGAAATTCCATGCTCTTTGCACGATCAAGAGGTAAACTGAATGCCTTCCCAGTTTAGGAAAGTATGAGTGCTGTAAATTCAAATCAATAACCAGAAATATCTCAGAAATAGTTAACTCCACAAGAAAAAATTTATATGACATAAATTGTCTGCTTTAATGAGGTCTAAACATATTGTGCAGTAAGATTTTGTGTCTTACAGTTTATCAATTATACAAAAAGTCATTCAGAATGAAGACTTAAAGGCTATTCGCAGAATTGAAGATATGCATTTTACAATGAAGCCTGCCAAAAGCGGTCACCAGTCAGGCTTATGAAGAAGGGCCATTAGTACAGGTGATCACTGAATTGAGGTTATGAAATATTTGAAATCAGGGAAGAGGTCTGGTTCATTGCTTGATTAACTACAGCAGGACTTATGATATATTATTAAAACAGACCAACATGTTCGCTGAGTAATTAGTCCTTATTTAACTGACATACAATACAATAAATTAACGTAAACCCCCTATGTAGTGTATTCGAACATAGGTAAGCAGTAGGCCAAAAATTAAATTGAGTTTTATTTACAGACACTCTTTAACTGCTATGGTCCTTAACATCCGAATCTACATTGGGTGTGAGAGACCAAAAATGTTGCTGATGGGCCTCCTCATCTTCAGGCACCTTTTACGTGCCATAAATCTATGACACGGTACCACCGGCTTTGCTTCCCTTCCGAAGGAAGTCATGCTAAGGATTTTTATGCCTGGTTTGAATCTGCGACCTTGGGAACTAGAAGCTAGCATGGTATTTCTAGTAGGCCATTTTTTTATTTTCTTCTAATATTAGAAGTTGTTGTGCAACAAAGAATAATGGATCAAACACAATATTCAGAATAAAAAAAAACTATCCTTCTTAACACATTCAATGACTGAATACAACTGAACTCAGTCTGTCAAGAAATTTAACAGTATATGTAGCAACAATACACAAAAATATAAGTGTAGGCATGTTTGTTGTGCAGTGGCATAACAAAAGCCAACATAATGTGTCTCCACACCTCTGTTCAGTGTTTGTATGTTTTCAGAATCTGTAATAGTAAACCGCACTTTATCGTATGCTGCCCAACAGACTTACTGTGTGACAATCTAGGGGTAAACAAAGTACTGTACTGCATTCATAGTGGTGGTGTGACTGCTCACCGCAGTGTCAGGTGGCCATTAAAGGGAGGTAATATCACAGGCTTTATGGAAAATTGATTGGTTCCAAAGGAAAAATGACCATTTATTGAGGTGACTAAGTGGCCGTTCAGGCATCTTTGCCTGTATTTGTAATGAAAATATCTTAAATGTGTGGTATTTTAATCAAAATTGTTAAAAACGATTTTTGAGAAATCAAAATTTTTAAAGGTTTACTCTGTAAAGGTGGTTTGGGTTGTTGGAATTTCCTTGAAAATCTTTGTGTTGCACCCTTGGAAGATGCTGAACTTAAATGTTAAGTTTGGTATTTAACAAAGTTTTTTGTTTTTCAGTTATGTTGTTCATACACACATATATGGACCTGTTTTAAAAATGCTTTTTTGTGATTCATGGAGTCTTAAAACTTATATTTCCAGTGAAATCTCTGTATCAACTAAGTAGTAGAGAAGTTAAAAACACAATTTAACCCTCCCACTTCCCTAATATTTTAAATCTTCTCCATATTCCTTGTTGGTAATAGATAAAATTGTCATATACCAGAGCAGATTCAAGTGGTGGTTGCATTTTCTTGAAACATCTGGAGAATCAAAATGCCAGAGATTACTTTTTCAGTAAGCTCACCAAGGGATATAATTGATATAATTGACAAGATGATGGCTGTGTATTCTCTATCAAGGAAGAACAGATGGCCTCTTGTGGTTTTTTAAGGTTGGCTCACAATAACCTGAGAACAGGAAGCAAAACAGCTTAACAACATTTTGGTTCACAACATCCCGGTAATGAGAATGGGAATACATAGCGATATAATGTCAATAATGAAGCGGTAGTGACTTTATGCATTGGAATTTTATTTGTTTCTAACTGACAAATGATATCTTTTTATCTGCTTCAAAGATTTTATGTTCATCCCATATTTACTGCTTATATTAGCACCAACCTCAGATTGATTTGCTTTAAGCTGTTAGGTAATTGAAAACCTTGACACAAAGAGATTCATTATCACATTACATTAACTGTGATTCAGATTAGTGAAACTATTTCTGTTGTAAATAAAGATTGATATTCTCTTCATCCCTGGGTTCTTGTAATATACTGATGATATTTTTCCAAACTTCCAGGCTATATGAAGAAGGAACTTCCAGCTGTAAGTCTGGTTCTTCGTGCAATGAAAATATGAGAAAAGACAGCACTGAGTGTGAAAGAGCCAGAAAATGCCAAACTCAAGAAGTTGATGTGACAGATATACCTTCAGCAGAAAAAACTATTTGTTCAAAAAAATACCTTGTTGCAAGAATTGACATGACGACTACGTGTTTAAAAGGAAACAACTTCATTCAGCAGAGCAACACACAACAGTGTATTTATGAGAACTACAGTCACCAGTCAATCACACTTGAAGAAACTTTGAGTAATGAGCGCAAAAAGTCACACAAGTGTGATGTTTGTGGAAAATGTTTTACCCATTCTTCAGATTTGAAGAGACATAAATTGATCCACGAAGGCAAAAAGCCACATAAGTGTCATAACTGTGAGAAAACTTTTACACACTTGTCATCATTGAAAACACATCATTTGATTCATGAAGGCATAAAGCCACACAAATGTGATATTTGTGATAAGACTTTTACTCACTTGTCATCATTGAAAATTCACCATTTGACCCACGAAGGCAAAAAGCCTTATAAATGTGACATTTGTGAAAAGGGTTTTAATCGCTCATCACGTTTGAAAACACACAAATTGATTCATGAGGGCATAAAGCCACACCAATGCGATATTTGTGAGAAGGCTTTTAGTGATTTATCAGTGTTGAAAAGGCACAAATTGATTCACGATGGCAAGAAACCACACAAGTGTGTTATTTGTGAGAAGGCTTTTAGTGATTTATCAGTGTTAAAAAGACACAAATTGATTCATGAGGGCAAAAAGCCACATAAGTGTGATATTTGTGATAAGGCTTTTACTCACTTGCCAGCTTTGAAAACTCATCAATATTATCATGAGGGTAAAAAGGCACATAAGTGTGATGTTTGTGAAAAAGGTTTTCCTCACTTATCACTGTTGAAGAGGCATCAATTCATTCATCAGGAGCAAAAGCCATACAATTGTGATATTTGTAAGAAAGCTTTTGCTCACTGGTCACTATTGAAAAGGCATCAGCTAATTCATGAGGACAAAAGGCCACATAGCTGTGGTATTTGTGATAAGAGTTTTACTCACTTGTCATTGTTGAAAATGCATCAGTTGATTCATGAGGGCAAAAAGGCACACAAGTGTGATATTTGCGACAAGCGTTTTACCCTGTTATCACATTGGAAAACACATAAATTGATTCATGAGGGGATAAAGGCGCACAAGTGTGACATTTGTGGTAAGGATTTTACCTTGTTCTCACATTTGAAGACACACAAATTAATCCATGAGGGTAAAAAGCCACATAAGTGTAATATTTGTGATAAGGGTTTTACACAGTTGTCACATTTAAAAACACACAAATTGGTTCATGAGGGCAAAAGGTCATATAATTGTGATACCTGTGGTAAGGGTTTTACTCTGTTGTCAAGTTTGAAAAGACATAAATTGATTCATGAGGGAAAAAAGCCACACAAGTGTGATATTTGTGAAAAGTCTTTTAATCGGTTGTCAGTCTTGAAAAGGCACAAATTGATTCACAGATGTCATACATGGGTGGGAGAAAATTCATAAAAAAAAGAAGAAAATTTATTAATCAGGGCCATGACCTTTGTAAGAAAGATGTACTGAATTTTAATATTTGAAAATATACAAATTGTTTCAATGGGACCAAAAGTTATACAAATGCGAAATTTGTGAGAAAAGTTGGGTATTTAACCAACTTTGAGTTATGCTGTTCACAGACATATAGACCTTTTTCTAAAATGCTTTTTTGGACTCAGGAGCCTCTAAAAACATATTTTCCAATGAAATCTTGGTATTGAATTTTCAGGTGGAATGCTATACCTTCTCTGTCTACTATATGTATGGTAGAGAAAGGAAAAATAAGATGAATGTAACATACAAGTATATATTGCAGCCAATATGTCCAATTTTTGGCCCATACTAAATTAAACCTTTTTAAGTCCTATAATCATTAGTATTGAGTAAAAATAAACATGCTAGGAACACCAGTCTAGGTAATGTGTAATAGCAAGTTTATTCATCAAGTTCGTTATTTTTAACACAAAGTATAGTTTTGATATTGGACATATCTACAAAATACAGGAATAGCAAAAGCATGTAATAAATTGAATATAGCTTAGAAGATATTTGCAGTATAATGGTGACTGGAGTAAAACCAGATGTGCCTTTAGCGATAGATTGAAAGTTTTATTTTCTTCTGTTCTCTTTAGGGAGTTTGATAAATTTTTATATTAGAGGTTTTGAAAATAAAGACAAATTTATTTGTAATTTTCCATGCATTTTATTTGTCATTCAAGTATATTTAAATGTATGATATTTTAATCAAAATTATTAGTACCATTTTGAGAGACCAATAAAATACTGTTCCAAATAAAGGGAAAATAAAAAATGAAAAAACTTAATTGATTACATTTTTGGCCCACATCGCTGAAATGCTCAGAACAGCATAATTATTGTAACATGCACATATTCATTGCAGTATTAATATTAAAAATAAATGCTCCATTTGGCTAATTATGAATAACATTAGAAAACATGGCAGTACAAACTTTGCCTCCCTCCATCCATCCACACCAAAGAAATTCTGGAGGGAGTGAGTAATAGAAGCGGCATGTTGTCATTATGGCAATTAATATATGCAGATCCCAGGACCTCAACTGCCACTATTTCTGTAAAGTGGCTCTTCAGTTGGTCTTAAGGGCCTGAATGCATCTCTTGTTAGGCCCCCCAGCTGGGGAAAGAATTCCCATGCCAGTACTGGAAGTCAAACTCAAATCCTTTAGCAGCACTTTGTGGACTGATAATACCTGCAAAATAATTTTTTTGAGAACAAAATTTTCACAAATAGGTTGCATCGACCTCTATTTTAATAATAGCATTATTAATATACATAAAAGTCCTGCATAATACTCAAAACTCCTAGGGGGAAAAATCTTTTTTATTAGTATAAGATATGGATAAGTTGGAGTTTTTAGAGACCAGATTAAAAGAACATGAGACACATTAAATACAAACACATGGACAAATTGCTGTCGTACATCACTTTTGGACAACAAATTCACATCTTTACACCAAATATAGCACTCTTAAAACCAACAAAACAAACTGCAGAGTTGGATACTTGGGAAAAGTAAATAAACACCATGTGATGAATTTTGAATTGCTGCCACCAAACCCACTATGGAGTTTCATCACTACACCAGATTCATCCACACACAGACAACACCATGAGGAACCAGTCGGCCACTTCCAATGATAAGAACAATTAGCCCCCGAAACCAGTCAAGTTTTAAAACATGCAAGTACGTTAAGTGTTTCAACTCCAACTCAAATTTTCTATGTAATTTCTCTTTTTTAGTATTACATTTATAACATTCATTGCAATAAAATAATAAATACCATATCATTATAAAAAGAATATCATGAACATTATACAATTTATGTACATTAATGGGTGAAATTTCTATTTTCTATAGTATTTGACCTAGAACCTTCATGATCGTCCTCCATGGTCTAAGGGTACCATGCTAGCCTCTAGTTCCCAAGGTCACAGGTTCAAACCGGGCCGAGGTTGGTGGATTTTTTCAGGCATAAAAATTCTTAACATGGCTTCCTTCAAAAGAGAAGTAGGTACTGTGACAGATTTACCCATGACAGATTTATGGCACATAAAAGAACCTCAAGTCTGATAAAGAAGCCTCTGAGCAAAATTTCTGGTCTTTCATGCCCAATATAGAATGGGACGCTAAAACTACAGTAGTTGAAGAGCATCCATAAATAAAACTCAATTTCAATTAGAACCTTCATTTTTTGTGCAATAAATTCTGCTTTGAATACTATTAACATTTCATCTTGCTGGGATTTATAATTTTAAGCTACTAGTGCTTATTAGTTAAAATGTTTGCTTTTTCAAAATCTATTGCCTATAAATTTTGACCAAAATAATTTTTAAAAATCCTGCAATATCATTCACTTGTGTATAAAATTTTAAATTATTCACATTTTTAAGGTTTGGCTCCTGAGATAAATAAATAATAATTCATTCATTCATTCTCTGTTTACCCTCCTCTTATGTAGGACTTACACCCCCCAGGACTTACAGGCGGTGCCTAGGGTCAGAGGCCCGTCGAGGAGCAGACACTCATGGATCAGACAGAATATCCAGGATGGGTGATCAGCCCGATGCCTGGTATGGGATGAAGGAAGTAGATGAAGCGAAATGGTGGTGAAATGGATGAAAGGAAAGGTGATGATGGAGCAGTTGGTGGAATGAATGGCGGGGGAAACCGGAGAACCCGGAGAAAACTTTGTCCACCACAAATCCCACATGCAGGTCCCTGGGATTGAACCCGGTCCGCCTCGGTGGGAGGTGAGCGGTCTAACCACTCGGCCATGGCGCCGCCAAATAAATAATAATGAGTGTAGTAAACACTAACATTTTAAACTTTTTGGGAGCTATCAGAATTTTTTATTTAAACAACACAAGATATAAAACATGCAATACTATGTTTCAATAATTACCTTTTGTAGAACATCCAGTAAAAGTTGAAATTTCATTGTATGAAATTTGTAGGAGGAGCTAGATTTTGAATGCAGCAAAGAGCTTAAAAAAAAGTGGAAAATGTGATTTAAAGTCTGTGTTGTAGGTAATTAGAATAGGGCACACTTTTAAAATGA
Organism: Deroplatys truncata; assembly: GCA_030765065.1. NCBI lineage: Eukaryota > Metazoa > Arthropoda > Insecta > Mantodea > Mantidae > Deroplatys > Deroplatys truncata. Next base: position 204,875,527 of record CM060988.1, read on the forward strand.
CATCTGTTTTTAAGGTAGAGAACTCTAGGTCCTTGAAGCTCCAGGAATAGATGACATAAAATGTATACGCTTTTTTTTGGCCAGAAAACTAGAAAAGTGAGTTTTTTCCCCTTAATATCGCATTGGATAATTGAGTATAGATGTTTAAGTGCAATTTTATCTGATTTACTTGGCAAAGTGATGCAATAACTGTCAGAGCTGCTATTTCAATATCTGAAGGGATACTTTCTTCAATATTGCCCATTATTCAGAACAAATTAGCTAACTTTTCTTGATTCCAGATAATATACCATTCCATTGCTATCATAAACAATTAATATTGTTATATTCTTTTATTTCTAGACCCCTTTTAATATGATCAATGGAATATTAACTAGGCTTTGGCATTGAATCAAATGTTCATTGAATGATGATATTTATAAGTCAATAATCACAAAATGAATGCAGATAAGGTAAGTAGCCATTATTGAGTGGTATAGATAAAATGTTGTAACTAGAGGGGTGAGCACAGTTACTATTCTTATGTAATTACAGAACTTGGCTTATGTCTTATCCACGTTAGGGTGGTAATGATCTCGTATCCCAGTGAGCAAAACCTCTTAATCCATCTGTTTGGGTGGTTACGGTTTTCACAGAATGGTAATTTTATAATGAACCATAGAGAAATAAAAAATATATTTCTGAACTGTTGATAAAACTGTTGGAAAATAATTAAAGTTCAGTGATAGCATTTGGCCAATGTCATTGTGTTACTACTTGAAGTAATACAATATGCTGCTCTACTCTGAGCCAGACAATTTCCTGTGGCAGGCATGGATTAATAGAGTATGAAAAAAGTAAGCTTAAGACTGGAGGATATTGAAGGGCAAGGAATACTTAATAGTATGAGAGAAAAAGACTTTTCTGAGGCTGAACAGGCAGATATAAATTTAAAAGGTTTAAGACAAACAGATTTCAATTGTTTCTTGTGCTGCAGTCAAAATGTTAGGAACAGATACGTGTTCACACGCCAATTCTTCAACATACTATTCTTACAAAAGCTTATTCTATCTAAGGACTTGTTAATCAATAAAAACTTTCATTACACATTTACTTAGAGTAGACTAAAGTGGTAGTTACATTTTTAAAAACCGTGTTGCTAACTGATACTTTGAAATTCCATGTTCTTTCCGTGGCCAATAGTGCTACTCTCTTAAGAAAAGTATAAATATAGGATATTTAAACAAGAGCGTCTTATATTTGAACTTATATAAAACACGTCTTATGAATGATAGATGTTTATTTTGGAACATAATTAATGTCATTACGTTGGAAGAGAACATCAGTTAAGTGACCGCCGCGACTTCGTTGGGTTGCGCGTATACGGTTGACCCAATTTTCAATGACAGAAGAACGTAAATTAGGTCCAACTCCACGAATAACACGCGTGATGTTATTCTTAAGATCATCTACCGTTTCTGGCTTGTTGACAAACCCCACAAGAAGTAATCCAACGGCGTTAAATCACATGACCTGGGGGCCAGTTAACATCATCACCACGGGAAATGATGAAACCTCTGAACTTCTTCAAAAAAATCGATTGTTTCGAGAACAGTGGCACCATCTTGCTGAACCAGATGTTTATGAGATCCTACGATCCAATTGAGGCCAAAAATAGTCCCTTATAAGAGCCCGGTATTTTTCTCCATTGACAGTTCGCTCCATCTACATTTTGGAAAAAATATGGACCAATGATTCCACCACACAGTAACCTTTTGGGAATGAAGTGGTCGTTCTTGAATCTGCATCGGCAATTTTGTTTAACACAACCATCCATCCAAAAGTGGGCTTCGTCACTGAAGATGATTTTTCGACAAAAATCCGGATCAGCTTCCAATTGCTCCATAGCCCAGTCAGCGAATACACGGCGCAACCTATGGTCGTTGGGCTTTAGTTCTTGAGTTAACACCATTTTGTAGGTGTGAAACTTCAAGTCCAGATTCAGAATTCGCCAAGTAGTTGTCGGCGAAAGCCCCAATTCTTGCGCTCGACGAGCAATTGATTTGTTTCCGTTCTCGCGTACACTCTCACGAACGGCGCCTATGTTTTCGTTGGAGCGTTTACGTACAGGCGTTCTTTGATCGCTGACAGAACCACTTCTTTCAAATTTATCGATCAAACGCCGAATCGTTCTCTCGCAGGGACGATGCACACCGTAAACTTCACGCAATACACGGAAAGTTTGGCGAACAGATGATCCATTTTGATAATAAATTTTCACAATTTCTACGCGTTGCTGAATGCTGTAACGTTCCATGGCTATTTGTCAATAATAACTGTAAAAAATGACTGCTGTAACTTAATAACAACAGCAGCTATCACATGTTAAAGATAGGACACTCTTGTTGAAAGACCCTTTACTTGAAAATTCAAACCAATAACAAAGAATGTCAGAAACGGTTAATGTCACCAAAAATTGTATTGACATAATTTGTGTGCTTTAATAAGATCTGCATTTTTTTCTGTACTAATATTTCGTGTATCTCTTACATTTTACCACTGTTACAAAAGTGATTCAGAATCAAGAGGACTTTGGAGGCTGTTCCCAGAAAAATCAAGATACATATTTTTGTTTGTCATGGTATTTTAATCAAAATCGTTAAGTCATTTTTGAGAAAATAAAAAAATAGTGAAAAATGTTCCATGTAAAGGGTAGTTGCAGTGAGGGGTTTCTTCAATAACTTCCTTTCGCATTCCTTGGAAGGCCCTCCCAAACTTAAATGCCAAGTTTTGTATGTAACCAACTTTTCATTTTTGAGTTACGCTGTTCAGACACACACACATCGACCCTTTTCTAAAAATTCTTTTTTTGGGTTCAGGGTGCCTCAAAAATGTGTTTCTGGTGAAATCTTGTAATAGAAGTTTTGGGTGAAACACAATGCAAACTTTACTTGCTGTAAGTACTACTAGAGAAAGCTATTTGGGCAAAATTTGATGGAAATGTGGGTGGTGGGCAATTTTAGAACAATAGGCTACTTAAGTATAAATAATTCTATAAGGTAGTTAAAAGTGTGATGGTCACCAATAACCTGGAGTTACATGTAGCCAAGCATCCTTAGAGAAGAGGTAACTAAGATTAGCTTAGGTTAGACTGTATACAGTTATATACGAGGGCTGTCCCAGAAGTACCCAATCTAACAAAGAAAACACAAACATTTTGAGAAAAAACCTCTTTATTTCTCTACATAGTCTCCTTTCAGCTTTATACATTTTTCCCAGCGATGTTCAATCGCTTTGTTACCCTGCTTATAGTAAGAACCATCGAGTTCTGCAAAATAACCATTAACTGCAGACTCCACTCTTCATTGTTGGCACATCTTTTACCACCAAGCCATTTCTTGAACTTTGGAAATAGAAAATAATCAAGAGGAGGCTAAGTCTGGCAAAGAGGGTGCATGAGGAAGCAATTTCAACTTTAACTCATTGATTTTGGCCATAGTGATAATGGATGTGTGAACTGCTGCATTGTCTTGATGAAACACAACTTCTTTTTCACTAAATGCAGACGGTTTTGCTTGATTTCATCATTCAAATGCTACAATAAGTTTGCATAGTACTCACCAATGATTGCTTTTCCTTTTTGAAGATAATCAATGAAAATTATCCCATGCACATCCCAAAAACTGATGCCATGACCTTGCCTGCAGATGGAACTGCAGGCAAGGCGAGTATTATGACCTTGCCTTCTTTGAAGCCGAATCTCCCCTTTCAATCCACTGTTTTGACCGTTCCTTCGTCTCAGGTGTGAGGTTATGGACCCATGTTTCATTTATGGTTATGAATCGATGTAAAAACTCGGCTTTGTTGCAGTGAAACATCGCCAAACACTTGACTGAAACATCCTCACGACGCTGCTTTTGTTCCATTGTGAGTAAACATGGCACCCATCTTGTGCTTTCTCATGTCCAAATTTTCAGTTAGTATGCAATGTACAGCACTTTTTGAAATGCCTATGGTGTCTGCTAGCTCGCGCACCTTCAGTCGACGGTCATCCAATATCTTTTTGTGGATTTTCTTCACAATTTCTGTCGTGGTCACCTCATTTGGTCGATCACTGCGATGTTCGTCTTGGCAGCTCTTAAACTCTGCCACCCAATATTTTACTGTTGTAAATGAAGGAGCAGACTCCCCCAAAGTAGAATCTAGCTCAGCTTTAATATTAGTTGGACTAAGACCTTTCAAATGAAAGTATTGTATCACATAACGATGACCAGTTTTATCCATGTTTAAAAATTTGCTGAGAGTTTCACTATTGATGGCTGCCAAACAATTACTAAACAATGTAGCATTATCAAACTTAAGCTTTATAAGGTTGGTACTTTCTGTCAGCCATTTTTTTGAAACAAAAACAGGTCGGGTACTTCTGGTACTGCCTCATATCTATGTTGCAATCTCAAATTATACTACACCATTATTTTAAAGGTCTTCCTATAATTGAAGCCTTCCTCAACACTTGTGCCATTTCCATTTTTGCAACTCCTTTTAAAGATGTTCTTACATCTAACACACTTAGTTATATACATCTAACACTATATTAATAATTTGGTACTCCCAAGGAAAGTTATAATCAACAAAATAAACTCTGATATTCCTATATTGTACAGACTAAAAGATTTACAGTTAGATACAGCCATAAAATAAGTCTATTTTGCACTTTTGGGCCCCAGTTTTCTGTATTTATGATATGATATGATATCTTTATTGAGTGTTGAGCTAATACAATCATTTGGGCATGATCAGCGTCGAGCCCTAGCTCCTTTTGCCGATCGTACCCAAACTTCCGCATTTACAAAGCATGTGTGTTGAGTTAGCTTCATATCGCTAACGTTTCTCATTTAAATCCACTATACTGCTTACTGTTCTTGTCCCCTTCCCATCTCCTTCCCTTGCTTCCTCCGCCGTATTTAATACTCCCTATCAGCGGGAAATGGGAACTATTAGATGCAATTTAGAGAATGTTTACTTGTTCCCCGCACTAATCGTCCATAACAACACTTGCTCGTTCATACTAAGAAATGTACCTCTCCCTCCTAACCCTCTCGTATTTACCGTCCTTTATATCTAAATCATTCACTTCACGATTTCATAAAATCTATCACTTGCCTATCAAAACCTTGTCTTTACTTTGTAGCTTTCTATACATTCTATAGTCACTCTCCCTTCCTATTCTATATACTTCCTCATTATTACTGCTTCTGTTTTCCCATATTTCTCACAGAACCTGCACTATTTCTATATGTATGGCACACTTTCCTACTCCATAAATCTATTTCTGGTGGCTCCTTTAACAGTCCCGCATTGTTTCTGTCCAAAATCCGTAGACTCCCATTGGGTGTTAACACAATAGTTTCTTCTTCCACCAATTCACCACTCTGAAACCCCGCCTCTGCCCTGCCCGCAATCATATCACGTGACGATTGAACTCCCTCCCTCCTCGATGATGCCACTTTCCAAACTTTGCCAGCTGTTGCCCATACATCACTCTGATCTGACGTCACTGCTTCGGCTCCTGATCTCTTCTCTGACTCAGCTATCTTCTTCCCACCAGCCCCACTTAGCAGTGACATAACTTCCATTTTCCTTATTTCGCCAGCTGATGCCCTTACGTCACTCTGATCTGACGTTCTGCCTGCGTCTTGGCCACGCCTACCCTCTAACACTGTCATCTTCTTTCCGCCAGCCCCACGTGCCGGTGACGTAACTTCCATTTGTCTAACCTTATCCTCTGGTCTCCGATTGCTCTTTGGACTTCCTCTGCATTCCTTCTCTCTAGTCGCCGATGAATATCGCTGAATCATATCCTGCCCCTGCGATCTACTGTTCCTTGTGTCACTTTCGTATCCCATCACCATACGCCCATCGACCCATAATCGTAGGTTCTTTATGAAGGCCCGTTTCCCTTCCATTCTTGCCAGCCTCATTTGTTGTATTAAATCCTTCTTCAAGGCCCGTTGTTCCACCGATAAATCTCTAATTATAAAGATATTTGTTCCTTTTAGTAGCTTTGATTTCTTCAATACTTCATATACAAACTGCACTGACGTAAATCTTGCAACTATCATTCTGGCTCCTCTTGATCTCCCCACTCTAAAAGCTTCTCTAATCTCCCAGCCCTGTAGCTTCAAACCAAGCTTTCCTTCTATAATCTCTCTGACCTCATCTACAGGCCATACTCCATTCCTTTCTTTCACTCCTGCTATAACCAAATTAAATCTTCGGTGTCTCTCTTCCAGCAGCTCAACTCTTCTTTTAACTTTCTGTACCTCATTTCGTATATCTTGCATTTCATTTTTAATCTCTCCCTTAATATCTATTAATTCCTTTTCCATTCCATTGAGTTTATTTCCTAATCTCTCATCCATATCTTTAATGTATGCAAATGTTTGTTCCATGACGTTTCGATCCCCATTTGGCCCAGGGTTAATTTCAACTCCACCAATTACCAATAGTATACCTATTACACATGTGAGAAGAAACATGTTTACCATCTCTTCTACACCTTTGTTTGTTTTGAAATCCTTCCATTTTAATTTATTAAATACTCCAATTCTTGCTCTGTGCACCTCAATACCAATTCCCATGGTTACTTAAGCCCTTCTTTCTTCCATTCCAGGAGCTACCTCCACACACATCCACTCTCTTCCACTGCTTGCTTAGCACTCTTTCTGTATTTAAGTGCACTATGGTCCAATAATAATAAAAAACAATTAATCTGTTTACAAATCTTACAAAAGAGAGCCATTAAAATACTTTTTGGCTACAATATTTTTAAGTGCTCCACAGAAATATTTAAGAAAACAAATATAGTGAATTTTTACTCGAGTATAAACTAAAAATAATCTTAAGTCCAACTCTGTTATGAAAAGCAAAAAAGATATTCACTCCTACAAAACAAGATCAGCCAATCACATCTTCAGTTAACTCTACCAAATATGGAATAAAATGTATATTACATAGCGCTACCAAAGCATACAATAGTCCCCAATTTGACATTAAAGCATCATTTGAATGATCTCAGTTCAAAAACAAACTCTTCAAATACATACTCGACCAGTAGTGTAATTCCTAACAACTTGGCAACGGTCAGACAGGGGATTTGAACCCTTCCCCCTGCTAAAAAATGTTAAAATAACAGCATCTTTATAGCTTGGCAGGAACAAGATACTTCCTAATCTTATCACTGGTAGCACTGTATTTACACCACAAATCTTAAATAATATTGCCAAAGGTGACAGCAACAAAAACTGTACTCTAGATGGCGCAGGTAGAACCATTTTAAGATATCACAGCACGTTTTCATTCCAAATTCTAAATTTGAGTGGTTTTCAAATGAGTGCAATATTTCACACAAATTATTAATTCCCATGTGTCAACATATTTGCTACTGGAATATGATACACATTATTAATCCTAATTGCTGCACCTTACTCTGAAGATGCTCAACAGAGTTATGGGGGAAACATCAGGTGATATCAACTGGACCACAGCCTACAAGCCCAGAAACTACATTCTACTGGATTAATGCCACCTGTGAAAGCTTAACGATGTCTATCAGGATTAATTCATATTTATCATTTGAACTGATAGAAATCGTTTAAAAAATGGACCCCTATACATAAACCCCACCTCCTAAATACTTTTCTGGTTATGCTACTGCAGTCAGCTAACCCTCACGATGTGCTTGCTTCCTAGAAGTATGTGATGCTGATCAAACCAAACCAACATTACAATATTTATATGGTGCATTCTCTATAAAACTGTTGTATGCGCAAGTCAGTTTGACTTTATTAATGCATTCAATTACTTCACTACTTAATATTATGTCTCCATTAGTTGAAATTGGAAGGGCAAACCTTTTACAGTCAAGCCCAAAAAACTATTGAATGTTTATGACATTATGAAAAAAGAAGCGAACAATAAAGAAACGGTCTGTGTGTGATGTCTAAAGATTACGTTTCATGCAAAGGCAGCCAGCCAGGTGAAGAATTGTTCAGCTAATATTTCTTGCTTACACAATTTCTTAATTTGTTATAATGCAGGAATTAATACAACAATCAAACCTGTTAAATGTTTAGTCAAGCTAGTGTAGACTTTCTCTTCTTTTGTATCCTGACCAAGTCCAGGACCTCTCCCGAAGGGGAGGCATTCTACAACTGGTGTTTCTCTTGTTTAGGAAGGTTGCCATGGAAGTGAGGAACTTCTGCCTCAACAGTGAAGTATTTCTTTTGCCCCTCAGGCAGAAGCGTGTATGTTGTAATGTAAGAGCTTCAGTGAGTGAGTACACGTAAACATGTGAACACTCAATGTCTTGGTTTCTTCTTATTCTTTTTTGTTTGTTTGTTTATGTTTTCAACAAAAAAATACCATGTTGTATGCACTTAAAAGCCGTCAGTAAGTAGTGTGGGCATGTAAATACTGTAAATATGTTGAGTGTATTTTGTTAAGAACTACGTTTAATACTGGAATGATGACAGAAAAACTTTTTAATTACTGGGTGGCTAATTAATTCATTGCAAATTTCCATAAAGAAACCAAAAAATTCTGGAAAGTTGTATAATATAAAATGTAAAGATTTTTGGCTTTCTGAATTTTGTTGTTATGCAGTAGAGTATACCTTAAAATAATAGACAGAAGGAGTGAGTTAATCTACAAAAATTAGGGTAGGTAATATTACTAGTTATTCCATTTTTAGCCTGTACTTTCTTTTTTAGCATTTTTCACCTGTTTTCTACATCACAAGCCACCACCAGTTTTATGTATATGGACTGTCCAGTTCAGCTACATCTTCCATCTCAACTTGCACCATTAATTGAAAAAAAATTAAATTGAGTTTTATTTATGAACGTTCTTTAACTGCTATGGTTCTTAGTGTCACACCCTATATTGGACGTGAAAGAAGGTAATTTTGCTCAGAGACTTCCTTATCAGGCTTGAGGTTCTTTTACATGTCATAAATCTACGACACAGTTCCATTAGCTTTACTTCCCTTCCACAGAAAGCCATGCCCAAAAAGAATCCATTGCCCTCCACCGGGTTTAAACCTCCAATCTTGGGAACTAGAGGATAAAATATTACCACTAGACCATGGAGGACGATACTATTTTTTGAGCTACAGAGGTAAGTGACTTGCACCATAGCTCTCCATTAAAATTCTCATTTGCCAAAACATTAACTTATTTGTGATATTTTGCTTTTTCTGTACTAACATGAAATGGACAGACATCTGAAAGATGATAAAATATTGTCATACTTTGAACTGTTGACTGATGTTGAATCAGAAGAGGAAGATCCTTACAATTGACAGAGTACCTATATAATGTTCTCAGGTGGAAGCCACATGTGCAGAACACACTTAAGAAGTTCACAAGGCATACTATGCAATTTATTTTTTAAACAATACATGCAATTTACAAAGTAAAAATGGTATATTTCTTGTATGTACAATCCACGCTCACCTATGGTATCCTTCTGTGGGGTTTGGCAGTAGAAATGAATTCGCTTTTGTGCAATAAAAAAAATATATATATTGTTTGGTGCATGGTAAATTTAAACAAGCACATTCTGCAGAGCATACTTTAAGGAACTCAATACCCTGCATGTACACATTAGAAACAATATGTTTCATAAATAACAGTACCATGCATGATCACATACCAGAACAACAAAAAAAGATGTACTCTATATTATATGAAGGTATTCATATGTATAATTTAATTACTAATAAAATAAATCAAAATAAAAGGACCAAATTCAGGAAGTACATTAAGAAGATTTTAATTCAGTGATGTCTTTACAATTTACAAGAGTTTTATGGCTATATTAGCCCAACTCTGTAACACTGCATATATTATTATAATTCTATATAATGTATGTCGTATACTTAATTTTTTTTTGTATTCATAAGTTTTAAAGAATCTGCTGAAACCATAAAATTGAATAAATATTTCTTATGGTGAATAAAGATATATACTTTCAGAATTGTGATAGTGATTACATCCCTTTACAACACAATAAAGGCGACATGAGAGCACATTAGAAAAGCAATTTTTAACTTTAAAATCATAATTAAAAATTTGGTTAACCATATGAACACTGAAGGATCATTATTTTTAGTAGTTTTGTTGATGAAAATAATTATATTAAATTGTTTGTGGTAATATTTCTGACAAAAATAATTTAAATTTATTTCAGAATAATATTTATGATTTATTAAGATAAAAAGATTTTAAAAACAATTGTTAACTGTAAAATGAAGAATAAAGATAAATATGACCCAAAAAGGCAAAAGTTATCAAAGAATGATGTGCCAATCAAAATGAGTGGTGCTGATCTTATTAGGCAGTACAAGATTCCTGGCGTTGAATACATTTTTTTAAACTATAACTATTTTTTAGGAGTCGATTTTATATTATAGTCCTTAACCGAGCAGTAACATCTGTGGCCCTCATTCCAGGTTCAAATCATGATGACTGACCAATCTGACTGAAGGTTTCTACATGGTTTTCCACTTTTCTCCAGTTGAAACTTCAGATCAGCGGTGCAGTCCTTACATACAATAAAGACCTTGATATTCCTGCAGGTTCACAGGCATTCTCCAGTTCAAACTTCAGATGGTGTAGTGCTTTCATACAGTGAAGACCTTGAATATTCCTGCAGGTTCACAAGCATTCTCCAGTTCAAACTTTAGGTGAATGGTGTAGTGCTTTCATACAGTGAAGACCTTGAATATTCCTGCAGGTTCACAAGCATTCTCCAGTTCAAACTTCAGGTGAATGGTGTAGTGCTTTCATACAGTGAAGACCTTGAACATTCCTGCAGGTTCACAAGCATTCTCCAGTTCAAACTTCAGGTGAATGGTGTAGTGCTTTCATACAGTGAAGACCTTGAACATTCCTGCAGGTTCACAAGCATTCTCCAGTTCAAACTTCAGGTGAATGGTGTAGTGCTTTTATACAGTGAAGACCTTGAACATTCCTGCAGGTTGAAACTCCAGGTGAATGGTAAGCATTTTTAGAAAAAAGGTCTGTGTGTGTCTGTGAATAGCATAACTGAAAAGCGAAAAGTGGGATAAACACCAAACTTGGTATTTAGATTCAGTACGTTTCAAGGATGTGATACAAAGATTTTTAACAAAATTTCCACACGCCAAACTGTCCTTTATGAAACATTTTCCGATATTTCTGATTTTGATCAAAATACCATATACTAAATATATTTACATGTCAAATAAAATGTTTATCTTTATTTTTTGGGGAATAGCCCGTGAAGTCCACTTCAGCTGGAAGAAATTTTGTATAATCTTGTACAACTGCTAACCATTAAGTGATAGACAAAAACGTAATACACATATATAGATCCCTTTAAAACACAATTTACTGCAATTTTTTTTTTTTTTTTTTTTTTTTTTTGTGGATTACGCCATTGCTGAGTTTAAGTTATTAAAGTTTAGAATTGTTCATTACTTTGTCATTCTTTAAAGTTGTTTCTCAGGATTGCATGGAAACAATATGGAATTTTAAGGTCAGCATATAGCTTCCAGTTCTTAAACATTTGACTATCACTGTTCCCTTTATATTTATAATGAAAGGTGTAATGTAGCTATTTCTGTAAAGGTTTATTTCGATTAAAATGTAGAAGATAGAAAAATAAGCTTTAGTAGGAATAGTTTGTATATAAAGATAGAGGTTAGAGAATGTCATGTGTATACATCACATCAAATTTTTTCTTTTATGTCAATATGAAATGTCAATACTTTACATGATATACGCATATTATAGAAGTTTTCAATGCATACTAAAGGGACTGTTGGAACATAAGATTCCTGTCCCTACTCATAAACAGACAGACACTAACTATATGACAGTGTGTTGCATGAACAGGCCTACAGTGCTAACCACATTTACATTTGAGCCACTGTTCTGTGCTCTGAGTGAAACAAGAATATGCACTTTGTCCCTAATGCTAAGCAACTACAAGGCATGATAAAACCGTTTACTCTAGATACTTTGTTCAATAAAAATTCACGTTAGTGACATGGTTTAGAAGTCATAACTAGACATCAGATTTGTATGCATTAAAAATATCTAAAATATGGTTAGTATTTAATGTTGCACAGTTGGCAATGAGCCATTTCCTCTCTTGCAATCCAATATTTTGATGAGAAGTTGGTATGTTGATCGAGTAGGTGGTTTGTCCCCATTATCTTCAAGTTCACAGAAAGGGCATAGAGGAGATTCTGCTAGGCCAATCCTGTGTACATGTTTCTCAAGGCAGTTATGACCTGTTAATAATCTAAAAACTGCTACGGAGGATTTTCTTGGTAGTATAGCAATTCTATTTGCGATACATATTCTTCTTTAATTTTTGTAGTGTATGGATAGAGTGATAAAGACAGTGGACCAGATTTTGATGTACCCTTCTTGGCCAGAAAATCAGCTGTTTCATTACATTGTATTCCACAGTGTGCTGGTATCTCTTTTATTTAAATTAGTTAATTGTCTTATACTTTTTTGGCATTCTAGGACTTTTGGCTCTTGTATCAGATGCTACAGAGATTATAGCTGCTTTAAAGTCAGATAATATTACAACTCTCATAAATTTGTTTACTTCATATAGAAGATTTTGTAAGCCGGAAACTGCTAAAATTTCAGCATCAAATTTCTAGAATTTGTACTTAATCTCGTATGAAAAGAAAAGATGGGCATACTGCACCAGTACCAGTACCACCGTTATTTGGTGTGCTGGATGCATCAGTGTAAAAATGTAGTCAATGATTAGCAGGATATTTTAAATGTATTATTTCTAGTCACATTTGTTTCACCGAGAGTTACAGATTTTTTAAAATATCTAAAATATGCAGTAAGCATGCAATAACTATAACTTCAAGCTTGTATTTACAATATACCTATATTTTGCAGTATACAATGAGTTCTGTGCAGCGGGCTGGAAGTGGTGCTCTGGTTCCTGGCCACAGAATGCGCCTGGTTTTGATCCCAACCATGTGGGTGCTCACTCAGCATTGTAAGAAAAGTGACGGGGCTGTGAAAGGCAGCAACCTTGGGCCATGATGTGCATGGTCTCCCCATATTGGTTAGATGATTGCCCACCTCTGCCATGTGTATGTGGTTATGAGGCTGGCAGGTCGAGGCCCTGTAGTGCCATGGGGTTTCCATTTACAGGTGAACCACACTTTTTGAGGGTTTTTTTTTAATTAATGCCATAGTAAAGGTTTATTGTTTTGTTACTTATGTATTTAAATGTTAGTATCATATGCTCAATGCATGGGAAAACATAAAATATGCAGCAACATTGAAAATATGTACTTATATGCACTATAAAACTTAATATACAAGAACATGAAACATACAGCAAAACTTAATTCCACATCACAAGTAAAAACAAACTAAAAATGCATTTGCATACAAATATAATGTCTTATTATAACACATGTTACAGTGTGTTTCATTAAAATAATGGCTAAAACCATGTAAACCTTTATAGTCAGAATACGGTTACAATGGACAGTGTCTGGAGATGAGGTAAAGCTATCAACTGAGAATTTCTGGCTCGATCTATCTAATGTTTTGTACAATCATTGGATGTCAGCAGAATGCCATTGATACTTAAAGGGGGGTTCCCAGCCACAAGCTTATGAGGTTGTGTGTGTGTGTGTTCTGCTTTTTACTATCTCTGTTTAGCTGTTGTAAGTAGAGGAAATATCACATTTCACTCAAAAACTTGATACCAAGATTTCAGCAGAAATGTACCCTTTGGGGTCCCTGAATAATAATAATAATAATAATAATAATAATAATAATAATAATAATAATAATAATAATAATAATAATAATAATAATAATAATAAATTCACTTTTGAAAAAAAAAGGCCTATATGTACGTGTCTGTGAGCAGCATAACTCAAAAATGAAGTCAATTAAATACCAAACCTGGTATTTAGGTTCAGCTTCTTCCGACACAGAGATTTTCAAGAAAAACCCCAATCTAAACTACACTTTACATGGAAAAAGTTTTGTTGTTTTTTATTTTCTCAAAAGTTGGTTTAACAATTTTGATTAACACACCATATATTCCAGATATTTGCATGACAAATAAAGTGTGTATCTTGAATTTTCTGGGAATAGTCCGAGAAGTCTTGTTAATTTTGAATGAATATTTTATAATTTGTAAGAGATATGCAACAACTTACTACATAAGAAGCAGATCTTGTTAAATCACACAACTTTGAATCTAACACATTAAGGTATTAGAAGATGGTATTGAAACAAACACTGACAGATACTGAAGTAATGCTTCTGTTCAATAAATTCCGTGACAGTTGCTCTTATTTTGAGTTATTTGGTGGAGGAGGAAGAAACATAAAAGCTGCTGCACAGCAAACTGGGTGCAACAATGGCTCAAGTGATGAGTGCCCAGATTTAAAAGTGTTACCAATACTGATACTTTATCACCCAAAGAAAACATACTTAAAGCAAACCTGTGTTGGCTCAGAGGCCTCTTTATCAGGCTTGAGGTTCTTTTATGTGCTGTAAATCTAAGACATGGAACCACCGGCTTTACTTCCCTATCCGAAGGAAGCCATGCTAAGGATTTTTACCCCCAAAAAAATCCACCACCCTCTGTTGGGTTTGAACCCACGACCATGAGAACTAAAGACTAGTGGGTAACTACTACACTGGAGGATGACAAAAGGGTTTAGCTGAGCATAACCTCCCTATTGCATCTCTCAAGGAGATTGAGCAAAGTTAATGCTTCCATGTTTGTAATATCATAAGAACATAATGGGGAATTAAAGATCCTGCAGAATGCTAGAGAGTAACTAGCTGAACTGAAGCATTACAATATTTTCAAAAAGCATTTGTACCATCTTAACAATGAGACATAAAATGTGCACATATTTGACAGCTGGTTGTACCATGACAGTCAGTTTTCTTAATAAATAAAAACACTTTTTATTAAAATAATAAATAGTATTTAGCAAAATCATCTTCTATTCCAGCCCTACCTTTTGGTCAGTAAAGACAAAATAGCACCTGAGTAAGGTAAAAACTGCTTTGACAAGGCACCAGATATCTGCACCTTCGCACAGACTTCTTAAGTCAATTTGTATTGGGAAAATATTAACATTCTCCATGTATTCTTTACTTCTTTTTAAGATGTACAAATAAACAAGAAAGTTATGGAAAAGAATAATATAGGTAAATTAATTCAAATGCAAGTTTTCTAAAAACTTGTTTTGTTTTTCCTTCAAAGCATGTAGTAACAAAAGATACAGCTTTTGTACTTAAAAAGTGTTATAATGTGTTTTGTACTGTTGTGCTGATAGAGGGATGTAAATAACATTAAAAGTTATTGCATTAACATAATGCCTTTACTGCTTTTAATAACTGTTAACTATTAAGTACAAAATTAACTTTAAAGTAGATTTTTTTTTTCATAAATGTACATAATGCAAACAAGATCTTGAATGCTGCTTCAAGTGCATCCCAGCTCCCTGTTGTGCTTTAGTATCCTATCAGCCTTACTGCATAGTTGCTTTAACAGTTTGTCATGTTCCTGGTAGAATTATATTGCTTGCTGGAAGGTGCTACTCTCTTGTTTGTCGTGACTGCTATCTGCTCACCAACAGAGTCATGTTGCTGCTGCTGCTAACTTTCTAACTATGTTTATATGTATATAGTTTCAGCACATACTGTTTTTGCACCCAGTATCTTACAGGATTTTTTTGCTTTTTCATAAACTCAAGTAAGACCACTTAAAACTACATAATATTAGTTATAATGTGCATGAATAACTAGCATAATGCTATGATGCAGCACGACCAGCCATAGGAAGACTCCCACTCCAGGACATCAATTGCTCATGGCCCACCTCCCAAACACTCTAGAACTCTCTCCAGCAGCTATATAGACAAGTGTGCTCGCAAGTGCAAGGTGATACGACGAGGGGGCTTCTACAAGTGATGACAACTGAGACGTGCTGTGAGAGTTGCTACTGGATTAGAAATGTCTTGCATTCAACTCCCCATTGAGTGAAACATTTGAAGAAGAGGCTCCTTCATGTGTATTTCATTACGTCATGAAAAGGACAAGGAAAATTTAACTGGATAACATTAGTGAAGTGACACTGAAAACTAAACAGTCACAATATTTTCAATTTTACACCATATTTAAATTCATTAAATCTTGGCCTAATTTTGGATGAGAACACTTCGAATAATGTAAATCATTGCAGTAATGTGCAACAATATACGTAAATACTACAAACCAGCAGTTTACATAAATGACCATTACTTTCTCACCAGTGGAGGAAAGCAAGCATAAGTACGTTCAAGAGTATTGGAAATGATGCCAGAATATGAATTTTGAAACTATGTTGAATCATATAACATTTAGGATGCAACAATTACATAATTGTCTATTGCTGGGTTGTACATTTACCTGGCCCTTACTGATCTGGATTGCGGTTTTATATGGATTGAATTTCTTTCAGCACAAAAATATGAATCTCTTGATAAATGCGAGCTATATGAATGTTTATAGTGGTAATGTTGGCACCACAGATATTGAGAATGCAACTCGAGTTACCAAAAAACAAAGATGATTGATGCTGCATGTCAGGGAGGCAACATTCTAACTTGAATCACTAGATATATAACCAAAGAAATGACAACCTATTTACAAAAGACACACTTTTTGGTCTTCTGCTACTATTGTGAGTCATTATCATATATATATATGCTGCTGTGTAATGTTCTTCCCTTTGATGCAAAGGTTTCATCACCACCTTTCCTCTCTGCCTATCACTGATTACCTGGATACACCTTAACTTTTAAATTAAGCACTAAAGCATCCTATGGACATAATAAATCACTGTACTGTAACAGTATGAAAAACAACCTATAGTTATGTTTTAATGTGATTTCGGCACACTTACCTAAACCAAACACTTAAATTGCTTGGTTTTCTTCCACACAGATCTTCTTCCTTTAAAAATAAAAGCCTACGCTAATGCCAAAAATTACAAAACAATACAAATTTCTAGTTAAATGCAAAGGTAAGATGTAACAATTAATAACAACCTCAAAATTCCAATAATTATGTGCTAATATAATTATAATTCATCTAATATACATAATGAATATAATCAGTAAGTAAGCTGGTGACAAATTTATTGGCGTGTAACGTTTGAACACCTGCGACCACATAAAAAGAGCACCAACATATCAGATGCAATACTCACTACAGACACTACCAGGTTCCCCGCATGGCATGTGGACACCCCCAGTAACAAAGGCCCTAAACGAGCAACAGCATAACGCCGACAGTAAGTAATCTCCCCTCCCCATGGGAGTGGTTGTTCAAAATTTAAAAAATTTAATCCATTTGGAACAAAAGACACCAGCAGAGCAGCAGATAGATGCTGCTCCTAAAACGCCAACCGTTGAGGAGCCTATAAACATATAGAAGCTACCTCCTATCCAACCACCACCTTAAAAACCAAAAATCAGCATCCTACCATCTCTGTGGTTAAGCCCTTCTAAGGACAGGTACACAGCAGCACTACTTAGGCTCCCCATGAGCCTACCGGACTTGAGTGAGTGAAATGCAATATAATCTTCATAATACATGTAACAGGTGGGTATTTGTGGAGGAGCTGCAGGTTATGAAAGGAACCTAACAACTCAAGTATCACCAGATTCTAGCAACTTGTCCCATGAAGGTGGAAAAATGTCAAAATTGCATTTTAGTAACCTTCATTAAATTTCAACCACTGTAACATAGAGATTGCCATCCGTCACATGCTTCAAGCTACACAGAACAAAGCTAAAGTATGTGAGATTATGTTCAATTCAGTGTCATGACAGTTCTGATATTGATAGCAGAAATCTCATCTGGATAGCTTTCAACTCTTCTCTGCTTTTCCAGTGATTGAAATTCCATTATCATATATCAAGTCTAATATTTATTTAATCCATTCGAGTCATATGATGAATTATGCTTGCTAAAGTTGGTAATGGAATTTACACTGCATGACAAAGCCAATAAAACTATATATATTTGCATTTATAAGTTACAGGTGGTATTCAAAGGACCTCCATCTCTCTTTATAGGACTACTGAATATAAAAACAAATGCTGTTGGTACCATGAGAACAAATAAAGATATTTTACACAGGGAGCGCATATACCTGGATTCCCTCCTCTTTCTCTCAGAACAAACTGTACAATGTTTAGTTGGGTTCTTTTTCTTTTCTGTGAGGGTACAAGGGATGGAAAATGCCTCTCTTTGAAATGCAGAGGACAATCAGCTGACGTGGAAGGGCATCCTGTTTTACCTGATTGTTTTGGAGTGGTATGCTTTCTTAGCAGCTCTCGAATAACTTCTAAATGGAAATCTGCAAAGAGTACTGTTTGCACCAGTTTTTGCATTATATATGATGTGGGAATTTAAAATGGATAAATCTAGAATATGAAAAAGAACTTTTTATACCACTTGATGGATTTGTGCACGAAATGAACAGAAGAAAACCACATATCCAATATGTCAACTGCTTTGGTTCTAGTCATATACTTGGGCTTATCAATGGGATTATTTTGTTTATCTAACTTGTTAGTTGCCTTTTTCGGATTGCTGTGGAGGATTAAAAACATGCATACCCTACTCTGTCCAATCATCTTATTGCTATCATATTCTATGTCAATTTGGCTTCAGTTTCATGCTTTTTTTAGTTTTTTTTTCTTCTTCTTTCTCTTTGAACAAAGATATTCCTTTGGAGTTCCTCCTGACAGTTCCACAAATATTGTTTACGAAGACTATCAAACAGTACGGGACTGGAATATCAGTTATCAAGCCATAAACTGTGTCCCTTCCAGGAATATTTTGTGTTAGGGTCTGAACTACTGCTCTAGACATATAAGAATCTGGATAGGAGCTACTTCTGTTTGCTTGCCAGCATATTTATGAAATCTAAATTCTTCAATGAAAATAGGCTGAATGCTGAACTGAACTTATGCCAAAGGTGATTTATAATTGTTTTTGGTTTGTATAATTGGTCAACTGCTGATTGTGTACTGTTGTCACAGAAATGGAGGGTTTGAAGTAGCAACAAATACCTGTCCCATGGCATGTAATTTCAGAACTGGAGTGTTTCAATGAGAGGGTCAGTGGACCAATATTCTTCCCTTGAAAGCTTTTTGACTCTTGGCATGGGTACGATAAGTGCTAAAACACATACATTTCATCCACATTAGTGCCAAGCCATTTTTTAAGCCGAAAGGGGAGCTGGAACCATATTGGTCACAAATAAATCAAAGTTGTTTGTCTACTCCACTATTTTCCGCATTATATCCACACTAAAAAATGAAAGAAATAGTCTCATGCCTTGTGAAGCACTGCTGAAGCTCCCAGCTATAATTCCCACAACACTATCATCAAATAAATGAATTTTCTGCACAAATGCGTCATCTTTCCAGCGAAACGAAGGAGCTTGAATCATTGCCTTTTACACAAATATGATGGACCTGCAATATTTCTGTTTCTTGTTTATTTTTACTTTGACTTTCACATTCACTGGAAGAGAAATTAAACTCCTCTTTTGATTCCAAAGTTATAAAAATATCTAAAAGTGGCTGTTCGGAATACACAGAATGATTCCATCGTAGCTCAACTGGCAGTGGTGTGCTACAATAATTCTCTGCAGTTAACATGTGACTTGGTGAAGAGTTTACAATAAAAGCCTGCAGACATCATACAACACTAGAACTGTATTTAAACTAGTCTCAGCATATTGCCAAGAGATGGCAGAAGACATTGCTTATTGCTCCACTTTAATGCAAGTGGTTTGGAATTTATGGGCATTAAAGGAATGCAGTGATGCACAATCGAGTAGACTTGATTTCAGCAAGACAGCAGGAAAATTTTACAATCTAGTTAACTCAAGCTTAGCATTGAAAGAATTAATTCAACTCTCGGAGGACCTTTTCCTTCCACATTTTTGTGGACTGACACAAAGTAGCCTCATTTTTGTGCTTTTCTACAATCATGAATCAAATTATGTCTTTTCAAACCTGATTGTTCAGTAAAAGCCTTCTCACAAACTTTACACTTGTAGGGCTTTTCAGACTCGTGAATCCAATTATGTCTCTTTAAATGTGACAATTGAATAAAACTTTTCTCACAAACTTTACACTTGTGTGGCTGATGGCCTCCATGAATCAAATTATGCCTTTTTAAATGTGACAGCTGTATAAAGCTCTTGTCACATATCTCACATTTGTGTGGCTTTTGGCCATCATGAATCAAATTATGTCTTTTCAAATGTGACAACTGCGTAAAACCCTTGTCACAAACTTTACACTTGTGTGGCTTTTGACCTTTATGAATCAAATAATGCCTTTTCAAACCTGAAAGTTCAGTAAAAGCCTTTTCACAAATGTCGCACTTCCATAGCTTTTTGCCCTCATGAATCAAATAATGTTTTTTTAAATTTGACAACTGCGTAAATTCCCTATCACAAACCTCACATTTGTGTGGTTTTCTGCCTTCGTGGATTAAATTATGTGTTTTTAAATGTGACAACCGGGAAAAAGTTTTCTCACAAATGTTGCATTTGTGCGGCTTTTTTCCCTCATGAATCAAATTATGTTTTCTCAGAGTTGAGGAGTCAGTAAAAGCCTTCCCACAAATCTTACATTTATGCGGCTTTTTGCCATCATGAATCAAACTGTGTGTTTTCAAATTTGACAAATGGTTAAAACCCCTTTCACAAAAATCGCATTTGTATGGCTGTTTGCCCTCATGAATCAGATTATGTCTTTTCAAATGTGACAGTTGGGTAAAACTCTTCTCACAGATCTCACACTTATGTGGTTTTTGGCCCCCATGAATTAAATGATGTCTTTTCAAACCCGAAAGCTCAGTAAAATCTTTCTCACAAATGTCACACTTATGTAGTCTTTTGCCTTCATGAATCAAATTATGTTTTTTTAAATTTGATAACTGGCTAAAACGCTTCTCACAAAGGACACACTTGTGCTGCTTTTTGCACTCATTAATCAAATCATGTTTTTTCAGATTTGAAAAATACTTAAAACCCTTAGCACAGAACTCACATTTGTATGGCTTTTTGTCTTTATGGATCAATTTATGCAATTTAAAATGTGACAACAAAGAAAAGTTCTTCTCACAAATGTCACACTTATACACCTTTCTGCACTCATGACTTTCCAAATTTAAATTGTAATTACAGTTCTTATAATTATCATTACTGCAAGTGTTGCTTCGCTCTGTCAAATTATTTTCTTTCCAGCATGAAGTCATACTTTCCATATTACCAGCATAAATTTCTTGTGAGTAAACAGGCTTTTCTACTGAAGACAGCTGTGCGAAGGCGCTTTCTTGACTTTGGTATTTTATGGCTGATTTACATTCAGGACTAACCTTTCTCGTACAGAAGCTCGCATTTCTTGCTAGATCTTCAGAGACTAAACCTGATGTACCAGTGTAAGCTCTTTCTGAGCAACATCTGAAATGGAAGAAATATCAATAATTATACATTATAGGTAACTAAATTAAAAAAAGAACATATGCAGATATTTACAATCGGTACATGCTCAGAAATAACATATTTTTCTCATGGATTACAGATATCAAATAGCTATATGGCTATTCCAGTGTATGGCTTTTTTGGAATGTAAGTAACATCATAGGTAAGCAATCAACATCTTAGATAGAATCAGACTGAAAAATTCACTGCCATACCAAGATCTTAACAGTATATCTTGGCTTTCCACCATGCCAATACTCTAACCAACTAAGACACCATAGCAACATACTGGTATGATGCTAAATTCCACTGACTCACAATCTAATTTGGTTAACTATAAAGACCAGGGCTTACAGTACTTAGATTTTAAGTCGCCATTGGGGTATGTTATCTCAAAAATTAATTTGAGTATGCCATGTAGATTACCAGAAAAATGTGAGTCCGTTGGAGAATTTAATGTGCTAGTAGGTTGCTATGGTAGTTGGTTAGAGCAATGGCACAGAAAGCTGAAGATCCATGATTCAAATCCCGGCTACAGTATTGAATTTTTCAGTCTGATTCTACCTTTCCAAATGGCATGTGTGGAAGAATAATTAATTATAATCTATGTTTTAAATGTTTCACATTTGTAGCAGCTTAATGGTACGAGTAAAATCAATCTCCTGTTTTTGCTAACATTTCGCTTGTATATTACATACAAGCTACTGATGTGTAATTTTAAAAAATAAAATGAGTGACAAAAATATATAAATTCAAAGTTAAAACAGGAAATCCTATCTGAAAACAAATCTGGAAATATCAAAAAATTTATATTGGGAAAACAAAGAAAAACATAAAACCAGAGAAAGGAATGTATAAGAAACAAGACAAATCTGACATTTTTGGAAGGAAGACACAAAATATAACTTACAGTATGGGAAAACATTCTCTTCTGGAAAAATAAGAAAAGGTTTTCAATTTTGAAATTCTGATGGGAAACTTATTAGTAAGATGTTTACGAAGGCTTCCACGGCTTGTGTCCATTATTGTTCTAGGCTCTTCCGGTGTAAGCCGCGTCATAAAGGTGTTGGTTGCCGACGTTTTGCAGGTCATGTGGTCTGCTTCTACTTGAGCTATGTGCGAAGAAATCAGCTGTGCGTCTTAATTTATACTTGTTTTGCTGCACCCATAATCATTTCTATTGGTGATGGGAGGGCCAGTGACGTCATTGGTTAAAAAAGGGTGCCAGATAGAGCTCAAAGCTCTTACATTGTCGCGATTCAAATTATTTTTATGTTTTAAAATTTCTATACTCTCACGTATTATTCTGTGAGAGTAGTTGTCACAAATGGCTAAAACTTGTATTCTGTCGAAGTTGATGTGGTGACGGGTGTCGAGCGCATGTCCTGTTAGAGCACTTTGCCATAAAAAAGATTCAAAGTTTCCTGTCAAACGCAAAAGATAAGAGCAATATATTACTCAATGCCGGGGTGTATAATATAAGTCGTGATTGTGGCAAATCCTACATCGGATAAATGGGGAGATCCATGGCCACCAGGAGGAAAGAACATATCTGAAGTTTCAAGCTTAACCAACCAGAAAAATGTGCTTTAACAGAACATGCGCTCGACACCCGTCACCACATCGACTTTGACAGAATACAAGTTTTAGCCATTTGTGACAACTACTCTCACAGAATAATACGTGAGAGTATAGAAATTTTAAAACATAAAAATAATTTGAATTGCGACAGTGCAAGAGCTTTGAGCTCTATCTGGCACCCTCTTTTAACCAATGACGCCACTGGCCCTCCCATCACCAATAGAAATGATTATGGGTGGAGCAAAACAAGTATAAATTATGATTCATGGCTGATTTCTTTGCACATAGCCCAAGTAGAAGCAGGCCACATGAACTGCGAAATGTTGGCAACCAATGCCTTTATGACGCAGCCTACACCGGAAGAGCCTAGAACAATAATTATTAGTAAGATGTTCCTCCAACCGTCATGAGGAAAGGAAACTACCAAACAGGAAACACTAGCAGTCAAACCAGAATTGACAATGGGAGCAAGAGCTCCAAAAACTAGTTTTCAGAAATTCTGCAAGAAAGTGATGTGGCATCCCAAAAAAATCAACTCATTTTATTTTTCAAAATTATAATTTCACATCAATATCACAAGTCCAACACACTAAACAAACTATTTATGTGTATTAAATAGAAGCTGCAATATTTACCTATTTGATTTTTGAATTTAGCCATTCTCTCTCAAATGGATATACACAAACAGCAACATATCTTTTTCTGATTATGTTTATGTTCAGGGCTCCTCAAAAGCATATTTTTAGTGAATTCCAGATATTGAATTTTTGAGTCACCTATGTTAGTTCCTCTATAATACGTAAGTATGGAGCAAAGTTGAGAAGTAACCTTAAATTTATCTACATACATCCAGTTGCTTTATTTAGAAGCTGTTTAACAATGAAAGCAAGGTTGATTACTTGAGCCTTAGGAGTTGAATTTGGGAAACACTTGCTTCACTTCCTCTCTTATTATTAGACATCGGATTTGTGTGTACTAAAAATATCCAAAATATGCATGCACTTATGCTGTCAAAATCCCTAAAATATGTTTATAATTTTGAAAAAAAAAAATGCACTAAGCATGCATCAAAGCTGTTAACTTTACGCTTACAGTTTTTGTTACAATGTACATTCTTCCTTAGACATAAATGGTTTGCAGTATTCAATGATCATTTTTGCCCAATACTCGAGCTTAAGTTTATGATGCACATTAGTTAACACAAGGTTATATGCTGAGAAGGATCCTTCCATGTCTACAGAGGTTACTGGGCAAAATTTGAAAACCCTTATTAACTCTGAGAAAGTTTCTTCTGGAAATATTATGTTTTCACTTTGAAGATATTCATCCACATAATACAAAACTTTAATGTCGGGATTTCCCTGTCAAACACTGCACAATACACACCTTAAGATTCTTGCATACTTTAAAGGATCAAACCTCAATTATATGGGTGTCTCCATAGTAAGCACTTTGCTATGCTGTCACTAACATTAATTTTAAAAGTAAAACTTCTAAAATCGTGTATTGTGTGCTCAATGCATGGAAAAATGATTAAATATGCAACAACATTGGAAACATGCAATTATATGCATTATAGATCTATATACAAGTGCACAAGAAGATGAAACATATAGCAAGGCTTAATTTCATGTCACGAGTAAAAATAATTTAAATATGCATTTCTAAATAAATCTGATGTCTAGTTATGATGCGGGACATATTTCAAAGCCTTCACTTCCATCTTCAGCTGCAGGTCGACTGGTGTCATCCTCATTCTAGTCTCTGGTAGATGGTGTGATGAATTTTTCTCCCATTCGGCAAATTCTAAAGGATGTTTACTTAATTTTCATCCATATACATAAACACCATGTTATGGACTCTGAAATCCCGCCTCCAGGCATCATGCCATCTAGCACAGACCAGAACGAAGATGACACCAGTGCCGTCAGTCGACCTACAGCCAAAGATGGAAGCAAAGCCTTCTGAAACATGTCCTGTATAACAACAGAGTAAGTAAAGCAAATGTATCCCAACTTTAATGCTCAAGTGATCATGTTGCAAGATGGCAGTTCCATTGCAAATGGCTAGCACTTATCCATCAAATTTATGAAACCAAGAGACATTCAGTGATGGTGAATTCATACAAGCAGCACCGATTTTCATGATGGAGTGAAGTCACATACTACTGTTGCTGCTGCAGTAAAACAAGTCATGACTCTGTGCACCATGATGTAGCGTATGTGTGTGTATTGTCGCATACGACACATTATTGCTGTGTATAATATTGTTGAGCTAATTGTGTGTTTGTGTGTTAAGTTCTTGTCCAGCACGGCAATTCCATCTTCCTAGTTGGGGGAAGGCAAGTTGAGGGAATAGCCTCTTTGTGTGGTGGCTTGGCATCCCTTGTAGCCAGAGTATAATGTAGGCCTTCAGAGGGGATGGTTGCATGTGTGTGCATGGGTCATCTCCCCCAGTGTTCTTCTGTAACCCTTTGTATATAATGTAGGGCACCTTGTTAAGTATAGTAAATTGGAGGTAAATGTGAATTTATGTATTTTTAATGTTCTAAATATCCCATGCACGCTTATTTTTGTGCAGCAGGTTCCTGGTATCTCTCTTGTGCCACTGATGTTACATTCTCCAATGTTTATGCCGGGGTAACTTAATTTAATGTTTCAGCTGCAAACCTTTTGGTCTCACCCCAGTGTAATACAATATTATTCATTATATTCTGCAATACAACAAATCTCTGCTAATGGGTATCTAAGCAGCTTGCTTGTGAATGCTCATGAAGTACTAATAGGAGGAAATATTATATTGCAGGAAGTACCTAAAGCTGGGTCAAATTATATCCAATCAGATTGGCAGTCTTCATCAAGACCAGAATCAGAATACGACGGTTACTCCGATTTTTAGCAGCAGTTAAACCTTAAAAGTGACAGCAATATAATTGCTTTCATTTGAAAGAGGAATACCTTAAAGCTATAAACACACTTTACTATGCTACAATGCGGCAAGTGTCTTAGCAAGAATTTGGCCAGAAGCACATTCAGTGTTGCACAGGCAGGCAAACATATTGGAGTTGTCATAACGTGATTTTCGTGCCATAACTTATTATGACTTCAAAAAGGACCTAACAGCAGAACAACATCACCAATCTTTGGTAGATCTTTCTTGGCAGTCTGCACCATCCAGAGCTAGCATTACAAACTGATTTTAGGAGTTCCAATGAGGTCTGGAATCCCTGGAAGATGAATCTCATGCAGGTCACCCTCACACAGTGGTAACTCCAGAAACAGTTGCAACTACATAAAAATTATTAATGGAGGATCAACACATCAACTATGATGACCTTCAGAGTACCCTTAACAATGGATCAACAGCAGGGAATGCCATCTTTCATGAACATCTGCAAGTCACCAATCATTCTCGTTGGGTGCCACATTTGTTAACAGAGGGTAAGAGGTGCCATTTCATGCTGGAAAAATTCAACAATGGGAGAAGCAAGGACACCTACAACATTGTCACAGGAGGTACATCCTGGAAATACCACTACAATCCAGAAACAAAGTGGCAATCAGCAGTATGGTGCTTTCCAGATGATGACCCACCACAAAAGGGCAGGAAAGGTGATGGTGGCTTCCTTCTTCTCAAACACAGTTACTACAGAGTGGCATGTGAGAAAGTGTCTGCCATAAGTCATTGCATGGAAAATAAAGCATCCATGATTAAAGACCTCTGACTTGTTGCTTCACCATAATAATGCTTCTGCACACACAGTGGGCAGAACACTTGATTTCTTGGCTGATCAAAACATCAGAGTACTTCTTAAACCCCCCCCCCCACTTTATTCTCCAGATTTAGCTCCATGTGACTTTTTTCTAAAACAAAAGGAAAGCTCTGTGGTCATTATTTCTCATGAAGAGGCCATTGGGGCTTACATGGAGGCTGTGAACAACCTTCCAAAGGCAGCTTGGATAGATGCATTTTCAAAATAACTTGAATGGATGCAAAAGTGTTTAAATTAAACAGACTTATGTTATGGACACTCTTTAACTGCTGTGGTCCTAAGCGTACCACTCTATATTGGGCATGAAAGGCTGGTAATTTTGTTCAGAGGTCTCTTTATCAGGCTTGAGGTTATTTTATGTGCCATAAATCTAGGACAGGGGACCACCAGCTTTACCTCCCTTCCGAAGGAAGCCATGCTAAGGATTTTTATGCCCAAAAATATCCATGATCCTCCGCCAAGTTTAAACTCATGACCTCAGGAACTAGAGGTTAGCATGCTAACCACTAGACCATGCAGTACGACAAGAAAAGGTGTATTTGTTATAATGGAGAATACTTTTAAAAATTGTAACTCAATTGAAAAATATTTGTGGCTGCTGCTAAAACCTTCAGAGTGACCCTCGTACTTCTATACCTGGCAGTAACATGCAAATAGCAACTAATAGAAGATAGATGGGATGACTTGGCACTATAGGAAGTCTTAAGCGCTGCTGGTGGCCACTTGATGAACTTGAAAATCATGTCCTCAGGGATGTCAACGTTCATGAAGTTGCCGTAGAATTCGTTTATCAAAATCTTTTCCTATATGCTGATATGGCTCTCATTTATCTGCGTGTCTATTGAAAATGTGATAGAATACAGATTAATCAGCTGTATCAGCACATTTCTGGAACAGAAGCTGTGAAACAGCAAAGAAAGTACTAAAGCCAGTAAACAAGGCCACTGACCTCAGCTCATGGCAGATCTTTATAAAGAAGTTTGACAATAAACTTTTGACATCCATGAGGACAATGTCATTTATAAGTTCATCAAGTCTCCACCAGCAACACTCAGGAGTCCTTATACTGAAGAATTATCTGTTGGCAGCAGTCGACAATGAGCTGATTATGCAGACAACTGTCTGTGAAACATGTCCTCAAAACAAATTAAATTGAGTTTTATTTATGGATGCTATATAACTACTGCGATTCTTAGTGTCCCATTCTATATTGGGCATGAAAGACCAGAAATTTTGCTCAGAGGTCTCTTTATCAGGCTTGAGGTTCTTTTTTGTGCTGTAAATCTATGACACGAGACCACCAGCTTTACTTCCCTTCTGAAGCAAGCCATGCCAAGGATTTTTATGCCTGAAAAATATCCATTTCTCTCTGCCAGGTTTGAACCTCTGACCTCGGGAACTAGAGGCTAGCATGGTACACCTAGACCACAGAGGATGACTACGTCCTCGAAATGTTGAGGAAGTCTGTGATCATCTAGAGGTACCATGGTAGCCTCTAGTTCCCAAGGTTGCAGGTTCAAACCCAGTGGAGCTTAATGGATTTTTTTCAAGTGTAAAAATCCGTAGCATGACTTCCTTCAGAAGAGAAGTAAAGCTGGTGCTCCCGTGTCATAGATTTACAACCTCAAGTAGGCTAAAGAGGCCAACTAAGCAAAATTTCCAGTCTTTCATATTCAATATACAGAGCAGTCCCTCAGCCATCTGGCCGGTAGTCGCGATGTGTGTTTTGCATGTGATCCCTTGGCTATCTGGCCGGTATTCACGATGTGTGTTCCGAGTGCTATATTCAGTGCATCTGTTTATTATTTTCATTATGGATACTGATACCATATTATTACTGATTATTACGATATATTATCTATGGAAACCATGCCTCATCTGAAAAAATTATTAGATGTGGGTCAACAGTACCACCAGCAATATTTTGTAACATCCAGTTACAGAACTTTACGCGGGCTTCATCATCACATGGTCGTAATTGATGGACAATAGTCGCTCTGTATGGTTTTAATTTCAACAGTTGCATAGACCTATGCACTGAGGTTTTTGAAACACTGATGTGTGCTACATGTCGTAAAGATTTATTCAGAGACTGTTCAAATGCTTCGCCAATTTCATCAAGGTTTTCTTCCGTTAGAACCCTTCATTTCTTTTTGCAACTTACAACATTAAATGATCCCGTTCTCTTCACTTTATTCACTATCTAACTGTTTCTCTACTCGGAACTGGAACACCAGGAAATTTATCGTGAAATTGCCTACACACCTATCTACATGAGTTGGTTTTCATATACGTGTCATATACATAAAAAGTCTTTGTTCAAGCGAATATTTGAGTACCATTTCTGGGTTGTAATAATCCGATAATTCAATTGTATACAAATACACATGCGTCTCGCGTCTATACACAAGAAGCAATAACAGCTGACTGAAGCCTGCTGCCACATGTCTGATAAGTGGAAGAGCCCATGGCCTTGAGTTCATTCAGACATGTCGCACAAGATTGCTGTGCAAGGGACCGCTAAGGGACCGCTCTGTACAATGAGATGCTAAGAACCATAGTAGTTATAGCATCCATAAATAAAACTTCTTTTTCTGGTTCACAACAGCCTGAGAACAGTAACCAAATTGGAAACAAAGAAATGGAAGCAATGTAGCATACAACAGCCCAGTAACAAGAACGGGAGTGCATATCAATTACAAGTTAGAAAGACAATTTTGTGCATTGGGATTACATTTCTTTTTCACTGAGCAATGATATTTTTTCACCTACTTTTAACTCGGTCAACATAATGCGGGTAGGGCAGCATCAAAATTTGATAGAGTAGATATTATTTAAATGCAGATCCATTACAGTTGTGATTCCTTTAGTCTTACTGAACTATCATTCCTTTATTTAATGGTGTACATTAAAGTTGTTTATTGTTCTTTGTTAATTACTAACCGTTCTTGCTGTTCCTTTTAGCTTTTGCTATTGTTTTATAGTCAATAGCCAGTTCTGAGTTGTATATAAACAAACTACAGATAACTCTTTTCCTAGAAGAACCAACACCCAATAAAACTGCAGGTGTAAGGATCCGAGGTTAGGAAGCACATAGGCTACCAATTTCATGTTTTCAGCTTGCGACTACAGAGCACTAGCAGCTGTTTCATGTCATGGCTTCGTAAAATAATCTCTACAGCAAAGAATCTAATATGGATCTAACATGCCATGTCCGGGAATGAGTTGACCAAGTTTTCTTTCCCATTCCTGAGGTCTGGGGAAGCTTCCTGTCAATTGTGAACATATTTCAACCTTGACATTCTCATTCTGCTTACTGTTCTCAGTTGTTGTGAACCAATGCTGGCAGTTGGCAATGAGCTGATGTCTCGAAATGTTGAGTAAGTGAAGCAGTATGTTTAATGCATTAGGCTTCACCATGTTTAGCTCCATTTTATGTGAAATTACGATTTGCTCGGGACTGTTACTGATGCAATGAAGAATTGTGCCATGCTGTGTTTGGGACACTCGGGGATTTTGGAGAGGATACATCCTCACCTTAATGGTTCTGCTGAAGACAAACCTCCATCAGTGCCATCCTGTAACAATAATTCAATTGTACATCTCTCCATAACGCTAAGAGAGAATAAAATAGAATCAGAGCTTAGATTGCAAGTAGAACAGTTTTGCTACACAAAGTATAAAAATACTTAAATTAAAATGCATAAAAGCTTCAAAGGCTGGTTCACAGTAACTCGAGAATGGAAAACAGAACAGCATACAGCATTTTAGTTCACAATACCTCAGGAACAAGAACGGGAATACATACTGATGATACCACAATAACAAAATGGAAAATCAATTTTGTGCATTGGGACATCATTTGTTTGTAAATGCCAAACATATTTTTTCACGCAAAAAAAATATTTTGTTTGTTAATAACGCTGTCAATTGTCAGGATCATATCAGCGCCACCAGCGTGCCAGAATTTCATCCCACAGGATTTCTTTTACATGCTAGTAAATCTACTGACATGAGTTGTAGCTTTTAAACACACCTAAAAACCATTGGCCTGGGCCAGGTTTGAAACCACAATCTTGGGATCAGGTCAGCACCAAACCAACATTTCCCCTCCCCTTTGTTTTCAGCTGCTTCCAATTTAGCCAACATCAAAATTCAATATTTTCTAAGTATAGGATGCAACTCCTTTAATCATAACAAGCATCACTCCTGTATTAATAGCATACATATGTTACTTGTTGTTTCCTCAGTGTTTGCTGCTCTTTGTGCTTTTTGAGTTGCAAATAAATGAACTATAGATGACATCTTTGCTAGAAGAACCAACGTTCAATGATTCTGAGGGAGTCAGGATGCATATTTGCTGGAATTTCTTCCAGTTTCATTTTCCAAGTTTGTAACTGGAAAGGGCTCTAGCGACTGTTTCATGTTACAGATGCCTTCAACAATTTCTGCAGAGAAGAGTCTAGTATGTACAATACAGATCTAATATGCCAAACCCCAGAATGAGAAAGCTAAAATTTGACCAAGTCGTCTTACCTGTTAGATGTGTGTATTCACATTATGATACATTTATTTTAATTTTGTTGTTACCATTGTCGGTTATTGTGATTCAGCCTTAAAACTCACTCATAAATTACTACATAATATTTTGCCTAGTAAATGCACAAGAGCTAAACTACATTTTTTACTTTCTCTACCAATTATATAGCAGCTAGAGAAGGTACTGCATTCCTTCCAGTAATTTCACCAGCTATACATATTTTGATGCCCCTTAATCATAGTATTCAGTATATTCCAAAAATGTGACATGAACATTTTAAAGAAAACCTTCTTCTTCATCTGGAGGACTTACAAGCGCTAACCTGGGGTCAGAGTCCTGTCGAGGAGCAGACACACTTTCAATCAGATAGAATATCCAGAATGGGTGATCAGCCCAATGCCTAGTATGAGAGCAAAGAAGTAGATACTATGAAATGGATGAAAGGAAAGGTGGTGATGGTGGAATGAATGACAGAGAAAACCAGAGAATCCGTTCAGATGCTGCCTTGTCCACCATAAATCCCACATTGCATCCCTGGGATCAAACCCGGGCTGCTTAGCAGTTTAACCGCTTGGCCACGGTGCTATCAACTATTTATATGAAAACCTTCTCAATTTTTTTTTTATTTTTTTTTCTGAAAAATTCCTAAAAATGTTGATTAAAATATGATATACTCGAGGAAAGGTGACCTATCATCATCCTTGAACAGGATGACTTCTTGTAAAGAGTACAACAAAAACTCTTAGTGCAGTTTTGCTATTTTTAAAGTAGCTTTTGAGACAAAAGCAAAAATTGCTTAATATTAACTCTATTCTAAATGAAGAGTTTACAAAAATTAAATACTTTTTCAAATGTTTCCTAGAGGAGGCTGAAACATAAATATTTTCTACGTGTTTAAATACATTTTTAATTAAAACAATTCGCGCTCTATCATTATAAGCTTTCAAAACTTGTCTCGGTTGAATCTACATGACACAACACACCACCATAAGATCAAGATGTAGCACTTTAACTGTTTGTTTATAAAGAAATTCACTTCAGCTGTTGTTTATTGTGCTTATTGCTTGTTTTCAAAACAACGGGTTATCAATTACAAACTGGCTCACTTTACTATTACAGAGTATCTTGAAATGCTACTCATTTACGGTGAAACACATTGTAATGTGGCCACTGCAGCACAAATTTATTGAGAAAGATTTCCAAATACATAGGCACCACATCACGTTGAAGAAGTTGGTCCAAGAAATGTTGCATATGAAGAAAAAAATCCTTCACTTGGTGGAAGAACATTCTGGAAGGCAGCCATGGTATGGCTCACACTATTGGCGTATCCCATTGGACTGTTTTGAGAACATTAAAAGAAATGTACGCCCTTATCACACTCAGCATGTGCAGTATCTCTCTGAAGCAGATTATGCATCAAGGGTATCATTTTTCAAATGGTTTCTTCAACAAGAAGGGGACTTTCCCCTTAAAATTCTTGCAATGGACGAAGTAACATTTACCAGAAATGGAGTAACTAATTACCATAATGCACACCTCGGCTTACAACAATCCACATATAATAAGACAAGACAGCACAGATTTTCAGTAAAAAAAATTAAATTGAGTTTTATTTATGAACGCTCTTTGACTGCTGTGGTCCTTAGCATCCCATTCTATATTGGGTGTGAAAGAGCGGTAATTTTGCTCAGAGGTCTCTTTGTCAGACTTGAGGTTCTTTTACGTGCTGTAAATCTATGACACAGGATCACCGGCTATACTTCCCTTCCGAATGAAGCCATGCAAAGGATTTTTATGCCTGAAAAAGTGCATCAGCTTGCGGTGGGTTTGAGCACGTGACCTCAAGAACTAGAAGCTAGCTTGGTAATCACTACATCACACAGGACAACACAGTTTAACTATAAATGTTTGGGTAGAAATCACAGGAAACAGTTGTTCCCATCCTCAGAACTAATCCGACTGGCCCGTGTTGTTGGTGTTTCCGTTTTGTGGACTGGATACTGTCGGAAACACCAACAACACGGGCCAGTCGGATTAGCTTCTGAGGATGGGAACAACCGTTTCCCGAAACATGTTAAGTGAGTAAACTTAAGAGATGTTAGTGTAACAATTCTGACTCATCTTGAAATAAATTCAATACACATCACTGTTTCTAGCTTCTTTTCAAATATCAATGTATTTATCTCGAGTTTCTTCAAGAAACATTACCAGTTCTGTTTGAGGATGTTCCCCTAGCAGTAAGAAATTATATTGCATGACGGCACACCTCTGCGCATAAGTAGAACCATGTGTGGCCTTCTACACAATGCCTAGGTACATAGACTACTGGTTCGCTTGGAATGGACTAATAAGATGGCCACCAAGATTGCCAGATCTAAATCCAGTTGATTTCTTTCTTTGGGGCAATATGAAAACTCGTATATACATTACAGAAGTGCCTGATGTGGAAATGTTACAAGAAGGAATTCTTCAAGCCGCAGAAGAATAAAAAGCAACCCAGACGTACTTTGTAAAGTGCAGCAGAATTGGAGAAAACTTGGATTTCTCAAGCTTTTATTTACCTTTATAAATAAGTGTTCCTATTAATAATTTGATAATATTGTAAATGCTTCCTCAATTTCATATTCCGTATGATATTTAAGTTACATTACAATCACATGTAGTTGTTTGTTTATTTGTATACCATAAGTCTTTATCTGTTTGTTGTCATAGCAACAGAAGCTGAAGAATTAAAAGTTATCCTGTTGAATGTAAAGTGAACCTGCTGTGTTGTAATATTGTGCAAAATAAAACAGTAATTATCTCAAGAACAGAAAGCTTTATGGAAAAAGTTTATTACGAAAAGACATTAAAACAATGTGTTATTTCGTAGTTTAAAGGATGACCAAGGTCACCTTCCACCATGTATTAAAGATATTTATATCACAAATAAAATGTATATCTTGAATGTTCTGGGAGAAGCCTGCGAAGTCCTCTTCATTCCAAAGGAATTTTGCATAATCTTGAATAATTGGTAAACGTTAAGCAACATGTAATGTCTTTTTTGACATAAACCACTTCTGAGATAACCATTATTAATGGTTCAAAATGTTTGACACTTTGTCATTCTTTTAACATCCTATGAATTTTCAATTGTTTCTCACGATTGCATGGAAAGAGATGGAATTTTAAGGCCTACATATAGTTTCGAGTTCTTAAACACTTGACTATCATTGTTCCCTTGTATTTATAAAAAAAATTGTAATGTAGCCATTTATGCAGAGGTTTATCTGGTTTAAGATGAAGTAGATAAAAAATATGCTTTCATAAGAATAGTTTTTACACCCACTAATAAAGGTAGAAGACAGAGAAAGTTATGAGAATGTAACATATCAGATTTTGCTATTATGCATTGCAGTAATTTAAGATTGCCTATAAAGGTTTGTTTCTTAACCCTGGTACACAAATGGCAGGAATGGAAATGACAAATTGAACACCAACGGAGAATGGGGTCCTGCATCATAGCGCAGTGAGTTAAAGCATACAGTGAGTAAGGGTTCAATCCCACGCATGGGATTTTGTACCATATAGGACCAGGACCCACTCAGCATATAAGGAGCTGTATTGGACAGCAATCCTGGACACAAAAGTCAGGTCAGGGATGCATGATGCTGGTCATATATTCTCCCAACATGGGCCCAGTTCCCAATTGGGCTGTAGTGCCAGGGGATTATTATTAATAAAGAATAGGAATGGCAATCCTAACTTGAATTTGATAATTGGGATTTATTATTTTCTCTAGTTATTTGAATAAATCAGGAATGAGAAGCTTCACCAGAAGAGTAAGCATAAGGCTTAAGCATTGAGATCTTTTAATTCACACTGAACTGAGCATGAAAATGGGAAAGCATGCTGATTTTGTGTCCATTACAACATAGTACATTGATTTTTTATGTTCTCATATCATTTCATTAGGACTGAACATTGACAAGTTTTTGTCTGACTGCAGGTTTGCCAACTTTAAATTCTATGTAGTAAAACATTGTTAAAGGATTAAATAAACTGTGATTGTTAAAACTATTGATACTGTTCAAGAATTCAAATATCTAGGCAGTATAATTAATAAGGATGGTAGAACTCTTGAAGGTGTTAAGAATAGAACAAAAAAGCAAAACAAAGTGGATAGGAGACACATTAAGAAAAGAAGATAAAGCAGTGGATTACAACCCCTAGGGTAGTAGAGGAAGAGCAAGACCAAGAAACATGGAAGGCAAAAGTTATCAAAGAAATTGCTAAAGAAGAGAAAACATGGAGTGAAGTAAAAAAGTTGGCAAGAAATAGCATCCAATGGCAATATTTTGTGAATACCATATGCTCCTTATAAGGAGATACAGGAAATTGATTGATTGTTAAACTAAATGCCACTAGACTAGTACTTTTTGTTTTATGTTATGTTCTTTACGAGTCTGGTGTCAGCAGCGGTAGAGTGTAGACATGTTAATTGCGGCGCTCTGCAAGAGTATGAAGCTACTGCATAAGAATAGGGAGCTTTAAGAGGATAAAAATGCTGGAAAAAAAGCACACTTATGGTAACAACATAAATTTGGCTAGCATATGGCATGGTGGCTACCCTATAAACAATTGGTGGAATGAAGCTGAACCCGGGACCTACAGAAGTGGATCCAATATTGCTCGTGCTGAGAAGGATAACAAATGAATTATCTGAATTAAAGGCAATGGAGAAACAGCTATGCACAGAAATCAACAATAATATGGAGCAATTAAAAGGTATATTGAAAATGCTAAAAGAGGAGGTGGACCAGGAATTAGAAGAATGCAATA
This sequence comes from Deroplatys truncata, assembly GCA_030765065.1. NCBI lineage: Eukaryota > Metazoa > Arthropoda > Insecta > Mantodea > Mantidae > Deroplatys > Deroplatys truncata. The sequence goes on from CM060988.1 coordinate 204,911,847, forward strand.
AGAGAAATTGTGAAGCAGGATGAGATTAAATGTGGTAATATTTGGAGTAAAGGAGGATAGAGACAAGAAGCTTACAGAAATTGTACATGAAATTATACAGAGGCAACTTGAAATTAAACTACAGATGGGAAATGTGGATGCATTCAGACTTGGTAAAAAGGAGAAAAGACCTAGGCCAATATTAGTAAAAGTGGCAAATGGATATGAAATGGCATATACTGAGGAATGTGAAAAAGTTAAAAGGTACAAAATTTTCATTGAGCAGGATTTTGACAAGGAACAAAATTTAAGAAAAGCATCACTTATAAAAATGAAAGAAGCTAGATCCAAAGGAAAACAGACATATTTGAAAGGACTTCAATTATACGTGGAAGGCCAGAAATGACCCCCCCCCCCCCAGGAATGTATAGACATCAGCAGTTTCGCAAAGATGAAGAAAGTTAGGAAGAGCAAGGGAGTCAATTTATTGACCATCAAAAGAAAATATCAGTTGGATGGAGCCAAATTATGGCAATGTCAGAGATTACTGCGACCAATGGAGGGGAAGGACAGGCAGCAGAGAACATGGTAGAAGTGAAACATGAAGCAACAGTAGCGGAAGTTGAAGCAAGACCAGGCTGGAGGAAGGTAAGAGAAGAAAGAAGTGGGGGAGCAGTGGCAGGAGCAATGAAGCATGTTTCAGAGTTTGTGAAAAGTATCAGTGGAGCAAAATCAGATGAAATTATGAGGAGGGAAATTTTAGAAGTGAATTTAAAGGAAGCACAAGATATGGCAAAAAGAAAAGGCATAAAAATAGTTTCTATGAAGGTGCAGTGCAATACAATAAGGGGATGAAGGAAGGGAGAAGGGATGGCAAGACCAAGAGAAACACATATAGGAAGAAGATGGAGAAATGTAAGTTTGTGGAAAGATCAAATTCAAGATAAGGACTGGAGCTAAAAGTGATGTTCTGGAATATGGGAGGACTAAAAAGTAAGGTAAGCAGTGGAGAAATACAAAGAATGTAAAGGAAACCTTGATGAAGATAGGTTTTGGGGAGATGTGGAGAGCTAAAGAATTACTACAAATAGGTTTCTGGAATGAAATTAGGACAAGAGTAGAGGATATGGAAAAAACAAGATTTATTAGCGAGTGGCATATAGTTTTAGAGTGTGAAGAAACAAAGTTGCTTAGAAAGAGGATAGAGAAGAGAGAATGGTTAAATTTACCAATAGAAATTCAAGCTAAAACGTTAGTAAATGTAAAATCTAGGAAAAATATAATAGAAGTAGGAAAATTTTGGGGCAGAGTAAGAGCAAAATGGATGAGGAAAATTAGCAAGTAAGAAGTAAATGAGTATTAAATTACAGTAGTTTTTATTTGATATGTTGCAAGGTTTGAGTTTGTTGGGTCCCAAGGTAAAGCAACTCAAGGTAGAGTTACAGTTAGTATTGGAGATTAAATAAACTGATAATTGTACTTTTAGATTACTGTTGGATACCAGAGGTTAGTTTTTTTTTTATATGTTATTTTATTGGTATTTTTAGTAACTGGTTAAGAATAAATTTGTAAAATTGTGGCTGTAAATTTGTACAATTAGCTGGTTAACAATAAAGTTACTAAAATTACAAAGAGTGATAAGCTCTATGTTCATTACAGGAGGAGTGACAGAGACTGGATGGAAGGGAAAGAGACAATAGAGCTAAAAGACTTTGCAACCAACATAAACAATAAAGGAGAGCCATGAGAGGGATAGGTATGTTTGTTAAAAAGAATTAACTGAAAACCAAAAGGCCAGGGAGTCACACAAAAAGTAGCCCTTAAAATGGAGGGAACACCACACCATGTTTGTACTAGAACATACATACGTTTAAAACTGACATAAATGTATTTGTATGATGTTTGGTACAAATACTCCATTCTATACAAAATTAGGAGTTCCAGATAGATGTACAGTGAATGCAGCAGACCAAAAATAGATATACGGCAGAGAAAATAAAATTGCGCAAAGTGTTGTGTGACTAAATTACCTTAGCTTTATGATTAAGAGATGGTGCTTCTACTGAGCTTCTTTCCAGCCATTCTTCTTCAATTTCAACTTTGTTATCTAATTTATAAACTCTATTGCAGTTGTTAGTTTTTGTATCAGGAAGTTTGCACATAACTTCTCTCTCATTGTCTGAAACAAGTGTCTCTTCTTTGACTTTCATTTTTGCTTCTATCTCATGATTACTGCTGCATGTAATGGTTTCAGTCTTATCCTTGTGATCAAGATCTTTGAAAAAAAACTGTTTTTCATTTTGTGAACAAAAATCCGAAACAACAATGTGTTCTTTGGTTTTAATTTTGATATCTTTCTCATAAATACTTGCATCACTGTTAGACTTGATAAAGTCTTTGAAAAAAAATTCTCTCTCATGCTGTAAATTAATGTCTGAAACATGACTCTCTTCTTTTATTTCTGTTTTGACATCCATTTCACTCTCATTGATCTGAGGAACAGCATCATTGTTGCTCTTCATTGCAGTGTCTTTGAAACAATTCCCTCTCATTCTGTGAACTCAAAACTGAGAAAGAAATCTCTTCCTTCATTTCCATTTGTCTCACAATAATGACTGTCTGACAGTAATATTCTTAAATTCAGTACCAAACCTGTGGAAAAAATAAATATTGTTAATAACAAGAAACTTTTCATTGGTTAATTTTAACTAAATAGTAAAAAAATATAAGTAGCTGACTAATCACATTTTCTCCTCACAGCTGCAGTTTTTATGGGTTATGTTTTATCAAATGGACAGGGACAGTTCCAACAGAACTCAAATATATGAATAATATAGCAAAGGTAAATAAATGTTTTATCTTGAAGCGCTCAAGGCACAAGCAGAGGGAGTACCCTTGCATAGGGCCTGGTCTCAAAATACACAGTGTTACTTCAGCCAGTACAAGATCATTTGCTAATGAAGCTATTCAAATGTGGTGAAGAACCACAACCTGCTCAAGGTGTCCCTGCTGTAACAAAGCACTGGCAGATCCAAAAATGCTCCCTTGTCCAGGTAATGCATGAAGTCCACTAGACCTGACATCAGTAATCAGTCCCTTGTCTAGGATAATGGTTCAAGTCCACTAGACCTGACATCAACAATCAGCTCCCTTGTCTAGGATAATGGTTGAAGTCCACTAGACCTGACAACAATCAGCTCCCTTGTCTAGGATAATGGTTGAAGTCCACTAGACCTGACAAATCAGCAAACCACTCTCTTGTCCAGATAATGGTTGAATTCCACTAGACTTGGCAGATCACAAACAGCTCCCTTGCCCAGGATAATGGATGAAGTCCATTAGACATGACATCAACAATCAGTTCACTTGCTCAAGATAATGGATGAAGTCCATTAGACATGACATCAACAATCAGTTCCCTTGCTCAAGATAATGCATGAAGTCTATTAGATATGACATCAACAATCAGTTCACTTGCTCAAGATAATGGATGAAGTCCATTAGACATGACATCAACAATCAGTTCACTTGCTCAAGATAATGGATGAAGTCCATTAGATATGACATCAACAATCAGTTCCCTTGCTCAAGATAATGGATGAAGTCCATTAGACATGACATCAACAATCAGTTCACTTGCTCAAGATAATGGATGAAGTCCATTAGATATGACATCAACAATCAGTTCCCTTGCTCAAGATAATGGTTGAAGTCCATTAGACATGACATCAACAATCAGTTCCCTTGCTCAAGATAATGGATGAAGTCCATTAGATATGACATCAACAATCAGTTCCCTTGCTCAAGATAATGGTTGAAGTCCATTAGACATGACATCAACAATCAGTTCCCTTGCTCAAGATAATAGATGAAGTCCATTAGATATGACATCAACAATCAGTTCCCTTGCTCAAGATAATGGATGAAGTCCACTAGACATGACATCAACAATCAGTTCCCTTGCTCAAGATAATGGATGAAGTCCATTAGACATGACATCAACAATCAGTTCACTTGCTCAAGATAATAGATTAAGTCCATTAGATATGACATCAACAATCAGTTCCCTTGCTCAAGATAATGGATGAAGTCCACTAGACATGACATCAACAATCAGTTCCCTTGCTCAAGATAATGGTTGAAGTCCATTAGACATGACATCAACAATCAGTTCCCTTGCTCAAGATAATGGATGAAGTCCATTAGATATGACATCAACAATCAGTTCCCTTGTTCAAGATAATGGATGAAGTCCACTAGACATGACATCAACAATCAGTTCCCTTGCTCAAGATAATGGTTGAAGTCCATTAGACATGACATCAACAATCAGTTCCCTTGCTCAAGATAATGGATGAAGTCCATTAGACATGACATCAACAATCAGTTCCCTTGCTCAAGATAATGGATGAAGTCCACTAGACATGACATCAACAATCAGTTCACTTGCTCAAGATAATGGATGAAGCCCACATGACCTGACAGATCAACAAACAGCTTGCATGTCCAGGGTAATGGAATAAGTCTACTAAGCCTGGCAGATCAACAAACAGCTCCTTGATTCTCGGTAAGTGAAACTGAGTTTTACTCATGGACGCTCTTTGACTGCTAGGTTCTTAGTGACCCATTCTATACTGGGCGAGAAAGGCCAGAAATTTGACTCAGAGGCCTCTTTATCATGCTGAGATTCTTTTATGTGCCCTAAATCTATGACATTTCCATCTTCAACAGACCCGGCTTTACTTCCTTTCTGAAGGAAGCCATGCTAAGAATTTTTTGCCTGAAAGAAATCCATCACCTTCCGCTGGCTTTGAACCCGCAACCTCAGGAACCAGAGGCTAGCATGGTACCCCTAGAGCACGGAGGATGTCATTTGGTCCAGGTTAATAATTGAGGTCCTAGTAGTCCTGGCAGATCAACAAACAGCTCCCGTGGCCATGGTAATGGATGAAGTCCAGTAGACCTGGCAGATCAACAAACATGTCCCTGCCTAGGGTAAAGGTTGAAAGCCACAACTACCATAAAAACAGGGAAAATAACTTTAGTAGTGTATCTCACCAAGGGTTTACAAAATGGAGTGATTACAATAAATTCCTTAACAATGATTATAGCAGATGAGACAGCCCTCTCCCTTCCAAGCTTGGGGGTAGTACAGATCTTAAGCTTGATTCATACTCCAGCAGATGGCAGCACCATCACAATCTGTGCTTTGCTTGGTAATATGCTCAGAGGACATTTATTTGCTCAGTTTCTTTAAAGAAATTATGGCTGCATAATTAAAACTTACAGGAAAAATTCTGATGATACATTCACATGATTTTCTCTTGCCCACTGTTCTACAAACCATTCCCTCAAAATCTATTCTTCCATCTGCTTAATGAGATAGAAGTTTGTGGAAATGGTTTAATTATACATTTAACAACAGCCACACAGTAGTTTAATTGTTAGTCAAACCCCTCACTATGTGATGGCTTTGAAGTCTGTGCATGACCTCCAGAGTAAAACAATTAGTGATTATAAGCAGTTTGAGAAAGCTAACAATCCAAATTAATAACAAAGAATATCTTGGAAATGGTTAACGTTACAAAATAATCTATTGTATATAAATTGTGTAATTTTAATGAGATTTACATTTTTTGTGTAGTAAGTTTTTGTCTATTTCTTATGGTTTACTTGTTATACAAAATTTCTCCCAAATGAAGACTTCACATACTATTTCCAGAAAATTCAACATATGCCGTTTTTCATGTAAGTATCTTAAACATGTATTTCAATAATCATTACAACCATTTTTAAGAAAATCAAAACTACAAACACTTTTCCATGTATTGCATAGTTTGGGTAGGGGAGAATTGTTTTTAATCTTCTTCTCACATCCTAGGAAAATACTTAATTTAAATACCAAGTTTAGTATTTAATTGATAATTTCATTTTTGAGTGACGCTGTTCACAGGCATAAATATACACACTCAAACACCAGAACCTTTCATTTTCCTAAAGGCTGATTCACAACAGTCTGAAAACAGTAACCAAAATGTTAACGAGAATAGGAAGCAATGAAGCACACAACAGCCCAGTAACGAGAATGGGAATGCATATCCATGATCATCTCGATCACAAAATGGAAAGTCTATTTTTATCAAATTGGGATTTCATTTATTTTTAACTGACCTATGATATTTGATCACCTTCCTCCAGTTTAGGCAATGCAATGCAGGTTAGCCAACATCAAAATTCAATAGAATAAACATTATCTAAATGCATATTCATTACATTTCTGATTCCTCTAGTTGTACCAAGCTTTCATTCAATTATTTAATGGCGTACATTAAAGTTATTTGTTGTCTTTGTTCATTTCTACCAGTTGTTGCTGTTCTTTGCAGCCTTTTCCATTGATTTTGAGTTAATATCCAGTTTTGAGTTGCATATAAACTACAGATGACACTTTCACCAAAACAACCAATGCTCAATGTATCTGTGTATGTCAGGATCTGAGGTTATACCCCTGCCATTGAATCTTTGCACTTGACAGTTCATGTGGCTGCACGTAACATTGGCTATATTGCGCTTGCAATGCTGCCAGAGTGGCTAGTAAACAGCAACAGGTGATTCTTCTCCTTTCTGTCATGTCTAAGCCACGTATAAAGTGTATGTAAGTAGCAAACGTCAATGAATAATAACTACTTCGTATTATTATTGTTAATTGAAAATAACTTGGCATAAACCTGCAATGTATGTAGAATAATTTATACACTTTTGACAATATAGAAACAGAATAATGCAAACTTGCCTGTTAAAATGAGGAGAAATAAAACAAATTATAAGCTGCAATATCAAAGTAATTTTCACTCACGCTGTGTTCCAGATGATTCTGAATTTTGTCCTCTTTCTCTTGGAGTTTCATTCCCTTGTAAATAGCAGTTCTCGTGTTTAGTCCAAGAACTGCTGCAGTTCGTTGTACGGCTTTATCAATAGGAATAGAGGGATGCCCATGAATCTTCATGTACTCCTCCTGTTCAAAGAATTCCTGGGTCCTTCTTAACAGTTCCAATGCCTGACTATAAAGTGGCACATCTCAATGCAAACGATTTTCACTTCGTGAATCATCACTCTGTGATCGGCATCATTTTTTGAACATTGTTGCACTTCAAATCTTGTATAAATAATATGAATGAAATATATATAAAAATAGATAAATATATATGTATAAACGAACATCAACAATAACAAAACTATCAAAGAATAATCGCAAATATAAATTACAATGAACAATACTAGCTTGCAAAGAACAACTCGACACAAGTGCTAGAGATTCACAAACTGAAACACATGGTTGGAAATAGCTACATCTGGCAACAGAGCTGCTTCCACTTTGTCATTGATCACCCAAAACACTGCCTTGTAATTGGTTTAGGAAGTCTAACAGTTAAAGCTTTTCTTCTTTGTTTTTGCGAGTGTACCAACATAATCGCTAGTTGTCAAGTGCAACGTTTCAATGGCCGAGGTATAAGAAGCAAATATACTAGTATATTCTTCCAGCTTGCGACTATAGAGAGCACTAGCAGCTGTTTGTCACAGCCCATAGAATAACCTTTACAGCGAAGAGTCTAATATGCACAAAATGGATCTAATATGCCATACCCAGGAACGAGAACAAGTTAAAATTTGGACAACTCTTCTTTCCCGGACCCCAGAAAGCTTCCCATCAATTGTGAATGCTCTCATTTGAATAAATATACTTCAACTTTCTCATTACCATTCTCAATGTTTTGTTTATTTAAGGATCTCAAAACATGTATTTTCAGTGAAAACTTAGTACTGAATTTTTGGGTGGAATACAACACTTTCTCTACTTTATAATGGTAAACAGTAGACAAAATAAAAAAAAAAAAAGATACTTGGAAGGAGCTGAAAATAGAAAGCCTAAATGAAACAATTATAAGACATTGGCAGCAGTGGAAGGATGCACATAAACAGGCTACAAAAATACATACTATGGAGTTATAGGTCTGTCATAAGAAGTATTGAAAGACCTGTAATGGAATGGTTGTTTCATTTTCCATTAAAATTGAAGAAACTATTAAGCTTATACTGTAATTATGATAAATATCTGCAGAGATATAGAGAAAACAGCCTAGCATGCTGTAAGCAACTACAGGTTGTTTCTGCAGCATTTTACTTCATCTGCTGGTTACCTATAGTAAGTAGAGGAACTTACTAAAATTTATTTTTTCTGTCCAAACACACCTTTACAGAAACAGCTACATTACACATTTCGTTATAGAGAACAGCGATAGTCAAATGTTTAACAACTGGACACTATATGCTGGCCATAAAATTCCATACTGCTTCCATGCAACCATGAGAAACAATTGAATGCTAACAAGACTTTAAAAGAATGACCAAGTAATGAAGAATTTGAACCATTAATTAATGGATATCTCAGAAATGGCTTATGCCACAAAAAACTTATTTGAAATGAATTGTGTTTTAAAGAGACTTATATTTTTTGTGTAGTACGTTTTCGTCTATCACTTAATAATTACAAGTTATGCAAAACTTCTTCCAAATGAAGTGAACTTCACAGGCTATTCCCAGAAAATTCAAGATATGTATTTTATTTGTGATGTAAATATCTTTGAGATGTGGTACTTTAATCAAAATTGTTACGAGCCATTCTTTTAGAAAAGATCTTCCATATGGGTAGTTCGGGGCGCGGAGATTTTCTTGAAAACCTGTTTTCTAAAAATGCTTTTTATGGATTCAGGGAGTCTCAAAACATGTATTTTTGGTGAAATCCTGGTATTGAATTTTTCTGTGGAATGCACGTGGTAGAGAAAGTAAAAAAAAAAAAAAAAAAATCATGTACGTGTGTCTCTCTCTGAACAGTGTAACTCAAAAACAAAAAAACTGCTTTAATACCAAACTTGATATTTAAGTTCAGCTTCTTGTAAGGATGTGAAACAAATATGTTCAAAAACACTTCAGTTATTTCTAGGTTACTCAAACATGGCTGTTAAGACGTTTGATTACAACGCCATATGCTTAAGATACTTGCATAACGAATAAAATGTGTATCTTGAGTTTCTGCAACTAGCCTGTGAAATCCTCTTCATTCTGAATGAGTTTTGTATAACTGCTAAACCATAAAAGAAAGACAAAATGTAAATCTCAACATAATTTATGTAAAATAAAAAGTACCATTTCTGAGATATTTTGTTACTGGTCTAAATTTTCAAATACTCAATACATCTTTCCCTGTGGAAGTCGCTATACATTTTTTTCTCATGGTCATACAAGGAGCATGTAATTACAAAGCATAGAAACCAGCTTTTTAATAATCTATCGCTTTGAACTACTGTATTGTTCTAATACCTACAACTAAATGTGTAACTCTGTAAATTTATCTTAATCATCAAGAAGTAAATAGAACAATAGACATTTGTAGGTTAGTTTGTAGAAGAGTGAGTAGAGGAAGTCATAAAAATTGAGTTTTATTTATGGATGCTCTTTAACTGTTGTGGTCCTTAGCGTCCCATTCTATATTGGACATGAAAGACTGGAAATTTTGCTCAGAGGCCTCTTTATCAGACTTGAAGGACCACCAGCTTTACTTCCCTTCTAAAGGAAGCCATACTAAGGATTTTTAAGTCCGAAAAAATCCATCGCCCTCCGCTGGGTTTGAACCCGCGACCTCGAAAACTAGAGGCTAGCATGGAGGAAGTCATGTGAATACAACAAATGTTCATGGTTGATAAGAGTTGCAGATGCAAAGTTTGCAAGGTAAATTAATGCCACAGAATGCTGAAATTGCCAAGCACAAAGCACTCGCACAAACCACAATCCATTGCTCTAGCATATTAAACAGAATTTGTATCTTGTAGCCACACTGCTTTGGCACCTAAGGAAAAAAAATCCTTATTTAATTTGTAAATGTAAATTTTATTCAAATACTGCAATCTATACTCTTAGAAATCTTTATTGCTACACACACACACACACAAAAAGCCTTGCTGTACTTCCTACGTATATTGTAATTAATTTCATTATCAATGTATGCTAAATAATTACATAAAGAGAGGTCCGCAATTGTTCAACCAGTATTTATATGTACCCGAGTTCATTTTTCTGGAAGGTTATAGGTTATGTCATTTTCAAAACGCTTAAATTGATGGCCTCGAAAGGAGAATCTTAATATTCGCCAATTTCTGCCTTATTTTGTTGAATATTGTATCAGGGTTCTCTATTATGTGAAAACTGTGGAGCCTTCATGATATTAAATAACTATGGAACTAAAAAAAGGTACAAAAGTTTAAAATCACTCCTATGATTATCTAAAATTTACTCGACCACTCTAATAATTCTTCACTGTTAGAATAAGCAGACTATACGTCTTCAAAATTTGGTACACTGTCTTGAAGTTAAGAAAATCAGAAATACCTACATGACGGTGGTTCAAAGATAAATTTCGAGATTGCCGATCACCAACAGCGACTTGTCAGTGGCTTCTTAAGTACTTCCAATTTTGGTTATTGATGCGGGTACACTTTCTAATACCGAAAATTAAGTACCAGTTAAGCTTGAAAGAAGGTGGAAGAAAACGACCTTTGGGGAAGCGCAAAATTACAGCATATATAATTCAAATTCACAATAGTACAGATCATTTCAAAAATATATGTAAATTCATAAGTTTATAATGTGAGCTGTCTAACCTCAAACGTAAACACTACGATGTTAAAAGCTATACGTTTCTAACATCCCTTCCTGCTTAACCTAAAAGTATATCAGATAATTTAACATTTAATTCATAATAGGGTTTTACCATTGTCATTTTATGTGTACTTTCAGTTAAATTAAAAACCTTTACAACACAATTGGAGTTTCTATATAATAAGCGATATTAATTTGCATATTGAAATTGTACATACTAAGTTTAAAATTTGAATTGTCAATGTTGGCAGCAGGACAACTACGTTCCCATGCCTGGGATGGGATGCTTATGATAGCTTTTGTGTTGCTCGTTAAAAAGGAAAAAAAAGGTGGCGATAATTAACAGAAATGTGTTAATGTTATGTAAAAGTACACATTTACTCTTAAATGTATTGATCATACCTATTCATTAAAGATCTCATTTAGTGCGCGTGCGCTATGTATGTATACGCATGGGCGTGGCCTAGGAGGTTGTTGGTTAGTTTATTTGGCCCCACTGTAACCAACGTTCACACTAGCGCTTGCAGAAAGCCAACCGAAATTGCCCGACGAAGTTCGAGCGAATGCCGAAAATGAACGAAAGGGAACGATCTTCCAGTTCAAGGGGGAAGGTGTCGCGACCTCTGCCATGCTGAATGCTGAAGCTTGAAACCAAATTAAGATGGAAGTCAGCTGATAAAATAGCAATGCCGAAAATATAAAAATAAACCAGAATTTTCGTATCAACGAGCAATTGTGTAAACGTAGGAGTTTATAGTGATACCTTATTTAATATTGAGTACCAAATAACGCGATTCGATGTTTAAAACTGGAACATGACCTGAAAACCTAGTAAGGTAGAAGACAGCTTATGAATCGAAAGTTTAGTTGGTTTTAATGAAGAATTGAAATATATATATATATATATATATATATAGCGAAAACAACCTTAAATATAAACTATACTTAGTATGTTAAGGTGTTAAAATGTGTGTTTGTGCTATTTAGTGTTGAAATGTGTTCAAATTAGGGACTGTATTTCGAAAAGTTTATTTTTATGGATTGCACACTAATATTGTAAAACGAACAAGAGATCTCATGCTCAAAGGGTATGTCTGATACCTATTTCAATTTTGAATCTGATGTAATGATAATATTTTGGGATCCATAGTTTGATTTTGGATGTGTATTAGTGTTGTGCTCAAACACTATTTCCTGCTGTTATACCAAATAAATAAATAAATTAGGACATAATGCTCTTTTCATTGCAAAATAACTTAAAGCATTTCATAAACAGAAAATTCTCCATATGTACTGTATATCCTTGGGAATTTTTTTGTCAATCTGGGTAACTCGGTTAAGCGCTGGCCTTGGAAGCACAAATAGTTATATAAAACTTGTGTATTACCACATTATTGCTGAATGATTTCTACATATCGAAATGTCAGCTACCATATTTATGACAAAACACTCAACTTAAATTATATAAATGTGTAATATGTATTGCATGGCAAAATATCTGCTGAAATAGTTATTCTTTTTTAAGTATCTACTTTATTTACATACACCTCATTTGTGAAGTCATAGTGGGAGCTGGCTTGTAAAACAACTTCTTGGTTTCATTACTTGATAGTATTGAGTAATGCTATCTCTGTTTTAAATGTTGTCTCATATTCACACTTCTAATTGGGCAGCACTATGGCCTCTCACAAAAAAGCCTGGATTCAGTCCTAGGGATCAGAGGTGGGATTTTGTGGTAGATAAAATGGCACTTAGAATGAATGTTCTCTGGTTTTCTCCACCATAATTCCATCAATTGCACCATCTTCATCCCCCCTCCCACCAGTCTCCAATCTCTGTAAACCTGTGAAGTTAAAAGGGACATTAAAATTAAAAATACTATGGAGGACAGAGAGCAATACTAATGAACGAGTGTCTCATCCAGCCCCCAAATTTATAAACCAGCATGTGCTGTTACATTCTTTCTGCAGTCAACATATGAAAAAACAATTAATACTGGCACACTAAACGACATGTTAAAGTGATTGACAATTATGAAGAGTGGGTGTGATATGGTTAAACACAAAGAGACATTGTTATTGTTTAGAGTCATTGCATTCACATTCATATTTAATAATACTGTATAATACATTTGTATGGTATTTTAAGGAACATGTGCCTACATTAATATACATTTGAATGGTTAAACACAAAGAGACATTGTTATTATTTAGAGACATTGCATTCACATTCATATTTAATAATACTATATAATACATTTGTATGGTATTTTAAGGAACATGTGCCTACATTAATATACATTTGAATGGTTAAACACAAAGAGACATTGTTATTATTTAGAGACATTGCATTCACATTCATATTTAATAATACTGTATAACACATTTGTATGGTATTTTAGGGAACATGTGCCTACATTAATATACATTTGAATGGTTAAACACAAAGAGACATTGTTATTATTTAGAGACATTGCATTCACATTCATATTTAATAATACTATATAATACATTTGTATGGTATTTTAAGGAACATGTGCCTACATTAATATACATTTGAATGGCCTACCCAATTAAAATGTCCATTAAATTCTAACCTCTTGAATGTCTGTTATTACAATCTATTGGAATAATCTTATAGGTAATTGCACTTAGGTCACTTATGCATACACAAAGCCAGTTCTAGTTAATAAAACTTACAGTTATTGAATAGAAAATACACTTTGATTCGTTTTCCTGGGAAAGGTTCTATATATAACATTTGATATAACACAGTGGAGGTCCTACAGCACATGGGAACCTTAAATTTATTGACAGGTCATATGGAGAAAAAGCAAATTGAGCCCATACAGTGATGTTTGTTTGTGTTTGTTCATTTAGTTCCACTGTGAGCAATGCTCAAGGGAAATTGAACACATCATACAATTATGAAGTACGCAGAGTAAGTAGGAATATACCCAATGCCAAGAACAGCCTTTGGGGGGGATGTTCCCCTCCCCATCATGTCTTATCTAAGAGAGAAAAATTTGTAAACCATCACCATTTCAACAGTAAACTTCTCGACACGCATTACAGTAGGACAACAATAGCAAATAAGTGTTAATCACCATCACATGCAATCTGCCCTACATAAAGTGCTTACATGAGGTTGATACTATTATGATGATTAATTCACTTTGAATAAGCTCGAAATTATAACTTTATACTTTGTTATGCTTAAATTTCAATTTCCCATGTAATTTCTATTACCTTGAAGATATGTTTGAGAAAGACATCACTTGAAACGAGAAATTCTCATTATAACTGCATGGGTATTATTTGGGAGGACAGTATACAGGGTGGAAGGTACTGCTTGAACCGTACGTTAATCATGGATTCTATATAATGAGTAGTGCAAATATGTCCAATACAATTTTTGTCATTAAACCTACAAAAATGAAACAGTGTTTTATGTTCCTTGTGCCTGTGTCTATTAGCCATTTTATTACAGTTCAAGCAATATCTTTCACCCTGTATAAGAAAACATTTAGAAGATGGTGGAGTTTGCATATACATAAAACATTATAACATATAAAACTGGGATGCAACAGATCCATCTATCCCATTGACATTTTTTGTGTAGCCATTTTCCTCTGTTGCTTAAATTTACCAGTTACACAAGAGTATACAAAATTCCTTCCGAATGAAGAGGACTTCACAAGCTGTTCCCAGAAAATTAAAAATAAACATTTTATTTTTCATGTAAATATCTTGAATACAATGGCATTTTAATCAAAATCGTTTGAGTCATTTTTCAGAAGAAAAAAAAATCAAGAATTCTTCCGTGTAAAGTTGGGTGGGGAATTTTCTAGAAAATCTTTGTGTCACATCTTTGGAAGGTACTGAACTTAAACCGATTTGTACTATGTATGTACAAATTCCTGCTTTGAAACGCATGGCTTTATGTATTCACTTTCAATTGCCAGTCGAAATGCGCGCGCCAACGTTCCAGGTTACGTATTTGCCACAGCCAATGGGAGCAAAATGTGCCGGAATGGACTACCTTCCCCCTTGAACTGGAAGATCGTTCCCTTTCGTTTATTTTCGGCATTCGCTCGAACTTCGTCGGGCAACTTCGGTTGGCTTTCTGCAAGCGCTGCTCAGAGACATTGAACACGTTATACAATTACGAAATATAAAGAATAACTAATAAACAAACCCTTATCCAGCACAAACTTTTAAGCGTACAAGGCTTTCATTAATAGGTATTATGTTACAACATAAAAATACAAGCTAAAATATGAGTACATATACGTTATAAATTGTATTACAGTAAGTATAAAGAAATACATTGCCATTTCCAGGTATACATACAACTTGTAATTTCAAATGTTCAGTTACTCAGAATCATGTACTATTTCACCCGTGTTTTCCCCGACGAAGCAACTATCGCAAATAATTTGAGCATGTTTGCTCAAACACAGAGGGTTTTGCATTTCCCACATGCATATTTAGTTTTGCAGTTTATTTTGTCTTTGTTGCTGGGTTCACATCGTTTCCTTTTCAATGTGCATAGTAGTGTATTTGACAATTCATCTACGCCGGATTCTTCAGGTTTATATTTCGTCAAAAGTCCTTTCAAATCATTGGATAGATTTGATGCTGTTGCTCTCCTTTGTAGCTGTTGCAACAGTAAAGCTAAAGATAGTGATTTCAAATACTCCTGCCTTGTGGAATATTTATTTTGGTTTCCAAGGAAGATAACCCTAGAATTAATACCTGCAATGTTCAAGACATGGTCAACAATTACCATGGGCCACCTCGTTGTTCTGGCTACATTGTATGTAGCACACAATTTATCTACTGCATCAACTCCACATTTAGTGTCGTTGTAATGCAGGATTATTTCAGGCTTTTTCTCAGCACCTTCTGATAACTGTGTGGATGAAACATGTAGACTTGAGAGCAAAACTACTGTTTTATCCTTTTTTGGAACATATGAAACAAGTGTTTCATTTTTTGTGAAGCCAAATATGCTTTCGTACTGTCTGCGATCTTTTGGAGACGTGAAATTAGTGGGTAACTCTTTTGTTCTTTCGCACTGTACCGACGAAAGAAAGTTGTCTTTTGCGCAATTCATTCACCAGCGATACACTGGTAAACCAATTATCTGCAGTAACGTTTCGTCCAGTGCCAGAGATTGGTTCAGTTAGTCTCAGCACTACAGCCTCTGCCGAGTTAAGTTTGCAAATATGGTCCGTCCGGCTGCTGTCCATAATAAATCTCCATGTTAGTTGTATAAAACAGTTTTGCATCACTCAAACAGAATATCTTTATGCCATACTTGTTTGGTTTGGATGGTATATATTGTCTAAAAGCACATCGATCACGAAATGCGGGCAACTGTTCGTCGACAGTGACATTTTGTCCAAGAGAATAATGGTTCTGACAGTTGTACAGAAACAATGTAAACATTTCTCTAACAACAGCCAATTTATCCAATCTTCGTCGCTCCAGTCTTGAGCTATGGTCATCAAAGCGAATACAGCGTATTAGAAAACTGAATCATTTTTCGGACATAGCCATTCGGAATAGAGGAATTCCAAGATCATCGGTTCTCATAAATCGTGAATATTCTGGCGTCCACCACGAAAAATTCCTGCCAGGTACAATAAGCCTAGGAAAGCTCTTATTTCTATTACATCTGTAGGTCTGCTGTCTCTTTCACAATCAAATTTGTGCTGCACACTGCTAATGTAAGTATCTACTATATCTTCGGTAGCAAAAAGGTTCCAACAATCAATTTCCGTTTTCGCATTTTTGGCAGTTCCTACCGCACCAGGAAGTTTGGTCAATATATTGCGAGCCCTTGTCTGTGTTATTTTCAAAGATGTTTTTTTCATTTTGTTCCTCTCTTCCTGTGAATAACAACAGAATGTATTGTCAATAAGAAGAAGAAGAAGAAGAAGAAGAAGAAGAAGAAGAAGAAGAAGAAGAAGAAGAAGAAGAAGAAGAAACAGAATTACTATGATACGCATATGATGTTACCTATAAAATACATGTTATCACACAAGCTGCTTTCATCGTCATCCTCTTCATCTTCATGGTCAGTTTCTGAATCTAAAGATCTCGTTTCGAGTTTATCTTCTGAATCAGAGTCATCTTATTCATATAAGTTGTCATCCACGGGCAAGGCATCATCATCGCAAAGTAGGCGATGTACTTCTTCCAAATCATTCGGATTTTGTAGATCGTACCTTTTACACGTATTCATGACGAAGCAGTAACAGCTCCTTGCAATAGTAAAGCAATATTGCACAAAAGCTAATGAGAAACAAATCTGTCAACAATATGTAACGAGAGCAGGCGCGCGGGGCCTGGTTGACCTGTGCGACACGTAATTGCTGATTATTCATTCCTCCAGCCAAACAAATAAACAGATAAGGTTATCGCTGCAGCAAATAATCGCGCAAGGTGTAATGTTAGATGTCCTAGTCAGGCAATTGCATAGGTGCGTTCGTTCGAAAATTATAACATTTATATAATGCCAGGGGTCTCTCAGGCCCCTAGCGACTGACGGAGGGTTAACTAATAACGCACCCAACACCAAGAACTATTTTTTCAAACTAATAACATACCCAACATCAAGAACATCTCTCTCTCTCTCTCTCTCTCTCTCTCTCTCTCTCTCTCTCTCTCTCTCTCTCTCTCTCCACACCATGCATTATCTAGGAAATGAAAATTTGTAAACCATCACATTTCAATAGTAAACATCTCAGCAGGCATTACAGTAGAACAATAACAAATAAGTGAAAGTCGCCATCATATGCCATCTGCCCATGTATTGAATATTTATGTTGCACGACATATTAAAGAATTCCTCCATAGTATATGGGAAGTGAATATATAAGTAAGACACTTTTCCTAAAGATGTTATGTTAATTAGGCTTGCCTAATAGTTTTAAGTAGCATGGAAGGTTATAAGTATGGCTTTATTACATTACTTTGGTCTTCACTGAAAACGCTAACAAAAACGTTTAAGCGGCCCTTCTTATGTCGTTTTTGGCGACTTTTGGAAGGAATTACTGCCAACGTGAATCATTTGAGTTTTAGACGCTCAGATCACTCGGCTACGCCCTGTCGTCGCTTCGCAGTAACTGCTACACTCCACTCCTCTCCTCCTAAAAAACATTCCTTGGCAACGCCTTGAGGCTGAGTGCTCTGTCATGTTTTCAGCAATGTTGGGATTTCAAATGTTGGCTTTGAAGACCAACGTAATGCAGAATGTCCTTAAATTCTTATTGCATAATAGTAAACGCCTTTCTGGAAGTTTTAAGCTATTTCTGGTCTACGCAAATCGCCTGCATGCCTAGTATTGTGGTCATGCACAGCAAGGTTCATTGAGAAGTTATCATAATTCAATTCAATTGAATCTGTAAGGTAGCTCAACTGAGAATATACGTATTCACCAGTAAGAGTAAGAATTTTTGGGGTTTTGAACAAGGGTCTACAGGAATGACGGGACACAACACCACAAATGATATGCATGGCCTTTTTTTTTGTAATATAAATACTTGCTTGCTATGTACCGAATTACCCCAGAACATTATTCCACATCACAACAGGGAATGCAAGTGGGCAAAATATGCTATTCTTAAAGCATTTTGGTGGAGCAGACTTTTTAAAATTTCTTAAGGCAAAGCAAGCCGAACTAAGTTTTGGCATCATGATTTTTATTTATTTTCTCCAGCTGAGCTCTCCATTATTTGAAGCCCAAGGAATTTTGTATCAGATACCTTATTTATGGTGTAATTTTTGTACCTGATTATTAATTTACTCAATTGTTTATGCTTCGTTTGAAATGGAATAAAGTTGATTTTATCATAGTTTAATGAAAGCTTATTTAGTTTCAAACCAAACGTTGAGGTGTTTAAACACTTTACTGACAGAATTACTTAATTTCTGACATGACTTTTCATATATAAGGACACTGGTATCATACGCAAAAAGCAGAGCTTTTGAATCTTTGCTAAGATAATATGGCAGGTCATTTATAAATATTAAAAATAACAAAGGGCCAAGTATAGAACCTTGCAGGGCACCTCTAGAAATAACACGTGGTTCTGAATCACAATCATTGATTCTGGTTTCCTGGATCTTATTTTTTAAGTAAGATCTGAACAATTTTATAGTGATATCACTGGAGAAACTTTAACTTTTGCAGCTAGTGATTGTGATCTATGCTGTCAAATGCCTTAGCTAAGTCACAAAATATTCTCTTAATGTCATGAGAAGCAAATGAAGTTTCTGTTTCCAGTCACCTCCCAGGTTCATTGTGCCTGACCACGTACTTATGTGTTGGTGTTTCCTCTCATATATTTCAGGTTTTCATGTAAAATGACGCGGAAATTCTACGATGGGGGAAGAGACTGACCTTGTTTCTTAAGATGAGGTGGAAGAATGTGAAGGTGATTCAGATATCGAACAATATGACAAGGAGTCAGAAGATGAATCCGAACCAGTCCCAGGAGGAACTTTTTGTGGGAAAACATAAAAAGACCAAGTGGGACGAAAATCCACTTGCAAGAAATGTTTGTAATGGGGGTCATAATGTTGTAACCCATCTTCCTAGTCATAGGAAATGCTAAGAACTCTCAAACTACAGTGGAATGTAGGGATAATTTATTCAGTGATGACATCTTGGACACGATTGAGGTGTACAAACCAGTACATTGAAACCATCAAGCACAAATTTTCCAGAGAGAGGGACATCAAGCCCACTGATGTCATTGAACTAAAGCCTTTCATTGGCTTATTGTATCTAGCAAGAGCTGTCAGAGAAAATCATCAAAGTTTGGAGAAACTTTGGAGAAAGGAAAGTGATGGTGTTGAAAACTTTTCCCACGTGATGAACCTCAAACAGTTCAAGACTCATATGTTGCCTTAGTTTTGATGACCTTAGTACCAGGGCAGAATGGAAAGAATTCGACCGTTGCTCCAATTCATGATGGGTTTGAAAAACTTGTGGAAAACTGTCAAAAGATCTATAGCATCGGGGAGAATGTCACAGTGGACAAAATGCTTCCAGGTTTCCAAGGAAATGTCATCTCCATGGTATAGTGGTTACCATGATAGCCTCTAGTTCCCAAGATTATAGGTTCAAACCCAACGGAGGGGATTGGATTTCTTCAGGCAAAAAAATCCTTTGTATGGCTTCCTTCGAAGGAACTAAACCCAATGATCATAGACTTATGGCACGTAAAAGAACCTCAAGCCTGATAAAGAGGCCTCTAAGCTAAATTACCAGTATGTCACGTCTAATATGGAATGGGATGCCAAGGACCACAGCATTAAAGAGCATCCATAAATAAAACTTAAAACACAAAAGGTTTCCAAGGAAGCTGTCTATTTCAGCAGTACATTCCATTAAAGTCGAACAATTATGGCATAAAATGTTTTGCGCTTGTTGATGCAACAATATTTCTACCTGAACATGGAAATATATCCTGGAAAACAGACTGAAGTTACCTTCTGTGTCAGCAATAAGCCTAGTGAGGTGGTGAAAAGAATGATGAAGCCATTATGTAGGTCTGGTCATAACTTCACTACTGATAACTGGTTCACCGATATGGATTTGATCAATAATTTGAACAAAAAGAAGCTGTGTGAAAAACTAAAACACAGTTGCCCCAATAATTTGTTTCGGTCAAAGGAAAGATACAATACACCAGCATGTTTGGCTTTAGTGCTGGAAAGACTTTGGTGTCCTGCATCCTTCAAGCGAAGAACGTGATTCTTGTGTCTTCGCTCTATGGTGACAATGGAGATCAAAGGAAGCCAGAGATAATCAGTTTCTACAATTCCTCCAAGGGCAGTGTTGATACTGAAGACTAAATGTATGCTACACAGAGCATGAGCAGAAATGTCAAGTGCTGCCAATGTTGATATGTTATACAATGTTGAATGTGAGTGGTGTAAATTCACAAACAATTTACCTTGGCAATCAACTGGAACACTTGCATAGAAGAGTTTTCCTGAAGACACTGGCCCACCAACTTGTGCTTGGGGAGCTAAACCGAATAAGTGTTAAGACAGTTGAAATACCCACCAGCTTACAAATGCAGCTGTTAAGGTTTCATCGCACCAATAATGATAGAGAAATGTGACCCCCTCCGCCTGCACAACAGAAATGGGTTTCAGGAGGATGACAAGTTATGAATGCAAAAAATGTCACACTGCAATCTGTCTGGCTCATGCAAATATGGTCTGAGGAACATGCTGTGATGGCTGCATATGCCCCTGTACTGTTCAACATTACCTGACTGACAGAGCTAATGTCGACTTCTGAACTATGCACTGCAATGTTATAATTGTTTCTTACCATACTTTGAAATTAGTTTAATTATAATAGCCTGACAATTTAATGGCAGATTAAACATTTTGATACATTCTCTTTTATAATTTTCTAACAAATAAGTGAGTTGTTTACAACAATTTTTTTTCACCTTTAAGCATTTCCAGAATGTCAGTGAAAAATTTTTAATACTAAAATTAAAATGAGTGTGTATTACCTATGATTGTTTTAGCTGTGCCTAACAGGTGAATTGCGTCCGATGGTGGGTTAAATGGGGATGTAAATGTTGGCATAAAATGTGACACAAGAAAAACCATAGGTGCACAAACAGCCAAATGACAATGTATCACCAAAACGTTCAATATGTAGTAAATAAATGAGTGCAAATGGAACTAAGACCTGGAACCACATAGATATTCTTGTATTCACCAAATATGGTCTTAAGAAAGATGAGATTATTGTAAATAACTATGATAAGCATCCTTTTTTTAAAGTCCCACATTGGGGTTTAGCTGTGTATACAAAGTGGTTCAAATATGAACGGGACTGATTTTTTTCTAGATAATATAGTAGTGAAAACTGACTAGTTTTACACGCTATCCTTCAAAGTAGTCACCATTAGCTTCTGTACATTTTTTCTCAGCATTTTGGTAACTGCTTTATTCCCTTTTCCCAAAAGATTTTTGGTTGAGTGCACACACTTATTCCTGAACAAATATGATCACTGCATTGTTATCCACAAACTGCCCTCCCTCCAATTCACTTTTAAGTCCCCCAAAGAAAAGAAAAATCTCTTGGGGCTATATCTGAACTGTAATGTGGGTGGGCAAGGAGATCCCACTTTAGCTTCCTGATGGTTTCCATGGTTTTTCTGGCAGTGAGAGACCTTGCATTGACTTGAAGGAAGGAAATCCCATTTCCTTCTATTTTCCTCTTGGGCCACAGCTTATTCTTTACTTCTCCCAAATAAATGAAATAATATTCTGCACTGGTGATCCTGTGTTCCTGAAGAAAACTAACAGTGGTGACTGGACTGAAGAAATTGTTCACCTTCTGCTTCAAACTGTAGACTGACCATTTGCATTGTATGATTTTGTTTTCAGGGGTAAGTGCATGGGTCCCAGCGGGAGTTCACTTTCCTATGGTGAAAATGTGTTTTCATGATAGTTTCTACACTACCAACACTTAAATTGAACATTAAAGCAAGTTGTTTCACACTAATACACTTATTATCCTGTATAAGCACGTTAGCATGGTCGCAATTGAATGGAGTGATGGTGTTCGTGGTCAACGATCATGTGGCTTGTTCTCCCGAAGGCTCTACATCATTCAAACACCAGAGTTCTCAAGAGACATGCTTCTTTAAACTGTTCTTTCAGTCTCTAAAGAATTTCTGATGGTTGGACCCCTTCTGCAGTAAACAATTTGATAATAATGCATTGTTCCACACTAACCAACACTTTCTGTTCACTCACCTCTCTTGTAGAGCTTAGACCAGACTGAACATGCTCACAGTTGCTTGAGTGGGAGGGTAGGGAAGCAAGTTCCCCTTTGAAGGTCAGGAACATGTTGGGTGAGGTTTCACGGTCGTAAAGAAATCAATCAGTCCCATTCATATTTAAACCATCTTGTATAAAACAGCATTTAAAATATATGGAAATAAAATGTACTAATTTTTCAAGTAGCTGCTGTGGAAATAAAATCTAAAAAAGGAAGATATTGTAACTCTCTGTGTATACTGGTTACCAACAGCGGATAAAGGAGGTTTTGAATCTGTATTGAACAAGATGCCAAAGAATAAGAAATTGGTAATTGCAGGAGATTTTAATATAAACTTCCTGGAAAATGGAAAGATAAGTGTATACTGGATCAAAAATATAAAACAAGTGTAGCTTTACATTTATTAGCTTACACTTAAATTATGGTATAATTCTATGGGTAAACAGTAGTAAGAAGGGGATACACAAACTTTTTAAGGGCATTTGGTAGAAATTTGGGCTCAAAAATTGACTTTTTGTTGTAATGGATTATAAATGGTATAAAGGAACATACGTGTATAATTTTCTTTTGTTATTTGAACCTTCAAGGGCTCTTATGGTCAAGAGATGTTATAGTATATTGGTCTGCAACAACGTGCTCACCTTGTTTTTTTTTTGCCATTTCCCATAAATTGTATTTTTTAAACTTCAGGTGCACTTTTTTCAAAATCTATATCTTAGAATTTTGAAATTGTTTATGATTTTACAGAATGTTTAGCTGCATTTAGTAATTAAAGATTTTGATTCTAAATTACATGGTTTCATTAAACAAATCATAAATAAAAAAAATTGCACCAAAAATTATTTTCTTATATCTATTCTTTTTTTAATTAAATTAGTCCCTCCAATGAAGAAATAGTTAAAACACCTATCTTAAGCTACCTATAAAAACTCATAATAAGAAAATTGAAGGAGTTCTTATCTTTACTTTCAGACAAAAGTGCACCTATAAATGAAAGTAAAATTCTTTTTACAATATTTAAATATTTTTTTAACTCAAAGATTTAAACCTACTTAAAAAAACCTTGTTTAATAAGCAATACAAAGTTCATTGTCCTAGATGATGTAATTCTAGAGCTAGCTGGTTTTCTTTGCATTGCGAAAGAGTGTAAAAATACCTTGTGATCTCTACCAAGCTACAGAATAGTGTGATAAGAATACTAGCTAAACTAAATATCAAAGGTTCATGTGAAAGTGCTTTTATAGATTTCAAAGTTCTAACACTTCCAGCTATGTATACATACAATAGCATAAAGTATGTACTCTCAGCAAGCCAATAAATAAAAAATACTGATGTTCTCGAGCATAATACAAGGGGTAAATATAATCATTTTCAAACTACATTAAGGGGTTCGCTCACCAACAAAAATACAATAAATAACGGGACAGTATTATATAACCATCCACCAGATGACATAAAAAAATACTAAACATAATACTATTAAACTAAAATAGGTTAAAGGTTTCTTTATATTGCTCCATACTCAATTGAAAAGTATAAAGCATATATTAAAGAAATGTAAAACAACACAAATACATTTAATGTTGTGCATAATGTATATAAAGTATTATAACTTGATCTTAGTAATAGCTATAAAAATAGCAACATGTAGAGATGTATATAATATATTAGGCACCTGTATTGTAATAATAATCACAGTAATAGCAATATTCAAAGACCAAGTTATATGCAATTTTAGTAATCTGTAAAACTATGCCACCTGTATTTTATTACTTTGGGAAAACAAAGTAACTGACTTGAAGTGAATCTGACAGGAATGAGCAGGAGGTACTTGAATGTCATTTTGAAAGAGCATAGAAGAAACCTCAAATTTAAACAAATTGTCAAATGATTAGTACATAGTATACCATATTTTGATAGACAATCACAATATTGGAAAAGAAGTATTAAAATATATTCCAATATATTGTTAACTTTGGATATCCTGCCAGACAGCAAAGCTATGAAGTTTACCACCATATGGCAGTAGTTGGATGCTAACAAGAGAAAAAGATAATAACCTACAGTGATCACTATACTGAGGATGAAGGCAAATAGCTCCAAAAAAGTTCCAAGATTTTACATTTTGGCATAAGTGAAGCTTTAACTATTCATATTTAAAAATTAAAATAAAATTAAAACATTGTTTAGTTTTTATTTGTTCAAAGTTTTTCTAACATCAGTAAATATTAAAACAAATCTGATGTAATACATTCACATGATTTTCTCTACCCTCTATTGTTTATTACTGAGAATACAAACTATTCTTAGTAAACCTTATTTATCTACTACGTTTTTATTTAAATAAACCTTTACAGAAACAGCTACATTACACATTTTGTTATAGATACAAAGAGACTAACGATAGTCAAATGTTTAAGAACTGAACACTATATGCCTGCTCTCAATACCATATTGTTGCATGCAATCTAGAGAAACAATTGAAAGTCGAGACTAAAAGAATAACAGGTATTGAAGAATTCAAACCTTTAATAACAGATATCTCAGAAATGTCTTATGCTACATAAAATCTTATATTAAGTAAATTGTGTTTTTTAAACAGCTTTTTTTTTTTTTTTTTTTTTTTTTTTTGGCATGCTACATTTTTGTCTATTGCTTAACGTTTACCAGTATATAATATTATACAAAATTCTTTCTGGATGAAGAGGATCTCAAAGGCTTTTCCTGGAAAATTCAAGATATACCTTTTATTTGTTACGTAAATATCTTTAATATATTACATTTTAATCAAAATCTGTAGGCATTTTTAAAAATAAAAATTTTCAAAAAACGTTCCATGTAAAGGGTAGTTCAGGGCAGGGGATTTCCTTGAACATTTTTGACGCATCCTTGCAAGGTACCGAACCTAAATACCGTGTCATATTTATCCAACTTTTTGTTTCTGGTATATGCTGTTCACAGATAGACAGACATACACTTGGACCTTTTTCTAAAAATGGTTTTCTTGGATGCAGGGGTGCCTCAAAACATATACTTCCAATGAAATCTCAATAACAAACTTTTGGGTGGAATGCATACCTTCTCTACCTACTGTGTATGTGATAAAATAAAAATTGTAGAAAGTTTAAATGTTATTGCAAACTTCTTTTAGTGTACTATAACCTTATTTTAAAGTTTTTGCC
The DNA here is from genome assembly GCA_030765065.1 of Deroplatys truncata. NCBI lineage: Eukaryota > Metazoa > Arthropoda > Insecta > Mantodea > Mantidae > Deroplatys > Deroplatys truncata. The sequence goes on from CM060988.1 coordinate 204,937,550, forward strand.
TAGAGTATCTGTGCATACTGTTGGGCTACAAACAGTAAACATAGAAAAGGAAGCCTTGTAAGATTCAAAATGATCTTGTTCTTATATTCATCTTGGCAAACCTTACACACACAAATATAAAGTGAAGGACAACATGCAGACCCTAACAATCAACAATTGAATATCCAAACTCTCACACTGTTAGCCTTTCTGCCAGAGAAGGATGTACACAAATGTTACGAGCAGGTGATGTACGATGCTTATGAACAAATACTGGATTACTTCTACATCACTTACATCTCAGGAAGACGAGCTCAAGACAAGATGCATGCTTTCTGTTGGACCAATATAGCTTAACAGATCATAACTAGTACAGAACAATCTCAGTGTGGGATTTCATGTTTCCAGTGGTATTCAGGAAGCACCGTCCTATTTTTATCTGGGTTTAATGAAACTAAAAGACAAATAACAAATCCACAAATTCTCTGATTAGCGAATGCAGAATGGAAAAGAGAATCAAATCAAAGAAATTGTCTGCCTCATAAGATTTATGTTCAATGCAATATTTTATAAACTTAAATATCAAGGTATGGATTAGCTTCATGTTCTTGGCTGTTGTCCTCCATGGACTAGTGGTACCGTGCTAGCCTTTAATTCCCAAGGTCGCAGGTTCAAATCCAGCAGAGGGCGATGGATTTTTTTCAAGCGTAAAATCTTTAGCATGGCTTTCTTTGGAAGGGAAGTAAAGTCGGTGGTACCATGTCATAGATTTACGGCACGTTAAAGAACCTCGAGCCTGATAAAGAGGCCTCTGAGTAAAATTACCAGTCTTTCATGCCCAATATAGAATGGGACATGAAGGACTATAGTAGTTATCCATAAATAAAACTTAATTTAATGCTCTTGGCCAGCATGCCTCCAACGTAAACACTGGAATGCACACCACTTTCAACAAACCTTACTAATGATTTAATTTTTTGTTATTAATAAGTTCCTAAAAAATATTATTGGAAAGATATAAGTATTATACTAAACTAAAGTTAATAACAGTAAAGCAAATTCTACTTATATAAAAATCTACTGAGCAGTCAGGAATGTTCCAGCTGGTAGAGATGGGAAGTAACGTGGACTTGCAGTCATGTTGTTACATATGTATACATGATATTGTAAATAAACAGTTCAATCTGCTTGTTCCTGTCACCTGCCCTGTTACTCAAGTAGTCATTACTATCAGCATTATTTATTTCTGTGTAAGCAAATTATTATCCCATTGAAATTCTGGCCAAAAGTTCACATTACAGCACAGGATTTTCATGCATGACACACACATGAAAACTGATTTCAAGAGTTCTGTATGGAGTAAGCACTGAAATTCCAGAGAGACAGTTATGGGATTTCAAGAAACTACTTTGTTAAAAGTTGGATTGTTGAACACTTGATGGCAGCTCTGGAATATAGTACATTGTCTGTTACAAAGAACAAGGCATTCAAAAGCTTAAACCTGTGTTGTCAACTTAACTTTGAAGCTGTACAATGAGTTATGTACAGGAAATGGACACGCATGACAGCATAAGTCACTTGACTTTCTGTAATTGGATCAGACTGTAATAAATTATATTATTTGCATGGCGGTAAATGTAAGAGAGGCAGACATGTATACTGCTCCATATAAAACGTAGTGTAATCCCTCTGTGTTAAATTAATGACATGTTTATCAAATGATTCTATAAAACATTTTCTTTCCAGCAGATGGAACATACACAGTAAACAATCCACTACATAGCAGCATTAATCATAACCATGTAAATCAGCACAAAATGAACCATAAGTGAAGTGCTGAAGATGGGGTTATTCAATCACCTAAAACGTTCTCATTTTAACCATCTTCAAAAAGTTGAAGGAAGCTTGTTGGTTATGCAATTAATTAGATTATGCATACATGGTATAACATTTAGGAAAAACAAGTATTATAAAAATGTAAATTTATTTGTTCCAATCTAGACCTCTTAATTCAATTGCCAGTATTGATAATAAATTTGATGTCGCTCTGAGATTCGTGCAGACATTAACCTGATGAACATTCACACAAAACATTCCTTACTGTTAAACACTCAAGGTTTAAAGGCAAAACAAAAAATTATAAGCAATATACATGAAATTGTAACAATCTTAAAACTTCTGCCTTAAAAATGAAAATATATACTGTAATTCTCAATGAAATCCTTATTGCATGCCATGTGTAGCTGTTGGATCCTTAAAGTCTTTAAAATATTACAAATCACCTAAGTTCTCATAAAGGTTCTTATTTGTATGCGTTTCTCCACTATTTCAAATTATGCATTTTCATTCTACACAAATAAGTAACCCTCTGATAACAAATGTCATACTTGTATGACTTTATGGCACTGATGAATTACGATATTCCTTTTCAAACTTGACGACCAGTAAAGCTCATATCACAAACCTTACACTGGTGTGGCTTCTTACCCCCATGAATCAAATTATGTATTTTCAAACCTTAAACTCAGTAAGGCTCTTATCATAAGTCTTACTCTGATGTGGCCTCTTACCCTCATGAATAAAATTATGCCTTTTTAAACTTGACAACTGACTAAAACTTTTATCACAACTTTTTCATTGATGTGAGTTCTTTTCCTGCTGAATTAAATGTGTTTCCAGTTGTGATAACAGAGTAAAGCTCTTATCAAGTTTTATACTGATGGCCTCATACCTTTATTTACCAAAGTATGCCTTCTGAAATGTGACAAGTGAGTAAACCTCTTATCACAACTTTTACACTGGTGTGGCTTCTTACCCTCATGAAAAAAAATTATGTATTTTCAAATGTGACAAGTGAGTAAAGCCTTATCACAATTTTTACACTAGCGTGGCTTCTTGCCCTCATGAATAGAATTATGCGCCTTCAAATGTGACAAGTGAGTAAAGCTCTTATCACAATTTTTACACTGGTGTGGCTTCTTACGCTCATGAATAAAATTGTGTGTTTTCAAATGTGACAACTGAGTAAAGCTCTTATCACAAGTTTTGCACTGGTGTGGCTTCTTACCCTCATGAATAAAATTATGTCTTTTCAAAAGTGACACACAAGCAAAGCTTTTATCACAAGTTTTACACTGATGTGGTTTCTTACCCTCATGAATATAATTGTGTGTTTTCAAATGTGACAAGCGAGTAAAGCTCTTATCACAAGTTTTACACTGGTATGGCTTCTTACCCTCATGAATAAGATTATGTTCTTTCAAATGTGACAACTGAGTGAAGCTCTTAGTACAAGTTTTACACTGGTGTGGCTTCTTACCCTCATGAATAAAACTGTGTATTTTCAAATGTGACAACTGAGTAAAGCTCTCATCACAAGTTTTACACTGGTATGGCTTCTTACCCCCATGAATAAAATTATGCCTTTTCAAAAGTGACAAATGCGGAAAGCTCTTAGTACAAGTTTTACACTGGTATGGCTTCTTACCCTCATGGATAAAATTGTGTATTTTCAAATGTGACACGCAAGCAAAGCTCTTATCACAAGTTTTACACTGGTGTGGCTTCTTATCCTCATGAATAAAATTGTGTATTCTCAAATGTGACAAGCAAGCAAAGCTCTTATCACAAGTTTTACACTGGTGTGGCTTCTTATCCTCATGAATAAACTTGTGCATTTTCAAACTTGACAGATGAGTAAAGCTCTTATCACAAGTTTTACACTGGTGTGGCTTCTTACCCTCATGAATCAAATTATGTGCCTTCAAACTTGACAACTGGGTAAAACTCTTACCACAAGTTTTACATTGGTATGGCTTCTTACCCTCGTGAATAAAATTGTGTGCTTTCAAATTTGGCAACTGTGTAAAACTCTTACCACAAGTTTTACACTGGTATGGCTTCTTACCCTCATGAATAATGTTATGTATTTTCAAATGTGACAAGCGAGTAAAGCTCTTATCACAAGTTTTACACTGGTGTGGCTTCTTACCCTCATGAATAAAATTATGTGTTTTCAAACTTGACAACTGAGTAAAGCTCTTGTTGCAAGTTTTGCACTGGTATGGCTTCTTACCCTCATGAATAAAATTATGTGCTTTCAAACTTGACAACTGAGTATAGCTCTTATCACAAGCTTTACACTGGTATCGCTTCTTACCCTCATGAATAAAATTATGTGCTTTCAAATTTGACAACTGAGTAAAGCTCTTATCACAAGTTTTACACTGGTATGGCTTCTTACCGTCATGAATAAAATTGTGTGTTTTAAAATGTGACAAGCGAGTAAAGCTCTTATCATGACTTTTACACTGGCGTGGCCTTTTATCCTTCTTTTGTTTCAAGTATAAAACTCTGCTGTATGCTTTACCCCCATCGCTACATTCACCAGAAAGTTCCACGTGAACATGTTCTTCTATAGCTGGTATTTCTGTGACATTATTTTCCTGAGTTTCACATCCATGACGATCCTTTCCATTATAGCAACTCGTGTCTCTTTCTGAGACTTCAGCAGAGAGCAATAGTGATTTACCACTGCTATCACCAGAAAATGCTTCCATGCATAACCTGAAATGTTGGAACATTTATCATTATTAAGCACAATGATCGGGAAAATACCTGTTTGCTAATAACAGGTACATGTTCAGAAATAAGTGACAACTGTAGTTATAAATTCTTTATGTAAAACAACCATGTTGTTCATTACCACTGAATTAACTTTTTAATCCACTATACCATTAACTAATTCCTATGTGGATTACATTTGGCATGAGAATGTATTTATAAAGGTGGTTATCAAAAAGTTAGCAGTCAATACAATGAATGGAAGTTCCTCAGAAGAAAATTTGATACTGTTTGTGTGACATCACAAGAAACAAATGAACAGCAAATTAATTCTTCTAAAAATTATAAAGTATTTGAAACTTTAAATAAGAAATATCTGAGTAGTAGTAGCAAAAACAGCATTTCATGACTTGTGTGCTTTATCAAGATTTAGAATTTACTATTAGTAACCCTTTTCACCATGTAATGGCATATCATTAATACAAAATTACATTTATTTGGAATGTAGAAGACTTCAGAGGCTACTCACAGAAAATGCAGCCCTAAATGTTATTAGCCATTAAAACATATGATACCTAATGAAGTGAAAATATTCAAGAGACATTTTTGTAAAATTAAAAATTAAGCACAAATTTTCCATGCAAGAATGGGATGGATGATTGTTTTTCAAAACCTTTGTGTCTATCTTTGGAAGATCCTCAACCTAAGTACTAGTAGAAAATGTATCTGAATTTTCATTTTTAAGTTATGTTCTCCACAGACACACACAAGAAGAGTTGTTTCAAAATTATTTTTTCTTCATTCTCTTCAGGGATCTCAAAACATGTATTTCAATGAATTCTTGATTTCAGAATTTAGGTAGAATAAAATACCTCCTGTGTTTGTCATAGGTATATGTAGAGGAAGTAAAGATGTACACAAATTTTGTGTTTTAAGGAGCTCTACATTTTAGCTATAGTAAATTTGTATCATGTCATCTTTGAGAAGGGGAGGAAGAAAAAAAAATGTACATGCAAAGAGAAGTTTTATGTTTAGGGTGGGGTCATTTCATGCTGCATCCTTAGAAGATGCTGGACTATAATAATAAGTTGATATTCATTTGCTTTTCAGGTTTGTTTCTCAGACATAAAATGGTTCAGGAGACCTCAGATGTGTATTTCTGTTGATATCTAAATACTGAACTTTTGGTGGAATACAACAATACTTCTCAGTAACACAGGTAAAGGTTTCAGAAGTTACACCACCACAATACTTCTATTGGGGATACATGTTTCAAAAGATATCACATCTTACACAATTATTGATACACTGCATCAAAAAGAGCGACAAATGACCTTGTTTACATAAACCTGCAAGGATCCAGCCCAGCAGAAAAACCTTAGCTCTCACATTAGGTTCACTTATGCTTTACTTGTGAATTGCATGTAATTTCTTTAAGGGTTGAAATCATAGTCATTACTTATGTGAAAAGGAGATACTTAAGCAATAAATAACTTCTGATAAGGAAACACACCATACCTTAGGTATACATAGATGGTCCTTATATTCTCAATGTTAATCGCTTCCTTATTTCCAAAATACATGTTGCTGAATGGCTCAGCTGTCAGATGCATCAACAAATTTGTAACCAAACATGCATGTAACCACATAGCCCACTGCCATTTCCACTTTTGTTGTTCATTTGTTCACAACTTCTGCTGACCATATGGTGATACTTTGAGAGATTTGAACAGTACATTTATTTATGTAGTTTACTTCAGGTTAAAATCAAATGGGTTGTAGACACTATATCTTCACAAAAACAGGGAAACATGGGCCAAGACTGCTGAGGAGTTTAACGCCACTTCCAAGAATATTTCCACAAGTACAAAAATAAATTTTACGATGCTGCAGAATGTTAAGCTTAAGTTATGTGATTGTCTTTTAGGAATTATTTCCTCCATGTATCACAGATTTGTGTGCGTAACGTTAATTATTTATTAGCTTACAAGCAGTACAGTTATTCTTGCTCTTAGGTTCTCGTGCAACTTATGTGCTTATTTATTTTTTACCCCAGCTTATTCTGCAGCTAGAAAAATCTCTTTTGGCTCTGCCATCTTAGAATATATTTCAAATGTTTTCCTGCAGATAGATTCTAAATGGATATCTTTTGTTTCAGAGAAACAGTGAACAACAGAAGAAGTTGTGGAGCAACATAACACTTAAAGGGAAGGAAGAATATGCTGCAGAGAAAAGGAGTGCAATGAAAACTGGTGGAGGGTCAGCACACAACACAAAAGTTGAATTCCTGTGGCATCACAATTGAAATTCTGAGTACAGTAGGTTCAGATACAGTTCAGTGGTGGAGAGCGCTGCTGAAGGACAGGAATACATCATAATTGATATCTTTGTGAGTCTTGAAGAATATGAAGGTAGGAACATAATGTAGGATTTACAAAACAAATTGAGATACATTGCAGATTAATTTTACATTCAAAACCATCTCCAAGTTGTACATATAAAGAAGATCATTTTTAAACTACTTATATGTTCATTTCTCTTCTTCTTCTAATAATGCACATCATTATATCTGTTAACTAAAACTTATTATACACCTCTGTATCGTTGAGAATGCTAACAATAGAACTTCGAATCTTGCCATACCATTAATTTGGTAAGTGGAGCAATATGACTGCTTAACGTTGAGTATTTGCTTCACTGTGTGCTGGTTACAGTGATTTTAAATGAAATGGATCCATTTGTAGGACTGACCTTTGTATGAATAATTATTATATGCTTTGTAAGTGTTTTACTCCCATACAGCACCACAGGCAATGAACACAATTAAATGATAGGGCATTTACCAAACTAGGCTTGGTGGATCATGTACTTTTGTCACAAGTGCATTATTGTAATTCCCTCCTGTGTCTTTTAAGGACCTCCAATTGTTCTATATTTGGAATTTAATTCTATTCTCTTATCTTTAAGAGGTGTCGGCTCAGCACAAATGGTTCCTTTGCGGCAAAATGCAACTCCTGCAAAATCTCCTTTGCTGCAAAAGACAAGCTCTCCAGCACTGTCAGGTAATAAGATTACAAAATCCTATTCTCTTTAGAAGCACTAATGCTGATTGAGTAGCAAGTGTGATACAAAATGTAACTCTTGTGTTTACATTACAGTAGAGGTGTTAACCTAATGAAACTGTATCTAATGTTTAATTTCTAACCATTCGCTTGTCATCAGAGTTCCTTGGGACATAAGCAGCATTGAATATTTAGTCCTTGAGCTTTTAAGCTATATACAATGTCACATATCCTAAAGATATTCATTTTGCAGCAGTTGAATGTCTTAAACAGCATTTAAGGCCATGCAAACTCATGCACAATTAATTTACTACATATGTTTCGTAAAATCTAAAAACATGAAGGAATTATTTTCAACAATAGAAAATGGAGCAATAACCTGATACTGTTCCCAACTGTGCTCCTTTCTCTGCCCTTTACCTATACAGCTCCAGCACATACACAAACCATGCCACCTCTGCTCAGTGGTAAATCATGAACTCTATAGAGTTCATTTCTTATCACTTTCGTCTTCTCCTGCTTCTCTTCCTTTCTCAGGACAAAACTTTTTACATTGAACTGACTGCTTGCCCCAGTGAACATGAGCACACAAGAGATAGCTTTCAGAGCTTAAATTACAGTTTCTTAATTATTTATAAGCTTGTAATGCTTGATATTTATGCAACAGTATATAATTTGAAGCTCTACATGAATTTATCGATTAACCCTTAGAGTACAGACTAAGAGTAGCATACCAATCTGAACTGCTTGGTCTCTATGATATCAAAAAAGCATTATATTCTATAATTGCCAATATTTTGCAAAATATGTGTTGACTTTGCAACAATTGGCTGCTTTAAGTTCATAGCCTCTATATTTGTTGCAGTCAAACAGAAGAAAATGTTTATTTACCATCAGTATGTTGATAACCATGTCACCAAATGTTCAGCTGCTAAAAAAAAAAAAAGGTAACACAAGCTTAAAGTTATTTACCATATTTTCATGAATGTAATGAGCACCCTCTTTTGTTTAAATGCAGTATTAAAAATTATGGCATTCAAAATAGAATACATTTATTGAGTACATCTATCATTGGCTTATTATTGCAAGGGATGTTGGAATTAGTAGACAGTAAGGAAACTTACGGCAAACAGAAGAACACCTTATGATGCTACTTTCAAGCATAAAGTGACTCTTTATGCTGTAAAAAAATGGTAACAAAAGGCGGGAAGTGAGTTCAATGTATCGGAGAGCAACAGAAATTGGCATTACTTGAAACTAAAGCTAGCAAAAAGGTATATGTAATACTAGTTTGGAGTAGCCATTCATATATATAGCATAGGTATTTCATGTTCACTTGAGTAGGTAGTGGTAATTTCTTTAACAATGACTAAGTCATGTAACAATAGGCTACTTATAAATACCAAGTATGTTCTGAAATGTTATGCACAAATCCACTATTGTACTAAATAGATTTATCCTTACATTACATTCACCAACCAACTCTTTTCTATTAGTTGAAGTTTCAAATACTGAGCGCACATTAATGCGCTATTTTGCTCTGTGCATTGCGGTATATAGGATTACATGCTTTATTCTGCATTTAATAATCAGCCATTGTTTAAGAAAATATCCACGGTGGCACCATGGTATAGTTCTACGGATCCTCAGCATCAAGATCCAAAATATGAATGATGGTACAAACTATTTGTAAAAGAGATGCATGTTCCTTAAGCTGCAAAATTATTCACAATAAAAATACTAATGCACAGTGGAAACTTACTTGCAATATTGTGTTTTAAGTGCTGTGCAATTAGGATTATGAAAATTCTTGTAAAATATTTCTGCTTTCAAGAATTCCAGTTTTTAATTTGTAGCTAAGCTGTGATTAGTCACTAGTTTTGTTTAAAATTTAGTGAATCAGTTCAAATTGCTTTAGAGGTAGCCAGTTAGATAAGGTTGCCAGATGTTTTTTTAAGGACATGTTATATAAAAATGTTAAATGTGGGAAAATTAAACTCCCAACCTAAATTACTACTCAAACATTTTATATTTTCTGAAGTATTCATATAATAAAAACAGTAAGTGGAGCTGTTACTTCTTCATTTGTGCAAAGAACATATTTTATACAAAACATCTGGCTTTGATATATAATCATGACATTCTATGTAACTTAAATGCTTAAAGATCCTTGTCTTTAATCAATCAATGCCATGCTTCTTTCACGGATCTACTGCCATGGCAATATGCATATTTATGTGATGTTGAGCAGGCAGTACTGTTACAGAACACAAGTGCTGGCTGACCATCAAGAAAGAAGGTATGCCCAAATAATGTCAGGATTTTTAAAAAATGTCCAACTTTTCTCCAAGCAATGTCCAGCATTTGAGAATTTTGTGTTGGTAACCCTAGTCACATACAGCAAGTCGCTTCTCTCGTCAGTAGCAGAAGTTACACACACCCACTGAGCAATATAATATGAAAAAGTTTCTCACCAAGGCAGATATAATGAGGTGATTCCAGACACTGTTAGAAAGAAACTCCTTCAAAGACACTAATGTATGAGTGCAACAAAACATTTTCAGTGGGACGCAAACTGTGGTCCAGACACTGTTAGAAAGAAACTCCTTCAAAGACACTAATGTATGAGTGCAACAAAACATTTTCAGTGGGACGCAAACTGTGGTCCAGACACTGTTAGAAAGAAACTCCTTCAAAGACACTAATGTATGAGTGCAACAAAACATTTTCAGTGGGACGCAAACTGTGGTCCAGACACTGTTAGAAAGAAACTCCTTCAAAGACACTAATGTATGAGTGCAACAAAACATTTTCAGTGGGACGCAAACTGTGGTCCAGACACTGTTAGAAAGAAACTCCTTCAAAGACACTAATGTATGAGTGCAACAAAACGTTTTCAGTGGGACGCAAACTGTGGTCCAGACACTGTTAGAAAGAAACGGCTTCAAAGACACTAATGTATGAATGCAACAAAACATTTTCAGCGGGACACAAACTGTGGTCCAGACACTGTTAGAAAGAAACTCCTTCAAAGACACTAATGAATGAGTGCAACAAAACATTTTCAGTGAGACGCAAACTGTGGTCCAGACACTGTTAGAAAGAAACTCCTTCAAAGACACTAATGTATGAGTGCAACAAAACATTTTCAGTGGGACGCAAACTGTGGAGAATGAGCCACACCCTCGACAACATCTATCATGTTGATGTGGACGTAAACATGAAGAGTAGTGGCTATCCAGCTGATGTTAGTGAAGTACCACTTCACTTGTTTTCCAATATCAGACGCATTATCTTTTTTTTTTGTAATAATTTAATGACAATCTTGGTGTTGTCGATCTCTCTCTATTGTTGACAGCATGCTATTCACACTTCTAATTGCTGACTTTCTGTTCACTAGAATGCTGTCTGCAATGAATGAAATCGCAATTTTAAATGAATCTTTGACACTGAACTCCTTTGGTAAATTATTTCCAACTCTTCATGGTTGCTATGACAACAGTGATGTAGTCTAGTGAGATTCTATTTTTAGAAACTCTGGCATATACAAAATGCAACTGGGATGAAGACTTACTGAAGGTTTCTCGTTAACATGTAAACTGCGTGAGCACAGAGAGTTGGCAGAACATAGTAGTTTAGCATATTTTGTATCTTTGGTTTCTTAACATGTTATAATATAACATGTGTTGGTAATTTTAAATTTGGTGTTCATTTGATTTGAGTTATTTTGAAGTATACCTTTTCTTGTGCTGTGATAGCAAAATATGTATCTGTTTAGGGACATAGTATTAATATTACAAGAGACACCATTTAGTAGGTGGAAGAAAACAAAGGCAAAGATATTCAAAAGGAGGCAGATATCATTTTATTTTATTGTTTTAAAGACAAAGAGCTTTTAAATTGAGAAGGCTGGTGAATTTAATAGAACTAAATGTTAGAAGAGAAGTGAAAAAAAATCAGGGAATCTTACAACCTTCATTTTATGGACTC